>JAKSZT010054055.1:8785390-8966134 GCA_026826555.1 Tolypeutes matacus
TCCAAGTGAGAGAGGGCTTATATCCCATGGATATGGTGGGTGGGATGTTCCTGCCTGCAGATGCAGGCCCTCTCCATTCCCTGGGATGGCCATTTCCCATCGTTGTCTCCTCACCAGGTGACTTGGATGAGTCCATTGAGCTGTAGGGTAGGAGTTGCAGTTCCACCTAGATTTCCTGCACACCTGGCACATAGGTAGATGGGAGGCTCCAGTCTCTGGAAGTATACCTAAGAAACTCCAGTTAAAGTCCAGAGCCTACCCATCCCTTAAACTGCTGCATGGGGAAAAAGGCAACTTTACAAAGCTACATTAAGCAACTTTACAATGTCTTGGAAAGTTAAACAGTAGTAAAATCAGGTCCGGTCTTCTTAGTATGCCATATAGCTTCTACAGTGGATATTACAATGCCTTCATAATTTAGCACAGAACAAAGTCTATGTATTTGAATTTGAGTTATGAATTAAGGCCATGATGATTAAGAAGATGGATTGTAAGTAATGGTCTATCATCAGTTTAAAACTGTCTCTTTTTAAGAAAAGGTTTAACACAATGTATGTTGTTTTGTTTGTTTGCAGTAAGACTTTCTTAATTATATCAAAATATATTCATTCCAGGTGATGTTTGCATTTTTAAAAAGGGACAGAAATGCTCTAGTCTAGTCTATATTTAGGGTCAATAAATAGAAGAGTTTAAGATAATTTCAGGAGCTAATATACATATTTACACTTAATATTTCTAGAAGTAATAGTAAATTTATGTTCAATTTGTCATTAATTTGAATTTTTTAAAAAACTAAATAAAAGGCTACATCATGTTAGCATAGTGTGAGCACTCGCAAAATAAGCACAAGAGATGATTTAGGAAGTAGGCTATTCTTCTGTTACTTCCTCCTTACAAATAAAGTCAATCTATTTTTATTAAAGCTATTCATTATATAATAAGGAATTGAAAGCAGAAATATTGTTTTGTATGAATTATTTCGTTTATGGCTATAAAATATCAAGTTCTGGGGACGGATGTGGCTCAAATGGTTGGGTGTCCGTCTCCCTTATGGAGGGACCTAGGTTCGATCCCCGGGACCTCCTGGTAAAAAAAAAAAAAAAAAAAAAAAAAAAATCAAGTTCTCAGAAATAGAAATATTTTGTATAAATTTATAACTATCAAGAATTCAGATTTAGCAAAGGTAGATATTATTTATTATGTAATAAGTTCAATTGTGTTTTATTTCCTTTTTAGTGAAAGAAGAGCTATGTTAGCTTCTCAGACTTCCCTCACACCTCTGGGAAGGAATGCACATAATTTCCCAGCAAATCTGGCACTTGAATCTAAGGAACTTGTTAAATCTGTCCGTGCCATACTTGATATGGATAGTAAGTTTTCTGCATTTTTAACTTTTTAAAAATAATTCACTTAACAAAAGAAATTTTCAAATCTGACAATTTAATTTTGTTAAATATATTGGCTTGCCTACAGTAAAATTGATAGCTACTTGAAAGAAATATTGATATGCCAATTGCAGGGGGAGAATATTTGCTTTATTTAAAGTGTTCATAATGGCTTCCAGTTGAAGATAGCTGACTGAGAACATGTTGTTTCCTCTCCTATCAAAAGTCTCTGAAATGGTAAAATAAATATAAAAATAAATCCACAGCAGCACTGGACCTAGAAGAATAGAATAAACTTTGAGAAATTTTTAAATAATATATAGCAGATGGACCAAGAGTGAAGGTTCAGCTCACTGAGCAAAAGACCCCAGGATGATGCACAGTACTGACTGAGAACAGACCCTGGGGCAGTCAGCAGGATAGTTAATTAAAGTGCTGTGGAAAAGCTGAACCAGTTCCCTACTCTCAGAGCTGCTGTCTCAGGCATTTACTCCTTAGCTAGGGCCAAGAGAATACCTCGCTAAAGGAACTGCATGATTTGTCACTGGACACCCAAGAGTCAGCACTGGGCTAGAAGGAGAACCAAGGCAATACTCCAGGTAACTTCCAACATACCATCAGAGAAAGAGATTCTTGAGGAAAGCTTAAATGATTGGACATTTCCCTCTTTCCCTCCTATGTCCTAAGCAGTTTTGTCTTTCTTCATGGATTTCAATATCCTTTTCATAACTATTTCTAACATACTCTTTGTTCTCCTGCAATGCAAATAATATATAATTTACCTAACTATACCCATTATTTATGAAAATCAATAAAATGCTTACTATAAAGGAGAAATAAGAGGAAAGTGGTTTATAATAAAATAATGTGTATTTCAATAGGTAAATGCTTGAGCACAACAACACTAGGAGATGTAATGTCAGATGCTCATACCTGCAAATAGAATCACCACAAATGTGACAACTATGAATACAAACTGGTATGGGCACATTGTATTGGCAATGTGCACATGATATTTAAATTGCTGTTAGTGATATGAATGTCCAAAATGGTGAACAACCCTTGGTACAGTATCTGAACACAAGAAAGTACAATCATCCATCAATTTACACAGCAGTTATACACCTGGAAAATTCAATGTATATTAAAACTGTGCACAATTATTTTGGTTTTATCTGGAATTAGGTTCCAGCCTCAAATAATTAAAAACAAGTTTTTTATCAACAAGAATGTCTAGAACATTCAAAAATCATGCAGGACCCAAGATAATTCCTTGTCCGGCACATCCTATAATGATAGGATATTTAGCATCCTTGGTGCCCTTCTGTTAAATGCCAAAAGCACCCTGAAATCACTGTGACAATAGATAATGTCTCACAGATTTCCTGAAATATCCTGTGGGTGTGGTATCATACATACCAAGAACTTCTGATATAGATCATCATTTATAGATGTGAACAACCAGGAATCACTAAACATTGGACCAGGGATGAGAGGAACTGCATAACAGAGATATTAGAGAAAGAAAAAAAAGTAGTAAAAATAGTCTTTAATTAAATGAAGATAGTGTAATATTCTGAAGATAACTGTAATGTACTTTTTAAAATAAAATAGAATTATTATCCTCAAAAACAGTCAATAAGACATTGTATCTATAATACAAGTAGCGGCCATGAAAGAAACATATTTGTTACTTTTTAAAGAGAACTTTTAAAAAGTAATTTTAAATTCATTCTTCTATTAAATATAATATTACTTGGAAAGATCAAGTGATTTAATTTGTTTAAAGTACCTATTCCTACCACATTTCCTGGCACAAAGCAAATACTCAAAAGTAGGTTTTGAATTGTGGTTGAACTAGACATAGCACTAACTTTTTAATTAAGTGTTTTATTTACCACTGCTTCAAAACGAATCACTCCGAAACTCAGTGGCTTAAAACAACAATCTATTGTTGTCTCTTGTGGTCCTGTTGGTTATCTGGGCTTACCTGGGCAGTTCTTGGTAGGGTCTTTCGTGTGCTTGCAGTCAGATGTCTTCTGGGAATGCAGTCATATGATGGCTGTACTGGACTGAATGTCCACAATGGCTACCTGATTTGGTTGGTAGTTGATTGAGCTGGGAGCTCAGCTGGGGCTGTCAACTGGAATACCCACCTATTTGGGACCTCTCCAGCATGGCAGTCTCCAAGTAAACTTCTTACATGGTGGCTCAAGGCTCTAGCACAGGTATTCTAGTGAGCAAGGCAGAAGTTGACCCACCCTCAGGAGTTATAAAGCATCACATCCAACTTATTCTATGTAGTGGTGTAGATTCAAGGGAGAGGGAGTTAAGTTCCCTTTCTGGATGGGGAAATGGCAAGATCACATTATAGAAGAGCAAATGAGTCAGGAGTTATTACTGTGGCTATCTTAGGAGAATATGATCTGCCATATTAGTATATATTAAACAGAAATTAATTTAGTTGGGATGGCTCAATATGATCATTACAAGGATCCATTAATATATGACATGTTAGTAGAGTATTGTGCCAGATTTTGTTTGTTTTTCTATCTCTTTCCTTGATGTCAGTCTGTCTGCTGGTTGTCTTTGTGCTGGTTGCCAACATGCCACTATCTCTCTACTTTCTTACTCTTAGTCTTCCCTGTGCTGGGGACCAGATATATATAAATTAAGCATCAAAATAAAAAAGCTTTTAATAGTAGGATGCTATATGGGAACCATGTATTTTATGAATGATTTTTCTGTAAACCTACATCTTCTCTAATAATAATAATAAGCTTTGAGTGCAGTCCTGTGTAGTAAGTGGCTTGGCTTAGTAAAGAATAACAATTCAAAGACCCTTTGGGGTAACTTTTGACTTCACAACTATATTTTGGAAAATTGGAAGCCTCGCCTCTTATAATCTTTGCTCAATTTTTGTAGTGAGTACCATTTTAAAAATGTGTATAATCTATTATATTTTAAAAATCATTATTTTTCAAAAAACCCTGTAAGAACTCTTTATGCAAAGAAATTCTGTGGGCTTTAGTAGTCGGGATGAGAAAAATCACTCCTAATGTATTTTTTTTTTTTTTTTTTTTTTTACTCCTAATGTATTTTGTGTAAGCTCAGAATTGTATATATAAGATATTTTTAAGTTGGGGTGGGAGCAGTGGAGAGAAACACCTGCAGAGCCATAGCCCAGGGGCATTGCCATCATTAATTTTAATTACTTTGCTAACATTAACCTTTATATTTGTCAAACATGATTATTCAAAGAAAATATTTGAAATTCAGCAGAACTTCTTTGGAAGAAAAGTGAAAAATTCCATCTGCACTCTGTATCTGTTGCAAGATTATATGTCCTTTGCTGTTTAAAACTAGCAAATAGTTTCTATGCTGTTCTTTTATTTTTAAATATAATTGCTGATGTTGGCATATTTCCCTGTACTTTTTATAACTCTATATGACATATCTTTTTAAGTTTGATAATTCAGATAAACTCAGCTCATTTTTCTTTCTCTTTAAGCAGTAGCTTTTTTATACATATATAATGGAAAACAGAAGATTACTACCATGATATAGATAATTCACCTGCAGCCCCCACCTCATTTCTTTTTGCCATGGCTATCTGCTTATTTTAAGTTAAAATTTGAAAGTTCACTTGGATAATTTCTCCCACTTTCTTCTTAATATAAATACACTGTAAGGTATTCTACTGTGGAATTTCCTCAGAAGTGAAGGCTAAAACTTCTTTGGGTCTTAAATCTTAAAAACAGGCTCTTTTAGAACACAATCCTAAATCTTTTTTTTTGGATCATGGACTCCTTTGTAATCTGATGAAAGCAATCATACATATTTTGCATTCATTTTTGTGGCGTCTAAGAATCCCTGATGTAGAATGATAGGAAACACAAATATTTTCTACAGCATTGCAGACATGGCCACCCAGCCCTCACCAGAACACCTGTAGCAATAGTACCTGAGTCACAGAGGCAGCCTGGCAGCAGTTTTGAATCCATGTAACCATGCTCCACAGAGTCACTGGTGTTCCCTAAAGGTGCCCCAGAGAGCACCCTAATTGTTGAGCCAACTTCATTGAGCAAATTACTTAACCTCCAGGCCTCTTTCCCTACATTAAAAAAAGAGAGAGAGAAAAACAAAAACAAAAACAAAAACAAAAACAAAAAAAAGAGAGAGAGACCATAATTAAAAGGTAGGATTGAAGGATTAAATGATGTGGCCGTTTGGCAATTTGATGTAATTATGAATTCCAAAAATATAATTGGATCATGCTTGTAAACTGATCTGTTAATCTGGGCATGATTGAGTTATGATTAGGGTATTGACTGGGCCACGTCAGTAGGGCATTGAGCCCTACACCTTGGTGGGTGGGGAATCAAATATAAGAGGCATGGCAAGAACAGAGTTGAAGCAGTTTTTGAGAAGCAATTTTGATATTGGGGAGAAGACCCCAGGAGAAGAGAAGTGAGCCGTTCACCTGATCGTCTACAGCTGACCTTGTGGAGGAACTAGGAGCTAAGCTTGGAGAGAAACCCAAGAAGCCTGAACCCTGGCAAATGCCAGCAGCTGTCTTGCTCTAACACGTGGCAATGGACTGTGATGAGAGAAGAAACTTAACGCTTTATGGCCTGGTATCTGTGGACTTCTACCCCAAATAAATACCTTTTATAAAGACCAACCCATTTTTGGTATTTCACATTAGTACCCCTTTGGCTGACTAATACAAATGGCATATGTGTAAAGAACCTAACAAAGCACCTGCTATTATAAGATACTCCATAAATGGTCATTACTGCTTCTGCTACAGCTGGTACCCCCAATTATTATTTAAAGTAATCACTAATTTAAATGTATTTCCTTTCTATGGTAAATATTAAATAATTACTTTATAAAGCTTCTTTCAACTTGGATGCACTTGAAAATATGATATATGAGAGCTTTTTGTAATATAGAACATTTAATGTAATCATTGATTTTGAATTAGAGTTTAATCATTATAGATAACTGGCTGGATGTCTGAATCAGCATCTTATCTTTCGGTTGTTTATTGCTAAATGAGAGTAAACTTGGGTCTGTTCCATTACATTATTTCCAGTGAAACACTATGAATACAGAATAGGTATTTTCAGTCAGTATTGGAACCCCTGGAGATGCTTATATTGACCTCCATCAATCTTTACATGTTAGATACCATTGTAATGCCTTATTTTAAACTTTATTTGGGAAATAAAAACACATTATTTGAAATAACTACTTGTTTTGAACTGCAAACTTTGATTGATATCTAGATTCACAAATTAATTCTTTAACAAAACTGGAGAGAGGCAGTACTATATTGGGGGGAAAAAAGTGTAGGAGTTCTGGGAAGATGACATCAGAATATGAAGACAGGGCTTGACTCTCTCAAAAACGGTGGAGAAAGGACCAAAAGCTGTCCGAAAAACCTGCTTTGGGGGTCAGCAGACCAAGACAGTGCTGTGTAACTCCCAGGAGGGTGAAGGACAGAGAGACAAAGAACCCGGAAGGACAATCCTGAGTTACTAAACCCCCATAGCGGTCAGGAAGGACACTTATCCCCCAGCTTCAAGGCAAGCAGCCTATATAAAACCACTGGCCCACTGCAGCTGGCTGAGAGGGGAACAGACCTCTTCTTCCCTGGGAAGAGGGAGAGTATGGCAGAGGATGGAGAATAGTTTCTTTCAGTGAATTTGGCCAGCAAAGCCCACTTTGAATCTCAGCTTTAGCCAGAAACATGGACAATTGGAGGTTGAAATAACACCTCCATGGAAAGGTTCACCAGCGAGGGCCATCTTCTGGCTGGCTGGGAAATTACAAGACAAACTGCTCTTAGGTCTCTCCTAGCCCGATAAGTATAACTAACACTGCTGATTTATAAATGTGATTGTGGCTGAAAGGGGTAGTCTGTGGAAGTTAATGTCAACTGAAAGGAAACTAGAGAATAATCTAGGGAATATATAGGGATTTCTGTGGTGGAGAAGATTGTGGTTAATAGTATCAATATAAGAATGCTCTTTTACAAACTGCTAAGAATATAGTGATACGAAGAAAAAAGACAATGTAACTTATGGATGATAGTAAACAGTAATATTGTAATATTTTGTAGCAATGCAAAGAAGATATGTTTTCAATACTAAGAGCTGACAATAGCAGGGGATAAGGGGGTGTGGTATTTTCCTTTTGGAGTAATAAAAACATTATAAAATTGACTAAGGTGATGACAGCAAAACTCTGTGATGAAAATGAGAGCCACTGAATGTACATTTTGAATGGATTGTATAAAGCATGGGACTATATAATACAGGGAATCCAGTGGTATATAATGGACTGTGGTTAACAGGACAAAAATGAGAACATTTTCTCCTGAATGATAACAAATATATAATACTAGTATAGCGTGTTAATTGGGTGGGTTGAGGGAAAAATACACCAAATATGGGCTATAGTTAATAGTAATATTTTGACGATGCTCTTTCATAATATGTAGCAAATGTTTCACAACAATGCAAGGTGATGGTATTGGTGGGAGTGGGGCTGTATGGGAGCCTTGTATGATGATATGCATGTTTGTTTTGTAAGTTCACAACTCTTATTATACAGTTATTTCTGTTCATGTATGAATGATATACGTCAATAAAACTTTATTTTTAAAAAAGGGTTAATAAAATAATATCTGGCCAGAATACTGGGAGAGCAGTCAAGTGGCCACCTGGGGCAAGGGATTACTTGCTGTAGGGCATACAGTATAGTGTCCAAAACCCTGAGGAAACTGTTTGCTAGGGAAGAGGGAACATTCATCTCCATGTAAATGGGGGAATTCCCAGGGCCACATGTGCTTGCCCAAGACAAGACACATGCACACAGAGAATCAGGGCAGGTCTCTAAGCTTTGGCCTTGAGGAATTCTCTATCTCATTGTATGGATAAACCCTGAAGGAGAGCACTTGGACAGGTCAGTCTGCAAAGAATGGAAGAATGGGAAAGATGTTTTCCTTTCCCCGCCCCCCCCCCTTTTTTTTGGATAGCTCCCAGCATTCAAGGAAAGCTCTGTCATAACACCAGCTGGATACAAGCTTGAGGAACAGACACCTCAGAGTCTAAATTCCAGGGATTGCATGCATATTAGAATATGAAAATGTCCAGATTTCAATAAAAAGATTACAAAACATACAAAGAAACAGGAAGTGAAAACCCAGGCAAAGGAGAAAATTAAAGCATTAGAAACCATCAATGAGGAGGACCACACCTGGGATATCCCAGACATAGATTCTTTAAAAATGGTCCTAAATATGTTCAAAGAGCAAAAGAAAAACACAAAGAACTAAATGAAATCAGGAAAATGGTAGAGGAACACAATGAGAATATCAATAGAGAGAGAGAAATTATGAAAAGAAACCCAACAGCACTGAAGATCATAATAACAAAAATTAAAAATTCCCTAGAGGGGTTCAACAGTAAGTTGGATCTGGCAGAAGAAAGAATCAGATAACTTGAAGATAAAACCATTGAAATCATCCAGTCTGAGGAACAGAAGGAAGAAAGAATGAAGAAAAGTATACAGAGCCTGAGGAAACTATAGAACACCATCAAGCATACCAATATATTCATTGTGCAAGTCCCAGAAGTAGAGGAGAAAGGAGCAGAGAGAATATTCAACAAAATAATGGTTGAAAACTTCCTGAATTTGAAAAACATGAATATACACATCCAAGATGCTCATTGAACTCCAGATAGGATAAACCCAAATACACCCATGCCATGACATTGAATGCCAAAGACAGAGAATTCAGAAAGATGCAAGAGAGAAGCAATGTGGCACGTACAAGGGAGCCTTAAGATTAAATGCCCATTTCTCATCAGAAACCATGGATACAGTGGAATGACATTTAAAGTGCTGAAAGCTAGAAACTGCAAACCAAGAATTCCATATCTGGCAAAACTGTCTTTCAAAAATGAGGGAGAGATTAAGACAGTCTCAGATAAACTAAAACTAAAGGATTTCATCACCACTAAACCATCCCTTCAAGAGCTGCTAGAGAGTTCTTCAGGTTGAAAGGAAAGGACAATAGACAATAGATTGAAGCTGTATGATGAAATAAAAATCTCTAGTTAAGATAAAAATAGGGGTAAATATAAATGCCAGAACTATTCTCTTTTTGGTTTGTAACTCCACTTTTTACTCCCTACAGAATTTAAAAGGTAAATGCATAAAATGTAATGATAAATCAGTGGCTTAGGACTCAAATGTATAAACATGTAATTTGTGAAAAGAACTATATAAAGCTTGTGGGATGGAGGGGTACTGGAACATAGTTTCTGTATACTATTGAAGTCAAATTGATATGAAAGCAAACGAGATTGTTACAGGTTTAGGATGTTAAATTTAAGCCCCATGGTAACTACAAAGAAATATGCAAACATGTAGCAACAGAAATTAGAGTACGGGTTGCCAGGGGACAGGTGGAGTGGGGGAGTTGATGCATAATGGGTGTACAGTTTCTGTTTGGGGAGATGGGAAAGTTTTAGTAATGGAAGATGGTGAGGGTACCACAACAGGGTGATTGTGATTATCCCATTGAAGGGTCTGCTTGGGAGTGATCGAGATGGTTTACATTATATGTATGTTCCCACGATTTAAAAAAAAAAAAAAAGAGTAACTAAAGAGACAATGATAATTAAAGGCAATATATGATCCTGGATAGGATCTAATAAGGGAGAAGAGAAGTCTCAAAGGACATTATTGGGATGTATGAAAAACTGGAATATAGACCATGAGCTTTATATCAAGTTTCTTGAACTTGATACCTACAGTTAAGGAGGATATATAAGTGACTATCCTTGTTCTTAGTAAATGTACATGGCAGTATCATGTGTTCAAGAAGCATGATATATACACCCTATACTCAACTGGCCAGGAAATGGATTGATAAATAGATGGATTGATTGATGGATGGATAGATAGAATGACATGGCAAATGTGGCAAAATCTTAAAATTGTTGGATCTAGGTATCTGAGGGAATAGGGGTATGATGGAGCTCTCTTTATGGGGTTTGTATTGCTTTTGTAACATCTTGTAAGTAAAAAAAATCTCAAAAAGTTTAAATTTGAGGAAAAACAAAAACAAGTCTGAATAGAGGGCTCTCTACATTCCAGCTATCAAGCTTTTATATTTATAACATATATTTTAAAAACATATATACATATACACCATATTCAAGTTATTATATATATATATGTAGGATTATGAAAAGTTCCACAGTATTAAAGAGAGGAAATATAACTGACAAGATTCAGAATGGACTTTGGGATCAAGACAGAGTGGGCTCACATTAAAACCTGCTCATTCTGCTCTAATACTCTGAAATGACATTTAAAATTAGGCGTGTATAATTTTTAAAATTAGAAACCAAGAAAGTACTGTCTCCCTACAACAGAAACAGAGGATAAAATTTTAATCCCTAGAGAGTCATGGAATTGATATGAGCAGTTGACGCTAAGGTTTCTACATCTATGAGGACCCAAACGATGCCCAAGGAAGGAAGGAAGGACAGGAATCCTCCTCTAGAAAATATATTTTCTTTCCTTAAATTAGTCATATGTTAGGCATTAAAAAAATCCCACCAATTTAGGAGCCATCTGGGTCTGCCACTAATTAAAATTGAAAGCAAACAGTCTCATCCCCTACAGGTGGGAATATATCTTGGCACAGTATTCTTGGAAATCAGTTTTACAGTATATGTCAAGTGCTTTTAAAATGTCCATTTGAAAAGTTTCTTTGAAAGTTAAAAAAAAAATGTTTAATGGTCATATATTTTGATCCAATATTTCCACTTATTGGGATTTTTGCAAAGAAAAGAATGCAAGCCATGCATAAAAATGTACATATAACTATTTTCATCACAGCATTTCTTATAATAGTAAAAATATAGATGTTCAACTGTTGCAAATTGATTGAATAACTGTAATTTTTACTCAACCTACTGTAAATGAAGACGACCTTTTCCCCTACCAAGCAATGACCATCTGATTGTATATATTATTCTATGCAAGCTTCCTGAATCAATTCAGGTATTACTATCTAAAATTAGCAAGATTTTAACTTTTAAAATTAGTATGTCAGTAATAACTGCTTTTGTCCTTACATTCTGCAGCTAATTAGAAGTTCTTTAGGCAGATGGGAAAAGGTTTTATGAGAAAAAAGGGAATGCAATACTGCAACATGTGAAGCGCGTCATGATTTTTCTTTTAGATCCTTGACTTTATTGAAGCCTAAAACTCAGGCTTGATTTAGTGTCTTCTCATTCTATTTATTCTTGGCCTTAAACTCATCATTGCTTTCTTCGTTTCCCCCAAGGCATATTTTTATTACCTAATACGAATTTATCAAAGGGAAAACCATATTTCTTTAATGAAAGTCAGCTATTCTATTTAGAATGGGCATTATGGTATTTACTTCCCCACAAAGTAATCATGCTGTTTACATGTCTTTCTTCTCCTAGAATTGGAAAAGGTGTTCCAAGCACTAGGAAATAGATTATGTGATTCTAATACCATTTGAGAGATAATTTCACCTTTTTTCTGTAAGGCAGACCTGTTTTCTAGTGACTTGTTATTCAGAACCAAGTAATAACCACTGTAAATATTTGTGATGTCTTAACATTCAAGGAAAGTGGTAAACTCACACATTCTCTTGTATTGTTGCAAATCGAAAGTAGGTCATTGCTTTAATGTTTCATTAAGAAAATTTATCATTTAATCTTGGATGATTTCTGGAAAACAAACTATGCCTGGGTTATTTAATTTTTTAATGGGCAAATTATTGTTAGCTTCAAGAAAAATAAGTAATTTCTTTCCTGATACAATTTTATTTCCAGAAAAAGTGAAGAGAAAAATATATCACTTAAGAAAAGGTAATTATTTAGATTCATTATTTCATTCCTTCGAGAGCTGTTTATTGAGAAACTACAATGGGCCAGACCCTGACCTAGGCACTGGGAAAACAAACAGAGATCTTGCTAAAATGCTGCTTAGATAAATTATGGTGAGTAGAGATGGACAAACATGTTAACAAATAACTAAATAACCTAATTCCAGAAATTGATGAGTATTATGCATATAGTAAAAACAAATTATATGTTAGGGAATGTAAGCAAGGATGCTACTTTAGATTGGGTGGTCAAAAATGTCCCCTTTGAAGGGGTGACATTTGAACTGAGACTAGAGAAAATCTTTGGGAATTGCTTTTAAGGCCAAGTACAAAAGCCCTGAGGCAGGATGGTAACATGAGATAAGGGTCAAGATGCAGGAAAGAGCCAGATCATTTGGGATTTGAACACCATAGTAAAAGTATTTGAACTTTAAGTGTCATAGGGAGCCATTGATGGTTTTAAACAAAAAGTAATGGGATCTTATTTACATTTTAAAAGATCATTCAAGCAGTTGTTTGAAACTGGAATGTAATAGTAGCAGGGAAGGCTAGTTGGTTATTTTTATTGCAGTGATTGAGGTAGGAGATGGTGGTAGCAGGGGCCATGTTTGGAGTAGCAAGGAGGAAATATTCAGTGTTAAAGAAAAAAGAGCAGTAGTTCATTGGTGTGTAATAACATTTTGAAACACCTGAAATTACAGTATTAATGTTTAATGTTCACATTCATGTGTGTATTAGATCAAAGAATAACCCAAAGTCCAATAGCAAGAGAGCATCATCTTGGATCTTTGACTAGCCCATGTCTTCTATTGTGCCTTCTGTATTTAATCAATTGCCAAGTACTTGCTGTTTTCATTAAACAAAAAAATTTCTTGGAAATCAAAGTGCCAAAATAATATTTAATACTACCAAATCTATAGCAACAATCTACTCTTCTCTATTGGTACATAGGATACAACATAATACAATTTGTTGGTCATAAAAATCAGGAAGGTACCATATGACCAGTGTTTAGTATACACAACCAAATATCTGGTTTGAATCAATACCCAAGCTACCACCTATTATGTGTTTTCATAGAAGAACATTTCCAGGAAAGTATTTCAGATATATATTTTAATCACATACACTGCCAGCAGCCATAATATATGAAGGCATGGCTAGCCAAGCAAAACTTAATTTCTCCCACAAGGCAGGAATATAGTTGTCAAGGGGATTGCAAGATGTACAATATCTTGGATTTTAATCAAGTAACAGCCTTATATACCTTAGTATTACCATGGTGAACAGATCATCCATAAAATGTTCTCAAACCAAAGGCAGAAAAAATGCAAGCGCTGCTTCAAAGATTACAGAGGACATTGATGGCAAAGTATAATAAACTGTGGCTCTTCCAAAAGATGAAACTCCAATTCCTTTCACAATTAGTTCTCACTATACTAATAAAATACCTAAACTATAGTTCATGTTCCAATCCTATAACTGGATAAGCAAAAGGTAAATAAATGGTGCTAGAAAGAAATATTTCTCCTCAAAGCCTGAAAATGTCCTCATCCAAACTGAATGCATTCTTGATTAATGGAATAGTTGTTCTCCAGAGTTCATATGAGGACAAATTATTAACAACTCATTGCCAAAAAGGCAGCAGTGTGCAGTAAATATTAATATTACTATTACAGGTATCTTTAAAATGTTAATAATATCAAAGATAATAGGTGGTTTTTAAATTGTTATAAGTTTTACAGATGAAAAGTGCTATTATACTTCAATATGCCCTCACAGCAACTCTGTGAGATAGGCATAGGCATTATTATCTCTAAATTTAAAGATATGGAAAGATCAAGGCTCAGAGAATATAAATGATTTACTCCATCTGTGAGGTTGTAAAGAACAATGCCAGAACCCTAATTCATGTCTTCTAAGTCCCAGGTTCCTGATAAGTCCTGAAAGTCACACAGGCATATACTTAAGGCAGTCTATCACAGTTGAATTTTTCTCTTTTTATGTGAATTTGTTACTTCTGAAATTTAAAGGATCTTTAAAAAGTTAAAAAAAAAAAAAAAAAAATTTAGCATCAGGGAAGGGAAACCTCACTGTAGGAAATAAAAGCTGCTTGGAACAATTTACCAAACAATGCATAGAAAGTAATACATGTGCCAAAGTAAGGGTCTTAAGACTTGGGATATATAGTATCCAGAACTGAAACTTTAATGTTTTCAAACATTTGTGACCTTATTGACTTCTCCAGCCAACTGTATTGATTGGATTAAAAGTGATTCATTCTTGCGACTACACAATTGGTGTTTCTCATTCCTTTTATTATAATCCATAAATGAAAGTCATTGGGAGTGAGAAAACCTGTTTCTTGGACAAGATCTTTTACAACCTTAGATAAATTACTTAGCTTCACTTGTTCCATTTATAAATGAAAAGGATGAGGTTTGTGTATAAGCACTTCGGAGTAAAATGAAGTAGCAATTGTGAAATTGCCTTTAGTTTTTACATAAATTTTAGTTGTTTGCCCCCTAAATAGTATTTTTTATCAAAAAGGGTATATTTATTTTTATTTGCAGAGAGGTAAAATAGTATCGGGAAAAGACCATACGCTACAGGGTTCGAATTGCAGCTCAACCACATAATAGATGCATGTTTTGAGGGTTCTGTAAGCTCTCTGAGTCTCATTTTCTTCATCTATGAAATGTTGATATCAAAATTCATAGGATTGTTGTGAGGATTAAAGATAAAGTATCTAAAGTGGCTAGCTGATTAAAGATAGTGTTTATAAAGTGGCTAACATCTGGTAGGTACTCCATATATGTCATCATCAGCATCCTTATATCTTCATTGTTCATTGTCATTGTGTAAAAGGATTATTTGGTCCTTGCAGCCTAAGTCTGATATGATAAACTATTCTCTTCTCCCTTTCTTTGAGAACTGAAAGATTTCTACTAATGTAGATTTATGCAGCCTATCATTATTAAATTACTCCTCTGAGAACATGTGAGAAACCATGTTATAAAAACCCCTGAAAACCATTGAAAAGTAGCATTTTACTATTTCAAGTAGCAATAAAATTTCGGTAGGAAACCCAGCTTCATCTCAAATTTATTTAATGAAATAAAGGTTGATATAATAAAGATATTTAAGTCTAACTGGTAACCTCAAGGGCTCTCCATATTTCAATTTTTATATGGCTAGGGAGGTGTTGCTGAACTTGTACATAAGATAAAATGCTAAAATTGCCCAGGGATGGGGTCTAAGTAGCCACCAGTTCTCTGAAAACCTATAAACTAGATTTTCATAGATACTTCACCCATATGAGGAGGGAGTCAGCCTCATTAACCCTGTCCCCTGGTGTTCAAGCCTTGTATCATCCCCTCCCGTGAATGTGGGCAGGATCTGGGCTTTGCTTGTAATCCATAGAATACAGCAGAAGTGATAGGATGTATGTGATTAAGTTACAAAAGATTTGTAAGGCCCTTTTTGCTGGAGTCCCTCACTCCCTGCCTGGCATTGAAGAAGCAAGCTGCCCTGTGAGCTGCTATGTCAGAAGGCTCATGTAGCAAGGAGCTGAGGATGGCCTCTGGTCGACAGGCAGAAAAACTGAAACCTTTAATTCTACAACCACAAGTAGCTGAATTCTGTTGACTAAAGCGGATCCTTCCCCAGTTAATTCAATGAGACCACAGCCGTGGCTGACACTTGATTGCAGCCTTGTGATACCCAAAGTCGAGGACTCAGCTAAGCCAGGCCCAGACTCTGACCCACAAAAACTGTGAGATTTAAAAAAATGTGTGTTCTCTTATCCTAAGTATGTGGTATTTTGTTACCCAGCAACAGTAAACTAATAAACTAGTGCCATTTGCTGGAAAAGTGCCCTTCATAGTGGCAAGGCTAGAACTTTCCCTAGAATAAAAAAATTCCTTTATATTATAGTAAGGGATTCAGATTATATTTTTAGTGCTTTGAGTCATTCTTCAGACTCCCTATGAGAGATAAACATTCTCTCCCCTGACTCTTTTCTCTCCAATCTAAGGAAGTTTGAGGGGAAATATGAGGATACTATTTTATAAACTTCCTACTAGGTTCCCCCATATCACATATGGGCAAGTTCTTTGCTTTCTTTACTCCTTTTGCCATCCCCTTGTATTTCTTTTTTTTTATTTTATTTTTATTTTTATTTTTTTTATTTTATTTATTCATTCATCCCCCCTTGCTGCTTGTGCTCACTGGGTCAGCTAACCACGCCGTACGGGCAGGCTTGCCTTCACCAGGAGGCCCCGGGAACCGAACCCGGGGCCTCCCATATGGTAAACGGGAGCCCTACTGATTGAGCCACAGCCGCTTCCCAATCCCCTTGTATTTCTACATTAGAGAACTTATGATACCAGCTTCCAGAAGCCAACAACTGCTGCATTATATTAGCAATACTATGATGAATCTTCTCAAGACAACTCTCCCTCCTCACCATGTAATTCTTATTCAGCATAATATTCCCAGTACCTAGCACAGTGCTTGACACAGTTGACATCCAAGGACTTTGATGGATGAATACCTCATTAATTTGCTTCCCCCATAAAATCATTAAGAAAGAAGGAACGTTACCCTTTCCTACAGTGGTGCATTTCCTTCTTAGCCTTTTGGGAATGAAAAGGCAAGCATGGCATTTATTTGTGTGCAAGGAAACAAATGAAGCCTGAGAATACAAATATGAGTGAATTGCTTTTTGTAAATGAAAGGAACCTTAAAAACCTAATGTGAATTCTGATTATTTCATACATTCTCTTTTTATCTTCTCAGTCTACAGAGTTGTGTTTAGTGTTATATGAAATACATTCAGAGCTGGTAAATGCCAAAAGCTTAATTGGCTGATTCCAAATGATATTGACATAATGGACTCATTTGTTATGTCACCATTTTCTATCTTCACATCACATAAAAGTACAAACTTTTTATAACCTGACAATAATTGAAATGCCTTTATCTTTTATTCATTTTATTTTCAGCTTCCTTCTTTGTAGACATCTAGTGGAAATATACTTTAGCATTATTCATTCCTGTTTGGTACATTGAATGTACCATTGAATGCCTGCTACACATTGTACAAATTACTAGCAATTTGTGAATTATTTATGAATACTTTCTTTAATTAATTCCTAATTTCCTTGGTGGACATTACTGGTTATTATAATGTCCAAATGATTTGGTTTCATTTACATAACATATAACTGGAAAATTGGCAAAAATATATGCCCTATTGCTTTTACTGCCCATTTCAGAAACATGGTATTGTTTTCATCTAAACAAATGCAGATAAAAGTATTTCAACTCATAATGTCATTATTTATGGATTAAGAAATTACATATCTGTTGATTTGAAACCATTTTTCATGGTGAACTGACATGCTCAATGACAGTATATATTGCATAAGAGTGTTGTTAATTTTTTTTAAGTTTTACAAGATTTTGAACCCCCAGGATTTGTTTTAAAAATAAACTCTGGTTTTTCCAGAATAGTTGAAGAATGGAGTGTTCAGGTTATTTGAGTATTCTGGTTATCTGACCTTACCATATGTACCATAAATTATTGTACATTTTCAAAATATCAAACATTCATTAATATCTATTGATTTCATGCTAAATAAAATGCACTCTTTGGTACTATGATAGATACAAAGATGAATCAGATATACACCCTGCCATCATTTATGAAAAGAATTTAAACTTTTATATAAATAGGATTCAAGCTGAACATGGTAAGGATGCATATAAGGCACTGTGTAGTTTAGAAAGCAGAAAGTGTATTAGTTTCCTATTGCTGCTGTAAAAAACTACCACAAAGTTAGTGCCTTAAAACAACACAAATGTATTACATTACAGTTTCAGGGGTTGGAAGTCTAAAATGTGTCTAACTGGGCTTAAGTCAAGGTGTCTACAATGCCATGCTCCCTTCAGAAGTCTCTAGGAGATAATATGTTTTCTTGCCTTTTCTGGCTTCTACAGTCTGCCCTCATTTCTTGGCTCATGTACCCTTCCAGCTTCTTAGCCAGCAATGGCCAGTCAAGTCTTTCTCACATTTCATCACCCTGACACTGACTTTTCTTCTGCCTCCAGCTTCCACTTTTAAGGACTCTTGTGATTATATTGGGCCCACTCATATAACCTCCCTATTTTACGGTCTGCTGATTAGTCCTTAAAATAACATATTCATAGGTTTCAGGGATAAGGATGTGGACATCTTTGGGAGAAATTGTGTCTAGAATATAAGCACCAGGAAGGCAGAGTCCTCACTTGTCTTATTTACCACTGTGGCCCCAGAATCTACTACAGCAGCCATTCAATAAGTATTGAATTAAAAAATGAATAGCATCATAGAGATAGGTTGTTTAGGATTAAACAACTATAGGAGAAAGAAGAAGAGTAAAATTACACTGAAATTTGAGCGTGGATTACTGGACAGTGGTAAAAACCATTAAAAATCACAAGGAACTCTCTACCACAGAGAGGTGGGAAGAAGGTGTGATAGATTGAATTATGTATCCCAATTTAGACATGTTCTTAATCTTAATCCTCATTCCTATGGGTGTGAACATACTGTAAATATGATCTTTTAGGGATGTTGTTTTAGTTAAGGTATGGATCAAATGAATGAGGGTGGGCCTTAATTCAGATTACTGGAGTCCTTCATTAGCAGAAAAAAAAAAAAAAAACAGACATAGGTCAGAGAATACCATGGGGAGGAGCTGGAAGCTGAAAGTCAACTAAAACCCAGAAGTCAACTAGAACCCAGAAGAGAAAGGAGAGGGCATCACTTAGAATAAGATCCAAACTCCTGAAAATGGCTTATGAGGTCCCTCAACCAGCTTGTCCGAACATTCTATACTACTCTAATGTCACCTCTTGGGAGAGGCTTTTCCTGATCACCCTATCTAATATGGTAGCCCCATCATCACAACTAGTCACTTGCAATCCCTATACTATTATTTGTTTTTCTGATAGCACTTATTGCCACCTGAAATTGTACCTAGAATATAAGCACCAAGAAGGCAGAGTACTCACTTGTCTTATTTACCACTGTGGCCCCAGAATCTACTACAGCAATCACTCAATAAGTATTGAATTAAAAAATGAATAGCATCATAGAGATAGGTTGTTTAGGATTAAACAACTATAGGAGAGAGAAGAAGAGTAAAATTGACACTGAAATTTGAGTGTGGATTACTGGACAATGGTAAAAACCATTAAAAAATCACACGGAACTAAGAAAGAAAGATTTGGGAGAGAAGGAAGATAAATTCCATATTAGACATATTGAAATGCTATATGACATCTAGAGGGAGATTGGAAGAGAGGTCAGGATTGGGGGTCTTGTTTGGGAGGTTATTCATGTAGATCTGATGGCGGGAGCCCTACTGCTCCTGTGAAAGGGTGCAGTAAGAAGAAAAGGAGAAGTCCTTTGGGGACAGCACAGAGGAGGGGGAAGGGGCTAGATGGAGGACAGCAGTCAGGATGATAAGAGTGAAAAATGAAGAGTAGAGTGTTTAAAACAAAAAAGCCCAGGGAGAAGAGAATGTCAAGAAGGGAGTGGTCATCGGTACTAAATGCTGACAACAAGATGACATGTGAGAAAAGAATTGAGTGTGATTGTAAGCATTAGTGACCTTTAAGAGAGAAGTTTAAGAACATTGGTAAAGGCACAAATACATTTTACACCAGTACTGTCTTGAATGTCAGTTTATGATTCATAAGCCATTTCAGTGTCTCTTGGGAATTCTTGGTCATTTTATAAATATCAGTTATATAACTCTAGTTTAAAAGGTATAGGAAATTGAACTGAATCTATATGGACCCTACAGCATGCTTTAGAAGGTTCTTAATTTGAGCAAATTCCTGCCAATGCCCAGGTTTCTGTGACTTTCTAGTAAAGGATGTGATGTGCTCTGATAGCTGTCAACAAGTGCATAGTTTTTCTGAATTGAGAAGTGGTAAGAAAGAGGGAAAATGTTAGTTAGGCCGTCAATGTTTTTTTTTTTCTGGCTACAAAAAAGGTATTAAACTTTTTTGTTGTTATTTTGAAAAGGTCTGAAAAGAGTAAGCAGGGAAAATTGCTCATAATCCATTACCGAGAGTCATTGTTTACATTTTGGCCTAATTCCCTTCAGTCCTTTTTCTCTGCTTTTTTAATTTGCTAACACTTGTATTTGTTTATTTTATAACGGGAGCAAGAGGATAGTAGCTAACAGCACAGACTTGAGAATCAGAATGCCTGAGTTTAGACCCCAACTCTGCCTCTTAGAGCAGCATGATCTTGGTGAGTTTTTCTGAACCTCTATGCCTCAGTTTCCTCACTTGTAAAATGGAAGAACTAACCTTTTATAAGGTTATTTGTTCTAATATTTGATATACAACAGAGTTGATCCAATCCCTTTTCCCTTAGGTTTCCGGTCTTAATTGCCGTTTCCCCCTTCCTCCGACAGTCATTTGGAAGGCTTCTTTCATCCCTTTTGTCATTTTATCTATCATTCCCCTGATGTTCTGTGGCTTTGTGTTTTTTTTCTTGATGTAAAAATATTGTTTACAAATATAATGTAAGTTAGGAGTCATCCCAACTCTTGGAAACTAAGCTAACATGAGAAATTGAGGAAACCAGTAGAGGATTATACTAGTCTATAATAGTCTCAAAGTTGCATAGCACAGTGTGCTTCCATTAATGTCAAGTAGGCCTGGATCTGTTCCAAAATTAAAAAAAAAAAAAAAAAAAAAAGGACGATAAACTAATTAAAACATTTGTCTGTATTGGAGTTAGTATCCTAAAAGGCCATTAACCATACAATGATAATCAAATGACTGGATGGGCCATTAACAGTAATATGGCCCTGAGGGCCCCACATCACAACTGGGCATGCTAATTTGCAGACTATTGTGACAGATATGTTTCTAAGACTAAGCTAACTGTAAACTATCCAAGTAATCAAGAAGCTAAGAGGAAACAGTTTTCTTCCTTTGTTTACTTCAGGAAAGGACTAACATTTAAGTATCTTTAAAGAAAGGGGAAGATTAAGAGAAAATGGTCTTGTTAGCTTCTTGGTTAAAAGAGAGAATCTAAATTTTTGGAATGTAATATACAGAATCTGAAAGGTTTTCTGCTGTTTCAATTGAGCCATGAGGCAAGTGACTATGTCCCTGAGCAGAGTTTAAGTATAACTATGTTTTTGGTCAAGGCAGAACATGACCATAAAAGATGGAACATGCATGGCTCTTGGCTTCATGACTAGAAACATGGAACTCAGTGGGCCTTTTGGGTATGACAATCATAATTCCCATATTTTCCAGGGCCCGCATTGATTTTAAGTCCTTTGTCACCCTTTCACCCGCTCCCCTGATTTGAGGTCAGAAAAAAATAGTTGCAGTATCTATTCTTTTCTTTGTGAGCAAGGTTTTGCCAGCCTTAGCCTTTATTGAAAACATCTTTGCTCTGTCAGACTACTTTATTGCAGGTTGTTACCCAAAGGTGGCTCTGCCTTTATTGATGAGGTACTGACAAGGTTCAGTGAAGCACATCTTATGCGTCAGGATGGAGAAATTTTATGAACAGTAAAATGGTATTGTTTTATGGCTCGACTAGATGGCAAATTGACATTAACTTAAGGAAACAGACTGCTTCAGGTTTTTCTAAGTATCTTGCAGTAAATCAACCTACAGAGACTTCCTTAGGAAACACATTGGCTCTTTTTAAAAATATATGTGCAGCACGTTGAATATAGTGCTTAAATCATCTAGCTCTTCCAAAGATAAGAAAAATATATCAGTATGTAGTATGGCTTCCTAGAGATTTGAAAAACAAAAGTTTATCCATTCCTGTTCTAGCAAAGCTGTCCATTTTACAGGTCTTAGCAGCTTTCATTTGTTAAGACTTGACTAAGAGGAAGATTGCATTTGTGTAGCATCTTGCCTCAGCTCACCATCTTGAAGTTTTCTTTTAGAGTGACTATGTACCGTTCCCCAAATAGAAGTGCAGACCTTGTTAATATAGTTTCTGAATTTTTAACTACACCCTCTTTTTTATTCTTTGGTATAAAAACCGTTGCCTGCTTGTTTTCTTTTAAATGAACTGCAATGATACAATTATTTCAAAATTAGCTGTTTAATAACATATTTGAATGTCTAGCCCCAAAACAGTTTAAAATAGTCAACAATTCCTCAGCAGAGTTCTGCCAGTAATGATTCTGAAGCTCAGAGTTCTAATGCAATTGCAAAGGAAGCAGACCTGAATAATAGGAACATTTAAGGTAGATGTAGAAATGTTGTCATACTCCAACACCTAGGATTATCCTTTAAATTTACAATTCATAGGTCAAATCTGAACTAAATTTGACTAATCAGAAATGATTAATGTGCTAAGTTTAACTATGGTGGGAAATGACAGAGTAAGACTTCTTCTGTTCTTTTCTGAACCGTTATCAAAGGTTTTAGTTTACATTAGGTTCCCTATCTTAGTCTTTATAGCCCAATATAAAAGTAAAGACAAACTCCAGAGAATAATTTTTGTCTGATTATTTATATTTCAACTAAAATACCTGAGCTACTCTTTTATGGCTCAAAGAGTAAAAAGCTTATAAACATATATTTCTTTAAATGCTCAAAGGAGATACTGCCATTTCCTGCACTCAAACAAAACATTGCTAGGGAATATGTTTTGTATTTGAGAATATAGTTTCAATATTTTATTGGTAATATGTTATTTCCAAAGGCCACTAGGGCATCAAGCATAGCACACAGATACATGTTTACCATAACATCACATTCAGAAAACCACGAAGTTAAGCAGATCTATCAGAACTCATAGAGTAATGGGTATGCTCTCTTTTCAGTTTAGTTGCTGACTTGCTATGTGGCGTACCAAGTTTCACCATTGTAACTTCACTGCCTAGTAGTGCTTCGAAAACTTAATTGGTATTTAAAACAGTTTTGAGATTTCCAGATAAAATATTTCACAGAAGCACAAATTTTATTATCTGGCTTTCTGTCTAGTGGTTATCCTTAGTACACACTGCATGCAAACTTCCTTGTATGTAAGGGCAGCATGATGAGTGTGAAGAGGTCAAAAGGGATAGTTATGGTTATAACTAATTATCATGTAAGTAAAGCAAATATAAATAAAACTGAGGTAATTGTTAACTTTTATTTAAACATGGTTTGCATATTTGAGTGGAAGAGAAAAAAGCATTGGGCCTTTGTGCTCTTCTGTTACAGGAGTGCTCGTTATGTGACCTAGATTTCAAATCTCTGTAGTATTTCCTGTAGAAAACCAACATATTCTCTCTCTGCACACCAACCATTAATGATAAAATATGAGTCAGCCACATAGAGGCACTCTGTGTAAAATTTTTCATCAAAACCTTTTATTAATGAAAAACAAGTATATAGTGCTATTATAATGCAGATGAGCTAATAAACTAAGTATAATTAGGAATTTTCTAGAGGGAAATTTCTCAGCAGGTAAATATTTAAACATTCACTCTTAAATTTTTTTTTTTTTTTAAGATTTTATTTATTTATTCATTTATCCCCCCCTTGCTGCTTGTGCTCGCTGGGTCAGCTAACCGCGCCGTGTGGGCGGGCTTGCCTTCACCAGGAGGCCCCAGGAACCGAACCCGGGGCCTCCCATATGGTATACGGGAGCCCTACTGATTGAGCCATAGCCGCTTCCCTCTCTTAAATTTTTTAAAACAACAATATGCTTTTACAGGTACATAAAGTTTATTCTATGTCTGATGTGATACTGGAATTCTTGGTAGTCATAAACTGTGACTTTGTTATTGTACTAAATAATTTTTTGATCTATTGTCTCTTCAAAGAATCTCTGCTGTTACAATCTATGATTATAATCTCACTTTAAAAAAAAAAAAAAGGCATTCATCTGGAAAACAAACAGCTATGCTAGTCTCATGTCAAAAAATATGACAGATTTCAGCCATACTATATAGCCTTTCCTCTTGGCTCAGCCCTTCATGTAAAATAGACAATTGTATTATATATATTAGACAAGGTATTAGTGTAAAATAGAGGACAAGGAAGGTCTGTCTGCATGATAAGATTTTTTTTTTTTTAATATGGAACGCTTCACGGACTTGCGTGTCATCCTTGCTCAGGGGCCATGCTAATCTTCTCTGTATCGTTCCAACCCCAGTATA
Source organism: Tolypeutes matacus (assembly GCA_026826555.1). NCBI lineage: Eukaryota > Metazoa > Chordata > Mammalia > Cingulata > Chlamyphoridae > Tolypeutes > Tolypeutes matacus. Next base: position 8,809,921 of record JAKSZT010054055.1, read on the forward strand.
TGTGCTGCCAAAGCAAGCACTGCATGATAAGATTTTAAGTCAAGTCTTGAGAGATGAGCCAGCCATCTAATGAACTAAAGAGAGAACATTCCAAGGAGAGACAAAGAACTGTTACTTCAAGAAATGAAAGGAGGCCAGATGGTGAGATTAGTGAGATGGTGAGGATGGCAGGGATGATCAGCTTTTGAGAAATAAATCAAAACCTAACTTTGTATATGATAAGTATGAGTTGCCCATGAGACATTCAAGTGGAGATGTCATTGGTTCCTTATACCAATCTGGAGTCAATCTGGTCTGGGCCGGAGAAATAAAATTTTCAGGATCATCAGTATATATATGGTTTTGACAACTATGAAATGGATGAGATCCCCTAGAATGAGAGTATAAGTAGAGAAATGAAGAGCATCCAAACTGAACCATACAGACATTTAGGAAGAAGAAAATAGACTAAAAAGGAGTGGTCAGGAAGATAAAAGGAAAACTAGGCAAAGATAGTATCTTGGAACCCAAGAAAAATGGAATGGTTTTAAAAACAGATGCTTTTTTAATATGCAAGTAAAAGTCACAGTAAAGAGTAGATTTTTAAAAACTATTTCAGTAAATTATACAAGACTCCATATAGTCATTTTTTTAAAATAGGGTAACCACTAGCCATATGTGGCTATTTAATTTTTTTTTTTTTTTTAAGATTCTTATTTTATTTATCCCCCCCTCGCTGCATCCATTTGCTTTGCATTTTTCTGTGTCTGCTTGTCTTCCTTTATTGCATCACCGTGCCACACGAGCTGGCTTGCCTTCACCAGGAGGCACTGGGAATCAAACCCAGGGCCTCCCATATGGTAAACGGGAGCCCAACCAATTAAGCCACAGCTGCTTCCCCAATATAGTCATTAATATTCCATTATTTGTTTAAAACCACTTACTCCAAACAGTTGGAACTATCATAACCAATCTTTAACCAACTTGCCAGATTAACCAACTCTATTCTCTCTGTAAAGCCTACTAATGCCACAGGCAATGTCTGCTTGTGTCTAATAGGCTTCTCCTTAGTACTGCCAAGAACTTACACTGCTACCAGTAAAAATTTATGAGAGTTGGTTGTGTTCGTGTCCAAAACGATTTATGCCAGATGTATTTATTATAAATTAATTGTATTTGTAAATTGGTAAAATATGAATGCCAAAAGAAAAAGTTGTTTTTATAAAAACTATGTTGTATGCTTTAGAGAGATTTGATAAAGGTGAGTTAATAATGCTGTTCATTAGATTGAGAGAGTCATTTGTAAAAGATTGGGGAGAATTTTATAAAAGTCTAGAAAGATTCTGCGATTAGATTGTTTCATAACTGCTCTTAATTCTCACACCACTTTAAAGAAACTGAAACTGGAAGTAGTAGCTGATGCATTTTGAGTATGATTTCTGCAAGAGGAACAATACAGAACCCTCATCAGGAGACTGATAAGGAAAGAACAAACTTGGCCTTACAAAGAATGGCAAATAAATCTATATGTTTTGATTTAAAATCAAAACTTTAAGGTATCCTCATAGATATGATATATTACCTGATGGCTAAACTTCTGTATCTGATACAAAAATAAACTTTTCAACTATGTTTATTACCAAAATGTGTGAATAAATTATCACTGAATAATCTTATAATATTAGTTTATGCCTTTTCTTTCATAGTTTTGATATTTAAATACCTAAAACAAGGAAGATAGGTCCAGATATTTGGAATTTTCTAAGCATATGCATACTTTGTTTTTACAACTACCTTTGTATTTCCTTGCTTTAATCATACTGATAACTTTAAAAATATGTATTTGATTACTCATCAAATCACACCAATGTTATAGTCTCACTTTTATTTTTGACACATAACCACAGTTGAGGTTACTGAAGCATACTTTGCAAGTAGAAAATATTGTATATAAGAGGGTCCTTCTTCTATTTTCTGAAATTCTCTTTACAATTAATTTCAGACCTTCTCTCAGGCACTTAGAAGACATGCAAAGGAGTAACTTTTAATACTATTACCTTTTGAGTAATAGTCAATTCTTCTATAAATTTAGCTGCATTTAATTTTTTATCAATATTTTTCAATTAGAGGTCCATATTTAATCATCAGATTGTCATTGAGCAGTGTGAGATGACAAGTGATTAAAGTGGATAGGTAATAAAATAGAGGTAATCCAATGAAAGAAAAATAGAAATGAATTTTAAGACTCCATGGGTTTATAAATTAGATTCTTAAAGCTTTGATTTACTGGGTTTTAAATATAGGTTTTACTATAATAGAACTTAACCATTTCCCCTTCACCATAACACTCTCTTATTCTGCTGCCACAATGCAAGCATAGTTTGGTATTTCTGTTACTGCCTTTTTGAGATATATGTCTATGTCTACCTATCTATATGTCTATGTGTTTACATATGTGCTATATGTATACACACACACTGTTGGCAGTCATTTGTGGATTGAGATAGGTGTTAAATAATTCTTGCCAATTTAACAGAAGTGCTTGGCCCAAGTTAATCATATTTACTATATTCTTTATTTTAAATTAAGTTTGGGCACAGAATGCATGTAGGAATGTTTAATCTGTTTTGAAAGTCCAAATTTGAGTGTACCTTTTAAATTTGGAGTTAAGTCTCTTTAAAAGTCAAAACATGAAAAACAGCTGAATAGTTAAGACCCACAGTACAATTTGTACAAACTGGCTAGAACTCTGGCTAAAAGGCTGCCTTTAATTCTAAGCATTGTAATTTTTTTTTTTTTAACATTTTAAATCATAAATACTTTTTAGCAAAACCCAGGTACTTGGTCCACATAGTATAATGCAGGTGTATTTTGGATGGCACATTGTACAAATTAGTAACTTGGATATTAGTTCATGAATTTAAAAGGCAACAGTACATCAGTGATTTGTGTCTTATGTGTTTTAAGTTTCTAAACGAACACATTGCTTTTGTATTAGAAATGTAAGTTTTAATTATGGCATTGTCTTCTAACAAAAAAAAAATAATAAAATAAAATAAAATAAATATAGGTTTCATATGTTCACACAAATGTCTGATCACCGAATACATGGTTCATAGTCTCTACTTATAAATATACCTTTCTACTATTTGTATGCTGGAGGCAGCTTCCTGTTGGAGACCTATATAACGCTTCAAGACAAGTTTTTCTAAATAGCATAAGTCTAAGGCCATCAGAAGCAATAGGAAGACAGATTTGGGCTTAATTATAAACAAGAATCTTCTGACAGTTACTCCTATCCAAAAATGTGAAGTCCTGAGTTTCTCATCACTACAAACAGGGCCTGGGTAAATCATAAAAGATTTCTAACTATTTATACTGTATAAAAATAGAACTTCTTAAATCCCTTCTACAGGGATGCTACAGAGTACTGTGCGTTTTGTGGAATAAACAAAAACTCAAGGGAGTACATGGGGAAATCCAGCCCTTGTTATGTTCACCAAGCTGTATGCTCTGGTATAGGGACTACATTTCCTAGAGGAAGAAGTATCTTTTTATAATTTGCAAGGAAGGGCCATTAGCTCTCCAAGCTTCATGTGCACAGAGTTGTACCAACTCAGAGAAGACACAGTTTTTTAGCCCTTGCTTGCCAAGTGAGTGCTATTCTCCCCAGAGTAGAAACTTTTTGTAATATCACCATAGGCTATCAGTGGCCCTGTTTTTATACGTTAGGCTTTCTTTCCAACACTAAGAGTCTAATGAAGCAAATGAAAAGGAAATGACTTAAATATTCAATACAAAAAATATTTTTTGATATCTAGTGTATTAGTCAGCAAAAGGGGTACTAATGCAAAATACTAGAAATCGGTTGGTTTTTATAAAGGATATTTATTTGGGGTAGAAGCTTACAGTCACCAGGCCATACAGCATAAGTTACTTCCCTCACCAAAGTCTGTCACCATGTGTTGGAGCAAGATGGCTGCCGACGTCTGTAAGCGTTCACCTTCCTGGGTCCCTCTCTTCCCAGGGCTCCTATCTCTGCAGACTCAGCTGCTCTGCTTTCTCCACAAGGCCAGCTGTAGACTATCAGGTGAACAGCAAGTCTTTCTTCCCGGGGCCTCTGCCATGTCTAATCCAGCCTTCTCTCTGCTCCTATGTGCCCTTACTTCCTGTGCTCCAGCATCCAAAACTCTAAACTCCCTTCTCTGCAGTGTGGTTTCTCTGTGAGTCCCCCCGCCGTCAGTAACCTACTGAGTGGCCCAATCAAAGCCTCAATCATTATTTAATCAAGTAAAAGTAAAACCTCTGAATCCAATATAATCTAATATGCCCTGAGGGATAGACAAGTTGACAAACATTATCCAATATCTATTTTTGTAATTCATAAACAATATCAAACTGCTACACCTAGTATGTCTGAGAAAGATTCAGTACCCTCAAGGAGCAAGCAGTCTATGGGAGGAAAGGATGAATTTAATTTTGCAAATAATACTAATGCAAAGTTTAAGATATTAAGTATCTTATGAATGGTATATTAAGTGTCTTGTGAGGTATATTCCTCAGAGCAATAATGAGGAAAATTATTTTAAAATTAGGAAAGGATTTATAGAGTATGAAACATTTAAATTTGGCTCTGAGAAACTTTGAATGGTAGCAGTGGAACCAAAAGTAGGTTGAGATGAATGGGACATAAAGAAAAACTGTCATAATTTAAAAGCACAGAAAGGGATATGAGATGCAAGATCGAAACAGATCTTATTACATGTGCCACTATAAGCAACTGCAACCTTGAGAATATCACAACATAAATTATTAACTATATACCCATTGCACTGATACCTTCCCAAGATCTCAGGTTTACTCATTTTTGGAAAACCTGATAATTAAACCTTAATCCACTCTCTTGATGTCTTTTTGTTTTTATTATCTATGGCAAACTAGGTGTTTTTTCCTACCCAGACTATCACAGTAGAAACTGTAAAGTCAGACACTTGCTTTCTTGGCCTCCCTTGCATCTGAGGGTGGCCACACAACCCAATTCTAGCCAATGAGATATGAAGTAGTGTGCTTTGGAACTCCTAGGAAAAACCTTTAATTAATGGATAAGGAGAGATGAGGCTGGGACCCCGTTTTTTTTCCTTTCTTTTTGCCTTCAATGTTGACATGTTCCCTGGAGCTTTGGAGGCCTACTTGAAAGCATGAGAACAGTCTGCACACTAAGGATGCTGGAGTAGAGAGAGATACATCTGGATCTTTCCGGGTAGAGTAGAAAGACCTAAAAGCTTTCCTAACCAATATGCGAAACTTTTCCGAAATCTCTCCAGACAATATAGTTTTTTAAAATCTGAAGTCTTTCTGTCTTGGGATGTGAATACTCAACAACCCATTGTTGGGTGTTTATTATGCACCAAAGACAGCACTGTGTACCACAAAGTGATACAAAGATACCTAAGATAGTGATTACCCTCAGGGAACTCAAGTTTTACATGGAAGCATTATTAGCACTGTGTTAGAAACTGGTACAAACCACAGAAATACCATAGAAGAGGGAAAGATGAACTCTGACAAGGAAATTGTGGGAGGATGCACAAAGGAAGTGTCAGGTAAGCTAGTTCTGGATTGGTAAACAAAAGTTTGCCAGGCAGAGAAGAGAGGAAAGAGTAACTCTAGACAGAGTTAACATTTACAAATGCAGAGATGAGTGAAAGAGCATGGCCTGTATTGGAAACAGCACAAAGTTAAGGGTAATTGGAATATTTTGCGTTTTTTTTTTTTTGTTTTTTTTTCAGGTAGGGCTATATTTGATAACAAAGATATATTTTACTCCATAAAGCTACTTTTACAACTAATAGAAAGTAATTTAATTTTCTCTAGTTCAAATTTATAAAAGTTATAACCAGACAAATAAGAAGCTTATTTCTAGATTGTCAACTTACGTATCCTAGATATGCCCATCTATGCGTGTTTATGTATGACTTCCTAAGCAAATTAAAATTTAAAAGTTCTGACAGGATTGCTTAACTTAAAAGAAGAAACATGTAAGCACTTTTGAAGCATTCATTTAACTATATTTAATATTTTGAGTTACAAGTATTTTATCCAGTCATTAAAGTATACCCTTAACAATCATTATTTCAAGTCAAAAGGGTATTGGAAAGAAGGAAACTAACGTCTTTTAATTAAAAATTGTCTATCAGAGATTTTGCTAATTCCTCCTTTGTTTTATTCAAATTCATGAGAGTTTATATTCCTTGCATTTATTTGTTATCCCTCTTATTTTTTATATCATTAATCAAAGATGACAATTTTAAAAGAATAGTTTGCTAAAACACCAATTCCAAAACTTGCATTGCACAGAGAACTCCAAATCCCAACCTAATAATTGGATAACTTATAAAAGCCTTTGATATCAGGATCCCCAAATATAGTGGCTTTTATTTTGTTCAGTAATTTAGTAAGAAAATTAAGGGGTAAAGAAATATTTTGGGGGCTTACTAAAGCTACGTATGTCCAATATAAAGTTAACAGAAGAGTTGACAGGATTTAATTAGCACGTGACTTACTTGGAATGATTGTCTACATAACTCAAACCAGATCAATATGGAGAAATAGAAATTGGCTATATATAATTTTACACAAGTGTTTTCATCCTGATTATCAGAAATTAGTATCATCACTGATCACATGAGAGATAACTGTCATATTTCTTAACTTCTTGTAGTCTAGATGATCTATCCTAACAGCTGTCAGAGGGAGAGAAAAAATGAAAGAGTTTAAATTTAGAAATGAAATATTTTGACAAAATGTTACAAAAACAGACTACCTGATTACAACAATCAGCAATGAACAAAAAGAAGGAAAGAAAAGAGATAAAAGAATAGACTAGAACAGGAATATGACTTGACAGATTAGTGGATAAAACAATCCTAATGGTACTCTGTGCTTTCTACTTTCTATTAGCTAAAATACCTTTTTTATACCTTTTATTTGGAGATGATTGATTACTACCTCCAAGTCTAGACTGAGTTGGGTTAGGTCTGCCTAAATGTATGGTAAGAAGATTTCAGGTCAGGTCATCATGGAAAGACATTAGCAAGGGTGTTTGGGTGAGAAGGGAAGTGAGACTCCATGAGAACATGAGATGGAACAAATAGTATTAGGTGAGAAGCTGCAGGGGTGAGGTGAGGTCCAAATGATAAGACAGACTGTGAGGTTAGAAGGTGTGTAAATCAAGATAAGAGGAGCAGAAGTTACATGTTGAATCAGGAAGATTAGTCTGCAAATAAGAGATATGTGCTTGGACCCAACACGGGGACTTGGGTAAGGGAAGCAAGGCACCCTAGAGAGCAACTTGCTTTTAAGGAGGCACTCACTATCAGGTGCTGATCCTGCACATGCATGAGCTTGAGGATGAATGCTTCCTTAAATTTGCACCCTGGGCACCTCTTCACCCTACTTCAAGCCCTGGCAGGACCCATGGGTCAGTAAAACACCAATAACCTGGAGTTATAGAACTAAAAGATGAAGTTTGGGGGAACCAATACTGCTGTAATATTAAGGGGGGAGGGATCCCAGAAAGGAGAGAGCCAGAAACAGGGAGCCCCAAATATAGTATATATACTCTGCCTAAGTCTCTGACAGACCCCAAACTATATAAGTATGGTGCAGATGACAAATAGCCCAGCAGCAGGGGAAGGGGGGATGGTGGCAATGGATGGAAATGGAACTGAGATTTGAGCTGTTGCCCAAGAGAGAATTTATAGTTTGAGTCCAATCTAGTAAATTTCCTGATAAAATAAAAATACCAATACTCTTCAGAGTAATATAACAGAATCCAGAGTTTCCACAACATTCACAATTTCCAGAATACAATCCAATATTACTCAATGCATAAAGAAACAGGAAAACATGACCCATTCTTAAGAGAAAAGACAATCAGCAAAGGCCAACCCCAAGAAGGCCCAAATGTTGGAATAAGGACTTTAAGGTGCTAATTATGTGCAATCAGGTAAAGGAAAATGTGCTTACAATGAATGAAAAATACAGGAAATCTCAGCAGAGCAATAGAAATTTTTTTTTTCAATGAAATGGAAATTCTAAAAGTGAAAAATATAATGTCATAAAAAGTCAGATTAGTGGCTGCCTCTGAGGGGATGGGGGTAGGAATTGACAGGAAAGGGATTCGAGGGATCATTTTAGGATGATGGAAATGTTCTATAACTTGCTAGGGTTTAGATTACATGGGTGTAGGCATTTGCCAAAATTCAATGAGTGTACACTTAAGATTCATGCATTTCTTTTGAATTCTGGACAGACTCCCAAACTAGAGACCTGCCTACAGCTGGATAAAGATTCTAGCACATGACTACTGTCTAGAAATTTATTCAAAAAGTGTTTAGTGAGTGACTATGTTCTCTAATGATGAGCATTCCAAGTTGAAAGAATAATATCTGAAAAAGCATAATTGGAAAAAATTTCAAAGTATGTACCAGGAAATAGGTCAGTGGCTAGACCGTAGGTGGGACATAAAGGTGAAAAGGAAGATTTGGAGCCATATGGTAAAGTGTCTTTTTAAAAAATTGTGTTGCTCATGTTGCTGCTTCATGATTCCTCCCTCCCCTTTTTTAAATTGAGGTCTAGTTTACATATAAAAAATATAAATGTACAATTCAATGAGGTTTTTTTTGTTTGTTTTTTTTTTAAGATTTATTTTATTTATTTGTACCCCTCCCCCCTTGCTGCTTGTGCTCGCTGTGTCCATTTGCTCTGCATTTTTCTGTGTCTGCTTGTCTCCATTTGTTGTGTCATCTTGCTGCGCCAGCTCACCGTGCCACACAGTCCGTCAGCTCACCACGCCTTAACCAGGAGGCCCAGGGAATCGAACCCCGGGCCTCCCATATGGTAAACAGGAGCCCAACCACTTGGGCCACATTTGCCTCCCCAATGCAATGAGTTTTGACAAATATATAAAGTTTGTCTAACACTCCCACAATCATGTTCTAGAACTTGTCTATCACCCCAAAACTTCTCTTCTGCCCCTGAATAACCAGTCACCTCACCCCTGTCCCAGGCAGCCACTAATCTGCTTTCTGTCACTATAGTTTTGCCTTTCTTTAGGCTTTCATATAAATAGACTATAAGTATTCACCTTCTTCCACTTAATGTAGTGCTTCTGAGATTCATTCATTTATTCATGTTGTTGTATGTATCAGTAGTATTAGTATTGTTGAGTGGAATTCCACCGTATACCACAAATACTCACCAGTTGATGGACATTTGGGTTGTTTCAATTTGACACTCATGAATAAAGATGCAGTGAATAGTTAAGCACAAGTCTTGCTGTGGATGCATGTTTTGAATGGGTATTTTTTTTTTTTTTTTTTTTTTTAAGATTTTATTTATTTATTCATTCATTTATCCCCCCCTTGCTGCTTGTGCTCGCTGGGTCAGCTAACACGCCGTGCGGGCGGGCTTGCCTTCACCAGGAGGCCCCGGGAACCGAACCCGGGGCCTCCCATATGGTAAATGGGAGCCCTACTGATTAAGCCACAGCCGCTTCCCTTGAATGGGTATTGAGTGCCCTACTATGGACTTTTTTTTTTTTTTTAAACAAATCAATTTTATTGATACATATTAATAAAGCATACGTCCATCCACAAAGTACAATCACTGGTATTCAAAATAAGCACATAGTTGTGCACTCATCATTTCAATCATTCTTAGAGAATTTTCATTATATATGTGTGTATATTTTTAGAATGAAAGCTTAAAACTGTAACATGGGACTGTATAACATAGTGAAACCTCATGTAAAATACAAATATGGGTGATATTGCATATATAAGACTATTTTTACAAAATATAAATACAAATATACTTGGAGGAAGAAAACAGAATAGCAGCTATGTATGGCAGGAAAAGCATAAAGAGTTTGAGAGGAAATGAGTTTTGGTTTTTTGTTTGTTATTATTATTGGAATAATGAACATACTGTGGATTTTTAATTTTTTTAAAAAGTGGTAAACTATATTATCAGAACTAATGTTCTTCACAGAGGGAAAAAAGCAAAGTTTGAATCGCTATTACTTTAACCCTTTAATATAATCAATATTGAGTTAATCTGATTGTATGAAAGCTATTTTTTGAAAAATTTACCTCCTCTAAGGAGTTGCTTTTCTTTAAATCTTTCAAAAAATACATTTAATAAAAAATTTTTAAAAATCTTCCTGGGGGATGGATGTGGCTCAAATGGTTGGGCATCCATCTTCCATATGGAGGGACTTGGGCTCGATCCACAGGACCTCCCAGTAAAAATTTTTTTTTTAATTTTTAAAAATCTTCCTGAAAGATATCTTAAGGAGCTCCATTTTTATGACTTTTTCAAATTTTATCTGAAAATAATTTGAGATTCTTAATAGATTTCTAGATAAACACACTTTTAAAATTTATTTATGAGACAAGGATGTTAACAGCAAAATGCTACATGATTAGAGACTAGTGATATTTAGGGTTTTATTATTTATCCTTGGAGTGGGAAACATCAATGACCTTGACTTCTTTTCATATGGTCTGTGGCAGCATTTCTAAAATGCATGTCTATTGGTCCTCTAGTACCCTGTTGTCAAAATCTACAAGTAACAGTTGTGCAAATATTTGTGAGAAAGTTCCCCTGGCGAGTACAAAGACCTTATAACAAGAATAAAATTTCAAATGTGTGCAGGATTCACTTTGGGCAATTAGTCTTCATGGGAAGCAAATTTCTGCAGTCAACAAGTATTTACTGCAAGGCACTGTTCTGAATCTGGGTACCATTCTACCAGGCCCTAGATAGTACGCAATCAACAAATGTGAGTAGAAAAAGTGTTGAAAGAAGTTTCTGGCAGATCCAGGGTCTGGGTAGATAAGGAGCCAGGGACACTGCTGAGATTGCTAGGGAAGTAACCACACTGGATAAGTAAAAGAGATTTTGACCAGCTAGACCAGGATAGCTTAGATGAAATTCCAAATCAGCTTGAGAGATTATATTTGAAAATTTGAGTCTACCACCCTGGACCCCATTTTATCTGCACAGTTTTTTGTGCCTAACTTTAACCTGCCTTAATCCCTTTCATGTATTCCCTTTCCTTTTTTTTTTTTTTTTTTTTTTTGTCTAGACTGCAAATAGTATCACACATGATAAGATTGCATTGCCAATTTAGTTAAGAGAAGCAAGCATTTTTTAAAAAAACTCTTTGCTATCTTTTCTTGCCTGGTGGCCTCTCATTCTCTCTTTTGCTTCCTTCTCTTTTCCTTTCTCTTTCTCTTCTTCAATCACTTTCTCATCATCCATAACTGACCACAGAATAAGACAAAAAACTTTTAATTTCCCAGATTTTGGGGGGGAAAAGTTTATATTCCCATGACCAGTTTAAAATGCAGATTAATTTCATATTTTAAACATCTCCCTTAAAGAAAAACTGAAACTAGTTATAAAGTCTTGGGAAGCGGCTGTGGCTCAATCAGTAGGGCTCCCGTTTACCATATGGGAGGCCCCGGGAACCCGCCCGCACGGCGTGGTTAGCTGACCCAGAGAGCACAAGCAGCAAGGGGGGGATAAATGAATAAATAAATAAAATCTTAAAAAAAAAAAAAAAAAAAAAGTCCTTTTTATTTGTATGTACTCTTTGATATATTTTTCTCAGTGACATTTCCCCTCCTGAGGACAATAAAAAAAGCATTCCCACCTCTGATATAGACATCATATAAAATTTTTAAAAGTACAACAACTGAGCATTGTGTCAGGCAGAATTCTAAGATGGCTTTCAAAATTCCCAGCCCCAAGTATACACATACCTCTCCCAGTTAGTCAAACAAATGCTAACGTGTTTTGCATTGAAGGGATTTTGCATATGTAGTTAATTTACCTTAAGACAGGGAAATTATTTAGGTGGGTCTGACTTAATCACATGAGCCCTTTAAATCTGACTCTAGAAATCAGAGACAGAGAAGTCAAAGATTCAGAGCATGAGAGGATTCTACATGGCACTGCCGGCTTGAAGATGGAGGTGCCACATGGCATGGAGTGCCAGCTGCCTCTAGCTGCTGACAGCCAGCAAGAAAATGGGACCTCAGTCTTGCAGTTACAAGGGTTTGCGGGTACTTTGAAAAATCTAGTATGATAGAAGAAAGCTAATGACATTCCATGGAGACACTCATGGAAAACACCTAAAGAGATACACTGATTTCCCTCTGTTGGTTTGAATCTAGCATTTTGACGTAGTTAAGTTGATGCTTCACTTTCCTTAGATCAATTCTATCTACCTCTTACCACAGACAACCTGTTAGTTGCAGGCTAATAGTAATGTTCATTATGGACCATCTAACATATCACTGTTACTCTTGACCAGAGGAAATCAAGCTTGCTTGTCAGCAACTTTACCACCTCCAATCACTAAATGGTATATCAGTTTTCCTGGATGGAACAAAGATGCAATTTGTTTTCCTTTTAAAACATCCATTAATTCATGTTCAGCAGCCACTAACCCCTTAAAATTCTTTATTACCATAACAGCAGTGTTTAAAGAAATCCTGTTTATCTCTGTACACTAAAAGAAATTAAAAATCTACCATCTTTCTTTAATCCACAAAGAAAAGAATATCAACCATGTGAAAATAATTCAAATATTTAAGTATATGCTTTTGCAACTATAATTTCATCATTCATATACCATTTCAACACCTTATTCTAATGAACTCTCTTAAGTTTTACTTCTTATTGAATAGAAGGTGTTTGTATTGCCACAGATATTTGCTATAGTAAATATTTCTTAATTCAGGAAATATCAATTAAGAATCTACCATATGCCACAGTAGTTCTAGCAATGGAGCAGTGAACAAAAGGCACCTGCTCTCACTTAATTTGGATTCTAGTGAAGGAAGAGACAGAAGAGAAAGCAGATTGAGGGGGATAATGAGTGCTAGGGGTTGGAGGGGAAGGAAGCTTGTTATTTTATATAGGTGATCAGGGAAGACATCACTGGCCTGGTGACATTTAACGAGAGGTCTGAAGAAAGTGAGGGAGTGAGCCATGGATATCTGAGCATATGTGAGCACTGCAGGCAGAGACTAGCAAGTACAAAGGATCTGAGGAAGGAGCATACCTGTTAGGGTCGAGGAACAATAAGGAAGCCAGTGTGGCAGCAGCATGTGGAACAAAAACTAGAGGTAGGCAAAAAGTCAGAAAAGTTGGGGATGGGGATGGGGATGGGGCTGGCAGATAATATAGATGGAATACCATCTGACTTATTTTTAAAAGACTAGCTTTGGCTGCTAGTTTGAGAATAGATTTTAGGGGAGCAAAAGCAGAAGCAGGAACACCAGATATGGTGCTATTAGAATAATGCGGGCAAGAGATGAACCAGTGTAATAAAGGTAGAATTGGTGGGAAGTGTCAAATTCTGCATCTAACTTGACGACAAAGCCACCCAGATAGATTGGATGCGAGGTATAAAAGAATGAGAAGGGTCCAAGATGGGTTCCAGGCCTGAGCAACTGGAAGGATAGAGCTGTTATTCACCTGATGGGGAGACTATGGGAGAAGAGATTTTGGAGCAGAGAGTCAGGTGACCAGTAGTGGGCACATCAAGTTTAAAAGTGAGACAACTTAGGCAATGTAGGGGGGAGAACACGCAGCCGGATTTACGAGTTTGGGATTCAGGAGAGAGGTCCAGCCTGGGGACACAGAGTTGAATCAACAGAATATACAGTCATGAGACTGGATGAGACCTCCTAATAAGTCTGAGTAGAAAAAGAAAGGAAGCAGCAAAGATGCAAAGGGGTTGAAGCACAGAGCCTTGAAGCACTCCAACTTTCAGAGATCGGGAGATGAGAAGGAACTACCAAATGAGTCAGCAGCCAGTGCTGAAGGAAAACCAAAAGAAAGAGGTATCTTTTGAAGTCAAATGAATGAAGTCAAGAAGGAGGGAGTGATCAACTATGCAATCATAGTAAGATGAGACCATTGGATATAAAGTGATAAAAGCTATTTTAGTAGCATGGGGCAAAGAGTAGCCGACTAGAATAGATTTGACGGAGAATGGGAAGAGGGGAATTGAATATAGACAAATCCATTGAAGGATTTTGCTGTAAGGTAGAACAGAGAAATGGAAGCAGTTGGAATGTGGAATCAAGAATGGGGTTTTTCTTTTTATTTAATAAAAACAACCCCACAGCTGGGGTTTCATTTTTGTTTGCTGTTGGTGTTTATAAGATAGAAGGCATTACAGCTTCTTTGTGTGCTAATAGAGAATGATCAGTAGAGAGATTGGGAAAACTGGTGGTGGGGCAGATGTGGCAATTGTTGGGGTGCAGTTTTGAGCAAGTAAAATGGGAGGATTGGCCTGAGATAGAAGCATAGTCATAGCATGTTGGTGGATGTTATGGTAGGAATTTGTAGAAATTCTTTTCTTATTGCTTCTCTTTTCTCAGTAAAGTAAGAGGACCATCAGCTAAATGATGATAAGGTGGATGCACGGAAAGTTAGGGTTTTTTTCCCAATGAAATACATATATTGATTTTATATAAAATTTGTTACAAATATAATCAGTGAAAAATGGCTCTTACTGTAACAAATTTAAAGTGTTTAGCAGAGAGGTGGCCTATAGTAGATGTCTAACAAATGATGGTTTTTATCCCTTTACTGTAAACCAAACTTGGGCTAAATTTTCACTTAAATTTGTAAAATGAAAGGTTTCCTTTTTTTTTTTTTTTTTTATCAGTTACTTCTTCCAAAATAATTATATATAACTTCAGGATTTTGGGAGAACCCCTTAGAAATAAGAAGTTTATATGGGGGTTAAAATTATCCATTATAGTTCTCTACATCCATTAAAATATATTTACTAGATGATTAGTCCTAGTCAAGGTTGTCAGAGCAGAATAGTGTTTGAAAACTCATTTAGTCCTGTTAGTTCTTACTGGTTAGACACAGAGATCTCATACCTCAGTGAGGAAAGCTTCAGCAGGTTTCATGCTGTTATAATGATGAAGAATGAAGTCCATTGTAGGTTATTGATTTTAAACAAAACAAACTGAAGTACCTTAGCCCAAATCATATCCCAAGCATTGTATGAGCGCCCAGAGACAAGTGCCAATGAAATCCTACATTCTCATCATCAGCCTGTGTCATGAGATGAGAGCCAGTAGTATAAGAAAGAACATTTGATTAAGTTCTCAAATGTTTAGACATCAAAATTCAAGGAAATGGCCCAGCAATTTAACTTGGGAATAAAAGAACTCCAATCGTACACAAAGTTTTTGGGATCTGTAACGAAGAGAAATGTAAAAGATGAATGCTGGCTTTTCCCTCTTCTTTTAGCAAATAAATACTGATGTAGTATTTATTTGCCCCAAAATAGTGACAACAAGATAAAAGGACCATGGACCACCAAATAACTTCCAGGGATATTTTTGCCATGGTGTTCCTTTAATATATTATAGCTTTTAGCTTGCTCAGTGAATGACTTCTAACTAAAAATAACCCACAGCTAATTAACATTTTAATTTTTGAATTTGCAACACAAGCAATATAAACTCTTCCCACATTAAATATGTAATTTGCTTTCTTTTCCCCCAAATGATATATGTGCAACAAAGTAAGAAAAACATTGTCTCAGGTCCAAAATAATGTCTGTTAATACAGCGTTTATGCAAGTCTAATTTTAAGGAATGCTTAAAGCACAATTCAGAAAATCTATCTAGTTTTTTTAGAAAGTAATTCCTTAAAAATTATTTTTATATTTAAAATACTGTATTGTTTGGTTATTTATAGGTCACAACCATCACCCAGTATAATAGATTCCTTTTTCATAGGAAAATTAACTAGTAGTTCTTTTAAATTTGGCACTGAAGTTCAGACCTACAAATTAACTTGTACAGTCGTAAATCTAACATAAAATGTCTCTAAAATAGACTGTTTTGTGTTTAAACTAGAAATTATTCCAGTTCCTTTTAAAAGAACATTACTCTGGGTAATGCAGAAGTTGAGATGTTGAATGTTTTGTTTTGTTTTCTTTTTTTTTTTTGTATATATATACTTTGTTTTTCAACGTATTGGGCAAAAATATCATTTGGTCATTTTAAAATATTGATCAAAGGCATTGCAAACAGGAGTTAGGGAAATGGAGACAGCCCAACAGTAGTTAAAAGCATAAGCTCTAGCCTATAGGCTGTTTTGAGACTTCAATGAGTTAATAATATAAAACATAAACATTTGTTAAATACATAGTTCATTGTTACATCTTTAAAGGCTAATATCTGTTTGTTTGTTTGTTTTTAAAGATTTATTTATTTCTCCCCACCTCCTTGTTGTTTCACATTTGCTGTGTCTGTTTGTTGTGCGCTGGTCTTCTTTTTAGAGGCACCAGGAACCAAACCTGGGACTCCCAATGTGGGAGGGAGGCACCTAATCACTTGAGCCCCCTCTGCTCCCTGCTTTGTTGTGTATCTCCTTATGTTTTCCTTGTGTCTCTTGCTGCGTCATCTTGTTGCTTCATTTTGCCACACCTGCCCGTCACGTCAACTCACTGTCTTGCTTGTCTTCTTTAGGAGGCACCAGGAACCAAACCTGGGTGGGACCTTCCATGTGGTAGGCAGGAGCTCAATCGCTTGAGCCACATCCGCTTCCCATGATATCAGTTTTGTGTAATCACTTACTGGACAAGACCGTGTTTCTATATTTTTTAAACTTCCTATTAGGACCAAGGAACTAAGCAGTGAATGATCACAATGGTATACTGGAGCTGGCTGGTATTGATTTGCAGTCATTTTGTGAGCTGGTTGTTAAACAGCCATTATGAAGAATTAAAATATTTAAAGTTAAAATTAAATTATGTTAAAAACTCAAAACTCATCACTTTCTAAGTATTTTCCTACACTTTGCTATGATCTTGACATCATTTATGTCATCTGTATGGTTGAAAATGCTTTATAATGGTATGCTAGTTCACATCTCTGCTCAACTCTATATTCAGCAACATCATGCTAGTAGCTTGAAATCACTCATGGTGAGAGTATTTACACCACAGAAATCAGCAAATGCTACAAGTCAGGACTTCTTTTTTTTTCCTGGAGAGCCAGTTGTTAAACATTTACCAGCATTCCACTGGGTGACAGTTAAAGTGTCCTGCTAGTTTCTTTTATTCTTTTGCTAGATATTATCATGGGTGAAACAGAGACTATATAATTTCTTTTTCTGAGGAAAGGACTGAAGAAAAATACACCAAACCTTTCATGGAGATAAGCAATGAAGGGGGAATTATTTTCATTACTCTTAGGGTAATAGCCTCCATTTATATATCAGTGTACAGGTATATGTTTACTAATAAAAGTCTCAGGATAACCTAAGCAGAAAAGATAATATTCTTATCACTACTGTATAGATGAGGAAGTTGAGATTCAGCAAGATTATTTCTTTCCTATACTTTTTAACCTTAATTGGGGAAATTTACATAAGATTCAGATTTTCTGACTACAAATTGAGTGAAAATTCCATTATGTAATGCTTGTTATATACTTTATTTTTTTTTTTTTAGGATTTATTTATTTATTTACTTTTATCCATTTTTACACCCCTTCCCCCCCCACCCCCCGTTTTTGCTGTTTCTGTGTCCATTCGCTGGGCAACTCTTTGTCCATTTTCTGCCCTCTCTTCTCATCCTTCTCCTCCTGTCTTCACTGGGATTCAATCCTTGGAATCTCTGATGTAGGAGAGAGGCATCCTGCCCGCGCCACCTTAGTTGCTGGTTTTTCGGTGCGTCTCATCTTGCCTCTCCCTTGTGTCACTCTCCTATTATGTCATCATCTTGCTGTGTGGCTCACGGGAACTGGTGGTGCACCCGCGCACAGGGCCTGGTGGCCCACGCACCTTCTATATATTTTTAAAATTTTTACCAGGAGGTCCCGGGGATCGAACCCAGGTCCCTCCATATGGGAGATGGACGCCAACCAGATATAGCCCCCTGCTATATCTCTTAAGGTTGACCAGAGATACCTAGAGTTACAGTCTTTTCCCATACAGGATGGTCATATAATAAATCAGGCTTAGTTTATCACCAGCATTCTAAAAACCAAACCTAGGGAGGAAAACGAGGTCTGGGGACACATGCATGGTTTCTAATATAGCGAATGTTTAGCCCACCCTGATTATCACAGAATCAGGACAGTGAGAATATTCGCAATTGTTATATACTTTAATGAAGCGTTATTAATTGTGAATTAGATCTTTCTTTCCTTCCCTTCCCTTCCCCTCCCTCTGGGCCCCCATGATAAGAGATGCTAAATGTTAATTGTACTTGAGCTTTTGTAACAATTATACTAGCAAGTGTTTTTCAAATAGATTTGGCTCTGCTTGAGCTCTGAAGTGGATAGTATTATCTTTATTTTATCCTCTGAATTCTCAATTCTCCAGATTTTTCCCCACCAGAAACCATTCAGGAATCCATCACCTTTACCATTCAGTTCATTTTTCCCAATGCCTTTTTTTTTTTTTTTTTTTTTTTGAGGTACCAGGAACCAGGCATTGAACCCGAGACCTTGTACGTGGGAAGCCTGCACTCAACCACTGAGCCACTTCGGCTTCCCTGAGTTGGTTTTTTCATTTGTTTTGCTTTTTGCTTTTTCAAGAGGCACCAGGAACCAAACCCAGGACCTCGCATGTGGGAGGCTGGCGCTCATCTGTTTGAACCACATCCTCTCCCTTTCCCGGTGTCTCTTTATTACACTTTACTGTGGTCCTCCACTTCCAACAAAACTGTGGCCTCACTAGAAACTGGTTTAAACACCTCATTTTTTCATTCAAACCTATTTTTCCAGCTCACTTATCTAAATCACCCCAAAACATGTTTTATTGTCCTCATTAAGATCTAATACCAGTCTTACCTTTTATCTCCTCTATCCTTCAGCCTCCACTACTGTTTTTGCTTTTCTTCTTACTCAGTTTAGAGTCTGAATATTATTACAATTCTAATCATTCTTGCAAATTCCCTCAACTCACTTGGCCCTCTGTCCTTCCATCACACCATTTAATAAAAACTCCATGCCTCAGCAAACTCATTCACCCACCTTCTACATAATATATATGCAAGCAGATGAGCACATTTGTATTAGTCAGCCAAAGGGGTCCTGATGCAAAATACCAGAAATTGGTTGGTCTTTATAAAGGGTATTTATTTGGGGTAGAAGTCCACAGTTACCAGGCTATAAAGCGTAAGTTTCTTCTCTCACCAAAGTCCATTGCCACGTGTTGGAGCAAGACAGCTGTCGACGTTTGCCAGGGTTCAGGCTTCTTGGGTTCCTCTTTTCCTGGGGCTGCATTTCTCTCTGGGCTTAGCTCCTCTGTTTCCTCCACAATGTCAGCAGTAGACTATAAGGCTCTCTAGGCTTTGCTTCTCTCCACAAGGCCAGCCGTAGACTATCAGGCGATGGCTCGTCTCTATCCCAGGGCCTTCTCTCCTTCCTCACCAGAACTCCAACATCAAAACTGCTTCATGCCTTTTATATTTGATTCCCACCCCACCAAGGGGTGGGGCTCAATGCCCTACTGACATGGCCCAGTTCACACCCTAATCATATAACTTTATCATGCCCAGATTAGCAGGCCAGATTACAAACATGATCCAATATCTATTTTTGGAATTCATAATTACATCAAACTGCCAAACTGCTACAACATTTTTGCAGAGTTGTATAACCATAATTCACTAGATTCCACTAGATCTTTTTTTTTTTACTTTATTTGGTACATTTAGTAATTGAAAATATAAACAATTAAAAACTAAAAAGTAAACACAGGTGAATATATACTTTTCTCAATTAAATGTAATGGATACATATAAAAAAATTTTTGAATCAAACAATATGTTACACAATATATTTGGTTCATATTAACGCATTCAAACAGTATTTGTCCTTTTGTGTCTGGCTTGCTTCGCTCAACATAATGTCCTCCAGGTTCATCCATGTTGTCATATGCTTTTACGACTTCATTTCTTCTAACACATATTCCATCGTGTGAATAGACCACAGTTTGTTTATCCATTCGTCTGTTGATGGAATGGGCTGTTTCCAACTTTTGGCAATGGTGAATAATGTTGCTATGAATGTCAGTGTGCAGATGTCTGTTCATGTCACTGCTCTCAGTTCTTCTGGGTATATACCAGTAGTGGTATTGCAGGGTCACGTGGCAAGTCTATATTCAACTTCTTTAGGAACTGCCAAACAGTCCTCCATAGTGGCTGTACCATTCTGCCTTCCCACCAACAGTGAAGAAGTGTTCCTATCTCTCCATATCCTCTCCAACACTTGTAGTTCTCTGTCTTTTTAATAGTGGCCATTCTAATAGGTGTGAAATGATATCTCTTATAGTTTTGATTTGCATTTCCCTAATCATGAGTGATGTTGAGCATTTCTTCATGTGGTTTTTTTTTTTTTTTTTGCCATTTGTATTTCTTTGGAGAAATGTCTATTCAAGTCTTTCACCCATTTTTTAATTGGGTCGTTTGTCTTTTTATTATTGAGTTGTAACATCTCTTTATATATCCTGGATATTAAACCCTTATCAGATATGTGATTTCCAAATATTTTTCCCATTGAGTTGGCTGCCTTTTCACCCTTCTGACAAAGTCCTGTGAGGTGCAAAATTGTTTAATTTTGAGGAGGTCCCATTTATCTATTTTTTCTTTTGTTGCATGTGCTTTGGGTGTAAGGTCCAAGAAACCACCACCTACTATAAGGTCTTGAAGATGTTTCTCTACATTTTCTTCTAGTAGTTTTATGGTCCTGGCTTTTATATTTAGATCTTTGATCCATTTTGAGTTGATTCTTGTATAGGGTGTGAGATAGGGGTCCTCTTTCATTCTTTTGGTTATAGATATCCAATTCTCCCAACACCATTTGTTGAAGAGACTTTTTTCTTGTTAGCATGGGCTTGGTAGGTTTGTAAAAAACCAGTTGACAGATGACTATATAGATGAGGGTTTACTTCTGGGTTCTCAATTTTATTCCACTAATCAATATGTCTGTCTTTATGTCAGTACCATGCTGTTTTTTTGTTTTGTTTTGTTTTTGTTTTTACCGGGAGGTCCCGGGGATCAAACCCAGGTCCCTCCATATGGGAGACGGACACCCAACCATTTGAGCCACATCTGTCCCCTGTACCATGCTGTTTTGACCACCGTAGCTTTGTAATATGTTTCAAGGTCATGCTGTGAAATTCTTCCCACATCGCTCCTCTTTTTTAGAATGCTTTTGGCTATTTGGGCACACTTACCTTCCAGATGAATTTGGTAATTGCCTTCTCTAATTCTATAAAGTAAGTTGTTGGGATTTTGTTTGGTATTGCATTGAATCTATAAATCAGTTTGGGTAAGATTGACATCTTCACAATATTTATTCTTCCAATCCATGAACACGGAATGTCTTTCCATTTGTTTAGGTCTTTTTAAAATTCTTTTAGCACTGTTTTGTAGTTTTCTGCATATAAGTCCTGTTCTTCTTTGGTTAAATTAACTCCTAGGTATTTGAGTTTTTTTTGTTGCTGTTGAAAATGGAATTTCCCCCCTGATTTCCTCCTCAGGTTATTCAGTACTAATGTACAAAAACATTACTGATTTTTGCGTGTTGATCTTTTATCCTGCCACATTGCTGAATGCATTTATCAGTTCAAGTAGCTTTGTCATGGATACTTCAGGATTTTCTAAGTACAGGATCATGTCATCCCCAAACAGTGAGAGTTTTACTTCCTCTTTTCCTATTTGGATGCCTTTAATTCTTTTTTTCTTGTCTAATTGCCCTAGCTAGAATTTCTAGTGCAATGTTGAATAACAATGGTGACAGTCGTCATCCTTGTCTTGTTCCTGATCTTAGAGGGAAAGCTTTCAGCCTTTCCCCATTGAGTATGATGTTGGCTGTGGATTTTTCATATGTGCCTTTTATCATATTGAGGAATTTTCCTTTTATTCCTATCTTTTGAAGTGTTTTTATCAAAAAAAAAAATGCTGGATTTTGTTGAATGCCTTTTCTGCATCTATTGAGATGATCATGTGGTTTTTTTCGTTCCATCTGGTCCTGGACTTTTCTTTGCTAGAAGATTTTTAATGACGGATTCAATCTCCTTAAATGTAATTGGTTTGTTAAGTTCTTGTATTCTTGTAGTGTAGTGTAGGATGGTTGTGCATTTCTAGAAATTTGCCCATTTCATCTAGGCTGTCTAGTTTGTTGGCATATAGTTTCTCATAATATCCTCTTATGATTCTTGTTTCCGTGAGGTCATTTGTAACTTCCCCCCTTTTGTTCCTGTTTGTATTTATTTGCATCTTCTCTCTTTTTTTCTTTGTTAGTCTAGCAAGGGGTTTGTCAATTTTATTGATCTCAAAGAACCAATTTTTGGTTTTGTTGATTTTCTTTATTGTTTTTCTGTTCTCATTTTCATTTATTTCTGCTCTAATCTTTATTATTTCTTTCCTTCTGCTTGCTTTGGGATTGGTTTGCTGTTCTTTTTCCAGTTTCTCTAGTTGTTCAGTTAAATCTTTGAGTTTAGCTCTTTCTTTTTTTTTAATATAGTCATTTAGGGCTTTAAATTTCCCTCTCAAGACTGCCTTCGCTGTATCCCATAAGTTTTGATACATTGTGTTCTCATTTTCATTTGTCTCAATATATTTACTGATTTCACTTGCAATTTCTTCTTTGACCCACCGATTATTTAGGAGTGTGTTGTTCACTCTCCACACATTTGCAAATTTACTTTCTTCCTGTCTATTATTGATTTCTAGTTTCATTCCATTATGATCTGAGAAGGTGCTTTGTATAATTTCAATCTTTTTATATTTATTGAGAGCTATATTGTGACCTAACGTGGTCTATCCTGGAGAAAGATCCATGGGCACTTGAGAAGAATGTATAACCCGCTGAGTTTGGATGCAATGTTCTGTATATGTCTGTTAGGTCTAACTTGTTTATCATATTGTTCAAGTTCTCTGTTTCCTTGTTGATCTTCTGTCTAGTTCTATCTAATGATGTCAGTGGGGTGTTGAAGTCTCCAACGATTATGGTAGAAATGTCTATTTCTCCCTTCATTTTTGCCAGAGTTTGTCTCATATATTTTGGAGCACCCTGGTTAGGTGCGTAGATATTTATGACTGTTATATCTTTCTGGTGAATCGTCCCTTTTATTAATATATAATGGCCTTCCGCATCTCTTATCACTTTTTTGCATTTAAAGTCTGTTTTGTCCAATATTAGTATAGCTACCCCTGCTCTTCTCTGGTTACTATTCGCGTGGAGTATCTTTTTCCAACCTTTCACTTTTAGCCGGTTTGTATCCCTGGGTCTGAGTTGAGTTTCTTGTAAGCAGCATATGGATGGCTCATGTTTTTTTATCTACTCTATCAGCCTGTATCTTTTGATTGGGGAATTTAATCCATTCACATTCAATGATATTACTGTAAATGCACTATTTACTTCCTCCATTTTATTCTTTGGTTTTCATATGTCATCTTGTTTTTGTCTGTCTTTTTACTCTTTTGGTTATCCTTTCTGCTATTCTTTCTTCTATACTCTCCTCCAAGCCTCTCTCTCCTGTCTTTTTCTTTCAGGTTCTAAGGCTTCCTTTAATATTTCCTGCAAAGATGGATTCTTTTTTGCAAACTCTCTTTGTTTGTTTGTGAATATTTTATACTCACCTTCATATTTGAAGGACAGTTTTTCTGGATAAAGAATTCTCAGCTAGCAGTTTTTCCATCAAGTTCTAACATGGCCTACAAAGCCCTGCATTGTCTGATTCCTGCCTGTCTTTCCAGCCAAATCTCCCAAACTTGTGATGCTCCAATAGCACTGATCTCTCAATTCCTCCAGCTCTTTCCCTTCCCAGAGCCTTTGCACATGCTTTGCACGCTGCCTAGAGTGTTCTTCCTCCCTGTCTGTTTCTGGATAACTCCAACTCTTCCCAGAGATCAGCATTATCCAAATTGATAAATTACTTCTTATTCTTATTCCATTATCTGTATATACTATCTTTATTTAATCATTCCTCATTGATAGTTATTTAGATTATTTCCAGTCTTCTGTTTTTATAATTTACAATCCCATATATAAAGTATATCTATCCAATAAATTCCTAGAAGAAGAATTGCTGAACTAAACAGTACATGGAAACAGTTGATCACAGTAGTTAAGAATCAACCCAATCAATAAATGCCAATTATTAGTAGTATTTAAAGTTTTGATAATGACATATTTCTCCCTATAAATGTTACCAATTTATACCCCTAACATTATGAAAATGACTATCTCTTCACACCCTTACCACAGTGTCTTATTAATTTTTTTTTAATTTCTGCTAATCTTATAACTGAGCATAGCATCTCAGAATACTTTTAATTTGTATCTCTCTTATTAGGAGTGAATTTAAGCATATTTTCACATGTTTAAGTGCATTTGTGTTTCCTTTTCTATACCCTGACTGTTCCACATGCTTTGCCCATTTTGTTATTTGTTTTTTATATTTTCCTTATTGATTTGTAGGAGTTTAATTTTATGTATTGGGGAGTTTAACCTTTGTGATATGAGTTAGTCTTTCATGGTGTTCAATACTTTTTCTTCATAGTATTTATTCCTATTTTTAATTACGTAATTACATATTTTTTTATGATTGCTTTTTTTTTTTTTTTTTTTTTTTAAGTACTGGGGGTAGGGGATTGAACCCAGGACCTCGTGTGTGGGAAGCTGACACCCAACCACTGAGCCACATTGGCTCCCCTGAGTTGGTTTTTTTCATTTGTTTGCTTGTTGTTTTTTTGTTTTTAGGAAGCATCAGGAACTGAACTCAGGATCTTCTATGTGGGAAGCAGGCCCTCAACTGCTTGAGCCACATCCACTCACTTATGATTGCTTTTTAAAGTTCCATAAAGTCAAAGTCCATGTGTATTTTGTCCATCAGTTTATACTGAGCACCATGCAAAATGCTGAACACATAATAGATGTTCGATAAATGTTTCATGACTGAATAAATGGGTCAAATATGACAAAGTGAATCTTGGTATACAAATAGACTGGGAAATTGGAAGGGAAACTACCTTGATGGAAATGTGCTGAGTTTGGTTTTGGATATGTTGAGTTTTAGGTGGCAGCCAGTATTATTACTTGAATATGCACAAGATCTTATTTTGGCAAGAAGCCCATATGGATTTTGGAGTCATCACCATGAAGTTGTTTTGGAAACAGATGATCTCTGATAGAAAGAATGTCATGTGAGTGTTCATAGACAAACACTTCCAATCAGAAACAATTTCGGGCAGTTCTAATTGTCATAACTCCATTTTAAAATAAATATGAAAAGAAAAGGAAAAACAGAAGTATTATATTTACAAGTACAAAGATATAGAAAATGTAGAAATATTTTAATGCCTTGGAACAATAATGATTATTGAAAAATATTTAGATAATATGATATTACCCAAATCACTTATTGTGAAGAAACTTAAACGTTTACTCATGAAAAATTGAATCCATCATAATCATATAAGCTTCTGGAAATTCAAAATGCTCCTTTGTATGAAGTAGGGTATTTGGTTTATTAATATATTGTTTTTTTTCGGTATATAATTGGACACTGATTATATTTTCTATCACTGTACTATCACTGAGAGATTAATTGCTTTCAGTTTAGTCTCCAAGTCTGTATCAAACTTCATGAAAAAAATTTTTTTAAATCTTCTGCAAAGAAATGCTTGTATTTTCAGAACAGAGAATTTCTCCTAAAGTAGGCCATACATATTAATACAGATGGATATTTTTATGACTACAGACATTGAATAGCCATTTTGACTTAAATGTATATGAATTAGTGCCTTTAATAAATCTGTTGTGAAATTGTAGTCCTTGTTCAATAATTGTAAGAACAAAAATCAGCAGGAATTCTATTCTGACAACACGAGAGATGTGGGATCCCAAATGTTAATCTCAATTTTCAAATGATCCTAAGGATAGGGAAAGATATCATCTTTAAACTATATATTATTTCTCCTTAACATTAAAATTATATAGGGGAGCGGGCGTAGCTCAATGATTGAGCACCTGCTTCCTGTGTATGAGGTCCCAGGTTTAATCCTCGGTACCTCCTTTAAAAAATCTGAATATAAATTAGAAGTACAGATAAAATTATGTGGGTCAGACAAGTCATTCAGGACAAAATCCTAATCACATTAGAATAGTTTTCTACTTAGATTGTAGCTGTCTTTGTCTTATTGATCAGAAATCCTGGTATTTCTGAGTATTTTTATCATGAGAGCAAGTTTGTTATGAAGAGTCATCAGATTCTTCCCTGCAGGTTAGTTGCTTGTCATTGATGAATGAAGTGATCTGTAACCAAGACGTAGAAAGTGTGAAGGAAGAAAATAAATCTACTTGAACCATTGCAGTAGCAGTTTATCATGGTCTCTCTGGCTAAGCATGTACTGGCTCTGGATACAGAGGTGTCTATACCATGTCATTTCAGGGACTTTTAAGAAGCCAGTCATTTGCTTATACAGAGTTTATAGAGGTGCTTATTTTCTACTTAGAATAGGAACACTCATTCATTAAGAGAAAAAAGAAGCTCTTATGCAACCCATGTTAATAGGAAATAGTTATGGAATTCTTTTGCCCTGGGTCTTATTTTATACAACTTGTGTTAAAAGACTGGAAGTAAGTATAAAATAAAGATTTTTCCCCTTAATTATGAAAACATCCATGGTACTGCTTCTTAGTATTCTCTAGGAAACAAATGGTGATAGAGAAAAGTTTTATTTCTTTCAAACAGTTTCTGTTCCTGAACTTTTGCTATGTCCTTTGCTGCGGTTTGGGGAAATGGAAGTCAGCAGTTCATTATAGCTCAGTTACTTCCCAAAGAAGTAGGTTGCTTAGCCAATGACCCAGTTCTTCAGTGGGTTAATGTAGCTTCCACCCAACAAAGAGGCCCTGATAAGCTGTATCCAAGAACTGATCCAAAAGGTCAATTAAAATCCTTAGAGTAGACTTATTATTATTCTACTACAGACTTATTATTCTAGCAATGGAAGAACTGCTATCATTGATGTAAAGGCAGGGCCACCAGAGGTTCTGACGGATGGGAGAGGGAAGAATAGGTGTAATATGGGGACAGTTTCGAGACATTGGATTTGTCCTGCATGACATTGCAGTGACAGATACAGGCCACTGTATATTTTGTCATAACCTACAAAATTGTGTGGGACAGAGCATAAACGATAATGTAAACTGTAGTCTATGGTTAGTAGCAATGCTTCAATTATGGGTTCATCAGTTGTAACAAGTGTACCACACTAATGAAGGATGTTGTTAATGTGGGAAAGTATGGGAGGGGGAGAGAGTGGGCATATGGGAATCCCATATTTTTTTTATGTAATATTTATGTAATCTAAAGCTTCTTTAAAAATAAAAATAAAAAATTAATTAATTAAAAAAAAAAAAATCCTTAGCAGTACTCAGAGATGGCCTGAAGGGGTGGAAACAGCAGTTGATCACCACCTTGTAACTCATTCAGGACCCAGAGCATGGATGGGTTCACCTCTGCTCCACATCAAACCTGTGCAGGACTTCCCCAAACCTGCACCACCCAGGGCACTCTCTCAGGACTTCTGCACTGACTCAACATGGTGCTGTTCTCTTGTTACGATGAGGACAAAAAGTTCTCATTTATAGAAATATGGCCAAAAATTGCTTGCTTGCTTCCATCTGCATCTTTTATTAGCCAACTAACTTGGTCCCATTATAGCAATGGAAGCTAAGTTTATCAAAATTATTTGGCTGTTTGTGTTTAGTGCACAAAATTCTTAATTAACAAAGTAAAATACCACAATCCATTGTAAATCACTTTGCTAGACTTTCAAATTTATAAGGAATTTTTCATTGTCCAAAAGCTACTTTCAAACCCCTGCTGATCTGGCATTCATGCATTGATTCCCTGTGGAGCTGAGTAAAAGAATGTAAAGAGACCCAATTAAAGAAACTGAGCCAGAATAGACAAGCAGAAGCCAACTTGTCCATCCTTCTGCCTCCAGGCAAAAACCATCTACTGTACCAAAATTTTTTGCTTGAATCCTGCTGACAAAAATATTCACCACATGTAAATGACAAGTCATAATCCAGTTATTGCAACTAAAGCAGATTGTTAACTGTTCAGAGACTTATTTATTGTATTGCAAAGATGCTGAATAGGAAAGCTTGTCCTAAATTGTCTTAATTTCCCTTTCTAGAAAGTCATTTTGTGCGAGAAATGTACTAAAATAATTGTAAAGACGTGGAAGATTTGTGTGCAGGAAATAAAGGTATCTTTCTCATCTTATTAAGTGTATTTTTTTAATTTCCTTTCACTTTAGGTCTACCTTATGGATGGGAGGAAGCTTACACAGCAGATGGAATCAAGTACTTCATCAAGTAAGTACAAGCATCTCAACCAAGTAAGCAGTTTTCTTCACATCTGGAACGAACCTGGAAGTTGCAAAATAATCAGCAAAACCAAGAAACCCTCTTAGAGGTTACAAAAATTAGTAACAAGAAACAAAGCCTCACATTTTCATTTCATGTGATTTAAATGCTAATATCAAATATCATTGGGAAGGAGGGGGAAAGCCTCGTAATAGTTTCAAGAAAAACATCAAAAAATTGGAACAGGATCCATCATTTGAACTTAAACATTGGCTGCTTGAAATCACTTGCTTTACTAATAGTATTAATATTTATGAAAAGTTAATATCTAATGAAAATATTCATTTCATATATCTTCAAACTTAATACTACTAATGACTAACTTTTGTTTAATGCTTTACAATGTACATAGCTCATTCATTCAGCTAACATTTTGGGGGCATTTGCTGTTTTCCAGGCAGTGTTCCATGTCCCAGAGATACAGTGATGAAATATACAGAATAGTACCATGGTATCATGAAATTTACGTAATGGTGAGGAAAACAGACAATCAATAACTAATGAGATAAATGGGACAGTATATGAGTTAACTGCATCTCAGTGGATTCTCAGAATCACCCTTTGAGATGTGTGCCTTATCATTTTCCATTTTAAAGATGAAAAAAATGATAGCCTTGAGTAGTTGCCAAAAAATCAACAGCTACTCAATTACCAAAAGAGAACTTGAATCCAAATCTTCTGACTCTAAAGTCCTTTCTACTGTATGAGACTATTGCTGATAGAGACCCTTCTTTGAAAACTGCAAGAAGAATCCATTTTCCAGCTGCTGGACTGGATTGGTTTATCCCAGTCAAAGCAGTCTGATGTGCTTCCACCTCGTTCTGGCTAACTCCTTTCCTGTAAGAGTTACGCTGAGAGCACAAAGGGGAATCCCAACAGACTTCTGAGATCACAAGAACTTTGTAGCTGATGAAAGAAAAGATACAGAGGAAGGGAAATGAGTACTTATTGAACATCAGTATGTACCAGGCATATGCTAGGTATATTTTTCTGCACATTGTGTCATTTACTCCTCTAAACAATGTGGAAAGTAGATGTCACTGGTCACGCATGCTTGGCGCTTATTAGGATGGTATCATGATGATGTGGCTACACTCTGCCCTCAGCCACGCTTGTCCTAAAAGGTCCCCCAAAGAAATGCATGATCAAAGGAAGGCAATTCAAACTAGCATTCATTATTAATGGGAGTTTCTGAATTCAGAAGCCTTTAAAAAATATCAGTAAATGATTCTGGACCCTGTAGGGAACCCTTTTACCTAAGCTTAGCCATCTGTCAGTGTATCCTAACCAAAGCCAATATCAGAGCCTATTAGTATAGTGCCAGGGAAGAAGGTTTATGAGCACTCTTAACTGCCACAGGAAAAAAAAAGAGAGAGCAAGAGATGGGCAACCAGTGAGTGAGTTTGACCCATTGCCTAGTTCCCCGCTGGCTTAAGCCAGCATCCTTCCACCAACTGTGATAATAGCATTGAGCTAGTACTACAGGGAGAGAAAAGAGGCAGGCATTCCTGTGGAAGGAATAGAAAACCACACTACATTTATTTAGTCTCATTTGCTCCACTGCTAGAAAATATACCCCAAATCATGTGTTTTGGAAGCCCTTGACCTTAATCCTGACTGTAAAGAAAGCAGAAAAGAGGTGATAAGATAAATTTGTTTCCCCAAGAGGCAATTACGGGTATCTGTCCCACCATTACAGTGGGAGAAACTGCCACACAGTAGTAAAATTGAGAAGCCAGGATCAAAACACGGGGTTGTCTCACTCCAAACTGCCCCCACACACACACACTCATGCTGCACCACTTCCATTCCCTTATTTTTATCTGGTATTTTTATATCTGACAATACATTATAAAAAAGATCTTGATTTAGGTAGAGCGCTATACTTCCATTTTTAAATAGCAGCATAGAAACTTTGTTCTAAGAACAAGTCATTATCTCCTCAAATAACAAAGATAAGAAAATCTGACAGTTTAGCAATATTTCCTCTGCCCAGCTTAATGGAGCGCTGGGGGGCGGGGTGGCTATATGTGAGTTAATTGTTCATTATCATCTAACCCTGTTCAAGCACCAAGACTTATTTTAGCTATTCCTGATGGAAGTCTGCCCTACTTTCTTATACTACAGTTTCTAAACAAAGCCGTTATCAATATCAATCATTATACTGTAATACTGTGAGTTCTGCAGGGGAATACTAAGGTGTAAGGTGTATAGGCTAGAGTAGAGATACAGTTGTCATTTCCCACTGCTTCAACATAACCTGTCTGTCCCCTCATCCCAGTCTCCATTTTTCCCCTATACATATACCTCACGCTCTCTTCCCCTGAAGTTTATTTGGAGAGGACAGGACACCAGATAATCAGGCTAATTTGAATTAATAGTCCCCAATTGTGGGTCTAAAAGGATTCTTCTGAAAGTCAAGTACATACATATTCTGGTGCAGGTGAGTTTGTTTACAGGAAGGTGATCTGGTATAGAGGAAAGAAGAGCTTGGGCTTTGGACTCAGAGAACCTTGGCTTTAAATGCTGGTGCCTCCACAAAATAGCTGAATGACCTTGGACATTTACTTAACTTCTCTGGGCTTTAGTTTCCTCATTTATAAAATGGAAAGAATATTAGCACTTCATAGAGTTTCTGTCCAAAGTGAATGAGCTTATGGAATTAAAGAGCCTAGCTCAGCACCTGGCCCAAAG
Source organism: Tolypeutes matacus (assembly GCA_026826555.1). NCBI lineage: Eukaryota > Metazoa > Chordata > Mammalia > Cingulata > Chlamyphoridae > Tolypeutes > Tolypeutes matacus. The sequence goes on from JAKSZT010054055.1 coordinate 8,841,108, forward strand.
TAGGCATTTTCGGCAAAGGTTAGCCCTCTCTACTCCTTCCCCTTGCTCTGATATTGTGATAATGGTTCTTGTGTAGCTCTCAGCTGTGTTCAGTTAGGCAATATTTCTAGCTAAGTAATATCTGCCTAAGCAAGTTTCTACTATATGTCTTTCTTGAAACTATCTCATTTTTTGTTTTGATTTTTAATTTTCCTCCTCCCACTACTACAACCAAAATTTTGAACTTGGTTATCCTGTATTAGCTTTTGAGGTGGGAGTGGTTTGTTTGACAGGTGAATATTTTGGAGGCAAGAAATAACAGGTAATGAACACTAGGATCTTGCCTTTCTCATCTCTAATTAAAAAGGAACAGTGACTGAAATCACCATCCCAGAACACTGGAGGAAATAATGGTCCATATACATGTACTCTCTTTCCTGATACTGACATCTGTTAGTCTTCCCAGAAATTGAATTGTTCCATCTCATGGAAGCCAAGCCTCAGACAAAGGAATGAGCATAACTGTCAGTGCTGGTTCAAGAATGCCCAGACTAACATAGTCCTCACTGAATATTCCTACCTATCCACGTGTCTATTGCACATCTATAATATTCTGTAGTAATCTACTGAACTTTAAATTTTGATGCAAGAAAAGAAAGCATTTTACATGGTGTAACAAATTTAATTAAAGTGTTTGCATTGCTAGAGCTAGTGTTTCATAAAATTCACAAGTATACTTTTCGTAAATGTATGTGTGTGTGTGACTGTTTATTATATGCAAACTGTGCATATGTCTATACATGTCTATATATATATACACATATATACACACACACATCAATGTGTGAATGCATATATGCATGTAGGTAGGGTTTGCTTACTTTCTCTTAAAGAGTGTGTGTGTATATATATATACACATGCATTCAAGGAAAATTTTTCTTATTTTCTCCTTAAAGGGTTGCAGCTTCCTTAAGTTTAATGGCAAAATGTAAGTTATCTTGATGGTGCTTAATGAAATATCTGATTAAGGTGACTATTTTTTCTACCCAACTTCTTATCTTCCCTTTGAAGTTATATACTATTAAAGATTTATGGTATTCTTTGGTATGATTCCCCTTTAAAAGTTGTTAGACTTTAAGGGAGTGGGATGTGGCTCAAGCAGTTGAGCACCTGTTTCCCACATAGGAGGTCCCAGGTTCAGTCCCTGGTGCCTCCTAAAAACAAAAACAACAAGCAAACAAACAAAAGAAAAACAACTCAAGAGAGCCGCTGTGGTTCAGTGCTCAGTGCCGGCTTCCCACATACAAAGTCCCAGGTTTAATCCCCAGCCTCGGTACCTCAAAAAATAAAAAAATAAAATAGCTGATAGACTTTATAGGTATATATAATTTAATGACACTTTAATGAAAGTTGTTTTTTACTAAAAATGAATATAATATTAAAAATTAGACATGGCTGCTACATTGTTTTCATTGTACTGTTTTATCTTTCAATTAAAAGATTCGTATTCACTCTGATTGATGATCATGCTAGTATTAGTTATCTATTGCTGTGTAATAAATTTCCAAAATTTTTACAGCTTAAAACAGCAAGTATTTATTATCTCACCCAGTTTCAGAGGGTCAGGAATCTAGGAGGTTTCAGGGGCTTAGTGGAGCTGGAAGATTCACTCACATGGCTGCTGGCAGGAAGCCTCAGCTCCCCACCATGTTGTGAGCCTCCTCCTAGGGCTGCTCCAGCATGGCAGCTGGCTTCCCCAACAGCAAGTGATGGGAGAAAGAGAGAGCAGGGAGGAGAGAGGGAGAAAACACCGAGATGGAAGCCGCAGTCTTTCATACCTAATCTTCACAGTGACATGCCATCACTTCTGCCATATGCTACTGGACATAGAGACCAACCCTGGTACAGCGTGGGAGGGGACGACACAAGGGTGTGAACAACAGGGGATGGGATAATTGGGGCCATTTTAGAGTTGCCTGCCACAATGCTTTCACAATGTATGCATAAATATATATAAACAATGTATCTGCATAATCCATGTATCTATAGATACTTGCTTTGAACATTAAATTATACTGCTGGTGATTTTCAAATAGACCATAATCATTTCTTTTTAAAAGCTATTTAAACCTAGCTTATAATTTTCCATGCATCCATTTGGGTTAATACACCTTAATCTTAGATCATAAAATCTGAAATCTCAATCCTCATGTTATAAAACCTGTTCTCTGTTACATAGGATATACTATACTTAGAACAAATCATATCTGTTATAGGGAGTCTACGTGATTTCTGAATAAATCAGTGGCAGGTAGGACGCATGCCACACCTTTGCAATCCTTGGTCTTCTAGAGCGTATTGTTAACACAGCTCTGCCAAGATGAACTGTAATAATGCAATTAGTAGGCTAATTGCTGAGCACAGTAAACAATGAAAACCCCCTCCCCACAGAAGGTTCTTATAAGATGTTTAGTATTTAAGAGCTTTGCTTTTATGACTCTGAAGAATAACTAGTTTCCACTAGGCTTGGTTTTTCTCATTTGTCTCCAGACTTATGACCCTAACTGACTGAATTTGTATATAGCAGGACAGCTATACACAAGCTTGTTCTCAGGTAGGAAAGAACGTAGAACATAACCTATGTATGAATAAATATTTGTCATTGTCAGCCTACTCTATACTATTAATTAAAAGCTTGGGGAGGGAAGCAGATGTGGCTCAAGTGATTGGGCTCCTGTCTACCATGTGGGAGGTCCCAGGTTTGATTCCCGGGGCCTCCTAGTGAAGGTGAGCAGGCCCGCATGGAGAGCTGGCGCAGCAAGATGATGCAACAAAAAAGAGACACAGAAGGAAAAGACAATGAGAGACACAACAAACCAGGGGGCTGAGGTAGCTCAAGCCATTGAGTGCCTCTCTCCCACGTCACAAGGTCCCAGGATCGATTCCTGGTGCCTCTTAGAAGTTGAGAAGACAAGCAGACACAGAAGAACAGACAGCAAGCACAAGCGGCAAGAAGGGGAAAATTATAAAATAAAATAAATCTTAAAAAAAAAAAAAAAAAGCTTGGGGAGCAAGTGTAGCTCAAGTGGTTGGGCACCTGCTTCCCATGTAGGAGGTCCTGGGTTTGTTTCCCAGTACCTCCTAAAAACAAAACAAACAAATGAAAAAAACCAACTCTCACTGGGGAGCAGATGTAGCTCAGTAGTTGAGCATCTGCTTCCCATGTATGAGGTCCTGGGTTCAATCCCTGGTACTTCCTAAAAGTAATAATAATAATAATAATAAGCTTATGTTACATCATATCTTCTCATTTATAAAATAAAGAAAAAATAGAAAACACAAAAGACTTTGAAGTTATGATTTCTTAGGCTCTAACTTTATTTTGCAAATAGAGTCTATCTTAGGTAATTCTAATATAATTAGAAATTAGGGATAGTGGAGAGGAGAGGCTGGCAGGAAGGGACAGTTTCTGGATTGGAAATACAAAGCTTTTCCTAAATCCCTGGCAGACTATTTTAGCTCCACTTTGGTGGATACTGTAAGAGTCCTTCTCTGAATACCTCGTTAATTTGGCTGCTGTGATTCATTTTCTTCAATGAGTTAGGAAATGCCCACTGACAGACTAATAAGGTCAAAGACTCTCTTGATAAGGTGACAGAGCAATTTCTGTGCAACTAACTTCAGCCTAGAAAAGGAAAATGTATGTAGGCTCCTTGCTGTCTTTTGCATGTATGAGAATCCTGAGTGTTTCTTTCTTAATGAGAGTATTACAATGAAGCCAGCAGAGGTCTTGAAGGAGGAAATATGGACTGTTTTAATATTTTGCCCCCAAACACTTCTTAGCTATGAATAAGTTGTAAGGTGCTGAAAGGTTTGGATTTCAAAGCTATAACCATTATTTGATATGGTGCCTGGTATGCATAGGGACTGGAAAAATATTTATCAAATGACTGAATGCAGTCATTGGCAATTTAGGGAAGCATAAAATACACACACACACACACATATCAGCTTTAGTATCAGGCAGATCTGGGTTCCAATGTTCATACCAACTTTTGAGCATGACCTTGGTATGCTATTTCAATTCTCTAAACTCCCTTTTTTCATCCAAAAAACCAAGAACTATGATTTCTATCTCCCAGGACTGTCTGAGGAGCTAATGAAATAGGGTTGAAAGGCCCCCTGGCAAAATACTGGCACCTGGTGAGTGCCTAATGGATATTAGCTCCCCCTCCCTGTTTTATACTATTGCTATTTGCCAACTAAGGAGTTTTAAATAACAATATTTGCACAGCTGAAAACAGAAACCGGTAGCCAGAACCTCACATATGCCACTGTTCAACCAGTCAAAAGCCCTGTGATAGGAGCAGAGAGGTTACATTGCTCATGAGCCTGAGACAACTTGCTCTGGATTTTCTATAAATACCCATGAAAGGGTGTAGGGATATGAAGCACTGTATGAGAAATTGCCATTTAGACAAAAGGCCAGCCAGCTGGCTTGGGTTAGTCAAAATGGCAAAGCCCACTGAAATGCATAAAACATCCAGATCTAGACATACAACATCAAACTCTTTTTCCCCCATTTAACCTATGACAGGGAAAACTTAGGCTTGATGCATACTTTTCAGTATTCCATTAGGATAATATAAGTAAATCCTCTCCAATTACATAAAGTATTTTGGAAACTCATCACCTTTCTGGGGTTTTCTTTTCTTTCTTTTTTTTTTTTTTTCCAGCCAGATGTGGAATTCTCTCTACCTCTTGGACCCTCTATTTAAATGAAATTACACATGCTTTTTGTCAAATAATCTTCTTCCAAATCTAGTTGCTTTGCCCTTAAATTACTTTCCATGATAACCTCAGTACTTTTTTGTTCGTCTAACAGAGTTACAATATAGTATATAATCTCTCTTCCTACACACTTAAGTTTTAGGCACTTTTTGAGCTTTAATGTCCTAAACGATGCCTTTTCCTTTATAGACCCTTATCTTTGAAGAGGCAGCTGAGGAAAATGGAGGGGAGTAGGCAGAATACTAGCCCTTCTAAAGATGTCCACATCGCATAATCCCCAGAACCTGTGAAGATGTTAAGTTATAGGGTAAAGGGGAATTAAGGTTGCTCATCAACAGACCTGCAAATAGGGAGGATATCCTGGATTATCCAAGTGGGCCCAATCTAATCACATGTGCCCTTAAAAATGGAAGAGGAAGGCAGAAGAGAGTCAGAGAACTCTATGCAACCACTAATGCAGGGTCAGACAGATGCCATGTTGCTGGCTTAGAGATGCAGGAGGGGGCCATGAGCCAAGGAATGCAGGCAGCCTCTAGAAGCTGGAAAAGACAAGGAAAAGGATTCTTCCCAAGAGCCTTGGAAAGGAATGCCATCCTGCTAACTCCTTGATGTTAGATCAGTGAGACCCATGTCAGACTTTTGTACTACATTTGTGGTAATTTGTTACCACAAGAATAGGAAACTAATTTACGGAGTTAGAGGTGGAGGGGAGAGGGTAATGGTTATGGTATACCTAGAAGACATCAAATTAGAGAATTTATGTGTGGTATCTCAAACTATTGAGGCAGGTATTAAATGTTTTATAGATGAGGAAACTAGGGCTCAGAGTTCAAGTAACTTGCCCAGAGACACACAGGTAACCCAGTTAGTAAGTGGGCAAGCTGTAATTTCGAACCAGTCCCACATAGTCTGTATAGAACAATAGTGACCCTGGTATGCACCCAAGCCCTAACTTTGCTACTGTGTGACCTTGGAGGGCACTTAAACTCTCCAGGCCTTAGTTTCTTAAATTGAGTAGAACAAAATAAGGTTCATGAGATTTGTATGAAAAGCAAGTTGGAAAATGGGAAACATTGTAAACTACAAAATGCTTACCTGATATAAAGTCTTATCCAGCTGCCCCATACCCAAATCAATATCAAATGAGTGATCTCAGATATTGAGTGAGCTGGAGGTCTTCTTAAATCACAACTGCCATATACCCAACATCCTACCCCTTTTATCCCTTCCCGTATTAATACCTTTTTATATGTGGATGGTACCTTTGTTACAACTGATATACAAATAGTGAAACATAGCTACTAACTATGGTCAATGATTTACATTTTAGACCATACACTTTTATAAATTTTGATAATATTTAACATGGCCTGTGTCCATCATTGCAAGATCATGTAGAACACCACTCCAATTGCCCACTAAATACCCCCTGGTTCTATCTATTCTATTCTTCCCTCCCCCTCCCCTCAGGGCCCACAATAACCCCCCGGCTTCACTCCTTGGATGACAAGATTCATAGTTACTTGCAACAGCACTGAGGTCTTGACACACTGGTTTGTCCTCCCCTATTAGGAACCAGCCATGCTCTCAAGAGACTCCCAGCCCTTTGTTTGTGAACATATTGGTCCTCCCCAGGATGGGAGTCCAACTCCTTCCCTACTCCGCCCACTGATACAACACATTATGACAAAAATGATTACTCACACACTCCCTAGAAGCCTGCTCCAGGTGCACCCTGTCCCGAATGTCCCCCCATCCAACACCCTAAACTAGTAGCCCTTCCTTGTCATCTTGCCATAAGAGCGTTCCCAACTTTTGTGACCTAAAACTTCTTTGAAAACAAAATGAAAAAAAAGACACTGGGGAATAAATGGAAGAAAATGTCACTGTACATACAAGACACCAGATATTACAGTGATGATAGAGAAAATGTAAAAAAAGAAATTTAATATTTTCCATTATTTTTTAATACCTAGATCTTTTAATTTTATTTTTAGTTTTTTAAATTTTTATGTATTTTATTTCTTATATTTAAAACTATCGTTATTATTTCATTTTCCTATTAATTGTATTTGGCTATTTTATTGGCCTCATTTTTGAAGAAGCTTTGGATCACAGAAGGGTTACAACTGGGGCAGGGGAGGATCATTGGTGTGGGGTGTCAGTGATGGGGGATACATGGGAGGAAGTTCACCTGGGCATACATATAAGATATATAAATATGTTCAAATGTACACAGGGCATTGTCACAGACAGTGGAGACTCACACAATAACCAAGAGAATATTGAATTCCCATTCTGGAGATCTCTGCCACATTCTCTAATGGAGCAGCAACAGTCCCCCAAGTGCAGGGACAATGACTGATGAAGGAAGATGATCCATTGATGGGCCCTTGACATTGACAACTATGCTTATGAGCCTTTGCTCTTGAAATTGAAACTTAGCCTAGTGTTGTGGGGTGCCTAAGAGTTGCCTTCTGAGAGCCTCCTTGTTGCTCAAATGTGGCCTTTCTCTAAGCCAAACTCAGCATATAAATGCACTACCTTCCCACACCGGGACATGACTCCCAGGGATGAGCCTCCCTGGCACTGAGGGATTACTACCAAGCACCAACTAGCAATGCAACTGGAAAAAGACCTCAAATAAAAGGGGAAAATGATAAAGACAAATGAGTTTATATGGCTAAGAGACTTCAAAGGGAGTTGGGAGGTCATCCCACAGGTAACGCTTATACACATCTCAGCAGGATCTCATAGACTGCCAAAGTGGATACTACCCCAAATAGTGGGGCTTCTGAGGGCCCTGAAGAGAGCCTACAACTGCAAGCAAGAGAGTCCCATCCATCAGCTGTATGGGATCGAAGCCCCCTCCCAATTAGAGGTGAAGTAGACATCACCATTCCAGAATCCTCAGGATTGGGGAATGAACTATGGACTAGAGTGGACATACTGGCATTCTACTATAGACATGTTGTGATTCTAGCAATGGAAGAAATTGCAGCATTGATGTGGAGCCAGTGGCCACTGGAGGCTCTGGGGGTAGGGAGAGGGAAAAACAGTTGTAATATGGGGTTTTTTTCGGGACTTGGGAATCATCCTGAGTGACATTGAAACAACAGATATAGGCCATTTTATATCATCCCATAACATGCAGAACTGTGTGGGAGAGAGTGTAGAATACAATGTGAACTATGGTCCATGCTCAGTGGCAATGCCCCAGGATGCGTTTATCAATTGTAATGAATGTGCCACACTAATGAAGGATGTTATTTATGTGGGAGGGTATGGGAGGCGTGAGGAGTAGGGCATATGGGAATATTTTTTGTGTAACATTTATGTAATGTAATTATCTTTTTAAAACAATTTATTTTTAAAAATTTTTTAATCACAACTGGACTTTGTCACTTAGCATCAGCATTAACCAAAGGCCACTATGAAAATCTCCATCCCTCTTTTGGGTATTGGGTGCCTAGAAACAGCTTTGACTGCATTCTGAATCATTTCAGAAGCTGAAAATTCCATTGTGGTCAATTCAACTCAGTAAAAGTTAGGCAATGAGAAGTAGGGTGAGCTTTTAGCCAGACCATTTACTATCGTATTTATTTGTCTTTGGTAGCATTTTATACTTTAGTAGGTAAAACAAGATTTGGCTAGCTAATGATAATATTTGTTTGATGTAAATAATTATAACGATATCTGGGATTTGAGTTTATATGCAAGTCCATCTATTTAGAAAATAAACTCTAAGTCAAAATTGTTTGAATTACAGTGATTCAATTATTACCTACCCCTTGGTGTATGAATTTGTGGTCATTTGACCTTTGCCAATTACTTGATTATGAGAATACTGGTAGAGAGGGCCAGTAGTACTGATGATTCTTGGTGAGTTGACAACTGTTTAAATAAATCTAGCTTTTTTCCCCATAAAGTTGAATTTCTGTAGATATATTTCTGAATCATTTAGGGCAAGTCTACTGAAGTATCACATTTGAAGACTGTTTTATCTGATCCTCAATAATAAATAATCTAGGCTATCACTTTTGAGCATTTTTTATGCAGTGGTTTTAACAAAAGTAATGTATCTGTGGAATGTATAATGTATTTGTGTGTCAAACATCACTTTCTGTGAGCCTGACACTGGGATAGTAAAGATGAGTTAGACACTCCCCTGTCCTCCAGAAGCCAACAGCCAAGTGAGCAAAGATAGACATATTAAGAATGCATTGCCCTGGTTCTTGCCTTCTCCCCTTGCTCTTGCCTTCTTCCTCCCTGCCTGGAACAATGCTCAAGTAAAACCCGGGCATTTGTAATCTGTAATGGGGAATTTTAGTCTGTAAATCAGCCCTCTTTATCACTTTTCAGCCCCTTCCCATCTACCTGGGACCCTTAATCTGTTATTTTCTCCCATTTCTCTTCCCTCCCTTCCTTAATAAATTACTGGCCTAACTAACCTGGCTTGCTCTTAAAATTCATTTTATGTAGCTTAGCCAAGAACCTGGAGAAAATCCAGCAAAAACAATGTAAATGGGCAGATACCAGTCTAGAGACCACAATTCCCACAAACTGGACCTCAGGAAACAACCTAGTAAATGTACTAAAAACCATTGAATTGTATAATTTAAAATGGTGAATTTTCTGTAGCATGAATTATATCTAAATAAAAAGATATTTGGTACTTAAGGGAGGGGGACAAAAATAATGCATTGAAACTTCCAGGAAGATGGCAGACGAGAAAGACACGGGACTCTTCTCTCCCAGAAAAATAGCTAGAGACATGCAGAAACGGCCTAGGAAAAAATCTTCTAGGGTTTAGGACACCAGGGGAAGGCTAGATACCTCCCAGAAGAGAGAGGGGCAAAGGAAAAGAATTGTGATGGCAAAACTGTGAGTAAAAAACTGCAGTTGTAACTACTGGCATCCTCCCCCACCCTATAGATAATTTTGAATTCTTAGGACCCAGGGCCTCCCCAAAAAAGAGGAGAGAAAGGGACACAGCCTAATACTGACTCAGCTTTTGACCCACAAATTTGGTCTGCTGTGTCCCACAAGCGCTTCCAGGTTGGGGGGCTGAGAGGGCCAGGGGGCTGAGGGGGCCGGGGCGCATTGTTTGCCTTGGGAGCCGTCAAGGAAATAGATATCCAACCCTCTCAATCTCCCTCTGGACCGGGACTGGTTGTTCAGGATGCAGAGGGGAGTGGAATTATTTCCTATCCAGGAAAAGGGAGGGGGCTGTCAGCAAAGGTTGGAGAACTGCCTCTGAGAGAGTTTGAATTATAAGGCTTTTAGCCACCAGGCAGGATCCTTGATCATACTGATCAGTTTCGTGTCGCAGCAAACACACTCTGACCAAGCATTGAATAAAGGGCTGCTGAAGACCACCATCTGCTAGTGGACAAGGAAGTGCATGTGAGGAAATTAAAAGTAAATAGGTAAGAGCCTTTTTCTAGCCTTTTCAGCCTTCTTCCCCAAGGCCCTAAGAAGCAGTCTGCAACCCATTACTGGGTCCAGGGCCCACATTTGAGCAACTAATAGGGACAATCCTAAAGACCCAGAACAGGTTGAACCAAGAATCAAAGAACAGCAGTAATACACAGCCTCCTGCCACTAAATCTCTATGAAAGATAGAAATTGAGCATCTGAGTAATCGTACCATTCTAATCAGGTGCCTAGACATCAGCAAAAAAGTACAAGCCATACTAGGAAAATTGAAGAAATGGCCCAGGAAAATATATCAAAGCCCCAGGAGAGACACAGGATTTAAGATAATTAATCACATTTCCAAAATGAAATTAATGAATTGAAAGACAATATGGCTAAAGACATAAAAGACATCAAGAAGACAATGAGTGAGCACAAAGGAGAATTTGAAAATCTGAATAGAAAAGTAACAGAGTACATGGGAATGAAAGACAATAAGTGAGATAACAAACACATTAGAGGGAGGAAATGTAGCTCAAGTGGTTGAGTGCCCACCTTCCACCTGGGAGGTTCTAGGTTCAGTTTCCAGTGCCTCCTGAAAAAAAAAAAAAACAAGCAAAACAAAAATAAAAAACAACTCAGGGAAGCTAATGTAACTCAGTAGTTGAGCGCCAGGTTCCCACATATGGGTTCAATCCCTGGTACCTCAAAAAAAAAACAAAAAAAAACAACAAAAAAACCACATTGAGGCATACAACAGCAGACTTGAAATGATAGAAGAAAGAATAAGTGGTACAGAAGACAGAACAGCTGAAATAAGAGAGAAAAAGAACAGAGAGAGAATGGGAAAAAATTGAGCAGGGGCCCAGGTAGTTGAATGACAACACAAAACACAACAACATACATATCATGTAAGTTCCAGAAGGAAAAGAGAAAGGAAAATGGGCAAAAGAGTATTTCAGGAAATAAGAGCTGAAAATTTCCCAACTCTCATGATATGTAAGAAATGAACTTAAATATCCAAGAAGTGCAGCATACCCCAATCAGAATAAATGCAAATAGACCTACTCCAAGACACATACTACTCTGGACGTCAAATGTCAAAGATAAAGAGAAAATTGTGAGAGGAACAAGGGAGAAGCAAAGCATCATATACAAGGAACACTCAGTAAGATTAGTGCAGATTTCTCCTCAGAAACCGTGGAAGCAAGAAGACAGTGGTATGATACAATTAGGATACTGACAGATAAAAACTGCCAGCAGAGAATTCTTTATCCAGCAAAACTGTCCTTCAAATATGAAGGTGAGTTTAAAATATTCACAAACAGAAACTAAGAGAGTTTGTAAGAAAGAACCCAACTTTGCAGGAAATATTAAAGGAAGCCTTATAGCCAGAAAGAAAAAGACGGGAGAGAAAGACTTGGAGGAGAGAATATAAGAAAAATAGCAGAAAGAATAACCAAAAGAGTGAAAAAGAAGATATGACATATGAAAACCAAAAACTAAAATGGTAGAAGTAAATAACATATTTACAATAATATCATTGAATGTGAATGGATTAAACTCCCCAATCAAAAGGTAGAGGCTGACAGAATGCATTAATAAACATGAGCCATCTATATGCTGTCTACAAGAGACTCACCTTAGACCAAGGGATACAAACCAGCTGAAAGTGAAAGGTTGGAAAAAGATACTCCGTGCAAACAGTAACCAAAAAGAGCACGGGTAGCTATACTATATCAGACAAAACAGACTTTAAATGCAAAAAAGTTATAAGAAATACAGAAGGCGATTACATATTAATAAAGGGGACAACCCATCAGGAAGAAATAACAGTCATAAATATTTATGCACCTAACCAGAGTGCCCCAAAATACATGAGGCAAACTCTGGCAAAACTGAAGGGAGAAATAGACATCTTTACAATAATAGTGGAGACTTCAACACACTGCTCACATCATTAGACAGAAGATCAACAAAAAACAGAGAACTTGAACACTATAATAAACAAGCTAGACCTAATAGACATTGCACATTGCACAATCGAACATTGTACCCAAACTCAGTGAGTTATACATTCTTCTCCAGCGCTCGTGGATCTTTCTCCAGGATAGACCTCATGTTAGGGCACAGTGCAGGTCTCAATAAGTATAAAAAAGATTGAAATTATGCAAAGCACCTTCTTAGACCATAATGGAATGAAACTGGAAATCAATAATAGATGGAAAGGAGTTAAATTCACAAATGTGTGGAGGCTGAACAATACTGTCCAAAATAATCAGTGGGTCAAAGAAGAAATTGAAGTGAAATTAGTAAATATATTGAGGTGAATTAAAACGAGAACACAACTTATCAAAATTTATGGAAAATAGCAAAGGCAGTCCTGAGAGGGAAATTTATAGCCCTAAATGCCTATGTTAAAAAAGAAGAAATAGCTAAAATCAAAGATCTAACTGAACAACTGGAGAAACTAGAGAAAGAACAGCAAACCATTCCCAAAGCAAGCAGAAAGAAAGAAATAATAAAATGAGAGCAGAAATAAATGAAATTGAGGGGGGAAAAAAAAAACAAAAACAATAGAGCAAATCATCAAAACCAAAAGCTGGTTCTTTGAGATCAATAAAATTGATAAACCCCAAGCTAGACTAACAAAGAAAAAAGGAGCGAAAATGCAAATAAATAAAATTAGAAATGAAAGGGGTGAAGTTATTACTGACCCCACAGAAATAAAAAGAATCATAAGAGGATATTATGAGAAACTGTATGCCAACAAACTAGACAACCTAATTGAAATGGACAAATTCCTAGAAATGCACAAAGAACCTACACTGACACTACAAGAAATACTAGAATTTAACAAACCAATCTTGTTTAAGGAGATTGACTCCATCATCAAAAGTCTCCCAGCAAAGAAAAATCCAGGACCAGATGGCTTCACAGGTGAATTCTACCAAGCATTTGAGAAGAATAAACACCAATCCTGTTTAAACTCTTCCAAAAAATTGAAGATGGAAAATTACCCAACACATTTTATGAAACCAACATCACCCTAATACCAAAGGCAGATAAAGACACTACAAGAAAAGAAAATTACAGTCCAATCTCTCTAATGAACATAGATGCAAAATTTTTAAACAAAATACTTGCAAATAGAATCGAACAGCATATCAAAAGCCTTATACACCATGTCCAAGTGGGATTTATTCCTTCTATGCAAGGGCAGTTCAACATAAGAAAGTGAATTAACGTAATATACCACATTAACAAATTGAAGGGAAAAAAACCACATGATCATAATCAATGCAGAAAAGGCATTCAACAAAATCCAGCATCCTTTCTTGATAAAAACACTTTGAAAGATAGGAATATAAGGAATATCTTCAATATGATAAAAGGCATATAGGAAAAACCCACAGCCAACATCATACTCAAAAGGGAAAGGTTGAAAGCTTTCCACCTAAGATTGGGAACAAGACAAGGATGCCCATTGTCACCATTGTTATTCAGCATTGTGCTAGAAGTTCTAGCGAAAGCAGTTAGACAAGAAAAAAATAAAATAAACAGCATCCAATTAGGAAAAGAGGAAGTAAAACTCTCAATATTTACAGATGACATGATCCTATATTTAGAAAATTCTGAAAAGTCTGCGACAAAGCTACTTGAGCTATAGGAGTTCAGCAAAACAGCAGGATACAAGACAAGCATGCAAAAATCAGTAATGTTTCTGTACACTAGTATTGAGCTATCTGAGGAGGGAATCAGGAAAAGAATTCAGTTTACAATAGCAACAAAAAGACTCAAATACCTAGGAATCAATTTAACCAAAGAAATATAGGACCTATATTTAGAAAACTACAAAACAATGCTAAAAGTCAATGAAGACCTAAACAAATGGAAAGACATTCCATGTTCATGGATTGAAAGACTAAAGATCATGAAGATGTCAATCCTACCCAAATTGATTTATAGATTCAATGCCATACCAGTCAAAATTCCAACAGTCTACTTTACAAAATAGAAAAGGCAATTACCAAATTCATCTAGAAGAGAACGTGCACCCGAATAGCCAAAAGAATTCTAAAAAAGAAGAGCCATGTGGGAAGAATTTTGCTGCTTGACCTTGAAACATATTAAAAAGCTACAGTCATCAAAGCAGCTATGTATTGCATAAAAATAGACACTTTGAGCAGTGAAATAAAATTGAGAGTCCAGAAATAAAACCTCATCTCTACAGCAAACTGGTTTTCAACAAACCTACCAAAGCCAAGCTAATGGGACAAAACAGTCTCTTCAACAAATGGTGCTGGTAGAACTGGGTATCCATAACCAAAAGAATGAATAAGGACCCCCATCTCACTCCCTATACATGAATCAACTCAAGATGGATCAAAGACCTAAATATAAAAGCCAGGGCCATAAAACTAATAGAAGAAAATGTAGGGATACATCTTAAAGACATTGTGGTAGGTGGTGGTTTCTTGGACCTCACACCCAAACCATGTGCAACAAAAGGAAATAATAGATAAATGGGACCTCCTCAAAATTAAACACTTGCACCTCACAGGACTTTGTCAAAAGAGCAAAAAGGCAGCTGACTCAATGGGAGAAAATATTTTGAAATCACATATCCGATAAGGGTTTAATATCCATGATATATAAAAAGATGCTATAACTCAACAATAAAAAAACAAACGACCTGATTAGACAGTGAGCAAAAGACTTGAATAGACATTTGTCGAAAGGAATACAAATGGCAAAAAAACACATTAAAAAATGTTCAGATTCACTAGCAATTAGGGAAATGCAAATCAAGCTACAATGAGATATCTCACACCTATCAGAACGGCTACTATTAAAAAGACAGAGAATACAAGTGTTAGAGAGGATGTGGAGAGATAGGAACACTTATTCACTGTTGTTGGGAATGCAGAATGGTACAGCCACTGTGGCAGACTGTTTTTCAGACATCTGCACACCGATGTTCATGGTATTATTTACGATTGTCAAAAGTTGGCGACAACCCAGGTGTCCATCAACTGATGAATGGATAGACAAACTGTGGTGTATTTACACAATGGAATATTATGCAGCTGTAAGAAGAAATGAAGTTGTACAGCATATGGCAACATGGATGAATCTGGAGGACATTATGTTAAGTAAAGCAAGCCACACAAAAGGACAAATACTGTATGATTGCTACTATGGACTAAATATATTGTGTAATCTCATGGAATTAATAACTTGAAAAGAGGTCACCAGAAAATATAATGAGGTTAGAGAATGGAAAGCTGAGAGTTAACTTGTTCAGAATCGGTAAAAAGGATGTATGTTAATCTTTGGAAATGAATAGAAAAAGTGAAAGTCCAACAAAATGTTTGTAACTAGCAGTCCTATTATGTGGCTATGAAACTGGTTAAAGGAAAGTCTAAGTTCATGTATGTTACTAAAAGGAAAACTAAAAAATGTAACATGAGACTATATAGCATATTAAAACCATATGTGAAATCTGAATGTAGGTAAAATTGCATATAAAGACATTTTCTTTAAAAATAAACAAATGTATGTTAATACTACAAGATATTAATATCAGATAAAGAAAGAAACCAGACACAAAGTACTACATATTGTATGATTTCATTTATATAAAATGTAAATATAAATCAATTTATAAAGATGAAATTAGATTAGTGGTTATATCAGGCTGAGGAAAGACTGCTAAGGGGTGTGGAGTTTTTTCTTTTTGGAGTAATGAAATTGTTCTAAAATTTTTTGTGTTGATAAATGCACAACACTGTGATTATACTAAAAGCCATTGATTATACACTTTGGATAGATTGTATGTATGTGAATTTATCTCAATAAAAATGCTTAATAAATAAACAAATAAGTGTATAAGAATAGCCAGAAATAGCAGCTATGTACAGCAGGGGAAGCAGAGAGAGATTGAGAGGTGAAGAATTCTTATTTATCATTTTTTTTGTTTATTATTAGTAGTGAAATAATGAAAATGCTCTAATAATGATTGAAGTGATGAATGCACAGCATTCATTATACCAAATACCATTGATTGTACACCTTGGATTAACTGTATGTTTTATTAATATGTATCAATAAAATTGTTTTGTTTCAAGTAAAAAAAAAAAAATAGAATGCATTGCCACATGATGTAAAAAGTATCCTTCTGAGGAAGCAGAAAGAAGTTACCTCTGACACAAGCTTCACACCAGTGAGCTTTTTATTCATAGTTACTCAGATAATTTTTTCAGTTTTATGGCAAGTACTTTTTAAAAGGGAATAATAGCTTTAGAAATATAATCTATGATCATCGAATTAATCAATCAACCTCTTTATTTCATATTGTACAGCTGAAGAGCCCCCTCAGATGGACATTTAGTCCATCCCAGAGCCGGGGTTATTGAAAACAGCCCATATAATGTAGCCTCAGAGAGGAGTTTAACATAATGATTAAATTCTCAGAAGTGAGATACTAGTTCCACATCCTGCCTCTAACACTTACTGGTTTTATGACCTGGAGTAAATATTTCTCTTCTCGAAGTATCGGTTTCCTCATATAGAAAATGAAGATAAGTATACCTCTCTCTCTCCTTTAAAATATAGTAAGTTCTAAAAGACAGTTAAGTCTATTTATTCACAAGTCCAAGGTGGCACCAGTCAGTATGGAAAGTTCATCAGATCTAGTAGAGGTGATGGCATGGTTTCTGTTTCATCCCTTATTCAGTTGTCATTTGAACATGTTCTGAGTTCTTCTGTATTTTCTCACACTACTATGATCAAAACCAGCATGAACTTTTAAGAGTCACCCAGGGATGGAATCTCTAACTGCAGAATAATTTCTTTCTTTGAAAAAGTAATTGTACCAACTATTGGGCCTGGGATGTTTCAGTTCTATAAAATAACTAACTGAGCAATCCAGACCTGTGTATAGTCTTTAAATAAATATAATTAATATTTTGCATATTTTTTCTCAGGAACTTTCTTTTAAGCATTCATCTTTTAGAAGTCTAGTGACATAGCAACTTTTTCCAATTTTATGCATAAGTAATATACTACAGTTTTCAATTCTTGTCATATAATTTCATATCTGAGACCTAAAGACCTTTTAATCATTCCAAAAGCTATCCAGTGTATTTTTTTATAGAAAGTATATATATATAATTAAAATAAGATTTGCCCTCAAGACTGTAAGAATTTTGATAGAATCCTGCTAATATTTGCTCAGAACCTCACTAGATTTCCAAATGCCAAATTATAAAATGCCCAACATCTGTGATGTTTACAAGGTTTTATAATGAGAAGTACTCAGTTTTATTTTAGTTGTACATTTCCAAAATTATATGAAGGGATTTCTTATATATCAATGGGAACAAAATACCTCTAATTTTCTCACAAACATTTTGGAATGTATACTGCATATTACTAACTTGTAGTCATTCTCATAACCAGTGTCTGTGACAAGATCACGTGCTATGTTATTATGGTTTGGTAACTTTTATGATTTTATTGACATGTTCACTCTTTATCCTTAGCCTCTAATTTGTTTTCTTCTTTTTTTTTTTTTTTTTTTTTTTACCGGGAGGTCCCGGGGATCGAACCTGGGTCCCTCCATATGGGAGACGGACACCCAACCATTTGAGCCACATCCGTCCCCCGTCTAATTTGTTTTCAATCAAGATTATTTTTTAAGTATACATCTTCTATAATCATTATTTCTTGTAGCTTATGGCCAACTGTAAAATTTTCCAGTGACTTAAAATTACTGGTGTCTGAAACAGACTGATTCCACATTTATTTACTTATTGTCTTTGTTTTCTGGTTCTTATGAACACTATATGCATAAGATTATTTCCCAAAAATGACATTGGAAGTTAATTACTTTGGCTTATTATTCTGCAGCTTTATCTAAAACATGATAAAATAATACATGAAAGTCTTGCTAAATTCACAATGATTTATAGTGTCAGCTACAATGGATGATTAACAAAAGAACCACTTTTATCATCACAGACGGTTATAAGAATGAATATATACAAAATTCGTGTGCTTTTTGTCTTTAAGGCATCTTTCTCTTAACAGAGGCTGTCCTACATTTTTATTTTGAAAGAAAGCATTTTGCATGCTAGGAGATACGAAACATAAGGAGGGTAATTATAATGGGATTTAAATAATTCACTGACATTTCCTTGCCAATAAAATAAAGCATGTTCTCTTAGGTTTTCTTTTTATAAGCTCTAAAATATATCTTTCAATTTACTATTATGAAAGAAAAGACACAACACTGTCATCTTCCCAGATCGAATATTACTGTTTTCCAGCAACAGATTTGGTAATCATTCAGAGGCAAGTAGTAGCTTTTTAGATTTTCACTTATATCTGAACACTGTTAATTGTTCCCCAAATCAGGTCAGTTGCACTGTCTGCAGGAACATTTGTCAGAGGTACTGCATGTTCAAATGCAAGATTTTCACATTTCATAGTCAGCCTCATTTATTTACCAGACCTTTAAATTTTTTATACTAAGTAGCAACATCTCACTTTATGAACCATGAGGGCCTTTATTAATTAAACAGAGTCAATAAGTATGATTTGTTCTCTCGCTTCTCACCTAAATTACTAAACACACAAATCAGAGAGGAAACATTTCTAATACTAGAATATTGTCCAAGCCAATCTCATCAGGGATTATCTCATCATATGGATTATGTCAAAGCTCTTTCCCCAACAATGCTCACAAGGACATAAAATTTTATGTGTACACATAAAATCAAATGTATACACACATATGGCCCCATTCCAGCACTATAGGAAGAATTCCAAACTTTTCTTAAAATAATCAGAAAGCTCTAATTATCAATAAACTTGACATGAATATTTATTGAACATTTACTCTCTAGAGGACTCCACATACATTACCTGACATTGTCCCATTGGCTCTTGATGCTTTCACAAAACATCCAGATATGAGATATGTATTTAAAGCACAGAACGCCATTGCTTAAGTTTTGTTTTTTTACGAGTGCTGTTGTAATTGCATGTTTGATGTTTAGGTGTGTGTTTTTTTAAACATGTACAGAAAAGTATATTGTGAAACTAAGATTAATCAATTCTTTTATGGTAGTACCTTTGTATTTGGGGTAAGATTGGGGGTTAGTTTTGGTTAAAAAGGATGACTGTTAAAATTTTCTAATACTCATTGTTCAAAGTCTATGACATCATTTTCTTAGAGCATCTGATTATTTTAAATGATCAATTTAATGTCACATCCATATGTGGGTCATTATAATATCTCAAGCATGAGAATATTATTTTTAAAAAGTCAAATGGGAAAGCATACACCCAAAGTTATCCCTCAGTTAATTATTCCTGTTTTTCATCCTCCTGTCCTCCTTAATTAAGGACCATTCATGGCAGAGAGTGGGGGTAAAATAATTTATTGCAATCTCTTCTTTGGAATAAGATATTTAAACGTGTTGATAAAAATGAAAGCATATATACCAAAATTTTAAAATAAGCAGAGCAGCCTCATCAAGCTTTTTCCTTTTCCTTTAGTTATAAATATTTACTCTGCACAGGACAGTGTGTCCTCATTTCACCTTGCAGTGGCATTCAGCCCTCTTATGTTACACTCAGTATTTCTTTAAAGCTTTCCATTTAGGCAGCTTTCCAGCTTTCTAAAGGCCTTGAAATGAAGTTAACCTGTGCAGAATCAAATGCTTTAGCAAGTTTAGTCTCCATAATAAGAAATTCTATTAAAGAATTTTGAAGAGATAATAGTAATGAGGATTACTGTCAAGAGAATAGTGATTCTTTGTACCACTTAACCACACTCTGAAGAGATTTGAAACTATGAAAATGTCTGGGCCCTCGCCACCTCCACTTCGATTCCTTAACAACGTGAACTGTTTTGCCCCATTGTGATACTATCAGTAATCGTCCATGGCAAGGTGCATTTTTAATATTTAAACAGAATAGTTGAACAGATTTATATAAGGGATATGGAGAAAATTTAGAATCAGGATTGAAAACAAAGCAAATCCAATAATGACAGTGGAACTGACTGACCATTTGTACTATGTCCAACTTTCAGACATTCTCATCGATAACAAAGTGAGTGCATTTTTTACGATATTTCCCGAATTGCACCCTATGGAACACTAGCCTCTTTATATATATATATATTTACATATATATATATTTTTTTTTAATTAGAGAAGTTGTAGGTTTACAGAAAAATGATGCATAAAATCAGAGTTCCCATACATCACCCCCCGCAACCCGTTAACAACTTGCATTAGTTTGCTATGTGTTACAATTGATGAAAATTATAATTTTAACTATAGTCCACAGTTTACATAAGGGTTCACTGTGTGATACAGGCCTATGTGTTTTTTTTTTTAATTCTAGTAACATATATACAACCTAAAACTTCCCACTTTAACTACATTCAAACATATTATTCAATACGTTAATTATTTTCACAATGTTGTGATACCATCACCACTGTCCATTACCAAAACTTTTCCATCACAGAAACTCTGTACAAACTAAGAATTAACTCCCCATTCTCCAGCTCCACCCTGCCTCATGGTAACCTGTGTT
The DNA here is from genome assembly GCA_026826555.1 of Tolypeutes matacus. Lineage (NCBI taxonomy): Eukaryota > Metazoa > Chordata > Mammalia > Cingulata > Chlamyphoridae > Tolypeutes > Tolypeutes matacus. The sequence goes on from JAKSZT010054055.1 coordinate 8,861,914, forward strand.
CTGGTTTCTAATTCTATGATTTTGCTTACTTCACTCAACATGATATCTTCAAGGTTCATCCATGTAGTTGCATGTATCAGAATTTCCTTCTTATAGCCAAATATTCCATTGTATGTGTATACCATATTTCATTTATCCATTCATTAGTTCATAGACATTTGGATTGCTTTTGGCAACTGTGAATAATGAAACAGTGAACATCAGTGTGTAAATATCTGCTTGAGTCCCTGCTTTAATTTCTATTGGATATACCTAGAAGTGGGATTGCTGGGTCATATGGTAATTCTATATTCTTTCTGAGGAACTGCCAAATCTTCTACAGTGGCTGCACCATTTTACATTCCTACCAACAATGAATGAATGTTCCTATTTCTCCACATCCTCTCCAACACTTGTTATTTTCTGTTTGTTTATATATACATAGTAGCCATTCTAGTGTGTGTGAAATGGTATCTCATTGTGCTTTTGATTTGCATTTCCTTAACAGTTAATGATGTTGAACATCTTTTCATGTGCTTTTTGGCCATTTGTATATCTTCTTTGGAGAAATGTCTATTCAGGTCTTTGCCCATATTTTACTTGAACTATTTGTCTTTTGTTATTGAGTTAATGGATTTCTTTATAAATTCTGGATATTAAATCCTTACCAGATATGTGGTTTCCAAATATTTTCTCCTGTTTTTTTTTTTAAGATTTTATTTATTTATTCATTTACCACCACCACCCCCCCCCCCGCTGCCTGTGCTCGCTGGGCCAGCCAACCACGCCGTGCGGGCGGGCCTGCCCCCACCAGGAGGCCCCGGGAACCGAACCCGGGGCCTCCCATATGGTAAACGGGAGCCCCACTGATTGAGCCACAGCCGCTTCCCTTTTCTCCTGTTCTGTTAGGTGTTTGTGTGTGTGCGTGTGTGTGTGTGTTCCTTTCATGATAAAGTCCCCTAAGGCACAAAAGTTTTAAAATTTGATTAGGTCCCATTTATTTATTTTTTCTTTTGTTGCTCATGTTTTTGGTATAAAGTTTAAGAAACCATTGCCTAGGGAAGCGGCTGTGGCTCAATCAGTGGGGCTCCCGTTTACCATATGGGGGGGCCCCGGATTCGGTTCCCGGGGCCTCCTGGTGAGGGCAGGCCCACCCGCGTGGCGTGGTTGGCTGACCCAGCGAGCACGAGCAGCAGGGGGGGATAGATGGATGGATAAATAAAATCTTTAAAAAAGAAACCATTGCCTAGCACCAGGTCCTGAAGATGCTTCCTTACATTTTCATATAGAAGTTTTATAGTTTTGGTTCTTATATAGGGCTCTGATCCATTTTGAGTTGATTTTTGTATATGGTATGAGTTAGGGGTCCACTTTCATTCTTTTGCACATGGATATCCAGTTTTCCCAGCACCAGTTATTGAACAGACTCTTCTTTCCCCATGAGTGGACTTGGCACCCTTTTCAAAAAGCAGTTAACCATAGATGTGAGAATTTATTTTTGAACCCTCAATTTGATTCCATTTGTCTATATGTCTGTCTGTCCTTGTGCCAGTACCATGTTGTTTTGATTACTGTGGCTTTGTAATAAAATTTTAAAACCAGAATCTGTGATTTCTCCAACTTTGTTCTTTTTCAAGATGGCTTTGGCTATTCAGGGCCCCTTACCCATCCATATAAATTTTATATTGGGCTTTACTCTTTCTTCAAAGGTGGCTATTGGAATTTTTATTGGGATTGTTTTGAATCTAGAAATAGCTTTGAGTAGAATTTACATATTAACAATATTTAGTCTTCCAACCCATGAACACAGAATGTCCTTCCATTTGTTTAGGTCACCTGATTTTTTTTAGCAATGTTTTGTGTTTTCTGGGTACAAGTTCTTTACATCCTTCATTAGATTTATTCCTAGATATTCAATTTTTTAGTTGCTTTCATGAATGGAATATTGTTCTTTATTTCTCTTCAGATTGTTCATTGCTACTATATAGAAACATTACTGATTCTTACGTGTTGATCTTGTATCCCACAACTTTGTTGAATTAGTTTATTAACTAATAGTTTTGTTGTGGCTATTTCAGGATTTTCTTTATATAGGATCATGTCATCTGCAATTAGGGGAAGTTTCACTTCTTCCTTTCCAATTTGGGTGCCTTTTCTTTTTCCAGTAGCAGGTTGAATAACAGTGGTGACAGTAGGCATGCTTGTCTTGTTCCTAATCTTAGGGGGATAGTGCTCAGCCTTTCCACACTGAATATGATGTTAGCAGTGGGTTTTTATATATGCCCTTTTTCATGTTTCCTTATATCCTTAGTTGACTGAGTGTTTTTATCCAGAAAGCATACTGGATTTTGTCAAATGCCTTTTCTGCCTCAATTTAGATGATCTTTTTCCCCCTTTGTTCTGTTAATGTGGTTATTAACATTAATTAATTGCTTTTCTTATGTTGAACTACCCTTACATACCTGGGCTATATCCTACTTAATCATGGTATAAAAGTATTTTAATGTGCTCTTGGATTCATTTTGCTAGTATTTTGTTGAGGATTTTTGAATCTGCATTCATAACAGATATTGGTCTATACTTTTCTTGTAGTGTCTTTATCTGACTTCAGTATGAGGATGATGTTTGCCTCATAGAAAGAGTTAGGGAGTGTTCCCTCCCCTTCAGTTTTTTAGAAGAGTTTGAGCAGGATTGGTATTAATTCTTCTTTGAATGTTTGGTAAAATTCCCCTTTAAGCCATCTGGTCCAAGGCATTTCTTTGTTGGGAGGTTTTTGATAACTGATTGAATCTCTTTACTATTATTGGTCTGCTGAGATCTCTTTCTTCTTGAGTCAATGTAGGTAGTTTGTGTGTTTCTAGAAATTTCTCCATTTCATCTAAGTTATCTAATTTATTTGCATACAGTTGTTCATACTATCCTCTTATAATCCTTTCTATTTCTGTGGGGCCAATAGTAATGTTCCCTCCCCACCCCCCATTCATTTATTTTAGTTATTTGTCTCCTTTTTTCTGGTAGTCTAGCCTAAAGGTTTGTCAATTTTATTGATCTTTTCAAAGAACTAGCTTTTGATTTTGTTGATTTTCTATTTTTTTTTTTCACTCTCCATGTCATTTATCTCTGTTCTAATCTTTCTTATTTCCTTCCTTCTGCTCACTTTGGGTTTCTTTCTTTTTTTTTCTTTTTTTTTTTTTTTTTTTTCCTATTCTTTTTCTAGATTCTCTAGCTGTGAGGTTTATGTCTTTGGTTTGAAATCTTTCTTCTTTTTGAATATAAGCATTTAGAGCTATAAATTTTCCTTTCAGCGCTGCCTTTGCTACATCCCACAAATTTTGGAAGGTTCTGTTTTCATTTTCATTAGCCTCAAGATATTTCCTGGTTTCCCTTGTGATTTTTTTTCTTTGACCTATTCATTACTTAAGAGAGCATTGTTTAGTTACCATATATTTGTGAATTTTCCAATTATTCCTCTATTATTGATTTCAAGCTTCATTCTTTGCAGTTGGAGAAGATACATTGTTTGATTTCAATATTTTTGAACCTATTGAGACTTGTTTTGTGACCTAACATATGGTTTATCCTGGAGAATGATCCATATGTGATAAAGAATAATGTATTCTGTTGCTGTTGGTGGAAAGGAACACTAGCCTCTTGACATGTGTGGGGTTTAGGGGTGGAACACATGACTGTTTGAGCAATAGTGCATACTCTTGGAGAGTCATACAGTACACTAGATATTAAAGGCTTTGATAAATCCTACTATAAAACATACTTAACTATTTTTATCCTAGTAGATCTCCAACTATTTGACCAAAGAATTCTATTCTTCATGTAACATTTATTAAAATCCCTTAGAACATACTTGGGAAAATGGTACTCTAACATAAGAGAGAACTTTCAGATCTACAATCCTATTTGATATTCATAAATACTGGCCCTCAGATGGACTTGATCTTAAGTATAATGCTGCTTCTGAAGAGGAGCAGGGGTAGGATGGAGAAATTGATCTAGCAGAGATTAGGGAAGGGTGGTGGATAGAACCAGAAAGAATGTCAAAGAAAAATTTTAAAATCTTTATCTTACTTCTAGAATCTGTCTATCCAACACTAAGGATCTGATAGATGGTGGTGGATTTAGGAGATTCATCCAGCTGAATGCTGGAAGTTGGATATTGGGTCTGAGAAACACAATCCAGGGTATGAGGACCACAACCAAATGGGATGAAATAAACTGTAGAGTAAAGATGAACTAGCATGGATACTAGGTAAAGCAACCAGATAAAACCAAGATGGAAAAGTTGTGTGGAAGCCCACTCCTACGAGAGAACTGACTGAGAGGTTGAAGTACAACCTATGGTTTATCCCTAGGCAAATCATATCTTATGTCTGGTTGTCAGGAGAAGGACTCCAAGCTCAAGTGCACCACCACAGACCAGAACTTGGAACATGATTTAATTTTTAAAGTTCGTGGTATATGCATTCATTCTGCCTGTTCTGATTGATTCAGGACTGGTCTTACAAGTGAGTACTATCATCAAATTCTGTTAAAATGAGCTAAAAGAGACAAAGACTTAGAGGGCATTACACAGAGCTGACACCAGTCCTGTATAGTTATTGTTACTATCCCACTTGATAGAAGTAGAGCTGAGGCTCAGAGGGATTATCTATCTCTCCATCCTAATATATTCATTGTATACAAAAATCATATGCTGCTTCATTCCAAGAAATTTTCAGAAAGATGAAGTTATTTCCTGTCTTAATTTCCTAGGGATGCCATAACAAAGTACCACAAACTAAATGGCTTAAAATAACAGAAAATTATTGTCTCACGGTTCTGGAGGCTAGACGTCCAAAATCAAGGTGTCAGCAGGGTCATGTTCCCTCCAAAACCTGTAAAGAAAAATCTTTCCTTGCCTCTTGTTGGTAACCTTGGTGTTCCTTGGCTTACAATTGCATCACCCTAGTCTCTGCCTCCATCCTCATACGGCCTTCTCCCTCTGTGTCTCTTTCCCCTTTCTTATAAGGACTCCGATCTTATTGGATTAAGGGCCCACCCTATGACCTCATTTTAACTTAATTAATTCCATCTGTAATGACCCTGTTTCCAAAGGAGGTCACATTCACAGGACTGGGGCTTAGGACTTGAACGTGTCTTTTGTGGGGACACAGCCAAACCCATAACACTTCCCCATGCTCACAAAAGTAATATGGGATAGAGAACCAAACTCTTTCTTCTCTACCATGGCTACCTCCTATCTACCATGAGTAAGTTTTTTAAAATGAAAAACTTTTTGTACATCTTAGGACTTCTTCCCCTTTTTCCCCAAATGGAATCTTAGAGCACCAATATGTAAAAGCCCAACTGTCCTTCCTAAAGCAGGAGTGAAAATCCAGGGCACATTCTAAGCACACATTAATGTGTCTATATTAAAGAGCCTTTGTTCAACCCAGCATGCATTCATAGGGTTCCTCCATATTAGAGGCTGGATGGAAGAATTTTGACAGCACAGATTCTGGCCTCGTGGAAATACTGCAAGGTAAACTGCCTATAGTGAGCTCAACAAGATCACAAAAGAATACCTATGGCTTCTCTGGCTGCAGTAATGAAAAGTGTCTTTTTCATAACAGTTTTCTTCTATGATTGCCTATTTTAAAAACATTTCACCTCCCATTGCCACACAATAATATGGCATTCTCCAGTGAAATTCAAGTCTCCAGGTCAAGAATTATCAACTTCACTATACCATAATTTGAAGCTTGTTTTTAAATACAGAGACAAAACAGAACCTAACATATAGAGACAGGAGACATAAATTCTTGTATTGCATAATCATCAAGCAGTTATAAATTTTTTGAACCTTTGAATTTAGTTTTTACCTCAGGTCCTTCCTGTGTAAAATGAGGATAATACCTGCCCTGCACATCCCCGTGGGTCTTTATTAATTTTTCATATACCTCCAAATAAGAGATTGCTGTTGAATAATAATTTGATTAACATTAGTGTTGTTCTGTTTTTCGCATTTAGGTCAAACCAGATGCCTAAGAATTTTGATTAATATAAGCTTGAATTTATCACTGAATGTACCAGTTATTCTCGGTAGTAGTATCCCCTGCTTTCTCATTTCAAAGCAGAAAAAAAGTATTTTGTAGGAAACCCTAACACGATGACTAGGATTGCATATTATCCTGAACAAACATAATTAAACTTATTTTTACTCAAAATCTTTGGCATACTTGAGTCAAACCATCTATAATCTCCCAATCCCTGAGGGGCAGTTCTAAACACCTTAAAAATAAATTAAAAGGATTTCTGAGATCAACTCCTTGCCTATCTCTACAGATTTTCTTCCCAGCATTCCCCCAACTGCAACCTCCTCTTCAGTCATTTGAAAATATTCACATGTCCTAAATTCTTCCGTACCTCTGCTGGTGTTCTTTCTCTTTTTCCTATTCTAGTCCTTATCCTCCAAGGCTCTGATTGTCATCTTCCCCTTTTTCTTCTCAAGCAAAACTAAACTCACAACGTTCTCTCAAGCACCGTAATACATAGTACATATTTTAGCATACATAAGATATTTTAATTGTGTATGCATTGGTTTCTTCCCTCAAGGAAAAAGGACTATATCTAATTTATTTTAATATCTACAATGGCTGGTACAAAAAATACTTGTTAGGTTAATGTTGAATAACCAACTATAATGCTAGTAATTTGCTCTGAGAACATGTTAGACACCATAAGTTTAGAGATAAGAAACAATTCCTGCCCTCAAGGAGCCTAGCATATAGTGTGAAGACCTACAAATAAACAGGCATTTATAATGTTGTATAACAAGGGGTAAGAGCATGGGCACAGACTGGAAGAATCTTCAGGAGGGAAGGCTATTGTGGAGGAGAAAGTGTTGTTGTAGCTATAGAATATATATTTGGTCCAGAAGGTATTGGTTAGCACTGAATTTTTAGCAGGTGAGTGATAGTGTACAATTTGTCATTTAGAAAGATCTTTTGGCTAGAGTGGAGAATGAATTAGAGCTAGAATAGTGGCAGGGGAACAAGCTATTTCAGTAATTCCCATTATAGCATTGGAAAAGGAAAGTAGGGAACAGATTCCAGAGATATTCAGCAGGACAATCACAGAACTTGCTGACTGTCTGGATATAAGGCAAGGAAAAGTGAGGAGTCAAAGATAATGTAATCCCCTTCATTCCTTTTTACCAAAGAATAAAGAAAGAAATGCTTTTCACTGAACCTTAAAACGTGTCCAAGGACTTTTAAAGCTTTATTGGATCCAGTTCCAACTGTTTCCTATCAAAAGGGACTGCAATAAGATAGAAGCAGTGTCACTAGGACCAGTTCTTGTGTGGATGAGTAGATGGAGAACCTGACAGAATCTAATTACATTCCTTATTTTTCTCAAGTCATGTAACACAGACTACATCCTGGATCCATCCTGTGATGAGTGCACTAAACATGTCTTGCTCGGAGGAGAATGAAGATTTCTCCAGAGAACTTCCTGACCAGAAGAGTTGATGATTTTCTGTAGGAACATGTGCTACCTGGTCTTCTACATGGATGGCTTGAACAGATACGCATAACACCCAACTCTGAGAAGCAACAGTCCAAAATAGGAGTAAAGCACACACTACTTGTTGAAGTTGTAAAATAGACGCTCTAGATTTGGGCTCTTTTTGTAAAGCTTTTTAATATAACTGTATACATTTACAAAATCAATTGTCACTACAATCGTTAAGAATAATCATTTTTTAAAATTCATATAGATTTTATCTGTGATTTTTCATATCTAATTAGATCTTTATACTTTCATATGTAGTTTATAAAGTATCAGATATGATGATTTTTTAATTGTCTTCTATTGGAAAATTATGTGAACATAGTGAAACACTTGGTTTTATTTGACAATTCACTAAGCTTTTTTATTTATATCTTAGGAAAGTGATATCAGCAAGCTTTGGGGGGTTTCTTCAGGATTATATTTAGACAACTATTTCACAGGCTACTGAATACAGTTGAACTCTAATTTCTAATTTACAAAATGCTTTTACAGACCCTGTTTTATTTAAGCTGTACAACACTCCTGTGAGGCAGAGCCATTGGACATTTTTATTCTTGTTTTTCAGTTAGGGAAGCAGTGGTAGAGAGAGAGAGAGATGGAGCACCCTGTCCAGGGTCTGGGACTCACACCTTGGTCTTTTGATTCTAAATCCAGTCCCCTTTCCACCACACCTTGTTGTTTCTGCAGATGAAGGTCACTGTCCAACATGCAGGGCACTGTGGTTCTGTTGACACAGTTGGCTCCACAGCTGTGCACTCCAGTGGCCACAAGAGATGCAAACATGTCCCCTCCATAACCCCACTATTTTTCCCCTAGAAGCCCTCCCGGCTTCTTTATTCCATCCTCTTCACCCCCAAACACACACCAGGCAAGAGTACAGCTTTGTGGTCTTCTTTCAGCAGCTCATAGTTTTCTAAAGTAAAAGGACAGTCTCACACCTCTGATTTGCCCTGCTTCGGTTGCCCTGGCCAGGGAGTGCTTTTGAGAGGAGCTGACGAGAAGAGAGGCATCCATCCCGATACACCTACAATAGTAGTAGACCACCTCCCTGCATTCCTCTGCTGCCAACTCAAGACTGATCTCGTAATTGCTTATATCACTCTCGGAACTGATTATACTTTTGGTCTTACTTTATTTTGTTGTAAGAATGGCTGTTGAACTGTTTCCAGGATGAATGAGCCATTGACTTGGAGTTCTAAAGATCTTCCCTCAGTTTAATGACAAACCTGGGGATGATAAATGAAGGATGGAGTGGGGAGGAAGTCATTCTAAATATCCTGGGCATTAGGCACCAACTGGACAGAAAAGACTTACTCTTATCCAATGTTGTTGTATTGTTAGGTAACATACTTAATGGAATGTGTAAGAAATTGTTAATTAATCAGAATACCCTGTTCCCAAACCACGCCCCATAACATAGGTAAGTTACTCTTTGTCACCCTGACTTCTCCCCTCTTGGCCCTGTCCTTCCCTCTCTGAAATACAAGCATGAAAAAGGAACATAGAAACTTGAGGTTCCAGGAAGAACCATGAGGATCATTTGATTCAGTAATGTTCAAAAAAATTTTTGTGGAAAAAAAAACAAACTCATTTTCAATGAATTCTTTTGCAGAATCTCAATATATAACAAAGTTTCTTAAACTATTGCCGTTCTGCTTTAAACAAGATGGAGGCCTGGAGCCCAAGGAAAGCAGCCCCCAACACTGCTGTGCAAATCTTAGAGCTCCTTATAACATTGTATAAGAACTACCACTTGGAACCATTTTATACATGAGTTAACTGTGACCCTAAGAGGGAAATGACTGCAGGGTCACACAATGAATTAGCGGCCCGGTCAAGATCAGACCTAGATTCTGTGGCTCCCAAACTACTGAACTGCATATGATATATAATACAGACATACATGGCAAATATATGTATACACTTTGCTCACCCATACCGATTTATTAGCATTCCTGAGTATACATATGATTTATAATTCATATCTCACATAATAATATAAAGTCAAATCCAGACTGATATGTAGTCATTAGCCCTATGAAAAGTTTCAGAATGGCTGGAGAAGACATCTATTTTTCCTGACAGCTATTTGAATATTCGGAGCCTTCAGGGAAACAAGTTTTGAGAGAAGCCCCTGAGGAAACTATTTCTTTATGTCTGCCAGAGGTGAGTGTGATTCTCAAACACCTGAAGTTACTTTTATAAGTTAGTATCTAAAATTGTGAAAGTAAAGCCTTATTGTTGCTGCCAAATTAAAGATATGAAGTGTCCCTCCATTTGGAGTGTTTTTCTCATTTGTTTCAAAGTGAGGAAAACATAGAGGAGACACTAGAATCACTTGAGCTCCAGGTCCTGAGGTATGCATTTCACTGACAGAGATGCCTTGTCTTTTTCAGCTTTGTTGTTCTGTGCCACCTTCCTCCCTGCTTCTGTCAAATAACTAGTGGAAAAGGCCCATAAAAAATTATAACATCATTTATTAAGCATTTTGTGCCATACCTTCTGATGGGCACTTTGCATATATTATTTCATTGTCTTTTTAAACAACCCCATGAAGTAGGAAGTGTATTTATCCCCATTTTATGAAAAAAGAACTTAGGTTTAGAAAGTTGGTAATCTTTGCCCAAGGGTCACACAGCACCAAAGCTTAGAAATTGGGGTTCAAAGACAGGTCTTTGTGATTCTAGAGCCGGTGCTCCAAACCACTCTGCAGTGCTGCTTAGATAAATGTGTGACCCCGGGGACAGAGCTGGCATCTGTGGGGCACTTTGAAAAAGAGGAAGACTCCAGTTCAGTTCAATAAGGAACTTTCTGGTAGTTAGAGATCTTCAGTAAAGGATGCCCTGTGACAAAGCGAAAGCACTTTCCCACGAGGTGTTTGTTAATCTGGATGCCTCACTGTAGGGATGCTGCTGAGGAGGTTGGGGTCTCAAGTGGCCAGATCATTTGAGCACTCTCTGAGAGTCTCTCCTCTTCATGCTTCTTTGATTTCTAAACCAACAGTAAATGCCTAAGAAATGCTAAAGGAAACATTGAGGGGACTCCTGAAGAATCCTTTTCCAATTCAAATAGAACCTCCAAATTATTTTTTGGTGAGTCAACTTTTCTATAGCCAGTCTTTCCCTTAATGTAAATCCATCCTATCAATGTGGACATCATAAACTCTTCTCCTCTGACCCAGATTTTAGGGATAGGAAATCCGAGTGTTCTTATGTACCTTCATCTAACTCTGCCAAAGAACTAGGGCTAGAGAATCCTCACTCATTCATTCCTCAGAAAATATTTATGGAGCACAAACAATGTGCCGAGCACTGTACTAACCATTTCCTCAGTTCTGCTTCCTGTTGATTAAACAAAAAACAAAACGTTTCTCAGGTGGCCAGAATTAAACAGATTTTGTTTTTGTGTTTTTAATTTTTTAATTTTGGAAAGAATTTTTCATTTAAAAAAATTAAATAGTGTGGACTTGACTAGAGTAAAAAAATAGCCTATCTCACTTTCCAGAGTTTGCCACCATTAATACTTTGGTGAATATGTTTATTCAAAGGAGATCATAATGTTCAGCAGCTTGCTTTTAACTTAATGTACTGAAGTCATCTTTTCCTGCCTATACATTGGTTAATGTTATTTTTCAAATGCGTGCATAAAGCATTATCCAGATAACCCATAATTTGTATAACCAGCTATCTATTGATGAACATTTATACTATTTTCCATTTCCTGTCATTACAGTGTCACAGTGAACATTCTTATATTCATTGAATCCCTTCCCTCATTTCTGTACACTCTTGTATGAATATCTCTCTAGTGTGAATACATTCATAAAACTAAATTGCTAGGTCGAAAGTATGTTCATTTTAATTTGGGTAGATATTTATAAATTCTCCTCCATAAAGGTAGAACCAATCTATACTACCACCAATAGTATAAAGCTTTTTTCTCTATATTATAGAACTTTTTTTAATCTAAAGATTTTCAGTAGCTTTCCTAAGTTTTGTAGCCTAGAAGAATGACCTTCTTCCATCATTGTTCGGGAACGTGGATTTTTTTAATCATCAGGTTTTATATTTCCATTAGCAACAGAACCTAACTCACTATATCTAGGAGAGTCTAACAGTAACTAATTGCTTCTCTATCAAATTTACTTGAAAATATTAACCTTTTCTACTTTATATGTAATAGTTGTGAAGACTGACTTTGAAATGAGCTAGCTTAGTGCCCTTGGTAAAATGCAAAGCACAATACAAACACACCCACAAGTTCTTTGGTCCTCAGTTTCCCCATTCTGAGTGATAAAAGATAATCATCATCTGCCTCTTCCTAAACCAATTCAACTCTGAACAATTTCTGAGCACCTACTAAATGCCAGCAAGTGCAAAGTTTTGGAGTTACCATGCAGAACAGTACAAATGCCCAAATCAAGGTGCTCATCGTCTAATGGAGTCAATTTACAAAATCTTTTCCTTTTTTTTTTTTTTTTTAAACAAAGCATATTTTTCCTTAAAGGGGTGAGAAGTTAGAAGTTTGTTTATTAAAAATCCCTAAAGAGAGTTCTCTTAAATTTGAATAATTCCAAAATAGTGTTAACAAAAATAGTGTTAACTAGAAATGAAAAAAGGAACATACTGTAGGAAAGACCTCTCCAATAATAAATGCAAAACTGGCTGTCAAAAAACAGAGTCAAATGATAACTTTCATAAAATATTTGCAAGATTAGAAAATATTATCCTTTTTCGAAGGGGAAATGAGACATTTTAATTTTCTCTGCTAAATAAACTGCAACTTTTTCAAAGGTCAATAAACTTGACATTATCACAATATATAGAACAGAAGAACTGAACCAACATTAGAACAACTTACACATTATATTGCATATAACTTACAAAAAGATGAAAAGAACTTTAAACAGAATATACCTGTGGAGCTTAACTTTAGAAATTAAATACCCAGGTTGTTTCAATCATAATATCCATATGTAATATCATTGTGCTTGCATGATGATTTTGTAAATATTAAAGGCAATTCTGTATTTACTTTCTTCGTGTGACTTTTTCCATTTAAACTAATACTACATTTGTTAATTTTTTTCTTTTAGCTTTGATTTTTATTGTCTCATTGGGGTAGGGGTGGTCTGAGAGAAAGGGCAATCAGATCAATAGCTCCTTGCCTCCATCCCCATCCCACTATCAACAAATTATTCTCTATAATTTCACCCTGTGTATTCCTTTTACATTATTTATTAATTTGTTATGATCTTGCTTATTTAACTTGTTCAACAATAGGAGAACTAATGTGAATAAGTCCATGAGGGCAGGGACATTGTCTTTTTCACCATTATATCCTCAGGCTCCACCAGTGTCTGTCAACACCATGTATGTTCAAATGGAATATGTAATGTGTTCCCTTATAGTGAAGATTTAGTTCCCAGTTATGCTCTAATGCTTTTGTATTCATTTATTCGTTTAAACACGTACTGAGTACCAGGTAGCAGACATTTTCCTAGGTATTAGGAATAGAGTGCAAAACAAACATACCCCTGGCCCCATGGAATTTGTATTCTATGCAAAAGACATAGTATCTTGAAATTACTCAATGCTTTACATTTATTCTTCGCCCCCTTCTCTAACCCATTTTTTTTCTCAATTGTTTTCTTTTTTTATTAGAGAAGTTTACAGAAAAGTCATGCATACATGCATACAGAGTTCCCATATGCCACGCTATTATGAACACTTTGTGCAATGGTTTGAGACTGAATGTATCCCAGTAAAGGGACAAACTGAAGGAAAAATCACTTTAAGGGCAGGACTACAGAAGCTGAGGTCTGAACTGAAGACATCTTCTCATGTCAGGAGAGCGAGCCCACCCACGGGTGTGGGGAAGGTGAGTCTCCCAGCACTGGGAGAGGGCAGGCCTTCCACCCCGTTGTCAGGAAAAGTGCTCAGAGGTGGTGGAGGCAGTGCTGCTGAGAAAGCACTTGGCAGGTGTGGGGCTGCTGCTCCATCTGGCCTGGAGGACAAAACATCAGTCCACAGATGACTCCCAGACCTTGAGATCTCATGGAGCATGATGCTGAGTTTCAGAATTGTTTGGGTCCCCTGTCGCTTGGTTTCCTTCCAGTTTTTCCCTACGGGAATGGGAATGTTTATCCTATGCCCATTCCCCCATTTTATATTGGAAGCAGATAACTTGTTTAGCATTCACAAGTCTACAGATGGAAGGGAATTGTGCCCCAGGACAAACCATACCCATATATTCATATATATATATATATTCATATATTTAACCTAAATATAGTTTGAACATATATTCAACCTAAAATTTCCCCTTTTAACAACATTCACCTGTATAATTCAATGCTATTAATTACACTCACAATGTAGTGCTGCCATCACCACCATCCATTACCAAAACTTTACAATCAAGCCTAATAGATATGGGGAGTTATTGCATAAATTGTCCAGTGTTTCTATTTCATATACATGCTAATAGAATGAAAAGAAAAAAGCAGGACTGTACAACACGATGAACCCTATTGTAAATTATTCTAACCCATTTTTAAACTACTAGGCCATTTAATGCTCATTGCCTCAAGAAAGAGGTGTGATATCAAAAAGCAAACCTGTTCCTGGCTTTTGAATTTCAAAACTCTAACTCCTTAGGGGACTGGAAGGGATTCACGATTTATATCAAAGATTTCAGAGCACATAATGATGAAGAAAAGCAGGGTTTTCATACTTCCTGTGTGGAAAATAATTCTTCTGGCTGTGCAGAGAAAACCGAACAAAGATGCTGATGGAAAAAAGAGAAAAGGGCCTGGGCCCCACCTCCTGGGCAAAGTTCCTGGGAGCAGCAAAACCCCAATTACATATGCTGGCTTTGAGAGCAGAAGAGACCCATTCCTCACTGTCCCATAGGGTGGAAATAACTGCATGGTGTATATAGATAGATGGGGCCTTGAACTACTTCAGTGAGCTACCACCAGACCAAGGTGGTCTATTTTGGAAGACCAGATTGATTTCTGTGAACAATAGTATCAAAGGAGTATCAGGGAGACCTGAGTCAGGATCATTTCTGCAACAATCTACATGACCTCTCAAAGGAACCCAGTTTGGACAATGACATCAGACCACCCAATCGGAATGCCTTGGCACTACATAAGCTACCCAGAGTTTAGCAGTGATCCCAAAGAAAGGAGGAAACTGCAAGTTGACAGATAATGTTGGTTGGGATCACTTATTTCCTGCCCCTAATATTTTCTTCCACATTAGAGGTAGCAGCTCCATTAGAGTAACACTTTGGGCCTCTCTCTGCCTCTTCACCAGGATAAGAGCAACTTACCCGATAAGTAAGTTTAGGGTAAAGAACAAGGCATATACTATTTCTAGAACGTTTTAAAAAATATGTTTTATCTGTTCCATGCAAACATTGCCTTGTGGTTTTTGCCCCCCCCCCCCCCGAAGTCTTTCATTTCTGACCTAGATGATTGCAACCTAGGCAATATACCTTCCTCTCTCTTTACCCCCAATCTGTCTACCCCATTTCTGTCAGAATTATCTTTCTAAAGCACAGATTTGATTCTATTGCCCTCTTACTATTCTTCAGTAGTTCCCTAGCATCTTCCACTAACTGATCCCTGAGTTTCTCTCCAGCCTCATCTCTCATCCCTACAGTCACTCAAATATACCATTCCCTCTGTCTAGAAGAGACCTCTCCTGCCTCGTTCCTTCATCAGATTCCTTCTCATCCATCCATCCATCCAAAGCTCCACTATAACTTTCCCTCCTCTATGAGGATTTCCTTGACACGTCCCCGTTTCCCATGATCAGCATTATTAGCACTCTATAGATGCCACCCCTGCATGTTTACATACATGTCCAACCCCTCTTCCCACTCTTGGGATTGGAGGGAGAACTTCAACCCCAAGAGCTGCTACTCACATGTTTGTTCAGAATGTTATTGAGTTACTCTTTGTTATCTAGTTTTAAGTTTTAAAGGTTTGAACGCTGGCCCTATCCTGTCTTTTTGTGTTTCCTTTCTCCATGTGGTAACCAAAAATTGAAACTCTGGTCAAAATCTCTCTCACTGTGGGTATTCCACTCAACATCAGCAACTGGGTGAGTATATCAGGTGGGGGGCAGGGTAGGAAGGGAATGGGAAGATAGCTGGCCCAGATAGTCAATTGCTTCTCATTTGTTTATTGTTGCTTTAGGGTATTTTTATCTAAAACCCTAAAGGGTTAAAAAGGTAACTGGGAGGACTGAACTCCTACTCCAGCCCACTATCAGTGCATACCTCTTACTAAAGCCTCTATCACACTATATTTATAATTAATTTGGGTAGGAAACAGGGGCGTATGTATCTCCTTGTAGATTCTGAGCCCTTAAGTCAGAATCCATACATTATTTTTTATCCTTGGCACAAGACATTGCACAATAGTATTCAATAAATGTTCGTTGGATAAACAACCTGACATTGTTTTTAAAACCACTTTTTGTTGTTTCCTGCTTTTAGTAGGGAAAACAAATTAAATGAAAAAGAAAATAAGATGAGAATTTAACTAAGCATGTCTACACTAACGAGCAAAACTAATGTTGCAACAATATAACAGATTTTGCTGAAGGAAGTCCAGCCATAAAACTCACGGTATAATTGTCGTAGAAGGATTGTAAAGCACATACTCAAACATCGTGGATTTGCCCAAAGTTTTGAAGAAATACACCAGAATGATTTTGGCATGAAAGGGTAAATAAAGCCTAAAAGCAAAATACAAGGTCAGTGCATTTCAAGGCAACAGCATTCAAACATCTGTTTTTATAGGTTAATTAATCATGTTGCTGAAGAATTGATTTGGCACAAGGGAGCTGTGTACTGCCACAACACTCTGAAAGTACAAAAATTATCCCATCTATAACTAAGCCCATTGGAATTGTTTGTTCTTTTTCACGATGGAGAAATTAATCTTTCATTAGCAAAATAAGGGATGGGAAAACAGGAAAACAAAATAAATTGGGTGGACATATAGGTACCTTGGTATGTATATAGACAGTTCAGGTCAATTATTTCTCTGAAATGGAATTTAAAAAGATATTTACAAACAGGTCCTATTTCCTTCAGATTTTCCTTATATATGAAGTATTACCATTTGGGAGAATAATGCAGGCATTTAATCTGGTGCCAGCTTTTTATTTTTCTGTGGTGATCGCATGGGTTATATATAATTTTGTGATTACCACACAAATGAAAAGCTGGCACCAGATTAAATGCATGATTACCTCTCTTAATGGTAAAATTGTTCAATATAAGGAAAATCTGCATGTGTATGTGTGTATGTATATATATGTGCATGTATGTGTGTGTGGTGAATGTACATACCCACATATTCACACTTTAAAGAGATAAGAAATATTTAATAGATGAAATTTTATGAAATTTCAAGAATGTGATCAAACTCTGGTGGTTCCTCACTCACCAGTGGAGCTCCCACTAAGTATCATAGAAGATGATCAGTCTAAGTTATTTCAGTTTCCCCAATTTTGCTGAGATGGTTCATTGATTGTATTCCTTCTGTCTCTAAGTGCCATATCCTTCATTATTATTTCACCAAATTTAAGACTCACTATTATTTTATGTATCACTAAATATGGGGGGGGCAGTTAAAATGTGAAATAGTACTTATCACTTAGAATTTGTATTGTGTAAATTAAGTAAATCTAAAAGAGCTCTTTCAATATAGATTTTTATCATGTGCCTTATGTGGTGATAGTAATACAACATTGTGAATGTAATTAACAGCACTGAATTATATATTTGAATGTGGTTAAAAGGGGAAATTTTAGGCTGTATGTTAATAGAAGAAAAAAAATACTTTTTAAATCATGAGACCATACAACACAAACTGAGCTCTAATGTAAACCAAGGACTAGTTAGTAGTAAAATTGTAATATTCTTTCATCATTTGTAACAGGTGTACACACTAATACAAGGTGTTAATAACAGGGGGTATATATTTTTTCTGCTTGAATTTTCTATAAACCTACAACTTCTCCAAACAAAAATTTTTAAAAAGCAAAAAAGAGAAAGAAATACAAGTAAATAGATTGTGATATTCCTAAAACTTCTGTACATTCAGAATCCAACTTTTCTCTTTTTTGAATCAGAGTTGTCATCACATTTTTCACGATGTCCTCTCTGCCATCAAGATGAAGCACTTCTTAAAAGTGCTTCACTGCTGTCTTTGGGATTTTTTTTTCTGCAAGTCTTTGACATCCATTCTGCAATTTTGATGCTGGTACTTTCTTGATCTTTTTTGAAAGGATTCAATAGAAGATTTTCAGACACCAATCAGATTATGTGCCTCCCTCAAATAGTCTTAAATGACCTATTGACTAAAAAGTCAAGGGATTATAGTCCAGTCATGCCAGAGAAAACCCACCAAGTTCACCTCTGCACAGGCAAACACAATGATATCATTCTCGTTACCTGGCCAACGGCAACTAAAAGACACTGACTGATTGTAAGCCACACCCTATAATATAAACCTTGGGATTCCGAGATGAGGATTTGTGTGAGTTAGAAAATGGCCCAAGGGGGATGGTGAGGTTGTAGGGAAGTAGGAAATTAGACCAAAGAAAGGGAGTGTGGGGAGCCCACAAGGGTGTGATGTCAAGCAAAGCCCAATGAGGGTAACTTTGGCTTAGTTCCACAGGAAAGCTCTGGACAGTGTAGGTCCCACCACGGAGGGCCCAAGTCAGAGGTCAAGGAGGCAGAGTATTTACACCCCTACACCATCAGTCATCAGTTAATCATGGGGTACGTGGCCTTCCCAGCA
The DNA here is from genome assembly GCA_026826555.1 of Tolypeutes matacus. Classification (NCBI taxonomy): domain Eukaryota; kingdom Metazoa; phylum Chordata; class Mammalia; order Cingulata; family Chlamyphoridae; genus Tolypeutes; species Tolypeutes matacus. The sequence goes on from JAKSZT010054055.1 coordinate 8,880,290, forward strand.
CTCCTGGCTCTCGGTGCCAGGCAAAGTGGATCCCTGCAGCCTCCCACAAAGAGATGTAGGTGCTGGCTGTTGGCAGTGAAAGCCTGTGGAGCTAATGAGCATGAGAGCAGAGGAGAGATCCAGAGCACTGCCAGTGTCTGCTTCACACCCCAATTGCAAAGTTGTTAGCCTGTGAAAATGTTTGTCTAAGCACAGAAAAAATATACCATTGAGGGTCAAGTCTCTTTGTTCCTGGCTAACCCTTTAGCATATTTAAAGTTGAGTTAAGATGAAATGCCTCAACGTACAAATGCCAACAAAATGGCCTTACTGAAAATTTATTTAATTCAATCAAAATTATTTTAAAAGCTATTCCTTAAAATCCTAGCAAAATACTTGGATGTATCAAATGGTTCATCCTCCCACATTAAGCTACTGAATGTCTAAACCATCCAGGACAGATAACTCTGGGTTATTTATTCTGTGAAGGGAATCTTGAAGGCTGGGGACAATACGAACTCTCTCAATAATCTATTCCTGTGCTTTGTTCCCTGCCAAAAACAGACCTCCACTCCTGTAAGAGGCTTCCTTAGAATTAGTGATTGATTACTTAAGATATGCTCAAAAGAAATTTTTTTAAAGCACAATTCCCTATGTTAGCAAGGATACATGACAGAGATATTCTCAAGTGTTCTTAGGGCTTCTTAAATCACTAAAAACTTTCTGGAAGGGGGACAGATGTGGCTCAAATGGTTGGACATCCATCTCCCACATGGAGGGACCTGGGTTTGATCCCTGGGATCTCCCAGTAAAATAAAAGAAAATACATAGAAGGTGCACGCACCATCAGGCCCCGCGAGCAGGCAAGTCCCCAGACCCCGCGCACAGGCATGCCAGGCCCCACTGAGCCACACAGCAAGATGACGACGTAACAGGAGAGTGACACAAGGGAGAGCCAAGACGAGACGTGCCACAAAACCAGGAACTGAGGTGGCGCAGCTGGCAAAACGCCTCTCTCCCACATTGGAGGTTCCCAGGATTGAATCCCAGTGAAGACAGGAAGAGAAGGATGAGAAGAGAGGGCAGGAAACAGACACAGAGAATTGCCCAGCAAATGGACATAAAACAGCAAAAATGGGGGGGAGGGGGGTTAAAATGGATTTTTTTAAAACGTAAAATAAATAAATCTTTAAAAAAAAAAAAAAACTTTCTGGAAAGCCATCTTGGAGTATCCATCAAGAACCTTTAAAATGTTGAAACTTTTTGACCCAGAAATTCTACTTCTATGAATTTGTATTCAGAAATGATCATAACTTTATTCAAAGAGTTTTGTGTGTAAAGATTTCTTGGAACGTTATTTAAAACAGAAATAAAAGCCTATCTGCTTCAACCAAGGGACTGTCTAAGGAAAATATGGTATCTAATATGATAGAAAATGTTTAATAATATTTAGTGACACAGGGGAAGGATCGCAGTATAACATTAAGTGGAAATAAAAGAAAACAGAAGTCTGTACACAGTATGATACTAATAGTATTTTATATATAAACACCCTAGAAGAAGACCAGAAGAAAATATTAGATGACATTAATGAAATTTATTCTGTTGTTTTTCTGCATTTTCCAAATTCCTTACAATGAGCATGTGCATTACAAGAAAAGTAAATGTTAAGTCATTTTATGTATCTATGGAATAAAACATACCTGATTTGATATTTTTCCTTCCCCTTATGTTTTCTAAGAGAATTTTACTATAGAGCTCTATGTACCATCCTGTGAGAGTCTGTAAAGTTATAGGGCTGGAAAGATGGATGACTGGGCTGTGGCCAAGAATGAACTCTGACTGACGTTTTCAATAATTAAATGTATTATTGTAGAAACAACCATACACACACAAAAAAGATTTGCATTTAGTATGTGTCTTGTCAGATTCTCTGCATTTTCTGCTTATTCGGGATTTTTTTCCATGCTAGAAATGCTGGAGTTGTCACAAATACGAGATTTCCTTTTTCATTCTCTGGAGATGCCAGGTTTGAGGGTAAAGACAGGATTTTGTTGCCGTAAATGCCTCTGAGCAGTATCTTTTGGTGAGCGGTCCTGCAGGATACCCAAGCTTGCCACCTCTGTCTTGCCATTGTCAGAGATCCGGGGCCTATTTTCTCTCCATTGAAAACACTCATGCAGTAGAGCAAGCAATGGATTCCAGCAAAGAAATGATGCATCATCAGGCTTCCCACATTAACTCTCTGTACCTAGATCCAGGTATAAGGTGTTCTTCCTTTGGACCCAGGACCTGTGGTACAATCCTCCACCCCCAAAAAAAATATTAGATGTGCCTCTGAATTAATGCCTTCCCAGGAAGCACAAAATCTTAAGAGTCAAATGAATTCAAAGTCCTACTAGTCCAACCATCTTTCAAGTGAAAGGATCCTTTTAAAGCATCCCTGACCAAAAGTGAGTCAAGACTTTGCTTGTATGTTTCTATTCATTGGGGATCTTGCTAACTCCTTTTTTAAAAATTCTTGTTTTACCTAAATACAATTGTTTTGATCCCATCTCTCAGCCAAGATTATTGTTCAACAGCTGTAAGAGCCTGCTGGTATGAATTTCCTTTGCTAACTGAGCAGTGATTCCCCAGTGGAGTCTAGTCCTGGGCCTGGTCTCTTTTGGCCACTTCCCATCATGGTGCTTTAGAGGCCATTTGAATAAGATACACGGTGCCACCTATGTGGACACTGAGACTTCCCAACCCTGAACTGGCCCCCTCAGTTAATAAAAACAGTAGTAATCATGCTATTAACCACTCTGGGTGAACTGGTATCCCTGCTGGTTAATCTTTGGGGATGTGAGTTCTTGTCCTATTGAGATCAGAAATCAGCTCTCCTAGAGGCATACCTAAGACTCTCTGCTTGTGGACTAAGCTCTCCAGATTTTAGGTTGGTAGTCAGAACAAAACTCCAAGTGGCACCATCTCCAGGGTGCTGGCCCATTTGGGTAATGCCCAAATGGCATAGATATGGCATAATTTAATATGCAGACTCCCTTGGCTGCCTATTAAAATCACCTGAGGAGAGGATTTTTGTTGTTGCTGTTTTTAAACTCACAAAGCCCAGCCAAACCCCAGACCCATTAAATCTGAATTTGGGACTAGTACCCCAGCATCTAACGTTTTAAAGGTCCCCAGGTGATTCCAGTGTATAGCCAAGGTTGAGAATCACTGCCCTACCCTGTCCTAGGAACCAGGTAACCAAAAACTTTCCAGGGAACATTTTGCCAAAAACAAAAGCTAAATTCGTAGATGTCTATATTTTTATGGTCCCAAAATTGAAACTGACAACCTCAGCAAAGCTTGCAATCAGACACACACATACCCTCCAACTGCATGATTTTCTTGGATAAAACTTCCTGTTTTGTACATTGTAAGGCTGCCCTTAAGTCCAATTTGTTTTAGGTGGTTTTGGTTTTGGTTTTCGGTGTTAGCAATAATCTCTACATCTCACATTTATATTGAATTTATAACGTAATTTTCCATCTCACAGTAATCTGGTGAAGTAGTCAGGGCAAGCACTATTTTATTTAGTAGATGAGAAAACTGAGGCTCAGAGAAGTTGTGACTTTCCCAAATCCCATTAGGGTGATCACCTTGTCCCAATTTGCTCATGACTTTCAGGATTTTAAAATTGGAAGTCCCAAGTCCCGGGTACCACCTCAGCCCTGGGCTAGCCAGGATGGTTGGTCACCCTGCATGCACAGCAAGGGCCGTACTGTGCCCCAGTTACCCACTCTGAAGCTCTGTAGACCTTGTCTAAGCCAACCCCCCCTTTCACAGGGAGGGGAAGGCTTGGTTAACTTTCCTGCCCAGGACTCCAACTCCTTAGAAAGGTGTTGAGAAACTGCCAGAGCACAAAGAAAGAAAAGGGCACTGTTTCTGATCATGTTTGATATGTTTGCCCAGGATTGGAAATTCCCAGACCACAGAGCAAAAAGCTGTGTCAGCAGATTAGGTTTGTTTTGTTTGGGGTGGGGTGGGGGGCAGGGGAGGGTTGCCATGGTTAAAATTTATTGGCTTTTTAAAAAATTATACAGAAAAGGCTTTTTTTTTTTTTAAGGGGCTCTATAAATTTTAACATGTACAGATACATGTAACTGGGATGCAGAACTGTTTGGTCACCCCAAAAGCACCCTCCAGCTATCCTGGAGGGTGATTTTATAAACATACTCTACCCCCAGCTCAACCCCTGGCAATCCCTGACCCATTCTCCCAAACTATAGTCTTGTATGGAATCCTATAGTATATAACCTTCTGAGACTGGCTCCTTTTATTCAGCACATGCCTTTAAGATTCATCCAAGTTGTATCAATAATTCATTTTTATTACTGAGTTATATTCCATCGTATGGATGTTTTGCTTATCCATTTACCCACTGAAGGACACTTGGGTTGTTTACAGTTTGGGGGGATTATGAATAGAGCCACTGTAGTAAGCATCCATGTACTGGTTTTGGTGTGAACCTAAGTTTTCTTTTCTCTAGGGAAAATACCTGCAAGTAGGGTTGCCTGATTGTTTGGCATATTAGTTTTCTAGTGTTACCACAGCAAATTACTGCACATTTAGTGGCTCAAACAATACAAATGTATTATCTCACAGCTCTGTTGGTCAAAAATCCAACATGGGTTTCACTGGGCTAAATCTAAAGGGTTGGCAGGGCAGCATTTCTTTCTGGTGGTTCTAGGGGAAAACACATTTCCTTGCTCATTCAGGTCACTGGCAGAATTCAGTAAGGTCCCCGTTTCCTTCCTGGACTCGTGACTCCATTTCCCCACCTTCAAAGCCTCAATGGTCACTCAAGACCCTTTCATGTTGCATCTCTCTTTGACCTTTCTTCCAGGCTCACTAAGCCTTCTTCCCTTGTCAGATCTCTCTCTGATCCAGTCAGGATTATATTCTCTGCTTTATGGATTCAAGTGATTGGATTGGACCCTCCAGATAAGCCAGGATAATCTCACCATCTCATATACTCTTAATCACATTTACAAAGTCCCTTTTGCCTTGTAAGGTAACACATTCATAGGTTCTGGGAATTAGGACATGGATATCTTTGGGGAGGAGGGGAACATTATTCTGCCTACCTATCATTGTAAGAAACTTCCAAGCTGTTTTCTTGAGTGGCTGTACCATTTTGCACTGCTGTCAGCAGTGTAGGAGAGTGCCAATTGTTCCATGTCCTTGCCCACACTGGGTATTGTTAGTATTTTTTATTTTACCCATTCTCATAAGGATGTAGTGGTAGCTCATTGTGGTCTTAATTTTCATTTCTCTCATGACTAATGATTTTGAATAACATTTCATGTGCTTATTTGCTATCTGTATATCCTTTTTGGGGAAGTGTCTGTTCAAGTCTTATATATATATATATATATTTTTTTTTTTTATCTTTCTTTTTTTTTTCTATTTTTTTTAAGTTGGGTTTTTGGTTTTCCTACTACCGAGTTTTGAGAGTTCTTTTTATATTCTGGATACAAGTCCTTTTTCAGATATGTGATATGCAAATATTTTCTCATTTAATTCCAATTTTTCCACATTTCATCTAGAGAACATTTGGGCACACATAATTTTCCTGCATTTTGGGTTCCATTAAGGATAGCTTTGACCATAGAGTGATTTTAATTTCAGGTTCTAAGCCAGGGTATTTCAGATCTGAGAATGGCTCTGCTTTCTCTTAGTCATAGTAAACCTCAGATTTCCCCCAAATCAATTCAATCCATTCCTGGGAAATTATATTGCTCTTAGAAAAAAAAAAACTTTTGCTTTATTTTTAAAATTCACTTAAAATAGCACAAGAGCATCTCTTAAAAAAAGAAAAATTTTTAAAAAGCTGATGCCTAAACACATGGCATCTATAAGTGCTTCCGTACCAATGTCCAACAGGCTATGTGTGACTGTGCTTGTGGCCTTCACAAGGGAACCATTAAGGGAGTCAAGGGATAGGAAATCAAAAGAAGTAGGACACACTGAGAACACTGCAGAGTGATTTCCAAGCATGGGGAGGTTTCCCATACCACTGAATTATGTAGTTATATAGATACCAAATCTGCTTGGAACAAAATAACTTCTGAGCTCTAAAGACACCTGCTGATACTCATAGAGGAAATGCTGAACATTAAGCAGAGAATGGAAAATTCATTGCAAGCCTTCTGGAAATTCTTGCCTACATCTGAATAATGAGGCAGCAATCTGGAGCTGTCTCAAGAATGACCTTCAAGAATCTAAAGTTGCCAGAAACCATCCAAGAAGAATTTGAAAATCATGTTCTTACCTGTACCAAGTAGAGTAATTTATCAGTTATTTCCTGGCAGGAAATAAAATCCACCATAGATGGTCCAAATGAAAGCGCTACTTCTGTGGTCAGGGTTAGGGGAATAAGCAAGTAATGAGGAAGCACCCAGATACTAGCAGTAGTTCGAAGCCATTTCCATTGCTAGGGATAAGGGAAGTCATCATGTTCCTAGAGACCACTGAATGCTGTACCATGGAGGAGGATGCACCCTGCCGGAGCTCTAGTTGTAAACGGACAACAGCAGCAGAATACAGCATGGCAGCAAGAAGGGGCAGAGAGGGAGGCTGGCTACCCTGACCTCACCCTCCTCCCATCTTCCCTTTTCCCGCAGGGGTTTGCACTGCTGAAAGGAAGTCAGCCTAAAAATGCCCAGCAGGAGAACACAGGGAAGCAGTCAGTCCACCAGGCTCAGCTTCTTCCTGGAGCACAGAAAAGTTCAGAGATGGAACTGAGGGGCAGGTGGAGAATAACCAGCACACGGGGTGATCCAGTGAGTCTTGACTCACATGCAGGAGATCTGCTAGCCAAGAAGCATCAACAGAATGAGTAAACAAACCAGTCATGGATAGATTATTACTGGCTGCCTTCTAGGGCACACCAAGAAGTGAGATACACACAGTCCTTACCCTGGAGGAGTTACAGACCAGACGGAGAGGCAGACAAGTAGAAGACCCGGGGCATGGGGTGAAAAGTGCTACACAGGGGAGGAAGAGAGTATGACAGAGGCATGTCATAGGCAGCTAACCCAGACGCAAGAGATCAGGGAGGGCTTCCTGGATGATGTTGTGTCTAAACCAAGATTTAAATAGTAAGCCAGGCATGGCAGGCAGCGGGTGCCGGTGGTGAGAGCTCCTCCTGGTAGGTGGGAGAAAGTGTGAGACAGTGGAGTTCTTGTAAGCAGAGCACTGAACACGGTGGGGGCAGCGGGAACAGCATGAAATAAGTCTAGAGAAGTGAGCAGGGCCAGGTCTCAAAAAGCCTCGTGAGCCACGTAAAGAAGTTTGCACATGAAAATGAGAGCCAGAGTGTACACTGTGAATGGACTGTACAAAGCATGGGACTGTATAACACAGGGAACCCAGTGGTAGGTGAGGTACTGTGGTTAACAGGACAAATATGAGAATGTTCTCTCATGAACTATAACAAATATATAATACTAACACACGGTGCTAATAATTGGGAGGGCTGAGGGGGGAAACACACCAAATGTAAGATATGGGCTATAGTTGGTTCATAGTTTGTAACAAATGTTTCACAATAGTGCAAGGTGGTGGTGGTAGGGTGATGTATGGGAGCCCTGTATGATGATATGCATGTTTGTTTTATAAGTTCACAACTTTTACTATACACTGTTTATGTATATGCATGTGTGTATGCTATACTTCAATAAAATTTTATTTAAAAAGCAGAAAAAGAAGTTTGCACAATTATCCTAAAACAATGAGTGCAAAATGTGAGGGATGGAAAGATCTTAAGCAGACTATTGATATCTTCAGATTCATTTTTAAAACCTCTCCCAGATGTGGAGGATGAATGGACAAAGGTCAGGAGTGGAGAGAGCGTTCATGGACTGGCCCCTTCCCTGCCTGTGAGACCCTGACCAGGTCTCAGAACCTCTCTGAGCCTCGGTTCCTTCACTTGTACAGGACTATCAGGCCTGCCCAGTCCCACACTGGATTATGGCAAGCAGTGGATGGACACAAAGAAACCCTGTCAAATATAAAGCCCAGTCATAATTCCAAATAATGTTATGATGAAAAGAAAATGTGGCTGATATTTTTATATTTTCCAAGGAAATCTGCACAGTCCTCTGACCCATTTCTTGAAGACTGGAGAGGAAATGGAGAATGATGCATCACCAGAGCCAGCTCCATGAAAGGAGTGTGTTCATTCAGTTGCTTTTGAAATGGAAATCCTGTCCTCACGGCTCTGTGGCACGTGATCGTGGTCCAATAAATGTGAACTGATGAATGGCTGAGTGGGGCTTTGTTTTGTTTTGTTTTCAGCGTTGCAAACTCTCTTATGACCGCAGACCGGAAAACTAAATTAATGCCATATGCCTGGAAAAATTCCTCTGACATCTTTTATTATAATGAAAGATGACAATGGTTATCAGAGCAGAAGGAACATGCTTGAGCAAAAGTAAATACCAAACACCTGGGGGGCGGCTGTGGCTCAATCAGTGGGGCTCCCGTTTACCATATGGGAGGCCCCGGGTTTGGTTCCCGGGGCCTCCTGGTGGGAGCAAGCCCGCCCGCACGGCGTGTTTGGCTGGCCCAGCGAGCACAAGCAGCAAGGGGGGGGGATAAATGAATAAATAAATAAAATCTTTAAAAAAAAATACCAAACACCTTTTGGGAAACCAAGCACCTCCTGGTAAGCTTTGCAGCTGTTGAGCTCCCTAAAGTATGGCAATTTGGAGTTATCTAATGACAGTCTAACACAGGGGTTCTTAACCAGAGGTCCACAGACTTCTTGGGGGTTCGTGGAAAGATCTCAGGGGCTCCGTGAACTTGAATTGAAAAAAAATCAACTCGATTAGATGTCCAACATGATATGTGTGTTGCCTTGTCAAATACTACACTACAAATACTAACTACAGTTTAATGTTCTTATTCAAGATAAACAAGTCTGCACATTGACATGTCTTTAGAAAATAAAATTTAACTTTAACTTTCCTATATTTTTGATGTATTGGATTATTATTTAATGTATTAAGAAAGAAGCACATATGTATAGTATTTTATGTTTTATATTTTAGTAACTGTATTTCAATATATGTAACTGATTTCCTTTGTAATTTTATTTTATGTATTTAAAAACATTCTTGTAGGGACGTGTTGGTGTGGGTATGATATATTTATTAAATAATACACAGTATAGTATGGACTTAGTATGATTTTTATTTTGATGTAGCATGTTCTGAGTGCAGTGGACAACTGCCCACAAAAAGGTTGATAAGGATGGCAGAAATGGTTTTAAGACGCCATGGGAAAACTCGAATTTATAAATGTTTGCTGAAAATGACTCTTTGAATAGATGCTGAACCGGTTATCAGGTATTGAAATTATAGGAAAGTTGTAAAGCATAATTTTGAACAATCCTAAAATTTAAAGACATGCCTATGTTAAATGTCATAAAACTATCTGCCAGGAAGCGGATGTGGCTCAAGCAGTTGGGTGCCCACCTACCACATGAAAGGTCCCAGGTTTGGTTCCCAGTTCCTCCTAAAGAAGACGAGCAAGACAGTGAGATGACCCAACGGGCTGGCGCAGTGAGCTGACGCAACAAGATGATGCAACAAGATGATGCAATGAAGAAACACAATGAGAGACACAATTGGGAGCGGAGGTGGCTCAAGTCATTGGGCGTCTCCCTCCCACATGGGAAGTCCTGGGTTCAGTTCCCGGTGCCTCCTAAAAAGACAACAAGCATACAGAGAGCGTCTGCAAGTGCAAACAAAGAGGGGGTGGAAGGAGAAATAAAATGAATCTTAAAAAACAAAAAACTATCTGCCACTACATTCTGAGGAGTCCATGGTTTTCACCTGACTAGCGAAGGGGTCTGTGGAACAAAAAAGATTAAGAACCCCTGGCTAACCAGGATTTTCACTTGTTTCCAGGACTAGGCCTCTTCTCTCTCCCTTAGATGTACAAAATTTTAATTGTCACAGTAATCACATTTTCCCCCAGAATAACATGAAATGCCATTGGAGCTTAATGGAGATGAACAAATGACCAAACTCAGATGTTAGTGATATATTATATTGGAGGAATCATATCTATTCCATCAAGTTGCAAAGTCTCAGAACATAACAGGAAATTTTTAAAAAGCTACCTGAGTCCCTACCATGGACCAGACGCTGTTCCAAGAACTTCACATCTATCATCTCATTCAATCTTCTGACAGTCCTTAAAAGTGGGCATTATTATCCCCACTTAACACAAAAATTCATGGACTTATTCAAAACCACATGAATTTTAGGTGTATGAACGTCCCCTAGTCAAGTGACATGATTTTGGAGAAGTCACTTACCTGCTCTAAGCCTCATATGCTAATGGAAATAGGAAGACTCAATTCACAGATTGTGCAGAATCACATTAAATGAGAAGATTTAGACAGTACTTTCCTGTAGTGCCTGCTGCACAGTGATCACTTAATAAAAGGTGCTTCATTCACAAGACGCTTCCTGTCCTGACTAGAGACATGGCATTCTGCACCTGTCTGGCCCTTTGCACTATATCAATTTGCCTCAAAAACCAAAGCAGTCATCATTATAGTGATAGTGAATTCAAAAGGCATAGACATTTATTTTTCTTCTCTTAGAATAGTTATTAACATCTTGCACATGCAATTCATGGCAAGTTCTAACCACTGGAATTGTTTTCTGTAGAATTCTTGAGATAAGATGGAAATGTATGTTAGTAATTCAGAAATAGGGGAATGACATGTATTGATCTCTTGAGAACTTTTTTTAAAAACCCTAATTAACAGCTCCTTGACCAAAAGGGGGAAACATTAAATGCAAAAGTTTTCTGACTAAGAGATTTCAAAGTGAGTTGGGAGGTCATTTCAGAGGTTACACTTATGCACATCTCAGGCAGATCTCACTAATTGCTACAGTAAACAAAGCCCAGAGAGGGGTGCTCCCCAGGGCTCTAGAGACATCCGGACACTATAGGTAAGGCACCCAATCCCATGAAACCAGCCCCTCATCGGTGGGCCTTCCCTTGAAATGTATGACAACCTATTTCCCCAATGTAACAAAGTTAGACTCATATATAATTTCCCTACACATGATTCTTCTACCCTTTATTTGAACCTATAATTAGCACTATACCCATTAAATATATGTCCCAGAGACAAATCTTCAGTCTGTTAATATGCCAGTTGAGCCCTGAATTGCAGCAAAGTTGCAACACCTACTCTCCAGTTCATCGGACTAGCCTAGGACAGCTAACAAAATGATGATGATGAACAATCCCTATCCCCCCCAAAAAAAAAACAGAGTATCTACAACTGTAAGCAAAACAGTTCCTTTTCCATTTGACCCCATAAGATCTAAGCCCCATCTCAATCTGAAGCAGAGCAGGCATCACCACCTCAAAATCCTCAAGACTGAGGAATGAACAGATATAAGGGTGGAATGCAACCATGGACCAAAGTAGACTTAATATTGTAGTAACAGAAGAACTTATAACATTGACATAAAGATAGTGGTTACCAGAGATTCTAAGGGGACAGAGTGGGGAGAATATGTAGAATATAGGGCATTTTTAGGGCATTGGAACTGTTCTACATGATATTGCAATAATGATAGATACAGGCCATTACACATTTTGTCAAATCCTATAAAACTGTACAGTGCAAAGTGTAAAGCATAATGTAAACCAAAGATCTTGGTTAGTAGCAGTGCTTCAATATATGTTCATCAATTGTAACACATGTACATATATAATGTTAGATATTAATAGGAGGAAATATGGGAGGAGCACAGGTGGGGTATATGGGAATCCCCTACACTTTCAATGTAACTTTTATGTAACCTAAAACTTCTCTAAAAATAAAGTTTATTATATGAAAAAAAAAAAAAAAAGGAATGAAGTCTTTTTTTTTTTAACTTTATTTTGTACATTTAATAATTGAAAACATAAGCAATAAAAAACTAAAAAGTAAACACAGATGAATAAATATATACATTTCTCAATTAAATGTAATGGATACATGTAAATTTTTTTGTTGTTTTGTTTTTTGTTTTTTTGTTTTTTTGTGTGTGTGAATCAAACAATGTATTACACAATATATTTGGTTCATAGTAATGCATTCATACAGTATTTGTCCTTTTGTGTCTAGCTTGCTTCACTCAACATAATGTCCTCCAGATTCATCCATGTTGCCATATGCTTTATGACTTCATTTCTTCTTACAGCTGCATAATATTCCATCGTGTGAATAGACCACAGTTTGTTTATCCATTCATCTGTTGATGGACACCTGGGTTGTTTCCAACTTTTGGCAATCATGAATAATGTGGCTATGAACATCGGTGTGCAGATGTCTGTTCATGTCACTGCTCTCAGTTCTTCTGGGTATATATCCAGTAGTGGTATTGCAGGGTCACGTGGCAAGTCTATATTCAACTTCTTTAGGAACTACCAAACAGTCCTCCATAGTGGTTGTACCATCCTGCATTCCCACCAACAGTGAAGAAGTGTTCCTATCTCTCCACATCCTCTCCAACACTTGTATTTCTCTGTCTTTTTAATAGTGGCCATTCTGTTAGGTGTGAATGAAGTCTTGATATATGTGACATCATGAAACTTGAAGCCATTATTTTAAGTGAAATATGCCAGACACGAGGACAGATATTGTATGAGCTCACTGATACGAAGTCATTAGAATAAGCAAATTCACAGGGTCAGGAACTAGAACATAGGTTATCAGAGCCAGGGTGGGTGTTTGTAACAGAGAGTTAATGCTTAATTGGTATAGAGTTTGTCTGGGTGATGGAAAACTTTCTGTAATGGATGGTGGTGATAGTAACACAACATTGTGAAGGTAATTAACACCACTAAATTATATATTTGAATGTGCTTCAAAGGGGAAAGTTTAGGTTGTATATGTTACTAGAACAAAGATTTAAAATACACACACACACACACACACAATTGTTGGAAATGCTAAGAAGAAATTTTGATTCAGCTTGCAAATTCCTTCAAAAATACTTACTAGGAGGGAGAGGGTGTAGCTCAGTGGTTGAGTGCCTGCTTCTCATGTACAAGATCCCAGGTTCAAATCCTGGTACCTCCTAAAAAAATAAAAAATAAAAAAAAATAAAACACTGGGATTTTTATTTAGGATTGCAGTGAGTCTATAGCTAAATTTGGGAAGAATATACATTTTTACAATAATTAGCCTCCTAATCTATGAACATGGTATCTCCTTCCATTTATTAAGCTCTCTTTTAATGTGTCTCAGAAATTGTTTTATAGTATTCCACATATAAATTTATACATCTGAGATTTATTAACAGGTATTTTATATTTTGTTGCTGTTAGAAATTTATGTATTTTTAAATTCATTGTTATAGAAATAATTTTTGCACAATGAACTAATATCTGGCAACTTTACTAAGTTCACTTAATGCTAATGATTGTTTCAAATTCTTACATTTTCTATATGTGCTATTATATCAGCTGTTATTAATGATGGTTTTATTTCTTTTCTTCCAATTCTTGTGCTTTTTAATTCTTTTTCTAGATGTACTGCATTGGTTAGGAAATTATTGAAAAGAAGTGTGATAGACAGCATCCTATCTTATTCCTGATTGCAAAGAGAAAGCCGGTTGCTTATTTATAATCATATGAGAAATTTGTTTAATGTTTAATATTTTTAAATGTCATTATCATAACGTATGCCACATGCAGAAAAGTGGACAAAATATAAATATTACAGCTCAACAAATCATCACAAAGCAATCACTTGTGTAAGCATCACACAGGAGAAAGAGAATTTTGCCAGCAGCCCAGAAGCCTCTATTGTTCATTTTCCTCCTTCCAAGGTAACTACTATCCTATGTTCTAAAATTGTATATTGTTCTTACCTGCTTTTGAACTTTATGTAAATGGAGTAATACACTATGTATTCTTTCATCTGGCTTCTTTTGCTCTACATTATAAAATCATAAAACCCAAATTGAGGGGCATTCTTTAAATAGCCTGCATTCTCCAAGATGTCATGATCATGAAAGTCTTAGGAAAACTGAGGCACTGCTCCAGTTTGAAAGAAATTAAAGGAGCATAACAAGTCAATGCGACCTCTGATCCTGGATTCGCTCCTGATCTATCAAGCACATTATTGGGACAATTGGCAAAGCTTGAAGCGGGTCTGTGGATTAGATGGTTGGTATTATTGTATTGATGTTAACTTCTTTAGGTGATTATACTTTGGTTATATAAAGGAGTATCCTTGTTTTAAAGAAACATACACTAAAATATTAAGAGACAATGGGCCATCATGTCTGTAACTTATACTCAAATGATCAGAAAAAAATGTGTGCGTGTGTGTGTGCAGGTATATGTAGAGGAGGAGAGAGAATGAAAATAAGATAAATATGGTAAATGTTAATACTTGAGGAGTCTGGGTTAAAGGTATGTGTTAGTTCTTTGTATTTTTCTTGCAACTTTTTTTCCTAAGTTTAAAAGTATTTCAAAATAAGAAATGGAAATAAAACACAACATGAGCAATTTCCCATGGTATTAAAAATTCTGCCCTACTCTGAAGGTGTTCATAGCCAAAGACAGGAGTGCAGTCAGGCAGGTAATGGACAACGACATGTATTAGCTACGTACTAGGTTACAGGAACGTACTGTGGTGGGTGGGGGCGGACCACGGGAAGGTATACTGCCGTGCCCACAGAGCTGGGGTAGGACTGCAGGGGAAGGCAGGCTTCCTCACAGAATTAATGCTTGAGCTAAGCCTTACAGGAAGTGATAATGTGAAGAAAGACTCAGAGGGTAACCTGATCAGAGGGAACAGTGTGCTAAAGGCACAGAGCTGAGAGAGAGCCTGGTGAGTCTGGGAAGCTGCAAATGGTTGTCACTGGCTTGGGCACAGAGTTCACGTGTGGAAGCAGCAGAGCACAAAGCAATTCAGACCCTATTCTGAAAGAGATGGTGCATCAGAGGATGTTGGACCTGGAGTAGACCTCAAAAATCATCTAGGCCAACCCCATTCCACACCTTCCCTATTAGAATTTCTACTGCTGTTGTACAACTACTTGTCTACAAACCCCTCCCAAATTACTGCTGATGCACACAAAAGAGATGAATTTATGACCAAAAGCATGAATTAAATAAGCAGTTTGAGACAAATGCATGAACAGTAATTTTCAAGATGAAAACAAAGTGTGGGAAGAAAAACTCAAGCTATATTTCAAGCTCCCATAAATATAGGAAAAGGGGTTTTAAGAATTAATAGTTTCATTATATATTAATATTTCTGAAATGAATCAAATTAGCAGAGACTTGGGTAGTTTTGCTTAGTAACTCAAAGAATATAGTGTTGAAAAAAAGGATAGGCACATAAGGAAAATATATACTTATTGAAATCCAAATGGGAAAAATTTGCATCACCCCAAATCCTAAAGGATACATGATATTTAGATCAAAAGAACACAGAACCAACACAAAGAGGCTATCTGGAGATTAAAAAAAAAAAAAAAAAAAGAACTCCTGATGTGGAAAAAAGTTAATAAAATGATGAACTCATCTTATGTGTTCCATGTGTGCATGAAGTGCAAGGGCAAGGTTTGGAAGAAAACACTGAGGTGGAATACACAAGTTCTTTGAGATCTTTGGCCAATAAATTAACCTCTCAGGGCCAGTTAGTTGTCAGGAAGGTTAAGTGACAAACAGATGTAATATTATGTACGTTCCCAATAAATATCACTTCCCTTTCTCCTTTTCTCCGTTATTTCCTCTTCCCCCACATCAAAGCTGCAGGCTTATTTTCACAGATGACAAAAAAAGTACAAGACATGATCCTCAAATTCCTTTGAGATCCAAAATAAAAGAATCATTCCCCAAATCATAAAGAACAAGGAAACCACAAAATGTATCCATTCAATTGAGCTCTTGAAGCTTTGAGTCTGTGGAAATCACTGATGGCCCGAGTTGCCTTATGTAAATAGATGATTTTACAAATCTGTTCCAGACTTCTGCTGAAACTTCTGCCTTGCTTAGGGAATTCGTTGCCATTAATACAAACTGAGTTGCCAGCTTTCCCTTCAACCAGTTGTGCACTGAAGTAGGCTGCACACTCACTCTTTGGGAGGATGACGTGCAGAAGGAGGACTGAGAAGCAGAATGTCCACACATGAGCAGAAGCCTTGTCCAGAAGATGACTTATTAAATTAAAGGTGATCAAACTTCAGAAAGAACCAGAAAGCTCTATTATTCTGTTAAGAATATGCACAGCCAAATATGTGGTTCTTGCCAAAAGAGCTGGTGTGCTATGCTGTGCTATGATTTTTTGGGTTGTTTGTTTAACTCCAGGCTCTATGGAACCCATTCTTAGAATGCCAGGCGTCATGACAAGTCCCCGATCTTGTGGGCCAAACTAAACCTGGCTGGGATCAGAGATGGATGACATGCCATCCTGGAGCTGGCCTCAGTTCCTTTTAGAATGGATTCAGGAAGTGCTAGGCTTACCACTGATGAAGCACCCTCCCAAGGTCGTAAGGCTGTAATGAGAACACATTCGAATTCCCTTCAGGGGAGTCTGCCAAGAACCTGCAAGAGATCTTCTCTTTAATTCTTTATGTCTGCCTACCCTAAAGATGGTTATGAAAGGTTTATTTCCTTTGAGTGCTTTTATTCTAAGTCCCTCTAAATACGTGAGAAGATCTGTGCTCTGACGGAAGAGCACAGCAGGATTAAATCGTAGCGACCTCGGGTATTAAGCATGCCAGACACTGTGCTGAGTTCTACACGCATTATCTCCTTTAATCTTCATGACGTCCTTGAGAGATCAGGGCTATCATCTCCATTTTACAGATGAGAAAACAGAGGCTTAAAAAGGTTGTGCAGCTAACCCAAGACCCAGCTGAAACGAGTAACTCGATGCTATCTCTCCATTGAGAAAAATCCATGAGAACCTTCCCTAATAGGGTGTTGCGTTCACCACAGATAATTAACTGGTATTGAATAAGTAAGAATAAGATCTGTACTGGATTATGAGAGACCTGGCACTAACCAGCTGTGTGACTTTGGGTAAGTTGCTGGACCTCTCTTGGTCACAGTTTTCTCATCTAAAAAAGAGAACTTTACATTAGATGCTCTCTGGGTTCTATGAATATATGATGAATAAATCATATGAGGAGCCATTGTTTAAAAATAAGCCACCCATCAAGTCTAAACCAGAGTCCCCACTGGAACTCTGACCCAAGCTTCTTCATCTCCTGAAATAGCTTCTCTTTCCCATTCATTAAGGCCAGAAAGACATGCACATCTTCCTCTCCAGAGCACCCTGTGTCTAGTTTGGAGAGGAGACAGCCATTAACAGAGGCGTGCTTTGTCACAGCCTGCCATCCCACTCTTGGTGACCAGATTGTCCTGTTTGTCTCAGTCAAGAGCACTGCTTCGGCTCTTGATTTTAAAGGACCTCAAGAATTGCTTCTTTTTGCTCAGCCTGGTGACTCTTTCTTGGCAATTGAAATGCAGAGATCTTTTCCACCAAAATGACCACATAAGGAGATGAAAAGCCTGTTAGAATGTGGTAACCTATATTCTAGATTCTGACTCTGAATTTGTTTCAAATCAGTGAAATCACACAATATTTGTCCCTTTGTGTCTGGCTTATTTCTCTCAACATGATGTCTTCAAGATTCATCCATGTTGTCTCATGTATCAGGACTTCATTCCCTTAACAGCTGAATGATATTCCATTGTATGTATATACCATATTTTTTTATCCTTTCATTGGTTGATGGACACTTGGGTTGCTTTCATCTTTCAGCAATTGTGAATAATCCCACTATGAACATTGGTGTGCAAATATCTGTCCAAGCCCCAACTTTAAATTCTTTTGAGTACATACCTAATAGTGAGATTGCCAGGTCATGTGGTAGTTTTATACTTAGCTTTCTGAGGAACCACCAAACTGTCTTCCATAGCGGCTGCACCATTTTACTTTGCCACCAGCAACGAATGAATGTTCCTATTTCTCCACATTTTTTCCAACACTTGATGTTTTCCCCTTTTTAATAGCAGCCATTCTAATGGGTGTGAAGTGGTATCTCACTGTGGTTTTGATTTGCATTTCTCTGAGAGCTAATGACATTGAACATCTTTTCATGTGCTTTCTGGCCATTTGTACATTTTCTTTGGAGGGATGTCTGTTCAAATATTTTGCCCACTTTTTACTTGGGTTGTCTTTTTGTTGTTAAGTTGGAGGATTTCTTTAAATATACTAGATATTAATCCTTTATCAGATATGATATGATATTCTCAAATATCTTCTCCCATTATATAGGTTGTCCTTTTACATTCATGATAAAGACCTTTGAAGAACAAAAGTTTTTTTGTTTTTTTTTAATTTTGATGAGGTCCCATTTATCTATTTTTTCTTTTGTTGCTTGTGCTTTGGGTGTAAAGTCTAAGAAAGGTCCTGAAGATGCTTCTTTGTTTTCTTCTGAAGTTTGATAGTTCTAGCTCTTATATTTAGGTCTTTGATCCATTTTGAGTTGATTTTTGTATATGGTGTGAGGAAAATGTATTCCTCTTTTTCACAAATGGAGATCCAGTTTTCCCAGCACCATTTGATAAAGAAACTATTCTTTCCCCATTGAGTGGTCTTTGCCCTTTGTCAAAAATCAGTTGGCCATACATATGAGGGTTGATTTCTGAGCTCTCAATTCTATTCCATTGGCCTAAATGTCTGTCCTTGTGCCAGTACCATGCTGTTTAGAAGTGTGAGTCCTCCAAGTTCATTATTTTTCAAGATGGCATTAGCAATTCAGGCTTCTTACCCTTCCATATAAATTTGATGATGGGTTTTTACATTTAGGCAATGAAGGATGTTAGAATTTTGATTGAGACTGCAGTGTATCTGTAAACTGCTTTGGGTAATGCTGATATCTTAATGATATTTAGTCTTCCAATCCATGAACACAGAATATCCTCCCATTTATTTAGGTTTTCTTTAATTTCTTTTAGCAATAGTTTTCTGTGTACAAGTCCTTTACACCCTTGGTTAGAGTTATTCCTAGATATTTGATTCTTTTAGTTGCTATTGTGAATGGAATTTTTTACTTGATTTGTTCTTCCGATTGTTCATTGCTTGTGTATAGAAACACTACTGATTATTGGGTGTTGATCTTGTACCCTGACACTTTGAATTCATTTATTAGCTCAAGGAGCTTTGTTGTGGATTTTTCAGGATTTTCTGTATATAGGATATCATCTGCAAACAGGGAAAGTATTACTCCCTTTCCAACTGTGTGCTTTTTATTTCTTTTTCTTGCCTAATTGCTCTGGCAAGAATTTCTAGCACAATGTTGAATAACAGTGGTGACAGTGGACATCCTTGTCTTGTCCCAGATGTTAGAGGGAAAGCTTTCAGCCTGTTACCCTTAAGATGTTAGCTGTGAGCTTTTCATATATTCCCTTTATCATGTAGAGGAAGATTCCTTCTACTTCTAGTTATCAAGAAAGGGTACTGTATTTTGTCAAATGCTTTTTCTGCATCCATTGAGATAGTCATTTCATTTATTTTTCCTTCATTGATTTTCATCTGTTGAACCAACATTGCATACCAGGGATAAATCCCACTTGATCATGGTATATAATTCTTTCAATATGCTGTTGAATTCAGTTTGCTAGTATTTTGTTGAAGATATTTACATCTATATTCATAAGAGATATTGGTCTGTAGTTTTCTTTTCTTGCGGTATCTTTATCTGGTGTTGGTATGAGGGTGATGTTAGCCTCATAGAATGATGTTTTAATTTGCCAAAAGGCTGCTAATGCAAAGTACCAGAAAATGTGTTGACTTTTATAAAGGGGGTTTATTTGGGGTAAAAGCTTACAGTTCCAAGGCCATGGAAAGTCCAAACTGAGGCACCATCAGAGATGCTTTCTCACCAAAGTCAGCTACTGTTGATCCTGGCATATTGCCATGTGGTGAAGCAAGATGGCTGCTGATCTCTGCCCAGGTTTCAACCTTCCCCTCTGGGCTCGCTCTTTCCTCTTAAACTGCTCGGTGGGCCCAGCCTCTTGGGGCTTTGTGCTTAAGCAAAACTGTAGTTCTCTCTCCTGACATAGGGCTTGTTTCTTTGCAGGCCTCCTACATCAGTCTCAGCTGTTCTGCTCCCTTCCCAAGTTCAGCTGTAAAGCTATCAGGCAAATGGCTCATCTCTCCCTAGGGCCTCAGCTTTGAGCCTCTCCTGTCACATGGCAGGATCAAAAATGACAGAGCTCTCCCTGTGTTTGTCTGAGTGAGTCTTTCTCTGTGTTTCTTTTTATATCAGACCTAGCAAAGGCAGGGTGGCATGGGGGAGGAGGAGGGAGGGACACAGGACTATTCAACCTGAGTCACGCCTCACTGATGTAGTCCAATCAAAAGCTCTAAAGCGATCTTATCAAATAATCTAAGCAAAGGCCCCTCAGCTGAATTTAATGCAATCAAAGGGTACTACACCCAGAAGAATAGATTAGTTTTCAAACATAATCTTTCTTTTTGGGGGATTCATAAAATAATCTCAAACTGCCACAAATGAGTTAGGTAATGAATCTTCCTCTTCAATTTTTTTTGATAGAGTGTGAGCAGAATTGGAGTTGTCTTCTTGGAATGTTTGGTAGAATTCCCCTGTGGAACCATCTGTAATGGTTAGGCTCATGTGCATCTTGGTCAGGTAATGGTGCCCAGTTGTTTGGTCAAGCATGCACTGACCTATTACTGTGAGGACATTTCATGGACATAAATCATTAGTAAGTTGATTGCATCTATGGCTGAGTATATCTACAGTCAATTGAAGGCCTTAAGGAGAAGTGATGATTTCAGCAGTCAGAAGAGAATTTCCTTCTCCACTTCAGACAGCCAGCTTCTCCTGGGGAATTCATCAAGGACCTTCATCAGAGTTCTGGTTTGCAGTCTGCTCTTTGGAATTTGGACTTGTGTACCTCCACAGTCATGTGAGACAATTTTATAAAATCTCATATTTTACAGATATCACCTTTCAGTTGTTTCCCTAGAGAACCCTGACTAATGCACCATCTGGTCTTGGAGATTTTGATTACTGATACAATCTCTTTACTAGTAATTGGTTTGTAGAGATCTTCAATTTCTTCTTGAGTCAATGTAGGTAGTTTTTGTTTCTAAGAATTTGTCCATTTCATCTAGGTTATCTAATTTATTGGCATACAATTATTAAAAGTATCCACTTTTATAATCCATTTTTATTTCAGCAGGGTTAGTGATGCCCTCTTTCCATTTCTGATTTTTCATTAGTTGGTATCTTCTGTTTTTTTTCTTTGTCAATTTCACTAAAGGTTTGCTGATTTTGTTGATCTTTTCAAAGAACCAATTTTTGGTTTTGTTGATTCTATTTCTTTTTGTTTTCTATTTCATTTATCCCTGCTCTAATCTTTATTTCCTTTCTTCTGCTCACTTTGAGTTTAATTTGCTTTTTTAGATCTTCTACTTTTGAGGTAAAGTCTCTGATTGGAGACATTTCTTTTTTTAATGTAAGCATCTAGAGCCATAAATTTCCCTCTCAGCACCAACTTCACTGCATTCATACATTTTCATTTTTCATTTGCCTCAAGATATTTCCTAATTTTGATTCCAAATTCCTCTTTAATTTCCCATTGGTTGTTTGAAAGTATGTTAATTTCTACATATTTGTGAATTTTCCCTTTCTCCCTCTGTTACTGATTTCTAGCTTTATTCTGTTGTAGTCAGAGAATATACATTGTTTGATTTCAATATTTTTGAATTTATTAAAACTTGTTTTGTGACCCAACATACAGTCTATCCTGGAGAATGATCCCTGTGCACTTGAGAAGAATGTATTCTCTTTTCGTTGGGTAGAATGTTCTATATATGTCAGGTCTAGTTGGCTTAGTGTATCATTCAAGTCCTTTACCTCCTTATTGATCTTCGGACTAGAAGCTCTATCCATTATTGAGAGTGGTGTGTTAAGGCCTACTACTATTAAAGTGGAATTATTAACTTCTCCCTTCAAATCTGTCAGTATTTGCTTCATGTGTTTTGGGGCTCTGCTGTTAGGTTCATATATATTTATAAATGTTACATCTTCCTGTTGAATTGTCCCTTTATCAGTATGGAATGACCATCTTTGTCCCTTGTAACTGTTTTTTACTTAGAGTCTATTTTATCCATATTAGTATAGTCATACCAGCTCTCTTTTGGTTACTATTTGCAGGGTATATATTTTTTCCATCCTTTATCCTCAGCATACTTGTTTCTTTGATTTTTCTTTCTTTTTTTTTTTTTTTTTTTCTTTTTACTTTTTGTTTCTTTGATTTTAAGGTCAGTCTTTTGCAGACAGCATATAGTTGGGTCTTGCTTTTTTATCCATCCTGCCAATCTCTGCCTTTTGACTGAAGAGTTTAATCCATTTACATTTAAAGTCACTACTGATAATATAGGTCTTTCTGCCATTTTTCTATTTAGCCTTTGTAACTCTTATTCCTGTTTTATCCCTCACTTCCATTAATGCCAACTTTCATATTTATTTACTTTGTATTGTACCATATTGAGTGCCTTCTCATTTGTATCTGGATGCATTTTTCATCCATTTTCCTTGTGGTTACCATGGGGTTAAAATTTAACATCTTAAATCTCTAACAATTATATTTGTTTGATACCAACTTAACTGCAATAGCATGCACATATATTTTTCCTATACCCCTCTTTCACCTCATATTTTTGTACTTTTTACCACTTATATTTTCATACATTGTATGTACAAAAACATAGATTTATCATTACTTTTTATACATTTGCATTTTGGCGATACAATACAATAATACTGGTATATATAATTACCCAAATTATTACCTTTACTGCAGGCCTTTATTTCTTTATGCTGCTTTGAACCACTATCTAGTATGCTTTCCTTTCAGTATGAAGTTCTCCCTTTAGCATTGCTTGTAGGGCAGGTCTACTGTGATGTACTCCCTCAGCTTTTATGTATCTGAGAATGTCTTCATCTCTCCCTCATTTTGAGAGACAGTCTCACTGGATATGAAATTCTTGGCTGGCAGTTGTTTTCCTTCAGCACTTTAAGTATTTCAACCTACTGCCTTCTTGCCTCCATGGTTTTTAATGAGAAATTGCACTTAATCTAATTGGGATTCCTGTATATAACATTTCTTTTCTCTTGCAGCTTTTAGAACTTTCTCCTTGTCCTTTGCATTTGATAGTGTAATCAATGTATGTTTCTTCATGTTTATCCTGTTTGGTATTCTCTGAGCTTCTTGGATGTGCATAATCACATCTTTTGCTAAGTTTGGGTTTTCTCAGTCATTATTACTTTGACTATTCCTTCTGACCCTTTCCCTCTTTCTTCTCCTTTTGGGACTCCCATAATGTGTATTTTGGAGCACTTGGTGGTGTACCATAGCTGTCTAAGGCTATTTTCACTTTTAATATTTTTTTCTTTATATTCCTCAGCCTGACTCATTTCAAGTCTCTTGTCTTCAGTTCCTCCAGCTCCAATCTACTCTTGAAACCCTCCGGGGCATTTTTCATTTCAGTTATTGTGGTCTTCAACCCCAGTAGTTCTGTTTGGTTCCTTTTTAAAATTTCTATCTCTACTTAGATTCTCATATTGTTCATTTGTTGTTTTATCCTGTAGTTCCTTCTTTGTGTTTTCTTTCATCATCTTAAGCATTTCTAAGATCACTTTTTGAAAGGCTTTGTTAAGTATGCCCACATTCTTGTCTTTCTATGGTGCCTTCTGTATTCCCATCCTCTTCCATTTGTATGCCATCATTTCATGTTTGTCTTATTGTTTTTGCACACTGTACAGTTGAATATTTTAAAATGTTAACCCTGGGATTTATTCTGTTTCTTGGTTTTGTAACCAGCTGGTGATAAAGCAAAGATTTTCTTGAGCTTCAGCCCTCCTATCAGGGAGGTCTTCCCAAGGCAAATGCACTGTGCAGTGCTTTCCCTGTCTTATTGGGCCTGTCTTGTCCTGGGCTTTTGCTTGTTAGCTGTTTTGGAGTTCCCCTGTATAAACGAGTTTGGTTGTCACCACCATTTCCCAGGGGACAAACTTCCCTCTCTTGTGTATCTGAAGATGACAGGCATTTGTCCCAGACTGTCCACCTCTAAAGGTTTTTACACTCCTTTTGTTGTTTCATGCCACTTTTGCCTGGAGAGCAAATTCTGGGAAAAGAGTTACCCCAGAAAGGACTTTCTCAATTTGGTCTTTCCCAGCCAAAACAGGGCTAAGGACCCACAAAAGGGGCACAGTCCAGCTCCAAAGTGCCCTGTGGAGGGGGCTGGGAAAGGCACCAAAACTTCAACAGTTCACCAAAGCTGAGCTTTCCAGGCCTGCCCAGCAAATGCAGCCCATCAGTGAACTGTCCCCAGAAGCCCTACGGGGATGGTTAAAACAATGGCTGCCCTCAGAACCAGGACCCAGCAACCCAAAATTGCTAATCAAAAGCCATGTTCATGGGAAGCGGCTGTGGCTCAATCAGTAGGGCTCCCGTTTATCATATGGGAGGCCCCGGGTTCGGTTCCCGGGGCCTCCTGGTGAAGGCAAGCCCGCCCGCACGGCGTGGTTAGCTGACCCAGTGAGCACAAGCAGCAAGGGGGGGATAAATGAATAAATAAATAAAATCTTAAAAAAAAAAAAAAAAAGCCATGTTCAAGGGGCAGATATGGCTCAAATGGTTGGGCATCTGTCTCCCATATGGAGGGAACTGGGTTCGATCCCCAGGACCTCCTGGTAAAATAAAAATAATAATAATAATTTAAAAAGCCATGTTCAGTGATTGGCCATGCAACACCCATGTTCTGGACCCCGTGGCAGCCTGCCACTAGAGTGAGGGATGGGTGCCGGTAGCCATCACGTGAAGAGAGCAATTTACAGCTCTTTATCATAAGTTATCAGCCTCTTCCTCCCTCTCTTCCCTGGATGCTGTACAGTGTTCTTCTGGACTCTGGAGTTTCAAAACAGTTTTTTCAGACAGTCCCTGCCTGTTTAATAGTTGTTTTGGTGGAAGGACTGAGTCCTGGAGCTCCTTACTCTGCCATCTTCCCTGGAAGTCCCCTATAAGTAGGACTTTTTGATGAGGCTACTTCAGTTAAGGTGTGACCCACCTCATTCAGGGTTGGTCTTAATCCTATTACTGGAGTCCTTTATAAATAGAATGAATACAAAGAGGGAAAAGTCATGGAGGGAAGAAGCTGAAATCAATGAAACATGGAGGAGAAAGGAGAGACCAGCAGATGCTGTCATGTGCCTTGTCACGTGGCAAAGGAGCCAAGGATCACTGGCAACCAGACTTTAGAAAGAAAGCATTGCCTTGTTGGTGCCTTGATTTGGACATCTTCCTGGCCTCAAAACTTTTAACTAATAAATTCTCATTGTTTCAGCCAACCCATTTCATGGTATTTGCTAGAACAGCCTAGGAAACTAGAAGAGATGCCTAAAAAAACAACTATGCACTAATAGAGTAAATGAAGAATGAATTATGAGAATGTATTTTTTAGTATTGGTTATCCATGGGTCTATAGCCAGACAATTATACTGATGAGCATTTTTCCTCTTTACACTTTATGAAAAATGTAACTTGAACAGGCTCTGTGTAAGCCTGGGACCGATCATTTATCTGGAAGAGAGGAAGATGGATTTCCTGAAAATCCAAATATGTTTGCATCAGAGCTTAATATGAGCCTTAACCCAGTTCCTACAACTGGATGAAAGGATCAATCCTTCCATCAACAACCATCTATGAGAAACATGCTAACCATCACTGCCCTAGATATGAGAGATGAAGTTAATCCATGATCTAATTACGTGCCCCAGTTGGAATGAGAGAGTTTAACATGGAAGAGTGAAGGCTGAGTTATTAAGCAATTCTTACTGAAAATAAAGTTATACATGGAATTAAATTCAGAATATCACTCTTCTCTGACATTGGCCAGTTCTGTGGCTCCTGTTCAGACAAGGTTATGGCCTTTCAAAACAGATGACAGAGAGAAGTTATAAGACTCTTCCAAAACCTATACAGGCAATGCATTCTTTATTTTGTACATTTAATAATTGAAAATATAAATAATTATTAAATATATTTAATAATTGAAAATATAAAATTTCAATTTAATAATTGAAATTAAAAACTAAAAAGAAGACAGTTGAATAAAAACATACATTTCTCAATTAGATGTACTGGATACATATAAAAAATTTTTTTGAAATCATACAATATGTTACACAATATATTTGGTTCATAGTAATGCAATCATACAGTATTTGTCCTTTTGTGTCTGGCTTGCTTCGCTCAACATAATGTCCTCCAGGTTCATCCATGTTGTCATATGCTTTATGACTTCATTTCTTCTTACAGCTGCATAATATTCCATCATGTGAATAGATCACAGTTTGTTTATCCATTCTTCTGTTGATGGACACCTGGGTTGTTTCCAACTTTTGGCAATCATGAATAATGCCGCTATGAACATAGGTGTGCAGATGTCTGTTTGTGTCACTGCTCTCAGTTCTTCTAGGTATATACCCAGTAGTGGTATTGCAGGGTCACATGGCAAGTCTATATTCAACTTCTTTAGGAACTGCCAAACAGTCCTCCACAATGGCTGTACCATTCTGCATTCCCACCAACAGTGAAGAAGTGTTCCTATCTCTCCACATCCTCTCCAACACTTGTAATTCTCTGTCTTAATACTGGCCATTCTGATAGGTGTGAAATGATATCTCATTGTTGTTTTGATCACGCAATGTATTTTAATGGAAAGTTCAGTTGAACCTAGGATGGAACCACGGCTTTGTCCCTTAGTATCTCTGGTAACTCGGTCAGGACACTTACCCCTCTGAGCATCATTTTACTCATTAGAAAAGTAGACATAACACTATTTATCACATACAGTTGAAAGTAGACATTTAATAAATGTTACTTTTCTTCTTTCCAGGGAGTAGGCCAGTATAATAAAAGAACTGATAGGGAAAATTCTTAAATTGGGAAGAAACTGGACAGATTTTTCAACTGGAAAAGTTTGACTGTTGGGATAAATTGGTTGTAGAAAGAAGAGCCAAGGTAAGACACCCCAAAATTGGAATCTCTGTCAAAATACTTTAATTCTACAAAATCTACAACTTATAACTATTTATTGAGCATCTACTAGGTAACAGTCACTGTCCTAAGCCCTGAGGATATGAGAGTAATAAGACAGACAACCCTGGACCTCAGAGTACTCACAAGCTATTAGGAAACACAGTCTCCAGGGATGCATATGTGATATGATGAGCACGTTGAAAGGTGCTATGGGACACATGGGAACAAGAATCTAGTCTAGACTGTCAAGGATGGCCTACTGGAAAAAGTTCTATTTATGCTGAGAATGAATAACTGAATGAATGAGGATAAAATGGTAGATTTTGTATTTTCCCCCATCATACAAATTCCACAGATATTTCTTGTATGCCTGTCATGTGCTAGACCCTGAGGAGACAGAGATTAAAAAGGAAAATACAAAGAGTCCCTGCTCCCCCAAGGTCTCAAAATCCATAGGAGAGAACAAAATTTGCCAAGATGCCAAACTAGTAGTTAGACAAAGGGCTTTGGAAGCATAGAGGAGGGAATGGTAGATCTGCTTCTAAGGGGACGTAAACAGCCAAGGAGAAGATCATCTTTGGGGTTTGGGTGGCATTTCCACGCTACCTCCTGAGATTTTTCACTGCAAATATAAGTGATGCCTGCAATGCCAGCTGGTATTGTTAACGACTTGAGGCATTAATGTAATACAGCGATGCCCTCAGAAAATAAATAGAGCTGATAAAGAAATTAACGTGTTCAAAAATAAATGCATCATATGCTGACTTGTTCACATCTCCTTCACACACAATGAGATTTACTCAGAGTTAGAAGGAAAGAATACAGCTTTAAAGTTAAACTCACACATTATAGCCAGGGGAAAGGTCAGCATCCCCTCCCCAACCTCATGTACCAACCAACTACAGATCTCCCATTTCCAAGGCCCTTTCCAGTTTTCAAAGTACCTTCACTTTAATATTTTCATTGATTCCATCTAAAAGTAAACAGATATTTTTTATTTGTACCACACAGAATAGGAAGCTGGGAATCAGAGGGAATAGGTCATTTCTGGAGTCACGTGGCTGGAGAATGGTGAAGGGAATATTAGACCCCAAGTTTTCTGAGTTTCATTCGAGTGAGCATTTAATACCCCCAGAGCAATGTTTCTCAAAGTATAATGTACACACGAATTACTTGGGGGTCTAAACACAGAGTCTGGTTCATAAGCCTGGGATGGGGCCTGAGAGTCTGCATTTCCAGCTGGTTGTGGTACTGATGCTGCTGGCCCATGAACCATACCTTATGTAACAAGGAGAAAGGGCACTCTTCCCAATGGAAGATGATCCTAATCTGTATTTCCCAGAAGACATTACTTCAAATGTTATGGCACTTACTGATCCTACATGTCTTTTCAAAACTCAAAACAGCGGTCCCTCAACAACTTTTACCTGAGAAATACCTATTTTCCTTTCATGTTTTAGTGGCCATGGAAGACTTCTGTTATAGTTCATCTTCCCCAGTCATCTCTCTCGTTTGTTTCTTCCAGTCTCTTTCTATCTCTGTCTTGGTCTCAGTCTCTCTGATTCTGTCCCTCTCTCTCTCATGTTTGATCACCAAACCATAACCTTGAATTAGTTACTAATGATGGCTCACATTTTGCATTCTGTTGTGTTCTGTCTTCTGAGAAGTTGGCCTTCTGAGCAAAGGCCAACTCACTGTGCTCCCTTTCAATGTAGTAGGCAATGACAATTCATCGTCATAATTAATTGGTAAGTCAATATGTATTCATTAGCTATTCCAATGTACTCAGGAGGCACTGTGTTTCAGGATAACCTGCCTAGAAATGACACATGATGGTTTGGGACAAGAAAAACATGACCCTAAGGAATGGAATGAGAGTAAATACAAAGTAAATCAAAGTGTACTCTTAGAAGTAAGAATGGAAAGAAAATGTTCATTGCTGTGAAGCATGGAAAGAAACATTAGACATAGTTATTGCCCTCTAGTACACTTTAAATCTAGTTGGGAAATTGACAGTTGTATTTATTGATGGTAGTGGTCCATTGTTAGTATATTTGTTCTATTTTGCGATCCAACATCCATTCTCTATTTTGTGGCAGGGCAGGGAAGGGGGTAGCCTCTCTCCCTGGATTTGAATTTTGAACAGAATGACAAAAACACTGGAAGTGGTTGGAGCTGATACCCTGAATGGCAGTGCCTTGAAACAATTCTCCATCAGTTCTTGGCAGAGCTGGTTTGTCTCCTGTTCTGAGTCTATTTCTTCAGCTTTCCTTTGATTATGTGAGTAATATTACAGCCTTCCAAGAGATTCCTGTTCTTTGTACATTGGCCAGAAGAAGTATCTGTTGCTTAAAACCAAAGAATTCTAATTGATATTAACAACTGTTTTTGGCTAGAGTCTATGTTATATGCTTTTGTATATTATCTAATTTAATCACCACTAAAACCAAAAGAGGTTTTGTTGAGGCAGAGTCCAATAAAGACTATTGTCTGTCCCAATCTGAGTGTGAATGAATTGGAAGAAAAAAGATAAAAGTACCAAACATATCTTCATTACTGATAAAAGTCTAGGTTAGAGGACAGAGCACATGTTTTTAGATGAAGGCTTTCCCAATACTGCAGTCCAGAAACAGATAAACTCACAGCAGATCTCCCAGTGCAGAGGCAATCCTCACACAACACAGGGCAGGAAGCAACAGAGAAATAGATGTGTGGTAGGCTGAAGAATGGCCTTTAAAGATATTCAGGTCCCAATCCCTGGAACCTGTGACTCCTACATTTTATAGCAAGAGACTTTGCAGATGTGATTAAATTAAGGACATTGAGATGGGGAGGTTATCCAGGTGGGCCCTAAATGCAACCATAATTGTCCTTATAAGGGGAGGTTGATGGAGATTTGACACAGAAGACTATGCTCATGGCTTTAAATAAGGGGGAAATCTCCTTGAGCCAAGGAATGCAAGGAAGGCAGTTCGAGAAGCTGGAAAAGACAAAGAAAGGGATGCTACTCTAGAGCTCCTAGAGGGAGGTGTAGCTGTGTCGACACACTGATTTCAGCCAGTAAAACTACTTTCAAGTTTCTGCCCTCCAGAGCTATAGGAGAATAAATGTGGTCATTTGTTACCGCAGCCACAGGAAACTGATATAGCATGCTTCCTGTAGGCAGTTCATTCTCAA
The DNA here is from genome assembly GCA_026826555.1 of Tolypeutes matacus. Taxonomy (NCBI): domain Eukaryota; kingdom Metazoa; phylum Chordata; class Mammalia; order Cingulata; family Chlamyphoridae; genus Tolypeutes; species Tolypeutes matacus. Next base: position 8,910,617 of record JAKSZT010054055.1, read on the forward strand.
GGAGAAGAAATGGAGAAACTGAGACAAGCATGCTCAAATTATTCTTCCTAAATGTACCAATCAAGCTAGTCATTCCATTCTCCCATCTCTCTCCCACAAGTACAGTAATTAAAGGGAGGAAATAGACTAGGCTGTTACCCAATTGAGCTCCTTCCACATGGAAGGAAATTCCTGGAAAGGGGAAGAATCACTCTTCTCAACAGGCCTGCTTAGCCCCCACTTTAATAATCATATCTTCTTATGCTCTAAAAATTTGCTATGGGGAAGCGGCTGTGGCTCAATCAGTAGGGCTCCCATTTACCATATGGGAGGCCCCGGGTTCGGTTCCCGGGGCCTCCTGGTGAAGGCAAGCCCACCCGCGCGGCGTGGTTAGCTGACCCAGCGAGCACAAGCAGCAAGGGGGGGATAAATGAATAAATAAAATCTTAAAAAAAATAAAATAAAAATTTGCTAAACACTTATATGTATTACCTCATTTAATCCTCACAGTCACCCTCTGAAATATCTACTACTAGTATGCTCATTTTACAGATGAAGAAAGCCAGGCTGGGAGAGATTAAGTTACTTTCCAGGGGACTCAGGTAAAGCCAGGATTAAAAACTAGAAACAGTGTCACCCCAGAGTCTGTGTCTTAAATCCTTTTACCAGAAGAGCCTCTATGAAAAGGGAACTGATGCTGAGAGAAGTTAATTCACTCAGATAATTGATAGAGGCAGATTTCAAACCTGCAGTCAGGTCTGTCTGGCTGCAAATATCACATACTTAATAGCTCTGCAAATGCACAAAGATTTGAGGAGAACCTGAGTGTCGAGACATGGAGACTCAGAAAAGATAGATGTGGATTTAGCCTGGAGCACTCATGAAAGCTACCAGGAAGGATAGTGCTTTGAGCTGGGTTTCTAAAGATGGGTGGGATATATTTTGGGGAAGGTATTTCAGTCTGAGAGACTAGCATGAAACCTGAATTGTCAAGCAGGAGGTAAGCTTAGAAAGCACTGAGTCTGAGGAAGATGAGGAAACCAAGATCCAAGAGGTAGAGTGGGTAGAGGAGGAAGAGGTGAGAGGTCCAGATTGGATGAAAGGACCATATATGAGGGGATCAGAAATAAAGCTGAACAGATGAATCAAGACAAATTGTGGAGCTTTTAAGAAACAAGTGAAAAAGTTTGGTTTGGAACATTCTTGAGGAAAGATTGAGAGAACAACCTGATAAAGAACCTGTCAGTGACTCTCATCATGGTGTGGAGAGGAAAGAGCCAGAATTTAAGAAACCCGGTGAGGAATCTGGTAGCGATCGTGCACTAGGCTGGTGAAATAAGTGTGGAAAGGAAGTGTTGAATCAGAGAGCCATACTGAAAAGGAAACACTGCCATTTGGTGATATGAATGATTTACGGGAAAAATAATACTAGTTTCTAAACCAAGGGACTTGAAAGTATCCTTTGGCAAAATTTGAGAAACAGAAATCTGCCTTTGGAATCCTCTGTCTTTCATTCCAAGCCCCCCACCCCCTTCATCCATTGCCCTCATGCTCATCCACCTTTACCTCAACCAAGAACTAGTCTCAATAAAGGGTCTAATTAATTCCCACAGTAAGGTGTGCTTGATGTGAAAAGGGTAAGCATTACCACTCTCAGGGAAAAGAATTGACATTTAAAAAAAGATATTTTTTAATCACCCCAATTAGAGAAATGGAGGTGTGTGCAGCAAACAGAAGATGAATCTGAAGGAAAAGGACAGTCTTCTGCACTTCAGAAGTGGTGCCATGTCAGGGGCTTCCTGTTGCCTGGGGCACCCAATGACCAGGCACCCTGCCAAGTGCTTTACACACATGAATGCATTCAATCCTCAACACCCTTATGGGGCAGGTAATGCCATCCTCATCCTAGAGGTGTGGAATGAGGAATAGAGGGTTTGTACAACTGCCCCAAATCACAGCCAAGGAGTGACCGAGCTGGAATGGGAACCCAGGCAAGCTGGCTCTTAGATTAGTCCTGACAACAGAATGAGAAATTGGGGCCACATGAAGAAACCATTGTATCAGCACTTTCAAAACTTTTTTAATAGTAGAAATTCTTTTTATTCCAAATTAAATCTTACCCAGAACCTCAACCTATATAAAGAAAGCAGCTATGCTAGGCAAAGAAGACAGAGTGGGAACAGGAAATCTGGAGCGCCTCCATTTGACCTGTCCTTTGTCCCACATTGCTGCCTCCACAGCACCTACAGTCTCCATAGAACCCCAGCTGAAATTGATTACAGTTAAAAGCAGCAATTACTCACCCCTCCTGCTCTCCTACATGTTAAAGAATGGACACAAGGAAAAGTGGAAATTGAAATATCAGCCTTATTTATAGGTCTCTATTAATGGCTACATTAGAAAATTCTGTGGAGTCTCCCACTCTCCTCCCTGAACCAAACTCACTCTACTGATGCAGGTGGAGACACAAGGTACAAGCATCCAGGCTGGACAAGTCAGGGAAGCCTGGGCAGGTATGGGCAGGTCTGAGGTCAAGAGAACAAGAGGTAAAAGTCTTGGCAAGACATGAATCCTGTCCAGTGAAGAAATGTCAGGCTTTCATTATGCTAAGCCATCTTACACATTGCTAGTGGAGAGGGGTAGAGGCAGAGCGAGTTGTGCAATTCTAGGTGTACAATTCACATAGAATACAATTTGAATGATGCTCCTTGGGTAGAAGGGTCAGGGGTATATTCAAAATGCATAATGACCTATACAGTCTAACGATCAACCAGTCAACATGGAACCTGGACATTAAATGGTTTTACCTATGCACACCACCTAGATGTCAACTAGGAGGGAGCAAGGTAGGAATGGTGATCAAGTTAAAGGAAAATCTTGGTCATATTAAAGCAATGAGTGAAAAAAGTCAAAACACATTGGAAAGCACAGGAGTATAACATTTCTGCCAGACTACCTTAGAGGTCACCAGTCAGCCTGTATATTGGTTGGATGCCCACCCCTGGTCCAGTCAGCTTATATCCACACAGTGACTTATGCAGAAGTAGCACCTTAGATGAGGCTGTGGAGTTGAGAGTCATCTGAGGCTCAGCCTTTTCAGTTCACCTTCACGTGTCCAGAACTTCTTTATGGTCCAGTTCAAAAGTTGCTTCTCCATCAAGAATTTCCTGTTTACCTTAAATGGAAACATTGCTTCCCTTCTATATAAGCCCTCATAACAATTTATATCTCTTATGGTACTTTCCCCTTTTTACCCTGAGTTATGCTTTTTAATGCACATCTCCTTAGACTGTGAGCTCCTTTGCTGAAGAGACTGTGTGCTACTTAAGGGCAGAAAGTATGCCTTATTCATCACTGTATCCAAGTGGTTCTCAGCTAGAGTGATTTTTGTTGTCACAACTTGGGTGATGATACTACTGGCATCTAGTGGGAAGAAGCCAAAGATGCTGCTAAACATCCTACAATGCATAGGACAGCCACCCTCCCACTACCATGCTTTATATGTCCAAAATGTCAATAGTGCCAAAGTGGAGAAACCCTACTCTATCTCTAGTGCTTGGCACAAAATAGGGGTTCAGTAAATGTTTGTTCAATGAATAAATGGATGCATGGATGGTTTGTATTTTCCAAAATAGCTGAACTCTCTTGCCTGAATTCCTTCACTGTGGGTTGGCTCAGGTATGGTATGATTGGCAGTCTCTGGACTGATGGCTCATCATGATTACCTGTGATCTGTAAGATGATATGTGGTTCATTTGCTTCTTTCTCCCCTTTAATCATTCTCAATTGCTTATAGATGGAAGTGCATATCCCTAAGGAAGACATGCAAGGCTTCTATGATCAATTTGTCCAGTTTACTTTTATGTAATCCCTTATGAAAGAGAACTGATTGGCTGTTCTTTTGTGATATTCTCTTGTGTCCATTACTCCTGTATGTAATTAAGACATTATATCATGACTATTTGCTTTCATATATGTTCCCCCCAACTAGACTGTGAGGGCCTTTAAGATATCTCCTCAACCTCTAGGACCATTCTTGGCACGTGGGAGGTGCTCAGTTGTTTGATGAATGAATGAATGAAGAACGAATGGGTGGACGGTCTAAGAATAACCCCAGATGGAGCTAGATTAGCCTAGATGACAATCCTCTGAGGTTTGAGGTCTATACCTACAGATATTGGACAAATCATTTGGATCTGTAGATTGACATATAAATTGAAGAGTCATAAAAAGATCATGAGTACCATCCATATATTTCTGCATGTTTCTAATATATGAAGCCAATATTTGTATAAAGATCAAATTCTCTTTATGGATGGTTCTTAATAAGCCAGCTCTTAGACCTGCAAAGGGTAAGATGAGATGCTGCAGAGCAGAAATTCTTAACCTGGCTACATAGTAGAATCCCCTGGAAAACTATTAAAACATTAAAGCATTATATATCTCAGGGCCAACCAATTAAATCAGAATCTCTTGGGAGATATAGAGGAAGTATACTTTTCTTTTCCTGTTATACACATAGGTCGGAATTTATTTCATACCACCTCATTTATAGCATTTTCAAGTACAACATTCTGCTCAACATCATTTACACTTAAAAGAAGCAGCACAACTTGGTAACTCTGGGGAGATCTGCTCTCATTTTGGCTTGTATAGTACCTGTGTAGCTTCTTAGTGTGCTTTTAAAAAACACTTCCCAGGTTATTATAATGTGCAGACAAGGTTAAGAATTACTCTGTAGACCTTCTTCAGGAGCAACGCACAGAGGGAAATGATCCAAAGATTTGAGTAGCCATAGGAAAATGTGACCAATGGACAATTTTCTCTTTTGCTTAAAATGGGTGGAGGGGGGAAGCGGCTGTGGCTCAATTAGTAGGGCTCCCGTTTACCATATGGGAGGCCCTGGGTTCGGTTCCCGGGGCCTCCTGGTGAAGGCAAGCCCGCCTGCACGGCGTGGTTAGCTGACCCAGCAAGCACAAGCAGCAAGGGGGGGATAAATGAAGAAATAAATAAAATCTTAAAAAAATAAATAAATAAATAAAATAAAATAAAATAAAATGGGTGGAGGGAGTAAGGCAACTATTTCACACAATAAGAAGCAAGACCATCACTTCCACTAGGGAACCTACAGTGGAAAAGTTAGCCTGATTCCTTTTAGAAATTCTGGCTGGCACTGTGGGGAGCACTGTAGCCCACATGGAATTGGGATCACCGAACCCTGTGATTTCCTTCCAATTCTTCTTTCAGTATAGGAGCTGCAGGATGCCTGAATGCATTATGACTGCTTATATACACCACAGTGAGCTAGTGACAAATCTTAAACTTTAAAAAAGTTATTATTTTAATGAGAGGCTCTCAACTAGGGATGCACATCACAATCATCAAGGAAGAATTTTGGAAACCAAAATCCCTCTGGAGGTAGAACCTGAGCATGTGTTTTTTGTTCGTTGTAAATTCCATGAGTGATTGGAGGGGTTCACTCCTGGTTAAATATAACTACTTTAAATGAACAAACATCTGATATAAAATCAATTCACCAATTCACCAGACTTAAAAGCAAATTTTAAAAGTCAGTATCAACTTCTGAATGTACTGAATTCCTGCTTTGGGGTGGTTCATTTCCAAAGACATTCATTCTTAAATAAACTAAAAAGTATTACTTGGAGACAAATGTGGGCTATATCTCCACCCAGGACTTGCACTGCAAGTAGGCAATGTTCTGTTAATAACGGCAGCATCTGTTCTGCATTTTCAACTGGAAAGCAAGTATTGCCCATCTAACTCCACTGATTTACTCTTTGGAGTACTATAAAGACTATGACAGAATCTCTCCATGCCAATGGTTGGGTTTGCCCTTTACAGTTACTAAGATTAATTTACAGAAATAGTTAATAAAAATCCTTCAAAGGGAAAAAGATGCTTATGGATCAGAGCACAGGCACATGCAGCTAGCATCACGTCCATGCCAATGGCCATTTGCCATGCTGTTTTAGGTCTACATCTGCTGCTGGTTAGCAAAATTTCCATTCACAGCTGTCCAGATGAATCAAATGTCCAATTAGCTTTTTTTTTTTTTTTTTTTTTTTTTTTTGCTCAGTGACAGGATTCTACCAGAACAAAAATTTTAAACCAGAAAGTACAGCAGAACAGAAAGTTTTATTCATATTCTTGCTGAAATTGTACTCTGAATTGTTTTAGAATTTAAAAAATTATAGGAAGCTATCCAAGTTCTTTAACAATGTGTTTTCTCCCTAGATGCAGTTAAGTTCAAAGAATTTCAGTTCATTATATGCATGCTTTCCTAATGAAAAACCTTGGACTGTTCTTTCCTGTTCTTCAATTCTGAAAGACCGTCAACATCATAAGTTTGCCATCAAGTACAAATGGAAGATGGAGTGCCCTTCCTCCAACAAAATCATCTCCTGTTTTCAATTTAAACTTCTAAGATGACCAGAAAAGGAACTCAGCCTAATTTTCAAATTTCCCATAATGGTGATAACCAGATTTTGTACTCATATGTTCAAGTATGCTAAGGCACTCAACAAAATAACTAGAATTCTAACTCTGAAAAACTCACAGTAGAATACCCCAAGAAGCTCTTTGTGTTCCTCCACTATTTAAAACTGCAGTGGTTTTTCCATTTCACTTAAAATAAAATTGCTAAACCCCAGCATGACTTGGCCTCTTTGTCTCCATTCTCAATTTGTGCCTTTCTCCCCTTGGCTCATATACCCCAGATATACTGGTCTTATTTCAGTTCTCTCTTCTCTACTTCAGGGCCTTTGCACAAGCTATTTTCTCTCCTGATTTCTTTCCCTACCCCTGTCCTTTAGAGCTTTACTTGCTCTGCTCGTCCTTCCTTGATTATATCTATGTAGCACCACCTTTTCTCTGCTATAAAAACTTTAATTCTCTTCTTTGTTTCCTTTGTAGCATTTATCACCATTTATTTTCATTTGTGTGGGTTTTTTTCCCTTTATCTCCCAGTGGAGGGAAAGATCCAGAAACAGAGAGTTTAAATTATTCTTGTTCATCATAATATCTCCACTGCCTAGCACAATGCCTTTCACTTATGAGCATCCTCAATAAATGTATTTATAAGAATGAAAGCTATATTAATTCACAACATGTTCAAACCATGCTTTCCAGTGGAACAGACATCATTCTTTTCTCAAAATAATGAGACTATCTTAAGAGGGCCTTCACCAAAAAAAAGGTCTTTTCTCTGTAAAGAGTAAGTGATACCTTTTAAGGGGACTTAAATCCCATAATAACTACCATTTCTATAGTTATTTGTATATAGTTAGCAGTTTATAACTCAAAAAGCACTTCCCCGGACTTTTACCATTATTATTATATCTATATTATAAGGAAAAAATTTAGGGAGTTTCTGTACCTTTTTAGTTGCCCAAGATCACAAATTAATAAGGAGCAGAACTAGGACTCAAACTCAGGTCGACAGGTACCTAGTTGACTGTCTTTTCTTCCCCCACCCTCCTCCCCGCCTTATTATACTCCCTGCCTGGCAGCAAGTTACTTCTGCCAAAGTCTAGAAATGATTTTTGGATGGTATCTACCCTTAAGGAGAAACATAGTTTGATTTCAAATTTTATTGAATATACAAATAAATTAACTTGCTGGAGAAAATCTATTTTCTAGGAGCAGTTTCAGCATACATTCTTAACAATTAACAAACACAATGCATATGTTAAAAAAACAAAAACAAAAGCTTCAAGAAAAACGAGGTAATGGAAAAGCTCAAGTATAGAGGCCACTCTTGCTAAACCAAGTAAGAGTCCGTTGCTATCCTTTTTATTAAATAGAAGAGTTTCAGGGAGGAGACTCATGTATATATATATTTTTTCCTCTCTGGAGACAGTTTTACAAATGCTCTGCTTAATGAAAGTACCCCCGTGGTCAAAATTATGTTCCAGTCGCTGTCATTTCCCCCACGCCAAAGTTGATTTTTTATGACAAGCTCCCAGCTTCCCCGTTAGCGTTGCAACCCAGATGTTGCCATGGCAGCACGTAAGCTGTGGCTGCAGAAGCGAGCTTCCCCTCCACGTTCTCGCTGGTATTTAGAGCAGTCATTACAAGAGCAATTTTTAAAGACACCTAAGCTTTCTCTCTCTCTTTGACATTATGATTGTTTCTAAATAATAAATGCCCATTTTAAAAATTCACACAATAAATATTGAAATTAAGAAAAAAGGGAAAGGGGGGAAAGAAGATGAGTAGGAAGTGAAAAGAAGGGAAGAAGCAAAACAGTGTTCCAGGATGCCAGTGTCTTGTGTTATTAATACATTTTAAGAACCAATTTCTTTTTCAATATTAAGATGCTTTGTAATTACAGCATTTCTCATCCCCATCAGCTTCCAATTCTCTTCTCAGCATGCCCAGAAAATTTGAACATATTCCAGGAAAGAAGAGGCCCAATGCAGATACGAATGCTAAGGTCCTAATGAAGGAAATGTTGAGAATGAAGACCCGGGAAGACCAAGATAAGCCTCTCTGGGAGATCTGGTCTATCTGTATTTGCTTCCTCAGCAGTTTTTCTTCCTCTTTTAAATTTGCGAGCACACAGCCAAGGTACAAGATCAACCACCAGCAAGGCTGAGCATACAAGAACACAGCTGACTGTTGTCACCAAATTCAACTTGCAACAAACTTAATCTGAAGCATATTTCATAATATTTAGAATCCTTATTATGCTGCAGGGTAATTAGCATAAATAATAAACAATTCACACAAAATAGAATTACATTTACATAGTTAAATCAAGATGTTTTCCCACTACTCTTGTCCTTCATTCTTTAGTACCATTTGTATTAGTGTCAACAATTTGCCTTTATCTTGTTCTGTATAATCAAGACACATAAATATGGGGACACACACATATAAGAAAATGGTGCCGGACACAATAAATTCAAAAGCTAAGGTACCATATGGCATTGACTCAAATCCTCTTTGCCACAACTCAAATTTCTGCTTCTTTCCCACCAACTCAGCCTTTCCCAAAGTCTGTTCTAGTGGTCCTTCAATATTAGGAATACCTGATACGATCTCTTAGACACCACAGAACTCAAAGGAAATCTCAATAGGTATTGCATATCAGAACTTGTGCTGGTTGCTTACATATGAATAATCTCATTTGATTTTTATAAGAAACTAGTGAGTCATACATTGCTAGAAGTTGAGGTTTAAAGAGTGACTTGCTCAGGGTGACACAGATAGTAAGTGGTGAATCTCCTAGGGAGTTTAGGCTCCAAATTCCATGCTCTATGGAAGCACTGAAAAGGTCTTAAGAAGGAGGCTGTGGATTACCCCTGCTGTTTAGGCTGAAGGAGTGTTGTAGACATCTGTTATTTCTGACCAACACCTTATCCCTTGGGATCCCACCCCTCCCCTACTCCATGTGATTCCACTGGAGCTGGAAATTATCTATCCTTCCCTAATCATACACTCTCTTCCCCCAAGGGTTGGATACTTGCTCTTAAGCTGTCCACTCCTAGTACTGCATTCCTCTACCAAAACTAAATGGGACAGAGAATGGGCACAAGAACCAAGCAAGGCCAAATAGCATTCAGCTCTGGAAAATAATAAATGAATCATGGTCCAAAGCGTCCTCTTTTCACTGGTTTTTCTAAGCTGGAACAATATAAGCCTGGAGCCACGGGTCACTGTCTTTCTTGGCTGCAAGAAGGAAACTCATTTGCTATAGATAAGACTAAGGCAGAGGGACCAGATGACATGCTCTTTAACTTCTCTATGCTTTTGTACATGTGGTTCTCTATGCCTAGAACACCTGTTTTACTCTTCCCTCCAATAGATTAAATACAGCTACCTCTTATCTCATCTCAGGTGTAAGCTCCTTCAGGAGTGGTCTCCTTCCCCGTGTTGAGTTAGATACCCCTGCTTTATACTCTCATAGCATCTCATGCTTACACCTGTAATTGAAATTATCAGACAGCTTTGCACTTACTGTCTACTGTCTTTCCTACCTTCTACATGACGAGCTCCTCAGTTAGTATCATAATATCTGTGGCAGTTTGAGATTATTTTATGAATCCCAAAAAGAGAAAGATTATGTTTGTAAACTAATCTATTCCTATGAGTGTGATACCTTTTGATTGCATTGAATTCAGTTGAGGGCCCTTTGATTAGATTACATGATAAGATTGCTTTAGGGAAAAAAAGGGCTTCTGTCGTGAGTGGCACACGTAGGGCGCCTCGTTTGCTCTTCGTGCGGAATCGACATCAAGAGATTTTGGAAGCATAATTTTTGTTACTAGGGCAGCTGGTGATCGTTGGTCCCGGCGCCCCCCCCCCCAAAAAAAAAGATTGCTTTAGGGCTTTTGATTGGACTACATCAGTATGGCATGACTTGGGTTGAGCCTCCGCCCCTTGCTGTATCTGATATAAATGGACACACCAACAGACAGAGGAAAAGAAAGCCAATATATTTGATTCTAAAATGTGAAAGAGAGGACTGCAGGAAAACAGAAGCCCCAGAGAGGCTCAAAGAGCTAAGGCCCAGAAAGAGACAAGCCCTATGCCTGGTTGCTCACAGGTGAGCTCCAAAAGATAGTTGATTCTAGAACTGAAGGCAGAGACTGCCACAGAGATCAGCAGCCATCTTGCTTCACCGTGTGGCAACACTACCAGGATCAACAGTAGCTGACTTTTGTGAGAAAGCACCTCTGCTGATGCCTCAATTTGGACATTTCATGGCATTGGTACTGTATGTTTTTACCCCAAATAAATCCCCATTATAAAAGCCATACCATTTCTGGTACTTTGCATCGCACCCCTTTGGAAAAACAAACAGTATTCCACCTGCCATATTGTGGCTAAGCCTGTACTTTTCTGTGGAATAAATATTGTGATCAGGGGGAGGATGGGAGAAATGGCCTGTCGCCCTGGGGTTGAACATCATAGCTGCCATATTCTTTTTTCTATAACCACTTGGGGTTCATACAGTCACATCTCTTAGAAAAATAACAGGTACATAATAGATGTACAGTGTTTGTAGAATGGATAGATGGTACAGATCTAAGATAAGTTTGAAAAAAACCTTCTCAAACAGCAGAAGCTATTAAGAATTATTCTCCACCGAGGGGAAATTAGGTCCAAAATAATTGAAATTCCACATTCTCTGAAATTCTTATGGATAAAACTAAAGCAGTGAAAATAGTAGGCAAATGTTTTACACAATATAAGAAAAGAAATTCTATCAATCACATACTTCCACAAATGGAACTATTTCAAAAACTCACTACAGGTTTCAAGAAAAGGTGATTTCGGAATTTTGGTGATATTTGTCTTCTGGATTTAATTATTTCTATTAAGGCAGCCATCAGTCTTTGTTATGCTTTTGAAGGTAATCTTTTTTCCTTTGATTGGTTTAAGATTTTTAGTTTTTAGTTTCATCTTTAGTGTTTAGCACTTCTACTATGTTCTGTATAGGTATGATTTTTATTAATTATTATTGGAATTTATAGCACTTAAGGTGACTTGATTTTTTGGTCATTTTTGGAAGATTCTTAATCGATATCTATTCCTATCTGCTTTTACCCTGTTTTTTCTCTTTCTGGGATTCCAGCTACATGCATGCTATACATTTTCGGCATGTCCCTCTATCCTATTTTTTTTTTTTTTTTTAAGGTACCAGGGATTAAACCTGGGACCTCATATATGGGAAGCCAACATTCAACCACTGAGCCACATTGGCTCCCCTGGGTTGGTTTTTATGTTTGTTTTAGTTTGTTGTTTGCTTCCGTTTTCTTTAGGAGGCACTAGAAACCGAACCCAGGACCTCCCATATGGGAAGCAGGCATTCAGCTGCTTGAGCCACATCCAATCCCCAATGCTAGTCTCTTTTTAATGGGATTCTCTTTGTATTATTCTGGATATTTTCTTCTGACCTGTCTTCTAGTTTAGTACTTCTCTCTTTATCTATGGCTAATCTGATATAGACTTTTGGCTCTTAGTTTTAGTTAATGTATTAGTTGCGTAGTTCATTCTTTTTTTATATAGTTTCTAGTTCTCTGCTGAAATTCTCCATTTTGTCATCCAATTTTTTGAGCTGATCACAGATAATTTAAAGTTCTTTTCTGATAACTCCAATATCTGGATCACCTGTGGATCTATTTCTATTGTTGGTTTTGTTTTTATTTGCTTTTTGGTTAATCCTTATGTTTTTTTGCATGCCTAGATTTTTTTAAATTGAATTCCAGACATTGTGTATGAAAAAGCACAGAAGTAATCTGGCCCTATAAAAGATGTTATCTTCCTCAGAAAGAAATTAATTTTGCTTAGTACAATTGGTATAGTAGAGGCAGAACACCTTAATCACCTTAATCTCTTATAGCAGGAATTGAGCTTAACTGAAGATGGGCTTTAATCTTTAGGGGCGTAGGGTTGGTCTATTTCTGGCTACACCTACTCCTAAGGCGTAGCCCTTTGAGATCCAAAATGAAACCCTTAGATATTTATTTACCAAGGCCAGTCCTCTCTGTGGATCCTGATTCAATTTTTGGAAGTGCCCTTCCCTCATATGAATCAAAGGAAAACTCAACTTTTCAGCCTTTCATCTACCACTTTCAAATTAACAATTAATGGGCTCAATTCCTGGGCTTCCTTTTCTCTGACTTCTTGCCCCTCAAGTCCTCATTGCCTTGTAAGTCTCCAATACCTGCAAAAAGATTATATATATAGAGAGAGAGTCATCAAAATGATATCTATATTTCTTGCTAGCTTGGTAATTCCACAGTACTTAAAAACAGAAAATTTTAAAATGTTTTTCAGCTTTTCTAGTAGTCTTATTAGGAAGGTTTGTCCAAAATAAGTTAATCTTCCACCGCTAGAATGGAAGTCTATTATAGTATTTCAAGGAGTTTCACTGGATAAATCTTAAACTTTGTCTGGAAGAGTAAATACAAGAGCTTAGCCAAGGAAATATTTTAATTAGGTGGAACTTGTCTATAGGCTATAAAATTTTAGAAATAAAATTGTATGATGCTGAGACAAGAATAGAAAAATAGATCCACATAACAAAAAAAGAGTCTAGAAATATATACCATAGAGTTACAGTATTTATTAGATAATTTATAATAAATACATTTTATATAAAGAGGAGGAATTTTACATCATATAAAATGAATTTCAGATGAGTTAAAAATCTAAGAGGTTAAAGACATCATAACCTTGAAGTAGAGTAGTCCCTCCCAGGTTAGCACAAAGGTAAAAGAAAAAGGACAGATTTGTCTACATTATATCAAACTTTTATAGAGCTAAAGACACCATAAGCAATGTTTTAAAGTAATCAACAGGGAAACGGATGTGGCTCAAGCAATTGGGCTCCCATCTACCATATAGGAGGTCCAGGGTTCGAGTCCCAGGGCCTCCTGGTGAAAGGTAAACTGGCCCGCGTGGCGAGCTGCCCTGAGCAGAGAGCTGGCCCGTGCAGAGTGCTGGCCCGTGCAGGAGACCTGGTGCAGCAAGATGATGCAACAAAAAGAGGCACATAGTAGAGACAATGAGACTCAGCAGACCAGGGAACTGAGGTGGCGCAGAAGATTGGGCAGAAGGTCCTGGGATCAGTTCCTGGTGCCACCTAAAGAGAAGACAAGCAGACACAGAAGAATACACAGGGAGCAGACAGTGAACACAAAACAATGGGGCGGGGGGTGGGGATAAATAAATAAATAAAGAGTGTGTTAAAAAAAAAAGTAATCAACAAACTTGGAAACATAAATGGCAGAAAAATGTATATATGTATGTATGTATGTGCATACATACATAAAAAGGAGGGAAAAAAGCAAAGACTTCTCCACTTCTACAAATTCCCTTCAAATGATCTTATTTCAAATTAATTTCTAGCCCACTTTTACAAAGTGTGTTGGTGGTGATATCACTGATCTCATTTTGCTTTGTTTTAGTAAATCCTGTGTAGGTGTGTTTCACACCTTTCTCTAGAATATGGTGGTTCATCACCTATTATCTTCAGCTTTGCCGTGTTAGCTGAAAATCCAAAACAACAGGAAATGTCCCATGTAGCTTACTGTCACCTTTATACCCCAGAGAATATATATATGGGTTGTTTATGAATAGGAACAAGGTCTGAAAGGATGTCACAGACTTAGCACTGATTTCCTCTGGAGGGAAATTGGGGAGCTTTCAGTTTTTACTATGGATATTTCTGTATTGTTGAATTTGCTTACAATAAGTATGCATCACTTTTGTAATTAACATTAACATAATGATAGTAATAAAACATTGATAATAGCTACCATTTTTAAGTCTCAAAGTACAAGGCTGTGTGCTAAATGGTTTATTAACATTCTGTTTTGTTTTTTTGTTTTTTGTTTTTTTTTTCTATTTTTTTTTCTTTTTTTATTTTAACATTCTGTTTTAACCCTCAGAATAGCTCCATGATTATATCTTTTAAACGCTTTCATTTATTCTAACATGTTACCATATTGATATCATTTGTTTACATCTTCTTCCATTGTCTACTTGAAGAATTCCTGCTTGTTCCTCATTGCCTTAAGCACTGTGTCACACCCCAGTTAAAAAGTTAATACCCCCAAACAGTCACTTAACTGAACATAGATTTAGTATTAAGTTATACCATTCCCTAAAACTATAATTCACTGACACAATGAGCCTAATTGATTAAAAAATACCTTAAATGTCAAATATATTTTAAAAATCAGAACATTTACTGCAAACCTAATGGATGGAATCCTTAAGATGAACTGCACACTGCAACAGCTGCCCTCTTGAGTTTCTGTGTTGTTCCTTCACAGAATCCATGCCTGAGTCTGCAGTATACAATTTTTAATATGCCTCATTCAACCAGTACTGGTGGTATTTCATATTTTAGGCTTGGCACTTCAGTTATACTTTCTTTTGCACTTGGCATGGTAGACACATTTGCCACAGGTTGACTTCTGAAGGTAGCAAGCCTTAGAACCCGAGTAACAGAACAAGGTATGCACCATCGCGATGCTCTCCAACAACGACATTCCTTTCACCATCTCTCTTCTGTCGCTGAGGTCAAAGTGGTCAGGAGAGAACCATGATGATATTTTGGTAAATGAGGAAACAGATTCTTTGAAGCCAACTTTACCAACATTCTAACCTGTTTCTCAGCTGGGCTGAGAAACCAGTGTAATCCGCCTCTAGAAATTCATGACAATTCTTCTAGATGTTTTAATCCTTCATAGCACTTAATAGGGTGACAGACACTAAAACCCTTGGTGTTGGTTGACTTGACTACAGGCATTGAACTGCCTCATTGCATTATAGTACCCAGTGTCCTATTGTGACAGTTTGAAGTTATTTTATGAATTTCAAAAAGAAAAAGATTATGTTCTTAAACTAATCCATTCCTGTGGGTGTAGGGCCCTTTTAATTATACTGTGTCAGTGAGGCATGACTCAGGTTAAGCCCTCTTGCTGGGTCTTATATAAACAGAGACACAGGAAAAGGGAGCTCTACCATTTTTGATCCTGCCATGTGAGAGAGGACTTGAAGATCGCTAGCAGCCAAAGCTTAAGCACGAAGACCCCAAGAAGCCACAACTTATTCGATCTGCCAGGAATAGAAACCTAATAAAAAATATTAAATGGGGCAAGGACAAACCAGTTCTTTTATATAAACTAGTAAGTCTTGTATTTCTGGTTTATGTCTGACTTATATTTGAAATTTTTAGAATATGTGTTTATGTATGTATATATGTTTTATATATATATCTATATACACACACACTTTTTTTTTTTTAACCTCCTGATGGTATCACCAAATTAACATAAAATGTCTTAAAGGAATTATATTCAAATGGGCTCAGAGATAAATATGAGCTTAGAGATAGATAAGCACTTACATAAATTAAATACTCCTACAATCCTAGGAATTAAAGAAACTGAACTTGTAATTCTTCCAATATTAAAAATAAGATTCTTCTAAAAAACTAATCCCAAATGTTTTAAAAATTCAAGTTCACATAACTTAGGTAAATCTTTGTTAAAGGAGACTATACTGTTGGTTTAATAAAAACAGTCCTGTCTTCTGAGTTATCAGTGTTAGGTATAATACAAGCACACATTTTATTCTACTTCTGTTATTCTTCCTAAACATATTGATTTACTGATCAAGTGAGCTAGAATTACATCTACTCAATGTTTAAGATGATAAAATATGCAAATTTGCATTTAACTAAATTGTCATTATTCTAACAAACTTTATTTCAACAGTAATTGTATTTTGTAGGATATCAGCTTAAAGATAGATTCCAAGATCTTTTGAGAACTTTAAACTTTAGGTTTATTGGGAAGCGTATGTGGCTCATGTGATTGCGCTCCTGTCTGCCATATGGGAGGTCCCGGGTTCAATTCCCCGGGGCCTCCTGGTGAAGGCAAAAAGTGGGCCCGTGCGGAGACCTGGTGACCCGGGCGGACAGCTGGCACAACAAGATGACATAACAAGAAAGAGACACAGAGGAAAAAGACAATGAGAGACACAACAGACCAGGGAGCTGAAGTGGCTTAAGCTATTGAATGCCTCTCTCCCACGTCGGAAGGTCCCAGGATCGGTTCCTGGTACCTCCTAAAGAGAAGACAAGCAGACACAGAAGAATGCACAGTGAATGGACACAGAAAGCAGATAGCAAATGCAAGCGGCGGGGGTTGGGGGGGTAGGGGGGAATAAATAAAATAAAAAATAAATATTAAAAAAAAACAAAACTTTAGGCTTATGCTAAGGCATGTACGCAAAGTACACAGGATGTGTTTTTGCTTAGGAAAAAAAAAATTTTCTGTCCCAAAGTAAAATGACAGGTTCTTACAGAATGAGAAAGAAGAAAGTGCAGGATAAAACTTGAACAGATATGAAAAGTTAGAAGATTTGTGGAGAAGGAATTTTATTTCTTGTGGGCAAAGCTGAGTAAGAGTTAATGGATTTATTTATAAGATTTTAAAATAATCTTTAGTATCAAATATATACTAGCACACATCAGAATGTGTTTTTTTTTTTTTCTGTTCAAATGACAAAATTATTGGTCTATTCTTAATAGGTTGTGGAAGATTTTCTCTACTTTCTGAGTAACTGGCCTAGAAGGCAGAGATTCTATGTCTTAGAATAATTTACTGCACTTAATGTAGACTTTATCATGTCCTTGATTAAGAGAATTAAATCTTCTCACTTTTAATGGGAGGTGTGGGAATTGGGGAACATGGAAATCCCTGTAATTTTTGTGTAACATTTATGTAATCTAAGCATCTTTTAAAATATTATATATATATATATATATCAATCCAAAAAAGAAAGTTTATGATGTTACCTCCTATATTTACTTTTAAAATCTTTTGTCACTTTGGTAAATAGAGAGCCAAGTATTGTTTCACAGTGACATGTGATCCTATTTAAACAAGTGGTTTAAACTCCTGACAACTTTTGACATTTTTCCTTCCCAAAGTCAGATCCTGAATGATGTCTTCTTGATCTCAATCTGTCTTTTGGATCTTCCAGAGGGCCTAGAAAATCATAAGGTTTTGTTCTTTCATCTTGTAAAAAGAGATGCTAAGAATAATTAGGATTATTTGATACGTTATGAATTACATGGGAAGTGTCAAATTAAAAGATGCTTAACCTTTTATGAATAAAATGTTATTAATGTATCAGAAATTATATATATTTCCTAGAGATGTGTCAATGTTCTCACTATCCACTGTCACGGTACTGCTTGGTGTGTGACATTAGACAATAACAGTATAACATTAGAGACCGTAATTTCAGTTATTCTTAAAAAAATGTTACATGCCACAGAAACAACCAAATTTCCTCAGCAGTTGCATTGTTTTATAATGAACTCTTATCAGATCATTCACTTTTGTAAAACAGTAAGGAGTTAACTTTGACCACTTTAATCTTTTGTCACCTACAAATAGTTTCCTTTGTTTTACTCTGAAACTCTGTAACTTGCAGTCAGTTACAGGCCAGAGTACTTCATCTTCAATGTAAAAAGAGGGTGACTATCAAGAGAATTTTATGTTTCAATAGAAAATTATAGCACACTCCTGTGGGTTATCAGATTCTGCTCCTGTTCATTGTCTGACCTATTTTGTACTTGCTTTGTAAACTGCAGGTAACTGCATGGCTTGCTACCTACCTGTAAATTGGACTGGATCCTAGCATCTTGCACATATGGTCAACCTATACCAATTTTCCATTCTTGTAGTTTACTTCAATATCTGGCTACAGTTCCCCAAACCAATTTTTCAATTTTTCTCCCACCCTTCTGACTTGATGTTATAGGAAAAAAAAAAAAAAAAAAAAAAAACCTGACTGCCCAAGTCCTTACTGAGACTCCAGCTGCCCTGTTCTCCAGGACCTAAAGGACAGCTGCACACTCGAGCCAACACCTTGATACATACCTCAAAGGACTCATCCCAAGGCCTGGGTTTCTCCCTGGACAAGCTGCTTCTGGGCCACCAAAGGAGTCTGCTAAAACGTTCAAGTCACACATGCTCTTAGTTGAGCAATAACCATCACTGAACCAGCCCTGTGGACAATATCATCAAGAACATCTATATCCTAGCTTCAAGAAGCTCAAGGAGCGGTGCTACATAATCAAAAGGTTTTCTTCTACAGGAGTTTTTTTTTTTTTTTTTTTTTTTTTTTCCTTTCAGACATCCCTCTTTTAAGATGTCTAGCCCTAAAACAACTGACTTTTTGCAGCCACCTCTCAAGAAATGGTGCAACTTGTCCTCCGCCAACAAAAACATCTAAACAAAAGGCAAACAACTAAGTTCCTAGGTGAAAAACTTGATATTTTTCGAAAAGAGAGACTGACCAAAACTGTTTTTCTTTCTCTTGGTCAGCTGCCAGAATTACTCCTCATGTGCCCCTTCCGGGTCCCTCACAGACCTACCTGGAACGTAATCTTCTCAGACTTCAAGAAGAAGAAGAAGAAGAAAAGGAAAAAAAGACAACCTTAGGCCCTAGCTATTCTAAATATCAAATTGTCCCCTGACCTCCCCCTTCCCTTCTCCCTTTCATCCCAGCCCTTATGCCATCCAGAGGCCCGAAGAGTCCTAACTGGGCAATTTATCAGCAAAGGAAAGCATTCCAAACCAAGCCACCCTAAATGCAACCTCAGTAAATTACCCACCCAGTGATCAACCCCTTTTGCTATCTTTCAGCGCTGTTCCTCCAACCCACTCCCAGCGCTTAAAAGAGCTTGCTGCCCTTTGTTTCAACAGAATTGACTTCTACTCTCCTGCCACAGCAGCCTGGAGTAAAGTCATCCTTGCCTGTTGTCCCGTGCAGTCTTTGCCTTGACATCTCTATAGGGGGTTGTGCCGGAAGCTGCTTGGGGGCAGAGACGCCATTTTATGCCCAGGCCCAGCTGAGGGTCATCCAGTCCAGGCCCCTCAGCTGAGAGAAGCAGAGTGTAGGAGAAGGAGTGTGGCGCTTGGGCGTTAGAGCAACTGTCTTTAAACGGTTCACCTGTTGTGAGCACAGAGCAGCCTCGGACCCACTCAACTAGTCTATGCTGGCTCCACACCTGCTGCTGCCTCAGACAACAGTGTCACAGGCTGAATGACACTCTGAGAAATTGGCACATTGAGTCAAACTATAATCTTATTTTTGGCATTTGTTATTTCTCTTTTGAACCCTATCAAAAGAAGCAACACAGGCCTTTTGGGTGGCAACTTGCCAACATCACAAATCAAGATTTCAATGAATTCTTTCCTTCTGAGGCCTAAGTTCAGATCAATTTAACATAAATAAAACAAAGCTATTTCTCCCTCTTTCAAGAGGAGTCCCCTTGCGGAGTGAGTCAGTCATACATTCTGTGGGATTCGAAGCATCCTCAAGAGGCAGACGGAATGTATAAGGTCTGACACCCCGGTGGTGGGTAGGTTCACAAAAAATGTTGGGCTAAGTGTGTGTGTGTGAGCACCCGTGAGTGCATTTAGATGATTCACTTGTTCTCAGTACTCAGGAAGAAGACCTCGGAATCACTGACACGTTGTATAAATCTAAATTTTCTAATGGCATTTTATATAATTAAACCCTAATAAGAAAAGTCTGAGTAGAGGAGCAGTCTAGTTTATTAAGCTCATTTTTGCTCCATTTTTCATTTTATAAAGAGATTCAAGTCCAAAGCCTGCATGCTAGAGAAGTGCTCATTCCCCTTTCTGGAGAAATAGCTTTGTTTTGTTTATGTTAAATTGGTCTGAAATTAGGCCTCAGAAGGAAAGAATTCATTAAAATCTTGATTTGTGATGTTGGCAAGTTGCCACCTGAAAGGCCTGTGTTGCTTCTTTTGATAGGGTTCAAAAGAGAAATAACAAATGCCAAAAATAAGATTATAGTTTGACTCAATGTGCCAATTTACAATGTTGTCATCAGATTACAAAGTTATATATTTTTAAAGATAAAGAAGAAAAAGATTGATTCTTGATAGATAATTGTTTTTCCTCCCACTTAAAATGTACATGTACATTATGTACATGATGTGGGTTTCCTCTAATATTTTTCTTATGAAGGTATACACACACACACACAAATCCATAAACACATACATATGTGGTAAAATTGCTATCACTCTATGCATAAATGTTTATACTGCTCTTTTTCACTTAATCTTATATTGTTATCATTGCTTCTGCAACTGATTATTAGAAAACAAGAATTTTTAAATGATTATTTATTCAATCATCCTCTATCATTGTATATTGAAACTGTTTCCAATTAATCACCATTTAAATAATGCATGAGAATAGCCATTTTATTAGCATAAATTTGAGACCAGATCTTTCTTTAGATTCTTATAAATGGAATTTTTACATTCAAAGGAGTGCACATATTAAAGCATTTAGGATACTCATTGTATCCCCCCCATGAAGTTTGTCCCCACTTGCCTCCCGCTAGAGCAGATGAGAACTGAAGTCTCATTCAATCCCCGTCAGACTTGAGCATAATTCATTTCAATCATGCCAATTTAGTAGTGTCCTCTGCACATTTTAATACCAATATTAGTGATATTTATATTAATTGGATTTTTTTTCCTTTTTAATTTAAGCCGACTAACCCTTTTTAATTTAAGATTACTAGCCATGGCATTTGTTTGCACATGGGTTTTCCAGTTTGTCACATACTTTTTAATTTTGGTTTGGTGTTGATGATAAATAGAAAGTTTATATTTTTAGGTAGTCAGATATGACAATCCTTTTCTTTACAACCTCCCCCATTGCTTTTATGCTTGAGAATCCTTACCCATCCCTAATTAGTTCACTATCTGTCAATGCCTTCTTCTAGTTTTAAAAATAATTTTTAGACATTTAATTTGCATGAAAATAATTTTTAGACATTTAATTTGCATGAAATTTATCTGCTGGGAGGTGTAAAGTAAGAATCTAACCTGACGTTTCAAAGTAGATTTAATTACCTAACAATAAGTTTTTGGATATTTCCTTCTCTGTGATTGGTGAAATTTTCTTTTATCATACATTTTACTTATTTACTCTTCTAAGGCTCTCCTTCTGTTCTGTTTATTTCCTGATTGATTTTTTTTTGCATTTTATCTAACATTTAAGGTAGTTTGATAATTTATTTTTGGTATCTGATGGTTCACATCCATCTTAATCTTTTTTTCCCCCTACATTTTGTTAACTGTCTCCATGTTTATTCATTCAAATGAATTTTAGAATCAATTTTACACAAGTCCCCCTGCCCCCACTAACTTAATATCCCACTGAAATCCTGTTAAACCTATAAGTTAGTTTGGGGGATGCTTGTTTTCTCTCCCTTAATACCTGGGCACACAGGCTTCAAATGCATGCTCTCTGCTCTTTTCAAGTTACTTGGTCCAATTACTTGCCTCTCCTGGCTTCAGCTTCCTCCTCTCCCCTATAAGCTCTGGGAGGGCAGGGTCGTGGTACTCCCATTCAGGCCACCTCACCAGTCCAGGACAAAATGAGCACTCAAAAAATATCTATCAAAATGAATAAATAATTGGATGAATCCATTTACTAAGGAAGATAATAATTAGGCTATTGATTATGAGAGCTAAAAATTTCAAATTCCTAACATAGTGGCTGGCACATATTTAGTGTGCAATAAATGCTTATTGTCATTATTATATTTATAGTATTTAGCCCTGTTTTCCAGGAATAAGAAATGTCTCCCAATTTATTCAAATCCTCTTTCATATTTCTAGGTTAACGTCTATCTTAATCCCATACATTTTTACTTATGCTTATTCCTAGATAGTTGGCATTTTTTTGTTGCTCTTGGGAAAATATATTTTATGACACCTTCGAAAATTGTTTGTTATCATGGCTGAAATGCCAAAACCATAGGGGTCAATTATAGTCCAAAGTGAGAGGAACATCACCTTGCAGATCTAGAAGAGGAGATAATTGAGTATCAAATGTATGAGGCTTGTCCTTTTACACACTTATGCATCTACAGGAGTCAAAACTGGACATGTGGGGGATGTTTGTATATTAGAAACTTTAAAGAGAGAGTAATCCTTGTGCTGCATCCCATTCCTGTGCCCCCCACCATGCCCATTGGGAAAGGGTGTTGGACACTTTCTTCTCTACTCAAATCAAGTGAAAGTGGATTCACTGGACCATTCAGAGAACTCACCATACGAGCCCTAAAGCTGGGCACACTGGTCTGACTCATGCCTAAGGAATCCAAAGCAGGAGAGGCTGAAGCAGCCTAGGATGGAGGGCAGGGCTATGGGTAGGGAGAAACTGCATCCCACCGGCAGTGGATCTAAGGAAACTATTTTCCCTGTGGACTAGGTGAGAATCGGTGTGGCGTTTGCTTAGATCCTACCCCAAAGCTCTCTGGCAGCCCAAGAAAATTTCATCAGAAAGGTGCAGAGGTTTGCCTAATACACAGGCGCTGAGGGAAGAGTTTGGGGGACAGTCCAAAGGATGCATCCCCCGTGTCAGGAAACTATAGGTGAGGGATCCTCCTGGGTGCTAGGGACTCTGCAAAGAACCCACAAACACTCCAAGTGAAAGTCACCTTTAAACACCTTCCAAGTCCAGAGAGCCACAATACAGCACACACGACCAGTAGGATGAGAAATGTTCTGCACCCCACTGCTCTCATTTGCTCCATTCCCCTGTCCCCCATTCCTGCCCAGACTCAATTCCATCTTAGTTCTATATTAGTTATCAGGCCATAAAGCTCAGGTATAAAATGAACATAACTTTGCAAAATTTTTCTCTAGCTCAACTTAATATCACATCAGAGCCTTCATTCTGTCTGATATAGAAAACACAATCTAGGCAATCAGAACTAAGTCACTTAAGTGATTTTATTTCCAGTCATTTTAGGCTAAGACTCAGTGCCGTCTGCCCACCTTCCCTTCTTTCTGGGGGGACATTTAACGTTGGAGGAGCTTTGTGAAATGGGGGGTCTGGTCTGCACTTTCCTCCTAATCTGATGGAATCTGCTGGGGTGTAAATCACCCTGTAAACTCTGGTCATTGCCTTGTGTCCCTCCTCACCTGCCAACATACCCTTCGTCCTGCCTTGCCTTCGGTTGACAGGTCCACCCAGATCCTCTTCCTCACTCTGATGGCCAGGCTCCTCTCTGTCAGCCACTGTGTCCCTCTGAGGGGCATGTGGATCTAGTAGGTGTTGTCCCTTGCCTCTTAGGAGTCACAAGAGCCTGTCGGGTGGGGAGACACCTTCTCAAGTTCTTTCTTCCTAGACCTGCCGCATTCCCATTCATACTCTACAACTGCTCTCCAAAGCTGGGAGGGAGGACTTCTCTAAAGCATCGCCCAGCCCCAGCCCAGGCGTTACCTGGGGAAGAAGGTAGAGGTCCCTCGAGTCTTGGATCTCCCTCCGTGTCTGGGCTCTATACCACTGTCATCTACCCTTTTGATCGGATGAAAGACCTGTCTCTGGGATTGACTGGCACTACACTACCTTGTCCCTCTCTGAAGCTCCTCTTCCCCCAGACCATCATCTTTTTTGCACTATCCTAGAGAAAGAATTAACTGCATCTGGCTTCCTTGAGAGTTTTCACCTTTAAACATAAAACCAAAACTTTAGATTTCAAGACCAAGGCCTTTGCTCTGGTTTCAAGAGTCCATGGACTCAAAAATAAAAGAATTTGTCTCTATTCTTTCAGTGTTCTTTGAGTCTCCCTTCAAGGAATGCTCTCTGAAGCAATCCCTGCTCCTGAGTCATGGGAGATAGGTCATGGTGTGAAAAAAAGAACCAAATTTCACTTAATATTTACACCTTTTAATCTGTAACAGGTTTCACATCCTATTTATCGAACCACACCCACCTTCTCTCTACTCAGAGCCAACAAGAAGGAAGCCAGTAAGTAGTGGTTTCCTGAGTGTAAGGATAGGGAAAGAGACTATCTACAGCAGACACACACAATGGGTAGAAAGAGAGGCGGAGCCCCTAATTGCCAGAGAGTGTACTTCAAAGCAGACCAAATTGGCAGAAGTCTATTGTGAGTGATTTCTTCCAGATCTTTGCTCCCCTACATCAGAAGTATCCCTGGAAGTAAAGGGTAGAAAAAAAAGGAAAGCTTACCCAAAGGGAATTCTTGGTGGGATTAGGACCAGCTTTAAGTATTTAGAAAATTATTTGTTTACACACAGCTTTAATTTTATAAATTTGACATTGTGAGATGAATGATAAAGAAGAAAATTCTATACTCATGGTTTGATATTGTAACAAAGTCTCCAACTTGAAATGACTTTGGAATTGTCAGAAGAGTGAACTGGGCAGTGCAATTTCTCACAGCCACGCATTAATCAATTTGAGGTATCTTGATTAAATTCTCCTCATGCCTCAAGAGTGAGGATAGACTTTAAGGTTACTTGAACAAAAGGCTCCAACAACCACAACAATTGTGATATAATCTCTGCATCTTTCTGAGGTAAAAGAAAAGAAAGTGTAATTCTTTCCTATCATATCATACAGTTGTCTGTTTGAAGGGCTAACGTGAGTTTTTGCTCCATGACATAATTAGGCTTAAGTTTCCAGGGATAAAATTTCTTTTAAAAATGTAAACTTACCCTCATTTCCACAAGTCATACCAGCATAGAGGGGAGGGAGCAGGGAGAGGAATCGAGAGAGGATGGTGGAGAGAGGTTGAGGCACTGCTAAGGGTAAGGGGGAAGATCACATGGTTGGACTTCATGTCCCCAGGAGAATCTCTGGTCCCTGAGTCCTCCCATCGCCTGCCTTCCCATGGCAAGATCCTGGGAGGGCTGGGGTCATACATTCACTAGCTGCCACTGCCTTGCCATTCTGCCACTTGTGACCTCAGTTTGTCTCGACCACCAGGCCTACTTCTGCATACTTTAAGTACTGCACACTTGAACTTGCAGCTATCTTTGCCCCAGCTTGACTTTCCCACTGCCAGTGAGATGGGGGAAGGGTCTCTCCCCAGCAATATTATAACTTCTTTACAAGCAACCCCAAAAAGTAGCCTGTCCCCTGTCATTTTTATTCATTCAATCAACATGTACTCCATGTTGATATTTACCAATCACCTAGCACATGTTAGGCACTGGACTCGGAACCAGAAGAATGGTGGGGGGCAAGACAGTGAAGGTCAATGACTCCGTGGATCTCACAATCAAGTGTTGTTATTACCCACTTTTCCAATGAAATTCAGATAAACTCCTCACTTGAACAGCCAAGTGGCACTCTCCGTCCAGGCTCTCAGAAGCATTTATTCCCACCAGTTGTTAAAGCATCTCGAGTCCTCCTTGTCTCTCTGCCGCAGAATGAGTTGTCTGGTCACCCAGCTACTTTCCTCCAGATGCCTTTTTCTGTTACCTTTTTCAAATGTTTAATCACCATCTCACGGAAAGCAGCTCTCACTTCTATTTCTCAGCAAATATTACAATATTACAATAATTACAATAATAGAATTTGGACAGCCAGCCTGGTGGGCCAGGGTTATATAGATAAGATATGAGAGGATATGAAACTCTTAAAGTTGGATATTTATATTTAAGAATATTTCTAGGCAGTGGGTAACACACAATGTTGGAAATAATAACTAAGGGGTGCATTTTGTATGTTTTACCCACTTTTCCTCATAGCTGAAAATTTAAGAAACTCATGAGAGATTTTAGAGAAGGGTGACGAGGTCAGTGTTAAATTGCCCACTTCATATCCTCCACAATGTATTTATTATTTAGGGAGCTTTCAAAAACACTTAAACAGAATTACGATGAAGTACAGTATGTCTTCAACTAAATTGGGGGGAAAGTACCCAATTAATTTCTTTGCCTATTGTCCTCCAGGATATTGCTTTTATCTTTCCCTAAAATCCTGCCTTAAAGGGACAACCAGCATTTCCTTTCTTCTTAGGGGGTTTTCTGTTCAGAATATAGTTGGATAGTCATAACAAGAATTTTCCCTTGTCCATTGCTGCTAGAAAGGTGCTAGAAAGGACTTTTGTGTTTCTAAGCGTCATCCGCTGGGAGGATGAGAGCACCTGGCCTGAGGCTGGGGGACATAGAAGGCTTCGGTTGCTGATCTACCACTACATATCATGGACCACTCGTCACCTCTAAATTGGTTTCAAAAGTCAGGCTCATGCCTCCTGACTATCCTGGAAATGCAGGTTGTTATGGCAAGGTGATGTGTGTGCAGAAATAGGAGGGAATTGAGGAAGATGTTGCACTGTGGACAGAGCACAGCCTGAACAATTAAAAATCTCTGTGAAAATCTAATCCTCCAAGCTGTCCTTGACTTGCCTATTCCCATGATGAGAGTGTGCTTATGAGGTCAGTAAACCAGACTCAGGACAGGCAGACAGCACCAGGTTATCCAGGAACCTCAGGGGAGTCACAGATGCCAATAGGACATCCTGGTATTGACAACAAAAGAGAGTGCTGGCTTGACTGTCTCAAATGCACAGGTGTAAAATCGATGCCTAGAAAGTATGTTGAGTCTCTGCAGTGATTTTTATTGGCTAAAGGCAGAATCATCTAAGTGGAAGAAACAATGAAATGTACCCCAGAATTCTGAGAGTTTTTCAGCAAAATCAATTCAGAAATATGATAAGGAAAAATATCCTGGACAAAGGAAAAGGCAATTTGATTCCAGCCTAATAGATATTAACCTGCTGAAAGAAGACCATGGCAACAGAAGAGTGCTGGTCAGCCAAAAAAAACATATAAAATGGGGATAGGAGAGGCAAAATTTGGCAGTGTGTGCTCAGACTACCCAGGGAAGAGAGGCTAAATCTGGGGGCTTCACCATGGCCTGGATGTGACATCCCTCAAGAGGCAGTACTGCTTATTGGTTAAAAATGTCTCTAGAGTCATACTAACCTGGTTTGAACACCAGGACAGTGGCTTACAAATGTACTCACTGTCTCCAACAAGATACTTAACTTTTCTGAGCCTTGGTTTCTTCACTTGTAAAATAGAGATGACAGGTCCTTGTTTCCTCTTCTTCCTGGGCACACAGTGAGGATTATGACTGCATTTCCCAACCTCCCTTGCAGTTTCAGGAGTGGCCATGTGACTGATTTCTAGCCAATGGAATAGAAGCAGAAGTGGTGTGCAACCCTTCTAGGCTTGACCTGTGAAAACCTCAGGCTGCAACCCTCCATCCTCTTTCCTTCTCCATTGGCTGGATGTGACAAAATCTCCAACATCCTGGGTACCTGAATGGCTGTGTGGAACAAAGCCCCTTTACTAACCTGGAAGCACCTTAGACTACATGAGGGAAAATTAAATTCTACTAGGTAAGCCATTATTCATTTTGAGGTCTATTTGACACAGCAGTTAGCATCTCTTAAACCAACACACTGGTTTGTTATGAGAATTAAATGGGATGAGTACATGTAAAACACTTAGGATAGTGCCTGGCGCCTAAAAAGGGCTTAAAATTGCAGCAATTATTGTTTGTTTGTTTTTGTTTTGTTTTGTTTTGTTTTTTTGAGGTACTGGGACTGGGGATTGAAACTGGGACCTCCTATGTGGGAAGCCAGCACTCAACCACAGAGCCATATTGGCACCCCTGAGTTGGTTCCCCCGTTTGTTTGCTTATTGTTTGTGTTTGTTTGTTTGTTTCTAGGAGGCACCAGGAACCAAACCAGGGACCTCCCAGGGGGAAGCAAGCACTCAACCGCTTGGGCCACATCTGCTCCCCTGCAGCAATTATTTTTATTCTGAGCAAACAGACATTCTTTGAGGCCAGTGAAATTGAGAAGTCAGGCTCACCTTATATTCCTTTGACTTTTTTTTTTTATTGCTACCTTAGCAAATAAGTACCATGTAGGATATGAATGAGATCTTGGATACGTACCGGCATGAGTGAGCAGGCTCCAATACCTCCCTTGTTCCTCAGATGAGGCATCCAAGGTGAGGTGGGCTCAGCATCCCGCACAGAGTGAGTAGTCTGTCAGGTCAGAGGAATTCAGAAGTGCAGGCTCACTGTCTTCATACCTTTTAGCCTGGGGTGAAGAGGTGAAGGGGAGAAAGGGGCTTCATCAGATCATGTCTCTAAGATGATACCTGAGCTTTCATTTATATTTTCTTGCTGAATCACTTTTATATAACATACTTCGTTCCACGTTTCATTTCTTAACTGTTCCACTGGGTCAATGAGAGGTTTCAACGCAATAGGACATGCCTGAACCTACCACATCCTACCATCATTCTCCTTGTACTAATTCCTCACATTCCAAACTAATATGTATTCTAATTTAGCTTTCCTGCCCTCCATAACTGAAAACTAAATCCCTGAATTAAGGACACAGACATTAGACACAGGAAAGAAAAATCCATATTAAAAATGAATATATTTGCATAGTTATTTATCTACCAGCCATATGCCAGCCATTCTCTATAAATCACCCTGCATTTTTTTCATGATATTTTCTACTGTCTGGAATTACAGTATTACATTTATCTGCTTACTTGTTTATTACCTGCCCCTTCCCACTGGAATGTAAGCTTTATGAGGACAGAGACTTTGTCCTGTTCGTTGCTGGGTCCCAGAACCCAGCACAGTGCCGGTCACAAAGTAGACACTCAGGAAACATTTTTTTGAATGAAAAAAATGTTGAATAAGTGGATGTTTATCACTTATTCAACATTTTCCTGGATCTGTCCAGTTGTGGATCTGTCCAGTTGTGGAGGACTGATCAAAGATAGTTTCTAGACAAGAAAAGTTGATTACCAGGCCCCAGACCAGACCTGGTACCAAAATCAGGTTACCTTGCGGGTAAGAAGACAGTTGGAATCTTTAGGCAAGGTGACTACAAGCCCACCTACACAGTCATGAAAACATTTGGGAAAGAATGGAAATTTCTACATCACCTTTGTGGAGATGAATCCAGCTTTTTGTCTCTGTATTATATTGCAATTCATTATCCCCCGTCTGGTGTCAGGAAAAAAGTTAAAGTCCCTGGGATTACTTAGCCTAGAGGAGAAAATGTTGAGATGAGATATAATCCGCTCACTAAAACATGTCTTGTTAAATTTACTTCGTGTCTTTTTTGGTCAGGGTCATTAAATTGATGGATCTGGGGAATGTGCTACAATAAAGGATTTCATGGTGGTCTCAGGTTATACCCACAGACAAGAAGGAAAAAGGTGGGTGAATGGGCACATGATGAAATGACCGTTCCTGGAGGATACAGCAGGGGTCCTTGGTGATGGATTTCAGCGTGATGGTTAGAATGCAAGAACACATGCTGATCAGATCTGAAGATCACAGAGCTAGAAATAAGAACTCATACACGGGGTGACAGAATCGGGTCCCATAAGTATCTTATTGAACTGTAACAATGGACCGAATATAGCAAGGCTGAATTTAATAGAGATAGATATAAAGTCATGCACTTGGGTTCAACAAATCAATCACAGCTAAATTCTTTTAAACCTACCAAGCCAATCCCAAGCTGCACAGCCAATATCCTGAAAAACTCAGTCCTTGGCAGTTTACACAGCACAAGTCAAGAGCCCTATTGCCCAAGGTCACCTGCTAACTTATTTTCTGATTGAGTCTGGTACCTGAGCTTTTGACCTCTTGCTCCATTCCCTGAGTCAGACTGAATACTTGTCCTTGGGCTCTGACCATGTACTCCTGTCTGCAACCATTGCCCCTGCTTTGACTTCTTCTGGTTCATACTCCAGCCCCCTTGAGCCCAGACTCTGGAACACATACCAGCTCTTCTGATCACAGATAGCTCGAAGACAGAGTGCTTGAAGCATTGACCAATCTTGACACCCCTGAAGCTTGCTAGAAGTATAAAGCAAATGACCTAACCATGATACAGGCCAACAAAAACACCACTGCAGACTTGGACCATGTGGCCATATTCCTAGTGCCTAGAGCTAGAGCTTTTGGTCTTTCTCTGTCCACTCTGTGATAGTCAACCATATCTTGAGATAAGGACCTGCTTCTGTATACCACACATGCTTGTGTATCTCAAGAAATAAGGGTGAGGAGACTTGGAACCATATGCTATGAAAGAATATTCCCCCTTTATTCCCAGGGAAGAAGGAGGAAATAATCCTTAGTTACCTACATAGCTAAGTCATACTTTGTTGTTGCCTTTTTTGTATTTTACAATATGTCAAGATGTTTTTACCATGAAAATATTCCTCTACTGCAGATTCATTGAAGAATGAGTGAAAAGTTAGAGCCTTTTTATAAAACATAGAGAGGGGATTTTTCTTTTTAAATTTTAAGAAATACCATGTATTAATAGATGATATTTTAGGAAAATACAAACTATCAAAATTGGCTCAAGAGGATGTCTACTTAGCTGGTCCCCTAGCTTGAGAACCTCTGAATGGTGTGTTTTTTGTCCACCTGGTCACACAACTATGGTGGGACATGCAATTATTTTGGCTTGTTTGTTTGTTTTGTCGAGGACAAATAGTTACCTTGGGGAGCATGTGCCTTCATTTCACTATCCCTGAATTTTTTTCCATAATGACTTAATTTTCTTAAGAAATGAAACGAATCAGAATCCAGCCCATGCTATTCAAGGACTTTTCTAATGCTTCCCTCCCACTCCCCACATTTGGCACCTTTCCGACCACTCTTCATCAACGTGGAGGCTAGGGGAGGGGAAGGTGCCCTTGGCCCGCCATGCTCCATTCCCTCACCACTCCGTGAATTGTCAGGTGGCTGGCTTGAAGAAGTACCAAAGGAAAAATAAATACCCATTTTCAAACTGCCTCAGGAAGGGTAGTGTCCAAGCTGTTTGCAGCGGGAGAGACAGCATTCCAAGTGACTGCCTTTCTCACCACCTGCCTAGACTCTTAGCCACTGCTGAGCAGAACATCAGCTCTCAGCTCCAACTTCGGGAAGAGATGGAAGAAGATGTGAGATGACCTCATATGGAAGCTTCTGCTGTCTCTATCTGATCTTAGCCTCCTCTCCCAAAGCTACCCATATCAGCTACAGTCCATTTAGTATTCCAGAGAACAGCAGAACCTGCAAACTCCTCCTCCGGTTCTGGAAAGAATGTCATTCAGTCCAAAATAACCTTTCAAATTGTGTGCTCCAGTCAGACTCAAATGCTCCTACTTCCTTGTTCATAGCTAGCGAGGTCCTGCCTCCATGCCCTGTCTCATGCTGTGCCCTGTATGGAGTATCTTTTCCATCTCTTGATGTCTTCCTTTGCTTCAAATGCCAGCTTAAATGAGACCTGGCTCTAGGAAGCGTCAATGATTTCTCCCTTACAAGTGTCTAGCTCACACGGCATGTGCTCTCTGATTTCTTATGGCCCTTCCTCTTTCAACCTTGTACTATACTCATATATGCACATGCCTTAACTCGTCTCTGGACTGTAGGCTTTTCTATGGTATGGACACTGTCTAACCACCCTTATTTCTCCCTTAGGCACTCAGCAAGTGAATGAAAGATGCATCCTTATCTTAAAAGCTGCCCAAGTTCCTGGTGCCAGGGAAAAGCTGCTTATCTCTCTGTTTCTTCTGGGGTACTTCATAAGGTATCCCCCTTTCAAAGCACATTTAATTCCCACCACCTCTGAGTCTTTGGGTGCCAGGGGCTCCTGATAGAGCTCTATTTTGAAGAGCTGCTTGAATCAAGGAGCGCTGTCTGGGTCCTTTCTCAGCACACACCCATGCTCACCCAGTACCACTCTGTCCTGTAGGTAGGGAGAAGTACTAAGCAGTAGCCATCAACAACAGCTCTTCCCAGCTCCTCCTTCCATCCCCACTAAAAAGTCACCCCATGACCTCTTTCCAAACACTTTAGGAAGAAGCTTGAGGCTCCCTTATGGATTTGCCCCCATCTCACATGAGACAGTTTGCTACTGTGGAAAGTCCTGGCCCAGGGCTTGAAAGTCCAGCATCTAGTCTTAGCTTTCTCTGACTCTGATATCTTGAGAAGTCTTTTCTCTTGCAGATTTCTTCTCTGTGAAAATAAAATCAGTGCCTCATAAACATTTTCCAGCTTCTTACCCTTTCATTTAAGTGAAATCTTATACAAAAATGAAAACAAATAAATAAAAACAGAGCTCTTCTGGCTGACATGAAAGGGGATGTGGCTTTATCTTCTCATTTAATTTCTTTCTCCTCCATTTCCTCACCTCCAGCAAATACCTCTGAGAGATCCTTGGATCCTTCAGCAGCCCTACAGAACAAAGTTTGAAAACTATAGAATAGATGACCACTGAGGAGTCCTCCTAATCTGAGTTTCTGATCCCAGTACATGGAGATCAGGGGTAGCCCAACATGGAGGGGACTTGAAGGAAGCAAGTGCCAATTACCTAGGTGAGGAGCCTGAGCTCCTTCCAGGGACATGATCACCTGTCTCCACAGAGCAGACAAGCCACCTACTGACAATCCCAGGCTTTACGGGTGGGGGTGCTACGTGAGGGCAGGGACCACATTTCATTAGCCTGCATGCTCACCACTGAGCACTGCGGCTGGATCAAAGCTGTCATTTCTACATAATATTGGATGACTCTCAGTGACTAAGAGTTGTTTCCCATGCCTCCTCTCAGAAAGCATTAAATTCCACTCTGCATTGCATCTAAGCTAGCTGCATTCGTGTCTATCTTGTTGCTATGCTGGAAGGTACTTGAGGGTATGGACAGTTTCTCATTCATCCCTGTATCCCGCCATCTTATACAAATCTTGGCACATGGTAAGTACTCAGTAAATATTTGTGAAAGGAATGATTTAGAATGAGTAGATTCAGGATGCTGCTATCTTGTCCTGGCCCTTCCAAATATGACCATGGTCAGAGAAAAGTGATCACTAACTCCTGGTGTCATATTCAAATCTGAAGGAAAGCAAAGTAATGTTTGGCATGTCTAGACTCTAATGTGATGCTGATATTAGATCCACCCTTGTTCCCAGCACAATACTAGGCTGCCTCTTCTACCCTCCCCGAGCAGACCACATTCAGGGAATGTCAATTTAGGTGAATACTCACTTAAGCAAAATATAAGTAGGGCAACAAACTTGCTGGGAGAATACCATGTAATGTAGCCCAAGGCTAAATATAATTTGGGGGGGCTATCTGCTTTGCATTATCTATGCATTCCTTCACTAGGAGAAAAGAATGAGACCCATGTTTAATACTGGGAATGGGACAATACCCGGACTCAATTTAGCATGTCCAAAACCAAATTCCTGGCTTTCCTTCCTAGATCTGCTCCTTCCAGTATTTTCCCTGTTTCAGTTCATGGAAATTCCACTCTTTCAGTTGCTGCAGCAACAGATTTTAAGTCATCCTTGGCTCCTCTTTCTCTCACACCCCATCTGCAATCCATCAGCAAATCCTGTTGGCACTGCCTTCAAAATACATCCAGAAGCTGATTACTCCCCACTGTCTCCACTTGTTACCACTTTAGGCAATTTATTCTTATAAGAAGCTTTATTTTCATTACCTTCTCTTTGTCAATGTGTCTTTGTTTAAATACTAGAGGAGAGGGGCCAATATCCTCACTTTACACTGTAACCATTTAATGTTTTCTCAGATCTATGAAAATATCTCCTTCATTCATTCACCAAGTACTTACTGAATGTCCACCACATGGTCAGCTAGGTGCTTGGAAGAAAATATGAAGTATATGGCCTAATCTCTGCTCTACAATATAAGATGGGCCAAGGTAAATCACACAAGAAAGGTAAAAACCAAAAACCCAAACCAAAGCAACATGAAGTAGGGGTAGTAGTCAGACAAGGTTAGAACTAGATGAAGTTTGTGAAGGAGGCAATCCTTGATTTGCGCCTGGAAGAAGTAGTGGGCCTCTGGCAGGCAGAGAAAAGGCCAGTCCAGGCAAAGAAGACAGAATGAGCCATGTGTGAAAAGTTGCTGGAAGGTTAAGTGACTACAAGGCAGTAAGGTCTGGAAGGTGGGTTGGGGTTAAAACACAGACAGCTCAGCGTGTCAGTCTCAAGGAGGTCATAGGAAGGCTTGAGAATGCAGGAGAGGACAGTGGTTCCAAGTATGGGCTCTGGAGACAGGAAGACCTGGGTTCTGGCAATGTTGTTTCTTTGCACCGCGATTTTGTCCTACCTAAACTTGAGTTGATAATAGCACCCACCTCGTAAGTTATTTTGAGGATGAATAATATAATGCAAGTAAAGGGCTCAGCACACAATAAGTTCTCAAGTGTTAGCTATTACTATTTCACTACTTCTGTGTGCAATTTGTAAAATATTTTCCCAAATCAGCAGCAATTTCTCAGAAATATTTTGTAGTTACTTCCCAATGTGGACTGTAAAATTAGCTATAAAGGAGAAACTTTCAATAAGCTGCTAATGAGTAGTTGGGCAAGGTGTGCAAACATAAACATAAAAAGAAACATACTTAAGAATACACAGGCATGCTGATTCTCTCTCTCTGTGCGTGTGTCTGTCTGTCTGTCTGCCTGTCTCATACACATGCAGAATTCTCTAATAGAATTCTGAAAACAATATGTCCTAGTAAGCATTCTTGGTGCTGTGCCCTGGGGATGATCCAGCGTCAATGTGGAGGAAGCTATTCTAATCAGTTTCCCTTGAGAAGCCTGTGGTTGCTTGGAATGAGAAAAGCCTGTAATAAAATGTTGTGTGTGAATTGATAAAGTAACTATTATTACTGTGGACAATGAAGTACAAGAAACAATGTCCTGGTTAATTTATACATGCCCTTGAATTTACTCTTCTCTGATTTTGTTACACACGGAGTCGTCTTTGCAAAGTGAAAGTGGATGCATATGTGAATCAATATGCCCCACTTCATAAACCTGGTTTATAAAATAAGGTCACTTTTCTTTTAATAATAAAATCTTTATGGCTCTCAGCTTCCCTTTGCTGTTGAGAGACTGTATTCTTCCCTTCTTTGGGACTACCATTTCTGTGATAATCTCAGTGTCCAAGGGTGCTGCAAGAATTAAATAAATTAGTATAGAAAAGCTTACACTAGTGTCTAACTCTTTTCTAATAGTTATTGTTAGAATAAATCAATACTATTTGTTATTGTTATTCCTATCATCAATACCATTCCTAGTACTCATCTTGACCATTTGAGTCAGATTTTGGTGAGCCAACTTGAGGAAGAGGATGCCACACTTGTCATGCCTAGTAGTTGTTGAAGCTGTTCATGAATATTCCAGCTCTCTTTCTTTCCTAGGACCAGGTGCAATTGCACTTACTCTACTACTTGTGGTTGGGTGGAGCCATGTGAGTAGTTCTGGCCAACGGGTTGTGAGTAGAAATACTGAGGGTCACCTCCAGGCTGGAGCATGCACTTCCTGATGGAGGATGCTCCAATGTTCTATTTTCCCTCTTCCAAGGAAACCAGCAATGTTCTAGATAGTGGCTGCTCCTTCCACCTTTGTCTCATGAGAGTGATGATGAGATGCAGCAGAGCCCCAAGCTGACCTGCAATGAATAAGAAATAAATCTTCACTCATTTCAAGTCCCTGGGATTTGGGTTTGTTTGTTACTGTGACTTACTGTAGCTTATCCTGACATACCAGTAATTTATCAGAGAATAAGCTACTGCATTGTGAGTATATTACCAAAGAAGGAGGCCATGGCTCACTGAGAACACAAAAAGATTCTTCACCAATGGATTTTTCTGCCACTGTATTTCCCAAGGTATTTCACAGGGAAAATGTGGGGGAGGGAAAATCAGGCCCTCCTTTCAGAATTATGCTTACCTCTAACTAGGCTCCCAATGTTATGGCCACTCCCGGCCATTGTTCCCACAGCATGCCCACTGTGATAAGATGGCCCAGCCTCAGCCAAATGCTTTATCCTCAATTTGACAAACAAGCCCTATCATCACCCACACCCCTTCTCCATCACAGTGACTTTTCAGTATCCTTTTCTATCTCCTGGTCTAAATCAGAACCATCTCAGTCATCAGAGATTTTTCAAATAACGCTGAACATCAAAAAAGAAAGAGAAAATTTTTTTCCAGTCCTTTTAAAACTTGGCGCCTTTTGCCATCTTTAAGGTCTCTATACCATGAATTATGGAATGGGTGACTGTCATAACCAATGTGTGACTCCCAATTCCCACACATCAGATACCTTGCCTTTTCTCCTGTCCCTTAATATCTCTGTGTGGAAACCTCTATTGACCACATCTCAGGATCATGGCAATGCTCTGTTTGCAGTTCTGCCTCCAAATGGACTGTGAGTTGTTTTTGCCTAAATATCTGGGATTTAAATACTCATGCTTTCCCCACCCCAACTGTATAACACAATGCATAACATATGCTCCCTGGCAGAGGGAGGAGTGGGTGAGGAGCTCAACTTAGAAGACCTAGCTAAGGTATTACATCCTACAAAAAGCCCTTTATTAAAAAAAAAAAAAAAAAGCCCTTTCTTGACCTCCTCCTACCTCCCATCCACTACCAACTACCAACTATGGTAGAGACAGCCATTCTCTTTTGTGTCCTTCTTTGACCCGACAAACTTTTACTCTTGTGGTACCTCAGTTTATTGCCTGAAAGGCAAGCTTTTTGTGTTGTTTTTTTTAAATTATTATTTTCTTCAAAGTCCCACTAATTAGTCTGTCCGTGCTGTGGGCCCTTAATGGATGTCTGTTGGAAATCATAGATGAACTCACAGCTTATATGTCCACATAAATACACATATCTCAGTTAAAAATAGCGGTGAGTGGATGTGGCTCAAGCAGTTGAGTGCCTGCCTCCCACGTGGGAGGTCCTGGTTCAGTTCCCGGTGCCTCCTGAAAAAACAAAAACAAGCAAAACAGATGAAAAAAACTGGCTTCCCACATACAAGGTCCCAGGTTCAATCCCTGGCCCAGGCACCTTAAAAAAAAAAAAAAAAAAAAATTTGTGGACCCTCTAGTATAACTGGATGAGACTTGGAAAGGATGAGTAGGTAGGAACAGGAGCCAGTGCAATTTAAATAATTACTATGAATCTATATCCACAAGGGACTGGGATCTGGAGTACTTGGTTTCTTGTATTTCCAATACAAACTCCCAGGTCAACAGGGGTTTCTTTCTTTTCTTTTTTTTTTCTTTATACTTTTTAAAAAATTTTATTTTTACAGAATCTTTAGATTACATAAAAGTTATATGCAAAATATAGGGGATTCCCATATACTTTACCCCTTCCCCTCCCCGTTAACAACATTTTTCATTAGTGTGGCACATTCGATACAATTGATGAACATATATTGAAGCATTGCTACTAACCATGGTCTATAGTTTACATTATGGTTTACACTTTGCACTGCACAATTTTATAGGTTTTGACAAACTGTATAATGGCTTGTATCTGTCATTGCAATATCATGCAGGACAATTCCAGTGTCCCAAAAATGTGCCATGTTACACCTATTCTTCCCTCTCCCTCCCCTCAGAACCTCTGCTGACCACTGCCTTTTTATAAATGTTACAAGTTCTTCCACTACTAGAATAATAATAAGTCTACTTTAGTCCAAAGTTGCATTCCCCCCTTATGTTTGTTCATTCCTCAGTCTTGAGGATTTTGGGATAGTGATGCCCACTCTGTTTCTGATTAAGAGGGGGCTTAGATCCCATGGGGCAGATGGGTGGAACTGTCTTGCTTGCAGTTGTAGATACTCTTTTTTTGGGGATGGGCATTGTCCATCATTATCCTTTTGTTAGTTTTGAGAATACCAGATTAATTTCTACCTCTACTCCTTGGCTCATATAATGTCCATATATCTGCAAACTCTTCTCTTCTCTACCTATCTAATTTGAGCAGTCCTTCAAGTCTGCCTCCTATTTGCTATCTTTTTCAACCAATCTCTGCTTATGCAGTCTCCCTCTGCTCTGAACACCTATCACACTCCATTAACATCCACTTAGGCACTCAATTGTTTTCCAACTATCTATCTTGTCTGCCTAAGGACTATATTTCCTTCAAGTGCAGGGACCTCGTCATTTATGTCTTCCATATTTCTCCAAGAGCCCTTGTGACTATGTATACTAAGGGTTGATACTTATTAGATAGGTGGATGGAAAAAACAGCACATAAATGTGTTTATATACTTCCGTTCATTTAATTCTGCCAAAATGAAATTACTGACCTCTCATCATAACATCAGTTATTTTCCTTGTAGTAGAGAGAGATTTTCCCTGATATGTTGATGTTTTTACTTTCACCCTCACTGGGAAGGTGTACTGAGAAGGGGAAAAAGCAAATACACAGGCTGCATAATTTGGGGCAAGCATGAGATCTTACCCAGGCCAAGTTGCCACACCCGGAAAGGAAGAAAATAATAGCAATGGAGTAATAGTAGCAGGGATGTAAGGGACATTGTGATGGCCTCTCCTACATCCATGCCCTGTTTGTTTGTTTCTAGTTCCCCTCAAAGCCTATGGGCTAATGGATTAACCCAAATCCGTCAGCATAATCCCATCTGGGCTACTGTTACGGGTTCAGGTGCAGACCCTTAGCCCAGTTCAGGCCAATGAGTGTGGGGGAAGACATTTTGCTTGAGCTTTTCCCAAAGCTTTAGTTAATGGAAGGCATGGCAGAGAGATGGAAATAAACCAGGTGCTGGAGGCATTGTTTAAGCTACTGAATGGAGGCATCTCTGAGCTCATGCTATGCTGGATTTGAGTTAAATGAAGCATATACATCCCCTTACTATTCAAGTCGCTTTGATTGGATTTTCTACTTGCAACCAAATATAACTGGTATACATATAATAACAGTAATAATTATAATATCTGCACTACAAACTCACAGAGTAATTGGGAGAGGAAAGGATAATCACAAGTAAAAGTGCTGTGTAGTCTTTATTATGCAAATGTTTGTTAAGATGCCTTCCCTCAAGAGATAGAACTTTTTGAAAGGATCTTAAAAATGTAGATGACTTGTTAGGTTGTTCATCTTGGGAGTTAATTTTTTTCTTTTCTCAAAAGGGTTTATCAGAAAGCTTGAGACAAGCTGAAGAGAAAAGGAAATGTGGCAGATAATGTACATGACAAGCTTTCTAGAAAGAACTAATTTACACACAACCTAGTGCCCAGCACAGAGTAAATGCTAAATAACTCTTTGCATTTAAATTTTATTTTTAACAATAGATTGATCATACATGGTACAAAATTTTTAAATTACAGAAGGGAATATGTGTAGTTTCCCTCCATCCTCTGTCCCCCAGTCACCCAATGTACCTTCCCTTACCACTGTTTTTTTTTTTTTCTGAGCATCTTTCCTGAGTAAGTTTATATATTTACAAACATTTACATATATATATATTTCCACACAAACGTTAACACCTAATATACACTGTTCTTCACTTAAAAAAAAAAAAAAATCACATGAAGTATCTTGGAGGTCTTCCCACATCAGTGCCCACAGAGGTATCTTTTTAACTACCGCGGAGAATTCCAAGGATGACCCAATCTAAATATAAGTAACCGGTGTTCATTGTCGGACATTTAGATTGCGATGTCAGACTATGATGAAATGATTATCCTTCTCTGGGAGCATCATTTCACAATAATAGAAGTCCATCTGTAGGATAAATTCCAAGTCGTGGGACTGGTGATTCATAGGGCATATTTACAGTGACTTTCTTTTAATTTTTGAATTAATGAATGTTGAATTCGAAGAATTCGTAGGATGCTCTAGTGGGGCACCGAAGCAGCTCTCCAAAGCTGCGTTATTAAGGGTGACGATTGCAGGAACCGCTGACAGAGCCAACTCCGTGACTGCACCGGGAAGCCGCACGCGCAGGCTGTCCTCAGCCCTCCGGCTCGCGGGACTCCACCGCGCCAGACCCGCCTTCCCGCGCTGACCCGCCCCTGTGCGCAGCGCCCCCAGCCAGGAGCAGGAGGACCCAGGCACGTGCGTTTCCCCGTGAGTCGCCCGGCCGCCGCGCAAGTGAAGAGTACGCATGCGCTTGCCGCGGGGGGAAAGTAGGTCAGACTCCTCCTCTCACGTGACTCGCTCCCCTCAGCTACCCCCGGCGCCTCCCAGCCCGAGCGCAGCCGGGATGCGCTCTGCAACCAACGTGACAGGGCTGGGCGCGGGCGGAGGCGGGCCCGGCGCCCGAGTGCCCGGCGCCCGCGAGGATTTGCCGGTTCTCCTCCCTCCAGAGCGCTCGGCTTTGAGGTCGGGCGGGCAAAAGGGAGCGGTGCGCGGAGTAGCCAGGGGCCGAGCTGGCAATGCATTAGAGGGGAAAAGGGACCTCAAATTCCTGACAAATGAGTATAGGAAGAGACTAGGGCTGAGTAACATATTCCACTTTAATCCTTTTTGAACTAATTCTGCCTGAAAGATGGGAAAGCGCGTCACACTCCATCATGAACCGAATCAGACTGATGGTTTGCAGACCCATTTTGTTTATAGGTTAACTCTGATATTCATGGAAAGAAAGTTTGTAAAAGAATATTAATGATTCCTGGAGTTTTACAGGAATATTCCACAGGACCCATTTCTAACGTCTTCCCACTCTCTTCACCCGAAAAAGGTACCCTCTCTAGAGGCTTTTAAGCAAACTTCTCCCCTTGCACTAGAGACTTCCGCGGTGATGGTGGTGTTGAAAGGCGTAGGGGCAGTGGGGTGCGGAGGGAAGGGGTTTGAGGCGATTCTCAATTAATTGAAGCCTGTTTCATATATCAGGAATAGTTCCACTTCTTGCCCCTTCTGACTTGTAGCTTGTACAAACGCCCGCCTCTGCCTCAACGAGTTGCAATCCAATGAAGAAAGATCACAAGTAAAATCAATGGGTCACGGTGCAAAGGGCTGTAAGTGCTGGACTAGAGGCGCGTGCCCAGGTGTTAAAGAAACGCAGAGGAGGAGGGGCAGCCAAACGCAAGGGTGGGTACCGCGAGTGTTGAAGGCTAAGTGGGAGTTAGCTGGCAGAGAAGGAAGGCGGAGGAGGTGGGAAAGTGTTCCAAACAAAGGGAACTGCTAATAGTTACATATTTCCCTCAAGGAGTTTTTAGTATAATTGTTTTAGTTATGCATTTCGTTGGAATGTATGTTGCTTCCATTTATGTTTCTCTAAGTCATTCTTTAATGAACACCATTGCGCATAATGCTTTTTCCCCTCCATTTAAAAATAAATCCTTGGAATGGGATTGCTATGTAAAGATACAAATATTTTGTGGCTTTTGATAAAACATTGCCAAAGTAATTCCCAAAAAGTTTCTACTAATTTATACCAAGGTGGCATTTAAATATTTAGCATTCTGGCAGTAAACAGCCTGTTATTTATTTCAAATCAATGACGTCTGATGAGATTAACACTTGATTTTCTAGAATGCCACAAATCATAATACATACATTTTTCATGATCTATGATAAAATTCTAATTGAATTCAAGTTTAAAAAAAAGAAAATATAAAAACCAGTGCATTTAATCTTTACAGGAAACCATCTAGGATGTACAAGGTGGGAGCAAGGGGAGGGAGGTGCAGTGGGAGTGAGACAAACAAAAGATGCTGGCAAAGCCTGCTCACATTGCCCCGTTCTTATTGTGAATCAAGAGTAACAGAAAGAAGTTCCACACGCTCAAGAACAAGCAAAGAGATTTATCTTCTCACCTCTGAGCAAATGTCAGAAGAAAAGCAGCAGAAGCCAAAGGACCCAAGTTCTGACCAAGAGGCCACTCAACCTTGCAGGAGGAAGACTGGTCACCTGTCAGGGAATGGATTTAGGAAGCCTGTGTGCTTGGCAACTCAGTGTCTGTTGACATCTGTATATACAAGAAGACAACATTGCTGTCATTCAAAAGGACATTTAGTACAAAAGGTAATTTAGGTAATATGGAAAATGTGTGAAGAAGGTATCTAGCTTTTTGCCTGTTTAAGCTAGAACATTAAGAAAAACTGAAGCACAGAGCAAAAAGATATATTTTTTTAGAGATAACGTTGTGCTGCATACTGTGGTTGTTTCCTTAAGGTCCATTTTGCACCTTGTGTAGTGACCTTACACTTTGGGGGTGGGGGGTGGGGATCCCACCCTCCTCCTCAGCTTCAGGCATTAACCTTGGTGGATTTAACAAATAGGGTAGACCCATTGCTCTTTTTATGAGGATTAAGAGAGATGATGCATAGAAAGCACTTAGAAGAATGCCTACTGTGTATAACTTGCTCAGTGAATATTCATTGTTACAGTTATTATTATTAATGTAAAAATGACTGGTTCAGAGGAAAGCCTGAACTTGTTTCAATGGTTATGTGATGTCGTTCTTTTTTTTTTGGATAGGAGTAAAGAAGCACATGTAACTATGATGCCATCTTTCCACCTTGAGGAATGCTATCCCAACCACATACCTGAGAAACAGGGAGGGGCAGAGGAGGCCACACCCTGATCAAACTGTGCTTGCAGCCTGAACTACCTCATGGCATTTCAGTTAACTGAGCCAAACACATCCCATTTGATACTTCAGTCATTTTTCTTTTGTCAACAGAAGCACCCTAACAAATACCATGCCCAAGTCCTCATTTTAATGGATCAAAATGATGACATTCCATTCTGAGCATCAACTTGTTAAAGAAAGGAACTTAATCTCATCTCCATGGCTGATGAATACAATGATCTAAGAAAACATTAATGATCAAATGAGGATTGTATTGTTGTGTATCAGATCTTCATCCTTATTCTATTCTACAAGGTTACTGTTTAGGAGTGTGTGTGTATGTGGGTGTGTGTAGAGAGAGACAGAGAGAGAAAATTGGGATTGGAAGAGCACCCTTCTGGGA
The DNA here is from genome assembly GCA_026826555.1 of Tolypeutes matacus. Lineage (NCBI taxonomy): Eukaryota > Metazoa > Chordata > Mammalia > Cingulata > Chlamyphoridae > Tolypeutes > Tolypeutes matacus. The sequence continues at coordinate 8,953,779 of JAKSZT010054055.1, forward strand.
CTGGATCCAGAAGCCTGAAAAACAGCACCCATAGACTTTTAAATATCTGTCCTCAAAGAACAATCCACGTTGATGGCAGAAAAGCAAATGCAAAGGTAGCTTTGATTTAGTCTATGCCTCTGGGCAATTTTGCTAAAGAATCTGTTTCAAGCTGGTCTCTTTTTTTTCCTCCCTTAATACTTCTTGGCTAAACTGTTGGTGCTTTATTGAAGAGTAGACTGTCATTTCTGGACATGGTTGAACAGCTGTTTCTGTGTTCTTTCTAATTTCAGTAACGCAGGGTTCCAAAAGAGAATGGAAAGCTTGGTTTGCATTCCTAGGTTGGCCATTGAATTGAATGGTTTTTACTGTAAGAGAAAGCCATGTGGCGTTGAAGTCACTTCCCGGTTGGGACTCAATTTCTCCAAATGCTTACATTTGGACTGCATAATTTCCAAGGTTCTGTCCATCTATTCATTATATGATTGGATGAAAATAAAGTACTTTGGTTTCTTTGTTGGGCTTTGGTAGTAAAGACTGTAAATGTAGTTTTCAAATACCCTTTCCCAGCATGCAACTGGCTGTTAAGCCCCACCTCCACCACATAGTCACAACAGACAAGGTGGATGCATTTCTTTTAGAATGAGATGATCCACAGCTCCCATCTTTCAACATCTGCCTATGGTTATTTCCTTATGTAATTCTTTTATTTTTTTTCCTTGAATGGGGAAGGCAGCTGGGAGTAAGAATTGTTTGTAGTGGCAGCCTGCATTCTAAGGAAAATATTTTGCCATTGCCAGTCTGTAACATCCCAGGTAAGACTTGCTCCAGCCCAGAGTTTCTTAACCTGGGATGTACATTAAAATCACTGTGATTTGTAAAATGTGCATGGCAAGGCCTCCACCTCTCAAAATTCTGAATCAGCAAGTCTGGGGAAGGACCTGAATTTGTGGAAAGTTCCACAGTATAATGCTGTGTGCCACCATTTGGTCCAAACTGTTTTTCCCTGCCTAATAAGTCATTCCCAGGCCCTTTAATCTAATGATTAAAAAATGTCTTGTATCACACAGTACAGTTCACACTCAGGGAAACACATCTGCAATTAAGAGGGACAATTCTTGTGTTCAAAGTTATTATTAGGGGTTTTACTTGGTTTTAAGAAAAAAATTCTGAATATTTCAGAAATTTACCGAATTTTACCATTCAAAATGCTTTTAGCATTTCTGAAACTAGGGATAAAGCAATGCTACAGAGCTAATGGCTAAACAACAACAAAATTTTTATGGTGTTTGCAATAGATGAACAATATTTGTATACCAGTGTTCTCGGTTAAATCATTGAGGTGCATTCTGTAATTACAGCACTGAAATAACAAGAGGCTTGATGCCATCAACCCTCCCAGAGAGTTTATTTAAGGTAATTGTATTTATTTGCTGGACTGTAATTAAACAGGTTCTAGCCTTCTGTTCCCTCAGTCTTGCATCTCTGTGGATGCATATGGAATTGATTTTCACCAGACTCCAGTAAAGAGTATCCAGAGAGAAGGAAAAAAGGAAAAATTATTCCAAAACATAGAAAAACAAAGAATTACCCATTAATTCCAGAAGTCTAACTCTTAGAATAGTGGAACAAGTAGAGGCTTTGGGGTCAAACAGAACAGGCTTGACCCCCAGCTCTTCCACCCACTACGACTAGTCGTGTGTAGCTCTACTCATCACTTCACCTTCTGAGTTTCAATGCTCTTCTGTTCACTGGTGATAATCACATGTAGTGAGTTGCTGTGAAGATCAGTGTAAAGATAATGTATGTAAAGTGCTTGGCACATAACAGGCCCCTTCTATTGGTTGCAGGCATCATCATTATTTTTATTTTCCTTGGAAAAAATACTCAAAGATGTAAATAAGCAGGGAATTATTTTTTGTTTATAGTTTCATCCTAATGAGAGGAATTTAATAGGATTTAGACTAATTTGGAAAGGTTTATCAGCCTGTTTTTAAATAGGAATGCCAACTCTGACATGGCTGCTTCTCTATAGATGAACCATAAAATATGTAAAGATATTAAGGTATATGTGAAGTTTTGAAGGGACTCAAAAGAAGTCCTTAAAATGACTTTTAAGTGCACATTAGCTGTGAATTGATAGCTTAACTTAAAATCTGGTAAAAACTCAAACTCCCTGGACTTGAATAGTTGCTGCAATTTGGAGCAATTTTTTCAATGGAGCAGGGACTGGGGGAAATGGATTCACATAGGATATGTAATATTTAAAAGATCTCAGATTCTTATATAGCCCAAGGTTAGTAAGTACAAAGCAGATAACTGAACTATTCTTCAATTGTTGTTTGGGAAGGGGAGAAGAAAATTGAGCCATCCAAAAATAATTATCCTGTTAAGGTCCTGAACTTGCTTGGTGCAAATTCAGTTATCAACCTGAGTGTCGAGGCAATGAAAGCAGAAAGTAAGTGTTGTGATATTAATATCAGATATTTGAAATCAAAAGGAAGCATGAAGCACTCTATAATTATGATTAATCCAGCCTAATGAGGATAAGATATAACTATCATAAATCTTTTTGCACCAAGTAACATAGCAAACAATATAAACAAAACTATTAAGGTTGAAATAGTGGATACGTACATCAACTATTTACCCTTTAAATAGAAAACACATCCTTCTTTTTTTCTTTTTCAAAAAATCTTATTGAAGAATATCATTCATATATAAACATACATAAATAATAAGTGTATAGTAGAAGTTGTGAACTTATAAAACAAACATGTATAACATCATACAGGGGTCCCATACATCCCACCACCAACACCTTGCATTGTTATGAGACATTTGTTGCAAATTATGAAAGAATATTGTCAAAACATTACTACTAACTAGGACAACCAGCAAAATGGCAGCAGAATAAGGAGCTCTGTATTAGTCAGCCAAAGGGGTGCTGATGCAAAATACCAGAAAGTGGTTGGTTTTTATAAAGGGTATTTATTTGGGGTAGAAGCTTACAGTTACAAGGCCATAAAGCATAAGTTTCTTCCTTCACCAAAGTCTGTTGCCTCATGTTGGAGCAAGACAGCTGCCGACATTTGACAGGGCTCAGGCTTCTTGGGTTCTTCTCTTCCCAGGGCTCCATTTCTCTCCAGGCTCAACTCCTCTGTTTCCTCCACAAGGTCAGCTATAGATTATGAGGCTCTCTAGGCTTTGCTTCTCTCCACAAGGCCAGCTGTGAACTGTCAGGAGAATGGCTCGTCTTTTTTCCTTCTCCCCCTCCTCATCAGAACTCCAACATCAAAACTATTACAACTCTGTTCTTTGCCATGTCTTTTTATCTTTGAGACCCCACCCACCAAGGGGTGGGGCTCTACCCTACTGACAAGGCCCAGTCAACACCTTAATCATAACTTAATCATGCCCAGATTAACAGACCAGTTTACAAGCATAATCCAATATCTATTTTTGGAATTCATAACTATATCAAACTGCTACAAGCTCCTAGAGTCAGCTCATGCTACAGGGCAGTTAGTAATTACCCAGAGCTATCTAAATCACCTGTTTCGAGGCTCCAGGACACCAGAAGAGCATCCTGCAACATCCTTGAAAGAACAGAAGGGGAGACCACCCATCTGTGGAGAAGATTTCGTGAGTAGAGCACTCCACGATGTGGAGACAGGTGCCCATCCTCCACGGACGTTGCAAGCCATCTCAGGAGCTATTCTGTGGCTGGAATTGGAAGCTCCACTTCCCAACAACAGGGCAGGAAGAGACAGGGGCACCACCAACTCCAGCTACTGATTAGTAAATTCGTCTGGCTAAAGTATAATCCTAAGAACAGCTAAAGTTTGAACCTGTCCAAGTCAGAAAGAAGTTAGTAGCTGCCATTTTAACTCCACCCCTGGCATGAGGGGAAGCTGGGCTGACTGAAAATCACAATGCTGGTAGAGACTGGCCTCTATCCATTCAGATTGGATTGCAGCTCTAGCCTAAGCCCCAGCCCTACCTGCAGCAGGGAATAAGCTGGGGTTCCTGCACCAGCCTCTCTGGGAAACTGTGGGCCATGCCATCGAGGCTGGTGATCATCCTACTCTGGCGGGGCAAGCAGCCTCAGGAGCTATTCTTTGGCTGGAATTGGAAGCTCCATTTTCCAAAAACCGGGAAAAGAGAGTTGGCCACCAACTTCAGCTACCGATTAGTAAATTCGCCTGGCTAAAGTATAACCCTAAGAATGGCTAAACTTAACCTTAAGAACAGCTAAAGTTTGAACCTGTCCAACTTAGAAAAAGGCCAGTAGCCACCATTTTGACTCCGTCCCTGACATGAGGGGAAGCGCGGTGGATTGAAAATCACAATGATGGTAGGGACTAGCTTCTTCCCACCCAGATCAGAGTACAGCTTGGGCCTAAGCTTCAGCCCCACCTCTGGCAGGGAGGAAGCTGGCGGGACCTGCACCAGCCTCTCCGGGTACCTGCAGGTACATTTGGTCAGCAAAGACTGAATAGTCAGACACCTGGGACTCCATCCCCACACCTAGTAAGATAGGAGAGGAGCTGTGTTTCCTCAACTTCTCAAGGCCAAGGCAACTGCAGGCACTTTCAGCCCACACAAACTGATTTGTTGAGTGCCTTCAATTCCATCTCACTCCTCCAACCCCATTGAATAGGAGGGGGCTAGTGTTTCTTCAACCTCTCTGGGAAACTACAGGTGCTTTCAGCACACATAGACTGAAGAGCTATAGCTCCATCCCTGCCTCCAAGTAAGGAAGAAGGGGAGTTGTGCTTCCTCAGTCTTTCCTGGCAATGGCAGGCATGTTTGGCCTGCAGGGCCTGGACTGTTGGGTGCCTGTGGGTCCACCCCCATCACCCAATAGGATAGGAGGGGCCTGGTGTTTCCTCAGCTCCTCCAGACAACGGCAGGTACTCTCGGCCTACACGGACTGAACTGTTGGGCGTCAGTAGTTCGTTTCCCACCCCCTAAAGAGCAGAAGGGACAGTACTCCCTCAGCCTTTCAGGACAACTGCAGGTGCATTTGGCCTACATGGATTAGATTGTTGGGCACTCCAGAGGGTCCATCTCCACCACTGGCAGGGAGGGAGAGGCTGGTGCTATGTCAGTCTACCTGGGCAACTGTGGTCTATTTGGACCTGTGTGGCATAGATTGCTGCCCATACCTGCAGCTCCATCCTCGCCCCAGGCAAGGAAGGAAGGTGTGTGATGCTTCATCAGTCTCTCCGGGCAGCTACAGACGGATTATTACACATGGCTCTGGCTCTATCCCTACCCACGGCAGAGAAGAAAGGTGGGAGAAGCTTCATCAGTCCCTGGGGCAATGAGGGCAGCTTAAGCCTCCACAGGTTATAGCACCAACTACATCCTCAGCTCATACTACACAACTAGCAAGGGAGAAAGAGCAAGAAAGCCCTAAGCTAAAGAGAGAAACTGCACCCAGAATAAATAGATCTAGTAAGCCAGGTTCCAAGACACCAACAAAAAACTACAATCCACACCAAGAAACAGGAAGATATGGTCCAGTTAAAGGAACAAAATAAGCCCCCAGATGACAAAGAAGTTGAGACAACTAATCATAGACGTTCAAACAAATCCTCTTAATAAATTCATTGAAGTGGCTAAAGAGATTAAGGATATTAAGATATTGGATGAGCACAAAGAATTTGAAAGCATACATAGAAAAATAGCAGATCTTAGGGGAATGAAAGGCACAATAAATGAAATTAAAAATACACTGGAGCATATAACAGCAGACTTGGGGAGGCAGAAGAAAGGATTGGTGAGCTTGAAGACATGGCCTCCAAAAGAACATACAAAAGAACAGATGAAGAAAAGAATGGAAAAAATTGAACAAGTTCTCAGGGAACTAAACAACAGCAAGATATGTGCAAATATATGTGTCATGGGTGTCCCAGAAGGAGAAGAGAAGGGAAAAGGGGCAGAAGGAATATTTGAAGAAATAATTGAAGGATGTAGATATCTATGTCCAAGAAGCACCACGTACTCCCATCTGAATAAATCTGAATAGATCAATTCCCAGACACATACTAATCAGAATGTCAATGCCAAAGACAGAATTCTGAAAGCAGCAAGAGAAAAGCAATGCATAACACATAAGGGATAACCAATAAGATTAAGTGCTAATTTCGCATCAGAAATCATGGAGGCAAGAAGGTAGTGGTCTGGTATATTTAAGATACTGCAAGTGGGAAGCGGCTGTGGCTCAATCAGTAGGGCTCCCGTTTGCCATATGGGAGGCCCCGGGTTCGGTTCCCGGGGCCTCCTGGTGAAGGCAAGCCCGCCCACGCGGCATGGTTAGCTGACCCAGCGAGCACAAGCAACAAGGGGGGGATAAATGAATAAATAAATAAAACCTTAAAAAAAAAAGATACTGCAAGAGAAAAACTTCCAGCCAAGAACTTTATATCCAGCAAGATTGATTTTCAAAAATGAGGGCGAGTTTAGAATATTCACAGATAAACAGAAACTGAGAGTCTTTATAACAAAGAGACTGGCTTTGCAGGAAATACTTAAGGGTGTGCTACAGTCTGAAAAGAAAAGACAGAAGAGAGAGGCTTGGAAGAGAGTCTAGAAATGAAGATTATATCGGTAAAAGTAACTAAAAGTGTCAAAAGAGTGGTGAAAATAAAAAATGATAGCTAAAACCCTAAGGTCAAAATGGGTGAAATAAGAACTGCCTTTACAGTAATAACATTGATTGTTAATGGATTAAATTCCCCAACCAAAAGACACAGACTGGCAGAATGGATAAGAAAATGAGCCATCTATATGCTGTCTGACTTACCTTAGACCCAAGGATACCAATAGATTGAAAGTGAAAGGCTGGAAAAATATATTGCACATGCATGCAGTAACTTAAAAAAAAAAAAAGTCAGAGTAGTTATACTTATATCAGATGAAACAGACTTTAAAAGACACTAGTAATGTGCAATATGAGGAAGAAGTCAGGAAAAAATTCCATTACAATAGCAACTGAAAGAATCAAATACTTATGAATAAACTTAACCAAGGATGTAAAGCACTCATATTCAGAAAACTACAATGCATTGTTAAAAGAAATTTTAAAAAGACCTGAATTATTGGAAGAACATTCCATGCTCATGGATTGGAAGACTAAATATCATTAAGATGTCAGTTCTACCCAAAATGATATACAGATTCAATGCAATCCTAATAAAAAATTTCACCAGCATTTTTTAAACAAATGGAAAACACAATTATCAAATTTATTTGGAAGGGTAAGTGGTCCTGAATAGCCAGAAACATCTTTAAAAGGAAAAGTGAAGCTGGAGGACTCTCTCTTCCAGACTTTGGATCATATTGCCTACCTACAGTGGTAAAAACAGCATGGTACTTGCATAGAGATAGACACATAGATCAATGGAACCGAACTGATGGTTCAGAAACAGACCCTCACATCTATGGTCAACTGGTTTTTGACAAGCCTTATTCAAATGCACCCAGCTTAAGCAGAACAGTCCATTCAACAAATGGTGCTGGGAGAACTGATATCCATAGCCAAAAGAAAGAGGACCCTTATCTCACACCTTATACAGGAATTAACTCAAAGTGGACCAAATATTAAAGCAAGAACCATAAAGCTTCTAGAAGAAAATGTAGGAAAACATCTTCAGGACCTGGTGGTAGGTGGTGGATTCTTAAGGGAGATAAGAGGAGGACTGAGAAGGACTACTGGTGATTAATGTATGTAGAAGTTTTAATTTTGCTGTAAAAGTGTGGAAATGTATAGAGTTAATGGTAACACATTTTAGTGAGTAACAGCTGTTTTATAAATGGGAATGTGGCTGTAAAGGGATGTAAATATCAGTTGAAAGAAACTAGAGAATAATCTAGGGACTGAATAACACAGTGAACCCAGAGGTGGACGAGAATTGTGGTTGGTGGTACAGATGCAAGAGAGTCTTTCTGTGAGCTAAAGCAGATGTATATCACTATTGCAGAGTGGTGGGAATGTGGACAAGCATGGGAAAAATACAACTGGAGTGATCTATGGACTGTGGTTAACAGCAATAATGTAAAATTCATGCATCTATGCCAAAGATCTATTCTATTGATAATGGGGGAGTATGGAAAATGTGCCAGATGCTCACTATGGACCATGGTTGGTGGTAATAGTCTGATATTATCTCATAATCTGTAACAAATGTTCCATCACGGTGTGGTGTGTTGATGAAGGGATGTTGGGTGGGAATTCTACATATGTGCATGATTGTTTCGTAAGTCCACAACTTCTGTAATAAAAATATATTTTAAAAAATAATAATAGGGTTGGTTGGGGGGAAAATACACCAAATGTAAGATATGGACTGTAGTTAGTAAGATTTTGATGATATTCTTTCATAATTTGTAACAAATGTCTCACAACAATGCAAGGTGGTAGTGGTGGTGATATATGGGACCCCTGTATGATGTTATGCATGTTTGTTTAGTAAGTTCACAACTTTTATTATACACTTATTGTTATGTATGTTCATGTATGAATGATATACTTCTAACTTGTTTAAACTATTGTTAATTTGGTATCTGTTAAAGCAGCTGTATTAGTCAACCAAAGGGGTGCTGATGCAAAATACCAGAAATCGGTTGGCTTTTATAAAGAGTATTTATTTGGGGTAGAAGCCCACAGTTACCAGGCCATAAAGCATAAGTTACTTCCCCCACCAAAGTTTACTGCCACATGTTGCAGCAGGATGGCTGTTGATGTCTGTAAGGGTTCAGGCTTCCTGGGTTCCTCTCTTCCCGGGGCTTGCCTCTCTCCATGCTCAGGCTTGCTTCTCTCCACAAGGCCAGCTGTAGACTACCAGGCAAACAGCCCATCTCTCTTCCTGGGGCCTTCTCTCCTTCCTCACGACCAAGTTCCTCTGTGTGCTTACTTCCCTGGGCTCCAGCATTAAAGCTCAGCATCAGAACTCCAACGTCAAAAACTCCAACTAACTCCTCTGCTCTGCCGTGTAGTTTTATCTCTGAGTCCCCACCCACCAAGGGCGTCCTACTGACAGGGCCCAATCAAAGCCCTAATCATAACTTAATCATGCCTGGAGGAACAGACCAGTTTACAAGCATAATCCAATATCTATTTTTGGAATTCATAAATAATGCCAAACAGCTACAGCAGCCAAATTAATATTCTCTTCATTTATATTGTGTAGCTTTTCTTTCAAGAATTATAACACTCACATTATGTCTTATAACCATAAATATTAAAATTATTCATACTTTATTTTATGTTTAATTCTTTCATTGCTCACCAATAGTCCTTATATGCCTCAATGATGTGTGGCACTTCTGGATAATGCCCTAAAAGAAAAGATCACTTTGTCTTTCCCGCTCTCTGCTGTCTGGGAGGCAAACACAATGGCAGCAGATGGAGGAGACCATCCAGAAATGGGAGCATGGTCTTAAGGATGAGAGAGCCACCTACTACTCTTGGGCTGCTTGCCTGTGGATAATTACAGGAGAAGTGAATAAACTTAAAACCTGTTTGAGCCCCTAAACTTTTTGAGTCTCTTTGTTACAGCATCTTAGACTCTACCAACCCTTAATTTTTCACACTTAAATCTGAAGTCCTTGATATGGATATTGTTATGCATATCTTATAAGGATGCTAACACCTTGCATGTTGTCAGGAACAAAAGTAAAAAATATATCAGTTCCCTCCCCCCCTCTATTTCACTTAGCACATTGTTTAATGCATAGAAGCCTTAAGATCTGTGTGACTAAATTTTAATGGGAGATGAAGTTCTTATACATGCAACGTGTTTTTATATATGAAAAACATGAAGACATCATTTTTTAAAGGAGGTACCGGGGATTGAACCCAGGACCTCATGCATGGGAAGCAGGCACTCAACCACTTGAGCTCTATCTGCTCCCCTGAAGATATCATTTTGAGTGGAATAAGTCAGATACAATGGGACAGATATTTTATTATTCCACTGATATGAAATAATTAGAATATGCAAACTCATAGTGATAGAAAGTTGAGTATAGGTTACTAGGGGCAAGGGCAAGGGGGAATGGGGAGTTAATGCCATAACGGGTATGGGGTTTCTGTTTGGCATGATGGGAGATTTCTGGTAATAGATGGTAGTGAGGGTAGCACAACATTTTGAATGTGATTAATCCCACTGAATGGTATATGCTTGGGCGTGGTTGAGATGGGGAAATTTATGTTATTTATGTGCCTCCACAGGAAAAAAAAAAAAAAAAAAGCAAGAAGGGGAGAGAGAGAGAGTAAAGAGATAATATTGATTAAATGCAATAGATGATCCTGGATAGGATCTAATAATGGAGGAGGAAATGACCAAAAGGACATTATTGGGACAACTGAAAAATTTGGAATATAGATTATAAGCTTTCTATCAATGTTAAATTTCTTGAACTTGATAACTGTATTTAAGTTAATTATATAAGTGAATAGTATTGTTCTTAGGAAATATGCATGGAAGTGTTAAGTGTTCAAGAAGCATGATGTAAATACAAAAAAATAATAACAACAACAAAAAAGAAGCATGATGTAGGCAACCTACTCTCAAATGTTTAGAAAAGAGAGAGAGAGAGAGAGAGAGAGAGAGAGAGGATGGTGTGATGATTAGGCTAATGTGTCAACTTGGCCAGGTAATGGTGCCCAGTTGTTTGGTCAATCAAGCACTAGGCTAATTGTCATTCAAGGACATTTCATGGACTTTAATCATCATTAAGTTGTTTGCATACATAGCTGATTACATCTACAATCAACTGAGGAGATTGCTGTCAGCAATGAGTGACAGCTCATCTAATCAGTTGGAGGCCTTAAAAGGAGAAGTGATTTCAGCATTCAGAGAGAGAGAATTTCCATCTCTACTTCAGAAAGTCAGTGTTTCCTGGGGAATTCATCAAAGACCTACACCGGAGTCCCTGGCTTGCAGCCTGCCCTACAGAATTTGGACTTATGCATCCCCACAGTCATGTGAGACAATTTATAAAATCTCATACTATTTACAGATATCTCCTGCCAGTTCCATTTCCCTAGAGAACCATGACTAATAAAGATGGATATGGCCAATGAGACAAAATGTTAAATATTGGTGGGTCTTGGTATCTGGGTAGAGTGTATGTTGAAATTCTCTGTATGCAACTATTTTTAAGTTTGAAATAATTTCAAAATAAAAAGTTAAAAAAAATTAATGGTACACTAAATCCCTGTAATTAGAAAAGATTGTTCTTAAGAAGATGGCATCACAAGCTATATATGTCAGGATATGTCTTGCTATATTTTTTTACATTAAAAATGTGCTAGGTCTTTGGGAAAGTGGGGCATTATTGATTTTGTGCCTCTTACAACTGTCATAGATAGCTCATTGTCCAATCTGTGCCTTAATTTTTTCACTCTTCCAGAGTGCCTAGGAATGAATTCATTAGATATTCAGTGGCAAAAGTTTGATGTGTTAGCACAGCATTGTAGTACCAGTTTTTTTTTTTTTTCTTAGACAGATGAAGCTTATGAATGTCAACCCACCGCCAGAGCAATAATTAAACTGGGCAAAAATCAGAGCCATGATTAGGATATTCATGGAATAGTGAGGAGAGATTGATTTTACCTAACCCCCATCATCTGCTGCACTACTGTGCCTCTAAAGGGAGAAGTTAACCAGCAGTTATTGGAGAGTTATTGGGTATCTACTAAAACCAAGAATATGAAAGGTGCTTATATACACTATCTCCTTTGTATTTCACAAGATCCTTATTAAAATAATCATGATAATTCCCATTTATTAATGGAAAAACTGAGGCTTTGTGCCCAAGAATGCTGAATGAGGCTGTTTCTGTTTTAAAGCCAGTTTCCCTTCTACACCTTTGTGTGTTAAAACTTCCAGTGAACTCTGTGGAAGATGATAAGAGTAGGAAGCTCCAGAAATCATTTCCTCTACCAAAACAACAAATGAACTGATAGGAACTGTCTGAATCAACACTTTAGAAACCCTGGCATCTACTGGAACACTGTGCAGCATCCAGGTAAGAGCTGGAGGTAGAGGCTGGTAAATTGTAGTAAATAACATAGAATTTCACCTTCTGTGAAGCAGCTACCACTCCTCACCACCTAACTGTGCAGCAGGCAGCAGTGGGGACAGCAGCCCAGGCTCCTTATGAAACTTGCTGGTACCAAGGTGAATTATCAGGACCTAGTCCTCCAAAACCTGGGGTGTGGTCTGACTACCAAAAACTGCTTTTGATCAGCTACTTGTGATTGCTGGGGGGCGGGGGAGGGCAGCTCTGAGAGCAGCTATTGTTCCAGTCCCTCTCTGGGAAAAGCAGCAGAGAAATCATAAAAAAGCAGTACTTTTTTT
>JAKSZT010054055.1:8966144-9002069 GCA_026826555.1 Tolypeutes matacus
AAGACCAACCCATTTTTGGTATTTTACATTAGCACCCCTTTGGCTAAATAATACACATACCAATATATGCATCATTTGAGTCCCAGAAGGACAAGAGAGAGAGAGAACAGCAGAAAAAGTATTTGAATAAATAATGGCTGAAAACTTCTGAAATCTCATAAATAACATGAAAATACACATCCAGGGAGCACAATGAATTCCAAGCAGGAGAGCCTCAAAGAGATCTACAACAAGATACATAATAACGAAAGTGTCAAAATCCAAAGTCAAAGAGGATTTTGAAAGCAGCAAGAAAGAACTGATTTGTCACATACAAGGGATCCCCAATAAGATGTACATTGGATTTCTCATCAAAAACCAAGCAGGCCATAAGACAGTGAAACATACTTAAAATTCTTTTTTAAAAAAATCTGTCAACAAAAAAATTCTGTATCTGACAAAATTATCTTTCAAAAATGAAGGAGAAATTAAGACATTTACAGATAAAGAAAAGCTGAAAGAGTTCTTTACCAGAATACCTACCCTGTAAGATTTGATAACAGGAGTCCTTCAGGCTGAAATAAAAGGATACTAGACCATAACTCAAAGCCATAAGAAAAAATAAAGAGAATTGGTAAAGGTAAATAAGTTGGTAAGTATAAAATCTTATATAATGAACTTTTGGTTTGTGACTGCTTCCCCCCTATGACCTAACAGGCAACTGTGTAAAATAACATTTCAAATGTTATTGGGCATACAATATATAAAGATGTAATCTGAGACAATAACATTTTAAAGGGGGAGGTACTCAGATATAGAGGAGTGGAAATTTAGTATACTACTGGATCTAGTTTGGTACTAGTCAATCTGGGTTGTTGTTAGTTTAAGATGTTAATAGCAATTACAGAGGAAACCACTATGAAAATAACAAACAAACAAACAAGCAAAAAAGGAAAGCAGAAAGGAATCAAGTGGTACACTACAGAAAAGCAAATAAATACAAATAAAGATAGTATTGGAGCAATTGAGGAACAAAAAACATACAAACCATAAAGAAAACAATGAGCTAAATGGCAGAAGTAAACACATCTTCTCAGTTATTACCCTAAATGTCAATGGATTAAATACCCCTATTAAAAGACAAAGATTGGTAGATTCAATGAAACAGCATGCTGTCTACAAAAGACTCACTTAGGTACAAAGTCATAAAGAGCTTGAAATAAAAGGGTGGAAAGAGACATTTCATGAAATCAGTAATTGAAAGAGAGCCAGAGTGCTATATTATTGTCACAAAAAATAGTCTTTAAGTCAAAAAAGATTACAAGAGACCAAGAGGCATATTATATTTTGATAAAAGATTTAATCTAGCACATAGATATAATTACAAACATTTATGTACCTCACAACAGAGCCCCAAAATACATGAGTCATAAATTTACAGAATTGAAGGGAGAAATAGTTCTACAATAATAGCTGGAAACTTCAATACACCACTTTCAATAATCAAAAGAACATTTAAACAGAAGATCCTTAGGGAAATAGAGGACTCGAACAACACTATTAACCAATTAGACCTAATGGACATATATAGAACACTCTACCTAATGAGAGCAGAGTTCACATTCTTCCCAAGGCACATGGAACATATTCCAGGATAGACCATATGTTAGACCACAAATCCAATCTTAATAAATTTTAAAATACTGAAATCATAAAAAATATCCTTCTTGGACCACAATGGAATGAAGCTAGAAATCAATAACATAGGGAAAACTGGAAAATTTACAAATATGTGGAAATTAAACCACACACTATTAAACAACCAATGGGTCAAAGGAGAACACAAGAGAAATTAGGAAATATCTCGAGATGAGTGAAAATGCAAGCACCACATACCAAAACTTATGGGATGCAGTGAAGGCAGTGCTCAGAGGGAAATTTATAGCTCTAAATGCCTACATTAAAAAAAAAAATCACAAATCTATAATCTAACTTCAGACCTAAAGAAACTAGAAACCCAAAGTTAGTAGGAGGAAGGAAATAATAAAAACTACAACAAAGATAAATGAAATAAAGAATAGGAAAACAATAGAGAGAATCAATAAAATCAAATGTTTTTTTTTTTTTCAAAGATCAATAAAATTGACAACCTTTAGCTAGACTGATAAAGAAAAAGAGAAAGAGGACACAAATAGCTAAAATTGGAAATGAAAGTGGGGACATTACTACTGACCTCACAGAAATAACAAGTATTATAAGAGGGCATACAGGCCATTGCATATTTTGTCATAACCTACAAAATTGTGCGGGACAGCATATAAACTATAATGTAAACTGTAGTCCATGGTTAGTAGCAATGCTTCAATATGTGTTCATCAATTGTAACAAATGTACCACACTAATGAAGGATTTTGTTAATGTGGGAAAGTATGGGAGGGTAGGCAGGGGTGATCTGGGAATCCCTTACATTTTTTATGTAACATTTATGTAATCTAAAGCTTCTTTAAAAATTAATTTAAAAAGTATTATAAGAGGATACTATGAACAATTATATGCCAACAAATTAGAAAAATCTAGATCAAATGGACAAATTCCTAGAAACATACAAATTATCTCATCTGATGTAAGAAGAAATAGAACATCTCAACAGATCTTTAACAAGTAAAGAGATTGGATTAATAATTTAAAACTTCCCAACAACAACAAAAAAGTTTGGAACCAGATGGTTTCACTGATGAATCCTAACAAACATTTAAAGAAGATTTAACACCAATCCCACCCAAACTCTTCCAAAAAATAGAAGAGGAGGGATTACTTCCTAACTCATTGTAATGGTTAAGTTCATGTGTCAACTTGATTAGGGTATAGCCTCCAATTATTTGGTCAAGGAAGCATTGGGTATTTTGTGCATTTAGATCATCAGTCAGTTGATTGCATCTATGGCTGATTACATCTACATGAAACAAAAGGGATTGCCTTTAGCAATGAGAGCAGTCTCATCCAATCATCTGAAGGCTTTAAAGAAAGCAGTGATTATTTCAGCAGTTAGAAATAATCTATCTATACTTCAGCCAGCCAGTTTCTCCTGGGAAAAATCAGTGAAACCTTCATCAGAGTTCCCAACTTTGGCCTTCCCTACAGAATTCAGACTTGCCAAACCCCATGACAGCATGAGCCAATTCTATAATAAATTTCATAATATGTATATATGTATCCTGTTGGTTGTTTCTCTGGAGAATCCTGACTAATAAAGATTTTGGCACCAAGAGTAGGATGCTACTATTACAAGTACCTAAAAATGTGGAAACAGCTTTGGAACTGGGTACGGGTAGAAGCTGGAAGAATCGTTGGGTGGTTGATAGAAAAAGCTTAGATTACTTTGAAGAGACTGTTGGTAGAAATGTGGATGGTAAAAGTACTTCTGATGAGGCCTTAGAATGAAATGATGAATGTGTTATTGGAAACTGGAAGAAAAGCATTCCTTGTTATAAAGTGGCAGAGAACTTGGCAAAATTTGTTTGGATGTTAGATTGAAACTGGAACTTGTAAGCGATGAACTTGGCTATTTAGCTGAGGAGATTTCCAGGCTAAGTGTAGAATGTGCAGCCTGGCCTCTCCTTGCAGTTTATAGTAAAATGAGAGAGGAAAGAGATGAACTGAGAATTAAACTCAAGCACAAAGGAACCAGCAATTGATGATTTTGAAAATTCTCAGCCTCTCCAGACAGTATGTTGAGACTAGGGCTAGAAGCTGCTCTATCAGGGACCTCCTGAACATTTGGGAAGGGACTTCCCAGAGAACTGTGTTGCGTGGGAGGATTCAACTAAACAACCCTGTGGCAGTTTGATATTATTTATGAATTCCAAAATGATTATGTTTGTAAACTGGTCTATCCCTCTGGGCGTGGTAACCCTTTGATTATATTATATTCGGCTGAGATGTCTGATTAAAATGTGTTAAGGTTAGGGCTTTGATTCAACCACTTCATTAGAGTGTGACTCTACATTGAGTCCCAGCCCCCTTGGTGGGTGGATAAAACAGACTCTCACAGGCAGGTCCACATATGCTTTTGGAGAGCCAGGCCTTCTGCCCCAGCATTTGGAGGGGGTGGGCCTTGTGTGCATTGTTCAAGGAGAATGCTGCTACTGAATGCTCAGAGAGGGTGGGGTCTGTGTCCCAGCATTCCCCAGAGAGACTGGCCGCCATTTCAATGTTCGGAGAGGGTGCAGCCGTCTACCCGTGTTTGGGGATAGCATCACCACTGTGCAAGTGCATGGAAGGGGTGGAGCTGCCACTCCATCAGGCCCAGAAAAGAAAGAATCATACTACAGATGTTTTTCAGACTTTGAGATCTGATGGAGTTTTTCCTGCTGGGTTTAGGAATTGTTTGGGAACCGTGACCTCTGTTTTCCTTCTATTTCTCTCTTCTGGAATGGCAATGTTTATACTATGCTTGTCCCTCCATTGTGTATAGAAGCAGAAATTTGTTTTCTAGGTCTCATAAGTCCATCAGACTGAGGAATTTTGCCCTAGGACAGATCACACCCAGACTTGATTTTGATGAAATTTTGTACTTAAAATTAGTTCTAAAATGACTTAAGGCTTTTGGAATCTTGTGATGGAATGAATGTATTTTGCATGTGGAAAGAACATGTCTTCTGGGGGGCCAGAGGGCAGACTGTTCAGCTTGAAGTTATATACCCCAGAAAAACATGTTCTTAATCTTAATTCACTCCTGTGGATGTGAACCCATTGTAAATAGGCCACTTTGATGAGGTCACTTCCCTTAAGGTGTGGCCCAACTGAATCAGGATGGATCTTAATACTATTACAGGAAGTCTTATAGAGAAGCTGCAAAGATAGAAGCCACAAGGAACAGACAGAAGCTGTAATTTAACAGAACCTAGAAGAGAAATGAAAAGACACTCAATGTGTACTGCCATGTGACAGAAAAGCCAAGGACCAAGGATCACCAGCAGCTAGCCCCAGGACACCAGTCTTTGGGAAGAAAGCATCACCTTGCTGATGTCTTGATTTTGGACTTCGCTACCCTCAAAACTGTGAGTTAATAAATTCCTGTTTTTTAGGCCAACCCACTGTAGGATATTTGTTTTAGTAGCTGGGAAATTAAAACATTACCCTCATACCAAAGCCAGATAAAGACAGCACAAGAAAAGAAAAATATAGATGAGTATCCCTTCTGAATATACATGCAAAAATCTCAACAAAATACTGGCAAACCAAATACAACAGTATATTAAAAGGTTTATACACAATGACCAGGTGGGATTTCTTTGAGGAATATAAGGATGTTTCAGTATAAGAAAATTAATTAGTATAATACACTATATGTATATAATAAAAGGAAAAATCTACACAATCATCTCAATTTATGTAGAAAAGGCATTTGACAAATTCCAACATCCTTCATGATCAAAAACACAAGAAAACTGGGAATAGAAGGGAACTTTCTCAACATGATAAAGAGCATTTATGAAAAACCCATAGCCAATATCATACTCCATGGTGAAAGACTGAAAGCTTTTTCCATAAAATCAGGCACAAGACAAGGATGCCTTCTGTCACCACTATTATTCAATATTGTCCTGGAAGTTTGAGCCAGAGCAATCAGGTAAGAGAAAGAAATAAAAGGCATCCAAATTGGAAGGATGCCTTTTATCCCTGTTTGCAGATGACATGATCCTATATATAGAAAATCCGAAAGAATCCACAAGAAACCTACTAGAACTAATAAATGAATTCAGCAAAGTTGCAGGATACTAAACACACAAAAATCAGTTGGATATATATATATATCTGCAATGAACAATCTGAAAAGGAAATCAAGATGCTATTTATAATAGCATCTAAAAGAAAAAAATACCTAGGAATAAATTTAACCAATTAGATGAAAGACATGTATACTGAAAGCTATAAAATATTGTTGAAAGAAATTAAAGACCTAAATAAAATGAAAGACACCCTGTGTCCATGGATTGGAAAACTTATTGTTAAAATGTCAATACTGACTAAAATGAACTACAAATTCAATGCACTCTCTACCAAAATTCCAGCAGCCATTTTTTTGAAGAAATAGAAAAGCTGATCCTCAAATTAATAGGGAATGCAAGGGGCCTTGAATAGATAAACCCATCCTGAAAAAGAACAGATTTGGAGGACTCACACTTCCTGATTTCAAAACTTAACTACAAAGCTGCAATATTAAATCAGTGTGGTACTGGCATAAGGAGAAACATATAGTCCAATGGAATAGAATTGAGAATTCAGAAATAAACCCACACATCTATGACCAGGTGATTTTCAAAAAGGATGCCAAGACAATTCAATGGAGAGAGAAGAGTCTCTTCAACAAGTGGTGCTGGGACAACTGGATATCCACATGCAGAAGACTGAACGTAGACCCATACCTCTTACAATATGCAAAAATTATTTAAAACTGGATCAAAATCCTAAATATAAGACCTAATAATATAAAACTTTTACAAGAAAACATAGGGAAATATCTTTAGGGTCTTGTAGTATTGCAAGATATTTTTTACATTGTATAACAAAAGCAAATGCAACAAGGGAAAAAATAGATAAAAGGGACTTCATCAAAATTTAACACTTCTGTGCATCAAAGGACATTACCAAGAATGTGAAAATGACAATCTACAGAATGGGAGGAAATATTTGGAAGACATATATTTGATAAGGGTTTAATGTCTAGAATATATACAGAACACCCTTTACTCAACAACAAAAAGACAACCCAATTAAAAAATGGACCAAGGATTTGAAAAGGCATTTCTCCCAGAAGATATTCAAATGGCCAGCAAGTATGAAAAGATGCTCAATATTATTAGCCATCAGGGAAAAGCAAAGTAAAACTACAATGAGATATCATTCATACCCACAAGGAAAGAAGTTGTTTAAAAAAATGGAAAATAATTGTTTGAGAGAATGCAGAGAAACATGAAGCCTCTGACATTGTTGGTGGGAATGTAAAATGGTACAGCAGTTGCACAGTTTGGCAGTTCCCCAGAAAGTTAAACATAAAATTACCATATTACCTGGCAATCACACTCCTAGGTATATATCCAAAAGAACTGAAAGTAGAGACTCAGACACATAGTTGTACAACCAGTGTTCATTGCATCATTATTCACAATCGCCAAAGGGTGGAAGAAACCCAAGTGTCCATAAAAAGATTAATGGAAAAACAAAATGTGGTATGTACAAACCATAGAATATTATTCAGCCATAAAAAGAAATGAAGTGCTGGTACCTGTGTCAACATGAATGAACCTTGAAGACATCATGTTGAATGAAATGAGCCAGACACAAAAGGACAAATATTGTAAGATTTCTCCCATATGAAATACTTAGAATAAGCAAATTCATAGAGACAGGAAGTAGAATAGTGGTTAGCAAGGGTGGGGGTGGGGGTGGGGGGGGGAGAACCAGGAGTTACTGTTTAATGAGCATGGGATTTTGATTTGGGATCATGAACTATGTTATGTTATGAACTATGATACATCGTTCATAACAATGTATCAACATGGTCCATTAATTGTAACAAACATACCACACTAAGGCAATATGTTGATAATAGGGGAAACTCCCTGCAAGGAAAGGGCACATATGGGAACTTTCTGTACTCTCTGCTCAATTTTTCTATAAACCTAAAACTGCTCTAAAAAATAGTTTATTAACAATTTAACAACAACAACCAAAAAAGGGGCTCCTGTGAGCTCAGAATTGGGAGTCAGGATAGTCAAATTCTAATCTACACAGACTAAAAACAAATAAACAAAGTATTACACATGTTAATAAGTTGTAAGTAGGAAAGAAACAAGACTGAGATAAAGAGTAATGGGGGAGGGGTCTTCTTTAGAGAGGGCAGCCTGAGGAGGTGCCATTTAGGTTGATCTCTGAAGAATGATGAGGAGGTAGAAGTTATAGGGAAAGTAGGAGGAAAAGCTTCAGGCAGAGGGAAAAATGTATACACATAAATGCCCTTAGGCTGGAAAGAATTTAGCAGGTTTGAGGAACTGAAGCTTGAGTAAGTGAAGCTGGAAATATAATCTGGGTCAGAACCTACACAACAGGGCTTGAAAGCAGTGGTAAGGAGTTTAGGTTTCCCCCTCCCCCACCTTTTTTTAAATCAGAGAAGTTGTGGGTTTAAAGAACAATCATGTAAAAAAATACAAGACTCCCATATACCACCTGTGGCAGTTTTAGATTATTTATGAATCCCCAAAAGAGAAAGATTATGTTTGTAAACTAATCTATTCCTTGGGTGTGATACCCTTTGATTGCATTAAATTCAGCTGAGGTATATTTGATTAGATTACCTGTTAATATCAGGGCTTTTGATTTGACTACGTTAGTGGGAGTGACTCAGGGGAGAGAAGGATCATTTTGCCTGATAGATTACAGCTGACCTGGGAAGAGAGTTGTAGTAGTTTGTAAGTTTGATGTAATTATGAATTCCAAAAATAGATATTGGATCATACTTGTAAACTGGTCTGTTAATCTGGGCATGATTAAGTTATGATTAGGGCATTAACTGGATCACGACAGTAGCCCCACCCCTTGGTGGGTGGAGAAATCAAATATAAAAGGCATGGCAAAGAGGTTTTGATGTTGGAGTCTTGAGCTGGAGCCCCAGGAAGTAAGAGAGCTTGGTTGTGAGGAAGGAGAGAAGGCCCCGGGATAGAGACAAGCCATTCACCTGAGAGTCTACAGCTGGCCTTGTGGAGAGAAGCAAAGCCTAGAGAGCCTCATAGTCTACAGCTTACCTTGTGGAGGAAACAGAGATGCTAAGCCCAGAGAGAAGCACAGCCCCGGGAAGAGATGGACCCAAGAAGCCTGAACCCAGCAAACGTCGGCAGCTGTCTTGCTCCAACATGTGGCAATGGACTTTGGTGAGGGAAGAAACTTATGCTTTATGACCTGGTAACTGTGGACTTCTACCCCAAATAAATACCCTTTATAAAGACCAACCGATTTCTGGTATTTTGCATCAGCACCCCTTTTGGCTGACTAATACAAGAGCCAAGACTGATATAGGAAACCCTGAATGACAAGCCCTATGCCAGCTTGCAGCTGAAATCAGGAAGAAGTGGAGCAGCTGAGGCTGAGAGGGGAAGGCTAAAACCTTGAAGAGATGGCACGCCATCTTACTTCAACATGTGGCAGCTGACTTTGGTAAGAAAGTACTTCTTATGGTAGCTTCAGTTGGACTTTGCATGACCAAATAAGTACCCTTGATAAAAGCCAACAGATTTCTGGCACATTGCATTGGCAGCCCTTGGCAGACTAATATACCACCCTATTATTAACACCTTGCATTGATGCACTACATTTGTTACAACTGTTGAAAGCACATTTTAATAATTGTACTACTAACTATAGTCCATGGTTTACCTTAGGTAAACCTTAGGGTTCATATTGTGTTGTGCAGTTCCATGGTTTAAAAAAAAATTTTTTTATTCTAGTAACATATAAACAATCTAAAATTTCCCCTTTGAACTGAATTATAATATATAATTCAATGTTGTTAATTACATTCACAATGTTGTGCTGCCATCACCACTGTCCATTTACAAAATGTTTCCATAGTCCCAAATAGAAACTCTGTACATTTTAAGACTTAACTCCCTATTCCCTCCCTATTCCCACCCTGTCTCCTAATAACCCGTATTCTAGATTCTACTCTATGAGTTTGCTTATTATAATAATTTCGTATCAATGAGATCATACAATTTTGTCCTTTTGTGTCTGACTTATTTCATTCAACATGATGTCTTCAAGGTTCATCCATGTTGTCACATATATCATAACTTCATTGCTTTTTATGGCTGAATAATATTCCATTGTGTGTATGTACTACATTTTGTTTACTGATTCATCAGTTGATGGACATCTGGGTTGCTTCCATTTGTTGGCAATTGGGAATAATGCTGCTATGAACATTGGGATGCAAGTAACTACTCAAGTTCCTGCTTTCATTTTTTGGGGGTATATACATAGAAGTGGGATTGACAGATTACATGGTAATTCTATGCTTAAATTTCTGAGGAACTGCCAAACTGTCTTCCACAATGGCCGCAACATTTTACATTCCCACCAACAAGGAATGAATGTTCCTGTTTCTCCACATCCTCTCCAACACTTATAATTTTCTATTTATTTTTTATTGTAGCCATTCTATTAGGTGTGAAATGGTATCTCATTGCAGTTTTGATTTGCATTTCCCTAGTGGCTAATGATGTTGAGCATCTTTTCATGTGCTTTTTGGCCATTTGTATATCTTCTTTGGAAAAATGCCAATTCAAGTATTTTGCTCATTTTTAAATTGGGTTGTTTGACTTTTTGTTTTTGAGTTGGAGGATTTTTTTCATATTTTCTGGATATTAAACCCTTATTATATATGTGGTTTCCAAATATTTTCTCCCATTGTGTAGGTTGTCATTTTAATTTCATGATGCAATTCTTTGAGGCACAAAAGTTTTAAATTTTGATGAAGTCCCATTTATGTATTTTTCCTTTTGTTGCTTAAACTTTAGGTGTAAAGACTATGAAACCATTGCCTAATACAGGATATTGAAGATGCTTCCTCATGTTTTCTTTCAGGAGTTTTATAGTTCTGACTCTTACATTTAGGTCTTCAATACATTTTGAATTGGCTTTTAATTATGATGTAAGGTAGGGGTCCACCTTCATTCTTTTACTAATGGAGATCCGGTTTTCCCAGCACCATATGTTGAGGTGACTATTTTTTCCCAAATGAGTAGTCTTTGCCCCCTTGTCAAAATTCAGTTGACCATAAATTTGAGGGCTGATTTCTGAGTTCTTAATTCAATTCTATTAGTCTATATTTCTGTCCCTGTGCCAGTACCATGGTGTTTTGGTTGCTGTGGCTTTGTAATAAGCTATAAGATGGGGAAGTGTGAGTCCTCCAACTTCATTTTTCTTTTTCAAGTTGGCTTTGGCTATTTGGTGCCCCTTACCCTTCCATATAATTTTTTAAATTTAAATTTTATTTTAAAAGAAGCTTTAGATTACATAAATGACCTTCCCTATAAATTTGATGATTGGCTTTTCTATTTCTGCAAAGAAGGTTGTTGGAATTTTGATGGGGATTGTGTTGAATCTATAAATTTCTTTGGGCAGAATTGACATCTTAAAAATATTTAGTCTGCCAATCCATGAACACAGAATGTCCTTCCATTTATTTAGGTCTCCTTTGATTTCTTTTAGCAATGTTTTATAATTTCTGTGTATAAAGTCCTTTACATCCTTGGTTAGATTTATTCTTAGGTATTTGATTCTTTTAGTTGCTATTGTAAATGGAATTTTTAAAAATTTCCTCTTCAGATTGTTGATTGCTAGTATATAAAAGCACTACTGATTTTTGTGTGTTGATCTTGTATCCCAGCATTTTATTAGTTCTAATAGTTTTGTTGTGGATATTTCAGGATTTTCTGTTTATAGGATCATGTCATCTGTTTTAGTTTACCAAAGGGCTGCTGATACAAAGTACCAGAAATGGGGTGGCTTTTATAAAGGAGATTTATCAGGGGGAAAAGCTTATAGCTCCAAGGCCATGAAAAGTCCAAACCATGGCACCATCAGAGATGCTTTCTCACCAAAGTCAGCTACTATGTGATGAAGATGCCCACTGATCTCTGCTGAGGTCTCTGCCTTCCCTTCCAGAATCTACTGTCTCTTGGAGCCCAGCTCCCAAAGCTCAGCTGTTAGCTATCTGCATAGGGTGTGTCTCTTCTTGAGCCTCCTATATCAGTTTCAGCTCTTCTGCTTTCTTCCCAAGGTCAGCTGCAAGCTATCAGGTATATAGCAGGGCTCAGCTCCTCTTGAGCTGCTCAAGGGCCCAGTCTCTTAGGGGTTTCATGCTTAAGTGATCCTCTAGTCCTCTCTCACATGATCAAATATGACAGAGCTTCCTTTTCCTGTGTCTGTCTGTGTCCCTCAGTGTTTCCATTTATATCAGACCCACAAGGAGGAAGAGACTCAACTTGAGTCACACCTCACTGACTACAGTCAAAATGGTCTCACACCAACAGGAATGGATTAGTTCTCTTTTTGGGATTCAGAAAAAAAAATTCCCAACTGCCACAAAGATCATGTAATCTGCAATTAGGGAAAGTTTCACTTCTTCCTTTCCAATTTGGATGCCTTTTATTTCTTTTTCTTGCCTAATTGCTATGGCTAGAACTTCCAGTGCAATGTTCACTAACAGTGGTGACAGCAGGCATCCTTGTCTCTTCCCTGATATTAGAAGGAAAGCTCGGCCTCACAGTGAGTGTGATGTTAGAGGTAGGTTTTTCATATGTGCCCTTTTTCATGTTGAAAAAGTTTCTTTCTATTCCTAGTTAGCTGAGTGTTTTTTATTTTAAAAAAGGGGGGAGGGGATTGGGAGTGGAGGTGGCTCAAGTGATTGGGTGCCTCCCTCCCACATGGGAGGCCCTGGGTTTGGTTCCTGGTGCCTCCTAAAAAGAAGATGAGCACACAACAAACAGACACAGAGAGCAGACGGTGAATGCAAACAATGAGGGGGGAAGAGAAATAAATAAATAAAATAAATCTTTAAAAAAAAAGGGGGGGGGGATTTTATCAAATTCCTTTTTCTGCCTCAATTGAGATGATCATGAGTTTTTTTTCCCCCTTTGTTCTGTTAATGCAGTGTATTACATTAATTTATTTCCTATGTTGAATTTCCCCTGCATACCTGGGATATATCCTACCTGATCATGGTATATAATTCTTTTAATGTGCTCTTGGATTCATTTTGCTAGTATTTTGTTGAGGATCTTTACATCTGTATTCATAAAGGACATTTTTCTGTACTTTTCTTATCAGTACTTAATCTAATTGGGACTCCCTTTTACATAACACATTGGTTTTCTCTTGCAGCTTTCAGAACCCTCTCCTTGTCCTTTGCATTTGACAGTTTAACCAGTAATTATCTGGGTGTATTTCTCTTCAAGTTTATCCTGTTTGATGTTCTCTGGGCTTCTTGGATGTGTATATTCATGTCTTTTGCTATGTTTGGGGAGTTTTCTGTCATTATTTATTTGAATATTCCTTCCACCCCTTTCTCTTTTTTCTCCTTCTGGAAGAATATGTATTAAGTATGTATAATTCAATAAATACATTGGTGCACTTGATGATGGCCCAGAGGTCTCTTAGGTTATTTTCACTTTTTATAATTTCTTTTTTTTCTGCTCCTCAGCCTGACTCATTTCAATCATCTTGTCTTCAGATTTCACTGATTATTTCTTTTGCCAGCTCCAATGTGCTGTTGAAACCCTCCTGGGAATTTTTCATTTCAGTTCTTGTGGTCATCAACTCTAGTAGTTCTGTTTGGTTCCTTTTTAAAATTTCTATCTCTTTATTGGGATTCTCAAATTGTTCATTGCTTTTTTAATACCCTTTAGTTCATTTTTCTGTATTTTCCTTCATCTCTTTGAGCATATTGATGATTATTTGTTCAAAGTCTTTGTTTGGTAAGTCTGTAAGTCTGATCTTTGTTGATGTTTTTAGATTTTTATCCTCTTCTTTTGGATGGACCATCATTTCCTTTTTTTTTTTTTTTGTTTTGTTTTGTTTTGTTTGTCTTGTAATGTTTTGTTACTCATTGTATATTTTAATATTTTAAAATGTTAACTCTGGGACCCATTCTCTGAAATGTCTGTTTCTTGAGTTTGTAACTAGGTGGTGATATGACAGAGATTTTCTTGAGTGTCAGTCCTATCAGAAAGGTCTAACCAAGGTGAATGCCAAGTGTGGGGACATCCTTTTTTTTTCTGGGCCTGTGTCTTGTCCTGAGCTTGTGCTTGCTAGTGGCCTTAGGACTTCTTCTGTTTACAGTGTTTGCCCCTACTACTTCCCAGGACACAGATCTTACCCCTCTCCTGGGTATTCCACTGCAGGACTTCAAGCAAGTAAGTTTTTGCCCCAGATCTTCCACCTCAATTGTTTCTTACACTGCTTTCTTTGTCTCAAGCTCCTTTTGCCTGGAGGGTAATTTCTGGGAGGAGGGGGCACATCAGTGAGGAGATTCCCAAGTCAGTTTTTCCCAGCTGGAACAAGGCCAGGGATCACAAAGGGAGTGCCAGCCAATTCTAAACTGCCCTGGGGAGGGAATGATTGAGAGGCAGGAAGGGTGCCAGGAGATTCTTCCATGGCTCCCCAAAGCTGCACTTTCTTGATTTGTCCCCTGCTTAGCCAATGCAGTCCTTCAACTGTCCTCTGCAGCTCTGAGGAAGTATACCATTTTTAAGTCTTCTCCAGCACCTTTGTCTAGGCTGGGTTGGAACAATGTCCACCCTCAGAGCCAGGTCCCCAGGGATATGAAGTAACTAATCAAAAGCCATGATCAGTGATTGGCCCAAGCCCATCCCAGATCGAGGGGAAGTGGATTTTTATGTCCTTTTATGACACCAGCAAGCAACTCCAGGAGCTGGATCCCATGGCTGCCTGCCACAAGAGTGGGGGCTAGGTGATGGTAACCACTGCACTGAGGGAGCAATTTACTGGTATTTATTGTAATTTACCAGTCTCTTCCTCCTGCTTCTCCCTGGATGCTGTGCAGTGTTTTACTAGACTCTGGAGTTTCTACATAGTCGATTCAGACAGTTCCTGCCTATTTAATAGTTGTTCTGGTGGAGGGACTGATTCCTGGAGCTTCCTATTCTGCCATCTTCCCATAATCTTCCTCATCATGAGCTTAGATTTTAATTGAAATGCAGCAGACATCCAGAAAAGCATTTTAAATAGGGGGTAAAAGTGACCTAACACCCTTTTGATTCTGGCACAATTTTGGGGTACATATTATTGAAGTATAACATACATTCAGAAAGTCCACATATTTTAAATGTTCAGCTCAATAATTTTTAACAAAGTACAAATCCCTATTTATTAAGCACACAGATTAAAAAATAAGCTTAACTTCAAAATCCTAACTTCAGAATCTTCTTTCATGTCCACTTCCATTCATTTACCCACCCTCAATGGCATGCTGAAGCCAGCTTCCAGTAGTTTGTTAGTCCCATTATCAAATTTTCAGGGATTTACAAGCTAGTTTTTAAATACAACCATATTAAAAATAAATTTATATGAACTTAAAATTAAATAAATTATATTAAAAAAAGAAATTCTGGAAAATGTAAACCAATCTGTAATGATAGAAAGTAAGTCGGTGTGATATGGGGATAGAGGGGAACAGGGAAAAGCAGGAGGGAGGGATTACAAAGAGGCAAGAGGAGACATTTGGGCAATGGATATGTTCATTATCTTGATTACGGAGATGGTTTCATGGGTATATACATATGTCCAAACTTATCAAACTGTGCACTTAATCGTGTTCAGTTTATTATATGTGTAATCGTTGGTCAATTTGATGTAATTATGAATTCCAAAAATATTATTGGATCATGCTTGTAAACTGATCTGTTAATCTGGGCATGATTAGGTTATGATTAGGGCATTGAGCCCCACCCCTTGGTGGGTGGGGAATCAAATATAAAAGGCATGGCAAGAACAGTTTTGAGAAGCAGTCTTTTGAGAAGCAGTTTTGATGTTGGAAAGAAGGCCCCAGGAGAAGAGAAGCAAGCCGTTCGCCTGATCGTCTACACTTGACCTTGTGGAGGAAACAGGAGCTAAGCCCGGAGAGAAATTCAGCCCCAGGAAGAGAGGAACCCCAGAATCCCTGGCAAACCCCAGCAGCTGTCTTGCTCTAACACGAGGCAATGGACTGTGGTGAGAGAAGAAACTTAACGCTTTATGGCCTGGTATCTGTGGACTTCTACCCCAAATAAATACCCTTTATAAAAACCAACCCAATTTTGGTATTTCACATTAGCACCCCTTTGGCTGACTAATACAGAATTTGGTACCGAGAGTGGGGTAGTGCTTTTGTAATTACCAAAATGTTGGAACGGTTTTATAAATGGGTAAGGGGTATATTTTGGAGGAATTGTGAAATGCTTGATGGAAAAGGCCTAGATCACTTTGAAGAGACTGTTGATAGTAATATGGACACTAAAGAGACTTTCTATGATGCCTTAGAAGTAAATGATGAAACTATTATTGGAAACTGGAGGAAAGGTGATCCATGTTTTAAAGTTGCAGAGAACTTAACAAGATTAACTCCTGGTGTTATATGGAAGACAGAATTTGAAAATGGTGAATCGGAGCACTTAGTTGAAGAACTTTCCAAGGTAAACTCGGAGAATGTGGCTTGGCTTCTTGCAGCTTATAGCAAAATACTAGATGAGCAAAATACACTAAGGACTGAACTTTTGGGCACAAAGAAAACAGAAACTGATTCTGGAACTTCCAAGTTTCTGGAAATCAAATTCCTAGATGAAAATGCCCTATTTGAAGACTTTACTAAACTTGGAACTTGTAAATCAGAATTGAAGATGCAGTTATCTTGGAAAGACTTGTGGAAAGTCTTACTGTCTGATGGCTTGGACCCCTGCTTCCTGCATGTTAAATCAACAACATTTTTGAGAGAGCTGTATGAACAAAACCACTGTCAGCTTGGACAAAAGAAGACATGGAAAGGGGAGATTGAAGGAGAAACAGCTTTAAGAAGAAAACCGTGGAAGCAGAGATCTGGGATTAAGACATCTCCTTGGGCCAAGAGAGGAGCCCTACCCATATGTACAGAGAGGGTGAGTTTTCCCTAACAGTTGAAGAGGGTGGATGTCCCCACCCAATGTTCTGGGAGAGTTTTGCCACCCCAGGGTGCAGGGAGGCTGGCGCACATTCCTCAAAGATTAGGGCAGTTAAG
This sequence comes from Tolypeutes matacus, assembly GCA_026826555.1. Lineage (NCBI taxonomy): Eukaryota > Metazoa > Chordata > Mammalia > Cingulata > Chlamyphoridae > Tolypeutes > Tolypeutes matacus. Next base: position 8,982,952 of record JAKSZT010054055.1, read on the forward strand.
GTCAATACCCCATAGGTCTGAGAGGGGTGTACCTGTCCCCCATGGATTAGAGAAGGCCAGGTGGTCAACTCATTGCTCTAGAGGGTTGAACCTGTATGCCAAAGGTTAGGGAAGGCCAGGTGGTCAAGTCATTGCTCTGAGAGCGTTGAGCCTGTATGCCAAAGATTAGGGAAGGCCAGGTGGTCAACTCATAGCTCTGAGAAGGTTGAGCCTGTATGCCAAAGGTTAGGGGGAATGTTGTCTTCACCTCACTGTACTAGGGGGGCTAAAGACTCTAACCCAAAGATTGGGTAAGGTGTGGCAATCACCCCAACGCTCTTGGGTGGTGAGGTGTGGAGCTTGGTTGACACCCAGATGCTTGATGAGGGTGGAACCAAGAAAATGGCCGTTGGGCAAGCCTGTGGAAAGGGTGGTTCCCAAGTGGCTCCAAGGAGAAGAAACCATCATCTTAAGAATGACTCTCAGACTTTGAAATCGAATGGACGATGCCCTGCAAGTTTACTGAACTGTAGAGGATCCATGACTCATGTTTAACATCCTAATTTCTCCTTATGATAATGAAAATGTTTATCCTTTGTCTTTCCATTTGTGTATTGGAAGCAGTTAAATGGTTTTGTAAATTTCAGAGGTCTATAGCAGATGGGACCTTGCCTCAAGATGAACTGTATTTCTTTAAACTGATTATGATATGATTTTATACTTGAATTGTTACTGATTTAAAGTTTTTTGAATATTGTAATGTATTTTTGGAATTCAGAGGGTGGAGTGTAACCGTTGGCCAATTTGATGTAATTATGAATTCCAAAAATATTATTGGATCATGCTTGTAAACTGATCTGTTAATCTGGGCATGATTAGGTTATGATTAGGGCATTGGGCCCCACCTCTTGGTGGGTGGGGAATCAAATATAAAAGGCATGGCAAGAACAGTTTTGAGAAGCAGTTTTGATGTTGGAAAGAAGGCCCCAGGAGAAGAGAAGCAAGCCGTTCGCCTGATCGTCTACAGTTGACCTTGTGGAGGAAACAGGAACTAAGCCCGGAGAGAAACGCAGCCCCAGGAAGAGAGGAACCCCAGAAACCTGAACCCAGGCAAACGCCGGCAGCTGTCTTGCTCTAACACGTGGCAATGGACTGTGGTAAGAGAAGAAACTTAACACTTTATGGCCTGGTATCTGTGGACTTCTACCCCAAATAAATACCCTTTATAAAGACCAACTAATTTTTGGTATTTCACATTAGTACCCCTTTGGCTGACTAATAAAATATGTTAATTATATTTCAATAAAACTGTCACAAAGAAAAAATGCTTGGAACATAGCTCAGTAAATATTTGTTGAGAAATTAAATAAATATAGACTAGACTGGGATTGTTCAAGGATGGCGGAAATCAAGAGCATGGTTGGATATTTGAAGTCATTTAACCTTCTATTCTCAGGTGACATTACCTGTTGGAGCTTTCAAACTGGTGAGTGCAGTGCTGGAAAGATCATTTGGCACACAGAAAAAGGTAATAAATGCTCAAACTCACAACTTCCTAATTACTCTATTACATTCTACTACTATTTATGCTCCTGAGGATATTTATGTCTATTGTACCTGTCTAGTGGGAATACGATGTAATGGTGAATTACTATACAGCTTTTCCCAACTTTGTATCCATGACACCACATTACTGGCTTGCAATTGGCCACAATAGGAGTTTTACACCATAGAAATCAGCAAACATTACAAATCATGGCTTTGTTTTTTGAGAGGAAATTATTAAACATTTATCAACCTACTCCCCAAAGGTAACCACTTTGCTGCCTTCTAAATTCATGGAAGCCTTATATTCTTTTGGATGTGGTGTCTTTGGCTCTACCCTATATTTGTGAGATTCATTGTGTTGTTGGGTGGAGTGGATTCAATTGGTGGAAGATGAATAGCAGGGGGTACAAGGATGGGAGAGGCAGACATCAGTTAAGAGGTACTCTCAGCCAGATTTTGTCACTATTGAAAATATCTTCGAATGGAGGTAGAAGGAGGGAGAAAGAGCTTTGGGTTAGAGCCCAAAATGATGGCCCTGATCCCTGATATCAAAGGGGGACAACAGCCTCTGGAAAGGGTTCTAGGGCCTAGACCTGCTACTGAGAAGGGATTGAGAACTAAGCAAAAGGTAAGCTGCATCTGATCTAAGGAGGGGGCACCAGCTAAAGGATTTGTAACTGATAGTTGGAGGATTAGGTGTACAGGAAATGAACATATGCTAGAGGAGTTGAGGCTCTTGTAGACAAGGCAGATTGCAGCCCTGAAATTAAGGCACCTCTACTTTTGTAGAAAGAGCAGGTATTATTGTAGATCCTCAGTTTCAAAGACTTTGGCTTGGAACAGGACTGGGAAGGTGACTAACACACAGGAAGAGAAAGAAGAGGAATCTTATCTCATTGGTAAAATCGTGCTGATAAGATATAGGGTAGGGAAAGACCTCAAGGAGGATTATAAGGGGGAAGAGGTTGATTTTTCTTTTCAAGGTTCAATGTACAAAGTCCTGAAGGAATTAAAAGAAGGAAATACTTCCATTCTTTTGTGTTTGTTCATTCATTTATATTTAATATTTATGTTTCAAGCAGTAGGCTCAGTGAGTTGGACTAAAAGGTGATGTCTTTTGGGAGACTTGAACTTTGCTCTCAGATCCAACATCTTATTTTTGATGACTGGGAAGGAAAAGAACAGGCATTCAGGAGCCCAGAGAGACATACAGCATCATAGAGCAGAGAATAGCAGCCGGCTCCTCTGCTTCTTGCTTCTCCTCCTCCCTACCGCCATACCAACCAGGAGATGAGCTTAGCCAGGGGAAATTTTTTTTACTTATTTTCAGCTCACTAGTTCCTAGTGTGGAACTGTCTAGATTTCATGAAAACTAGAGTTGGTATGAGAATCAAAACTCATTTAAGGCAGGGTTTTTCCAAATAGGATCCTGGGACCCCGTAAATCAGAATAACCTTGTTAGAAATGCAAATACTTACACCCTACCCCAGACTAATGAATGAGACTCTTTGGCAGCAGGCCCAGGAATAAGCACTCTAATGAGCTCCTCCCAGCTTTGGCTCTCTTCAGTTTGACAGCTACTGATAAAGAGCAACTGAATGTGGCTTCTGTTTTGAGGACTGAAGTGGCCCAATATTTTAAGACCTTTTTTGTTAATAAAAAAGGAAATTCCATAGGCTGCTTACCATTCTCTTAGCAAAGAGCCCAGGATTATTAGGCAATGGTACAGGATACCCAGATTACTAGTTATTGGAGACTTGTAATAACTTAAATTTTGACTGGTTAGAACTGGAATCACAAGCTAGAAATATGGCAGCAGATCCCAAGTAGATGGGAAAGCTTTCTGATTCAGTATGTGCAGCAAGTGATGAGGAAGGAGAGCTGAATGGTCAGGGTTAAGTCACGGCAGGTGAACAGAAACCCAAGCTGGGGAGGTAATGGAGAATCTGGGAAGCATTGATAACAAACACCACTTACATTCAGATTTGGATAAAAGCTGACAGGCAGAGGAGGAAGGACCAAGCTACTAAATTCTGAAAATGATATTTTCCACACCTTCAAGGTAGGCAGGTAAGAACAGTTGAAATATGAGAGTTAGAGAAAACAATGGTTAGGCAAATGATCAGTGCCTTGAGATTAACCATGCAGATGCCTCTAAATTTGGGGGTTGCTCCCAATGAAATATTTACGCCTTCAAACAATTATTGAATATCTTCTATGTGGAGGGTGCAGTGTTAGGTGTAGTGAAGAACACCAAGAGGAAAGACCCACACCCTTGACAGCAGAGGGGGATGGACATGAAAACAAGAGTTTGGGAGCACAAAGAAGAGCTTTTTCTGGGGGAGTCAGGTAGGTTTCACTGAGCTGAGTTCTGAAGGCTAAGACAGGCATTTGTCAGATGAAGAAGGCAAGCGGGTTAAGCATGGAGTGTGAGAGCATGGCAGCTTGTATTTATACAGCCCATATTTCATGCGAGACACTAGCCTAATTTGTTTATGTATATTAAAGCATTTAGTCCTCACCTGTGAAATGGATACAACTATTATTCTCATTTTACAGTTTCTCAGGGAAACTGAGGCACAAAGATGCTAAGTGACTTATCCAAAGCCACCTACCTAAGACATGACAGAGTCAGGATTTGGGCTCTAGGGATCTTGTTTCAAAGTCTGCCCACCTAAACATGGCATATTGCCTCCTGTTGGTGGGGCTGGGGCACAGATATGGGGGCAGGGGATTGGGCAGGGGCCAGAAATGAGTCTGGAGACTGGGGTTTTACTGGGATGGGTTGTCTACTACATGATGAGGAGGCCAGGCTTGATTCAATATGTAGCATGGAAACACTGAGACTGATAAACAAGAAAAAAATAACAAAATCAAATCAATACTTTTGAAAGATAATTTTGGTAGAAGATTATTTTGGAGTGGGAATGAGGAGGGAAGATGCAAGGAGGGCAGTAAGGAGGCTGGTGGACTTGTCTAAGGGAGAACTTAAAAAGATCAGAACTAAGGCAGTGGTATTGGGGATAAAAGAGAGTATTTCTAAAAAATAGGATCTGACTTTGATTTTAAATATTGCATTTAGATCTCAAGATATCAAATTGGGGATGAAGGAAAAAGAAGGGTAGATTCTGAAGCTTCTAACTTGCTCTTTGGGTAAACTGGTGCCATTGAGAGAGAGAAGAAATATAAGAGGAGGAAACGTTGGTTTATTTGGGGGCAGGGAAAGGGAAGAAGGGATAATAATTAGGATTATATTGCAAAGAGAATTAGATTTTCAGCTATTTGGAATTTACTATAGGTCTCTGGCATCTAAGCTTACTTGGTTAAGTTAGAAAATTATACTAACCAGGCAAATTCACCAAATTCTGTCTCCCAAAGAACCTTTCCATGGCCACAGATTGTGCCATTATCCGTAGCAAAAAATATCTAAGGTGGTAGATGAAAGAGCATGGTCATCTCATTGGAAATCCATCTGTCCTCATAGATTATAGTCTTCATATACTTAAGACATAAAAAATCTGCTATAGATTATCAGCTCTAGTTTTAATAAAATACTCAAATTCAAAATTATTTGAAATTTGATTTCTACATTGTTTGGGATCCCCCAAAACACCATTCAAGGCCCTTTAAGAGAAGGAGGCAATGTGGGTGGCAGAGACCTAATATTCAGAGAGACCAGGGTTTTTAACTTCAGCACTACTGACATTTTGGGCTGGAAAATTCTCTTATGAGGGAATGTCCTGTGCATTGCAGGATTTTAGCAACACCCCCCACTAGATGCCAGTAGCACTCCCCTTAGTTATGACAAGCAAAAATGTATCCAGACATTGCCAAATATTCCCGGGGAGGGGTGTCTGGGTAAAGTGTGTATGTGTATGTGTGTGCGTGTGTGTGTGTGCATGCACAATCCTCCCTGGTTGAGAACCACTGAGGTAGGTTTAGCTTGGAATCCAGTCTCTGCTATGCATTAACTATATGACCTCAACATGTTTTCAACCTCTCAAAACTGTAATATCATCATCATCTATAAAGTGAAGAATGCAGTGGACATATATGATTTCTGACTTTTTGTCTGCCTAGTAGTCCCTTCTCTTGGGAACTGCTCTTCCTTCTGCTCCACCCATGTGGCCCCAAGAGGAGTGGTCGTGTTCTTACCATTCACCTGGCCATGCTGATTAATCCAAGACCAGGCAGCTGGCCTAGGCTGGGCCCATCCGAGTCCTTCTCCAGGATTTTTTGAACTGAAACTGAGGAGAATTCGTCCCTCTCTGGTAGAGGAAAGCCAAAGATGTGAAACTCCTGAGCTACTAGAAGTCACCTGCCCCAGTGTGTGGAGAAGGACAGTTTACAGAGAGAATAAAGACAACACACAGAGAAAAAGGCAAGAGATAGTGAAAAGGCAATGAAAAGGCTTCCAAACCCAAACCTCCCCAAAGACATTTGCCTAAGCCATTTTGATATTAGAAGACTAAAGAGTCTTCCATCAACAAGAAAAATAATAGTACCTGCCTCATAGCAAAGACAGATTGTGGTGTGCATATGAGTACTTAGCACGGGGGACTGTGATGTGCAAATGAGTACTAGCACAGTACCTGGCACAGCCAGCGTCTACAATAGTAGCTGTTGTTGTGGCAATCATCAGTATCGTTCTTCCTCTAGTAATCTTTGCACTCCAGAAAACTGAATTGCTTGTCATTCAGACTGTGTTGTTCCACGCCTGCGTAACCTCTACCTGGTCTACCTGACCTGTCCCCTGCCTCCCTGATCTACTCCTATTCTTTCTACAAAACCTTCTTTGCGGGCCCTTCTAGGAAGACTGCCCTGAGCCTGAGGGTAGAGCTAAGCACTTCCCTTTCATACTTTGCCTTGTTTATCAATCATACATATCACACTGAGATTGGTACCTGGTTAAGTGGCAGCCTCCCCCAACTGGGCAGGAGCCACATACTACTTGTTGGGGATTGAATCACGTGTCCCACAAAAGGCATGTTCAGGTCCCAACTCCTGGTCCCGTGGGTGTGAATCCATCTGTAAATAGGACCTTTGAAGATGTTATTGGTTAAGTTGTGCCCAAACTGAATGAGGGTGGCCTTAATCCAGTATGGCTGAAGGAAATTGGACACAGGAGAGAAGCCACGGGGAGCAGATAGAAGCCAGATGTCAACAGAACCTCAAAGAGAAAGGAGAAGATGCCACCATGTGCACTGCCATGTGACAGAAGAGCGAAGGACCAAGGATCCCTGGCAGCCAGCTCCAGAACACCACAATCTTTGGGGAGAAAGGGTTGCCTTGCTGATGCCTCAATTTTGCACTTCTCCTGGCCTCAAAAATGTGAGCCAATACATTCCAGTCATTTAAGCAACCCATTGCATGGCATTTGTTTTAGCAGCTGGAAACTAAAATACTACTCCCCTTTAATCCTCAGTGCCCAGCACAGCAGCTGGCCCAGGACAGCTCTCCATCGGTGTTGTTTGCGTTGAACAGAAGAGGGCCAAGTGTCCTCTCAGGAAGGCAGACCTGTTGAAAGCTCATCAATCTTAATGTTCCCTGCCTGACCAAAAAAAAAAAAAAAAAAAAAAAAAAAGCATTAACGGAGAGGGAATGGTGTGCTTGCAGCCTAGAAAAGCAGAGTCCAAAGAGTCAGGAATGCTGCCTCCAGCACTGTGCAGAGACCAGCAGACGAGGTGCCTATGAGGCATACAGGGTAGGAATAAAGTAACCTAGAACATATCTGTCAGACTGTGAGTAAGAAGATCCAAGACCCCCGCGGGCCTAGCAAGGCCCTGCAGGGTACTGCCTCCTGCACCCCAGACCCAGACTCCACTTCTCCCACTGGGACGTCTATGTCCAGCACTCATGGACCCCAGGCTGGCACTACAGGATGACATTAGGTTATCCAACTCATTTCCCTCACTCTCATTCCATGCTCAGTGAGAGAATCCTCCCAGAAAGTATTCCTATAGGACAGGAACACTGTCTAACTGTTATGAATTTTTGTGTGTTGCCTGAAGTTCAAAATACCTGGCATGCCTAGAGCCTTTCTAAAGGAAAGCCATGACAGGCTGACCTGGTCACACATGGTTTGTGCCATGTACCTGAGTTAAATCAGCTGCCCTGACGTCTAGTAATTGAGCTAATTACCAATGTTGCAACAAAGGCACCTACTTATAGGCATATGGTTGGCTCATCACTTAGGAGGTGGTTCATGTGAAATTCTGCCCAATTCAGGAACTGCATATATGAGGGTGACTTTATAGTGGGGTGAAGACAGTGAAAGCAGGGAAGTTGGTCCCTGAATCCCTGCATGATGACAGGCCATTGTTTCAGGTCTTCCCAGGTCTGCAGGATGCATTGGTCATGGAAGCACTTGGTCCAAGAGAGCATATGTGCCTTTAGCCCAGTTTTGTGGGTTTCCTCTCCTCCCTATTCAACTTAATAGTAAACTCGCATCACCTGAGGGCATCTTGTCTTCAATTTTCCTTGAATCTAAATTAAAGTCTAACATACAGCTTGGAAATTATACTTCAGTGTGGTTAATGTAAGCCAATTTTGTTAAACCAGATCCACCCTGGATCCTGAGCAAACTGAAGACTAGATTCCAAGTCAGGGCCATCTCCTGCCTTTGCAGAACACCGTCTCTAACTTCAGCTGTATTTACTAAATTACTGAAATAATTTAAAAGTGTTAATTAGCCCACAAACCTCCATTCCTCATCCCTTAATAAGATACATGAAATGGGCATCCTTTCCCTACTCCATCTGAGAGGCTGTTGGGAATCTGCTGTGTTTGATTTTTTGTTGAACTTCAAACTTGTAATTTCTTTTGGAGGCTGGAAGCAATAGAAGGTGGTTGCCTCTGTTGAAGGGAGAAAAAGGTGAGAAGGAAAAAGGACAAATATGTTTGGATGGAAAGTGGTCTCTCATACCACGGAGTAAATAAACATGCCGATTCACAAGTGGGAGTGTCACTGAGAAGAAGCAGAGAAATGAGAACATGGAAGTTCACCTCAAATAACAAGCTCTCTTATTTGTTAAGCCTTTTACAATTTACCAAGCACCTCCATATGTGTTATCTCATTTAATCCTCCCAGAAACTGTGTGAGCTGGAAAAGGCAGGTTTTAGTTTATATTTCACACAAAGTAAAATGAGATCAGAGAGGTTATCCGAGGTTACAGGGCAGAGGCAGAATTGGAACCAGAGTTGGAAATCCAATGAGTTTATGAAATGAATGCCTGTCATTCACTTATTCTTTCACTGTATGGAGGTTAATAGCATAATCTTTGGAGTCAAGCAGAGCTGTTTTCAACTCCTGGCTTATCTGTTTATTAGGTGTGGGATGCTGGCCAGTCTCTAATTTCTCTGAGTCTTCATCTGCAAAATGGGGAAAATAATGCTACATACTTTATGCAGTTGTTGCGAGTAATAAATGAGATGATAAAGAAAAAGAGCTTAACACTGTGCTAGAACACAGTTACGCACCTAATAAATGTGCCACCTTCTCCTTCTTCATGTTGTTATTTTTAGCTATGTGAACCTAGGTATGTCTAGCTCCGAACTCTGTGCTCATTCCACTGCTCTACACTGCATTGACTTTTCTTCTCTCCTTTTTTTACAACATTCCTCGTTTCTTTCTTTCTCTTCTCTGCAATTTTCCTACCTCTTCCTTTCTATTACACACACATCTACCGTCCCCTGACTTTTAAACACACACACACACACACACACACACACCTGGTTTAGTACTTCTTATACCTGTGTATTTGTCGAAGACTTCCCCACTCAAATCAACCAGAGCAAACCAGGGATTAGGGAAGGGGTAAGGGGAGACTAACCATGGTCCTTTTCATGAGTCATCCCTTTCACAAGTCATCTTGGGAGAACTTAGCATTCCCCTAAAAAAATATTTTATAATTTCTTTGTTTGCATGTTCCTGCACCAAGGGAATGGATTCGAGGGTCTCCAATAGTTATGCTAAATAAATATAACTTTCCTTTTTCATGTTTTAGCTATTGTTAGAGGTTTCAGGAAGGGACAAGCCAGGGTTAGGCATATTCAGTTAAACTCTCATGTGATAGTTTTCACTTCTGAATTAATTCCCTGGATGAATTGCTCTTTCTGGCAGCAAGAAAAACAGGTTCATCTAGAGGTTTGGCTCCCTGGACTATAAAGCCCTTATAACCACAGTGCTTGCCTCCATCTGCCCCAGGTTCCCAGCTCCTGGTAGGGTACAGCAGGAGGTACTGTGTGCTCCACAAGGTTTCACACCCACTGGGAGTCGGAGACACAGACACTGCCAACCCTCCCAAGTCTCCCTGAGAACCCGCAGGGCTGATGCCAAGATGGCTGCCTCACATCTGCCCCCACTGGGCTGTGGAGAAAGATTTCCTTACCAGCCTCCCTATTAAAACTTCTGAAATGGCGGGACAGGTAGAAACCACTGGCTGGGCAGAAGGCGATTTCCAGAGCTTCAGGGCAGAGTGGGGCCGTGCTAGCATCTTTCAAGGAGGTGATTCTGAGAACTCTTTCTTCCACTATCATTCCTATTTTTAGAATAGTTTCACAACTCAGAAACCTCTGCTATCCTTGGCTTCCTTCCTTGAAGAGTCAAGCTGAAGGGTTTTCCAGTGATTTGTCAAATGTTCTACCTTATAGTATTTGTTTGGATTTCTTCAACAAAGAGTTTTTTTATTTTTTAATTTTTTTACCGGGAGGTTCCAGGGATTGAACCCAGGTCCCTCAATATGGGAGAGAGATGCCCAACCATTTGAGCCACATCCACCTCCCTCAACAAAGAGTTTTAGGTTTGACTATTTTTAAATACCTGCAGGCTAGACCAGGAGCACTGAGATGTCACCAAAAGCATCCAATGGGCTTGACTATTTGCTTATAAACAAAAAAGTGAAATTGCCATTTCCTCTGCCTCCAGGCTCTTATCTAAGTTAATGTGGACAATTCATAGAAAGTTTTGCCAACAAACCAAAGGAGCCTTTGAAAGTGAGCCATTCATTTTAGCCAGGAGCTTTGATGAATTTTGTTCTGTTGCTTTATATGAATCAGAGCCCAGGAATCTTAGAGCATTATTCTGTCCTTCAACATAAAGCACCCATTTTCCTTAGGGGTCAAAAGTTTTGGTCATCCACAAATATACAGGCAAATGATTCTCAACAAAGGCACCAATGCAATTCGAGGGGGAAATTAAAGTCTTTTCGGTAGTAAGTACTAGAACAATTGGATAGCCTTATTTTTAAAAAAATCTCCTACCTCACACTATACAAAAAATTAATTTGAAATGAACTATAGATCTAAATGGAAAGGTAAAACTATAAAAGTTTTAGAGGAAAATCTCCATGATTGGATAGTCAGACAGGTAAAAACCATGAAAAAATTGGTAAAGTGAACTTCATCAAAATTTAAAACTTCTGCTCATTGAATAGGTAAACCCCAGATTGGGAAAAAATATTCACAGCACATATATCTGACAAAGAACTTGTATGCAAAATATATAAAGAACTTCTAGAATTCAATAAGAAAAAGACAGACAACCCAATTTAAAAATGGGCAAAGGACTAGAACAGACATTTAGAACAAAGATAAAAATGACTAATGAGAACAGGAAAAAATGCTTAAAACATCATTAGTCAACAGGAAAATTAAAATTAAAATCACTATGAGTTGTCATTCTCCACCTACTAGAATGGCTAAAATTAAAACAAAACAAAACAACAAAAACTGACACCACCAAATGCTGGTAAGAATCCAGAGCAGCCAGAACTCTTTACACTGCTGCTGGAAATACAGAAGAATCCACCACTTCACAAAACTCTTTGACCATGTAAGGAGGCCATGTGAAAAAGAAGAGACCTTGAGACTCCATGGAGAGAGAAAGAAGACCCGCTATCCCAGCACCCCTACCGAGCCTAGTCCAGGTTGCCGAACCAGAGAGAAATAATAAAGCCACTAGGACTTGGAATGGTTTGTTATAGTGCAATAGAACACTGGAACCATTGCTTTCCTCTCTGAGTTGTCAGGACTAAGTGAGAAGACATGTAAGGAGGTACTTTGTCAATGGAAAAGAGCACGTACAAGGGGCTGTTATTCCTGGGTGTGCGCAAGGTTGGGGTTCGTGCTCATTTGCAGAGATACATCCATTTGAGAATTAGCCTGTGGAATTTAGAGGTTCTTACCATCCAGCACGCATAACCTTTGGCTCCTTCTATACTCTTTCCTCTCACCTGTGCAACCATTCACCACTGGTGTGTGTGTGTGTGTGTATGAGAGAGAGGTGTTTCCAGCAGTAGGGAAGATGTGCCAATTTTCATTTATCTTCTTAAGGGCTGGGCACTAAAAGTTTGAGGGCTAGACAATGCTTGTAATAATTTCAAGCATCTAACAAATACATTTGAAGTTAGAGAAGTCTGAGCTGTAGAGAAGAGAGGACCCATAGTCTGAAGGGTTGCACTGGTCCTCAACCGGTCGGTGTCTAGAGTTGATCAAGCTCAGGGGAATTTAATTATATGAACCAAATTCCCCAGAGACTGGTTGATAAACCAGGGTGCCAGTTTATCCATTTAAAATGAGAAATGTAATTTCCAAGCCTTGGGTGTTAGGCTTTCTCAAGTGGTAAGGAAAAGATTACTCTGGGAAACTGGATGACTTGAACTGATAGAGAGTTTCATATCTGGAAACCTGGGGAGGAGGTGAGGAAGTGCAGGCAATGGTGAACAGATGGAATATTTTGGGTGTGCTGAGGAGGGCTATGGACCCTTATAAATAACAAAGCCTAGGTTATGCATTTTTTGTGCACCTGGAATCTATTTGTAACCAGGCTGAGAGACTCCTCTCAGCTACCCTACCTTATGTAGGGTTTCAAGTCAGGGAGATGGCCTCACCTCCAAACAGATAAACAAAAGGATGGTGGAGAGGGAGGCTCTTCTTTTGTTGAAAACAGTATAATAGAATTGGAAGATTTGGAAAGTATTTAAAAGGCCATTAGCTCCAAGCCATAGCTCAGACACCTTCATGAATCTCTCCCCTAATACAAGTGCCCAGTTACCTTCATCTATCCATTTTCGCTTTTTAAAAGACTGTAATGTTTTATATGCTAAACCCTAAACTGTGGGTTTTTGAATGTAAAAATTATGTCTTTAAATTTATTTCTTCCATAATCCCTGGTATACAATTGGTGCTCAATAATCGTGTGTGGAATTAGCTAACATTCTGATGCTTCTGGAATTTGACTGAAATCTGAAACATTGCGACATCATCCCAGAAAGTTACCTTACCCTTTCATCATCATTTTGGGGTGAGAGGAAACGTTGAGGTCACGTGACCACCTGACCTGTGGCGAGAACGCTTCAACTCAGAGCAGAGAAGGCACTTGACAGAAGTCACCCCTCCAGCTACTGGTCTGACCCCACCTGGACTCCACCCCACTCCACCCCACCCCACCCCAGGGCCTCTGCCTCGGGTCACGAAGGCCTTTGTGCCTCAATATAACGACGTTTTCTTTAATATGTGTGCCCATTCTTCTTGCAGACCCTACCTCACATTACCCTCCCCAAGTCTTAGCGGGGAGAGGTGGGGACAAAGGGGAAGTACCTGCCCGCCCGTCCGGAGTTCTCCACGCCGGGCCAACGCCTGCGCCCCCGCGCACTCCCCGCAGGGCCCCCGGGGAGCTCGCAGCGCTCCAGGAAACACCAGGTCAAAGTGACAGAGGGAGGCGCTGCTGCCGCTGCTCTGGCAACGAACGTCGAGACCCCCTTAGGGAATGGCTTACAGAATTATGTTAACTACCCCGTACCCCGTAGACCCTGTAACATGACCGAGGCAGTCACACGTACTCTCCCAGAGCAAACATTCCTACAAACCCATTCAGAGTGCCCCTCTCCCGTCTCTCTCTCCTACCCTCATTCAATTTCAGGCAAACATGTACTTCCTGTAACACCTGACAGCGTGGGAAACAAGTCACAGCAGCTCACCCCGCCGCCCCACTCTCCTCTCCACTCTTCATATCCCATTCGAACTTCTAGCAAGTCGTTCTTTTTGATGGTTGTGGGAGCCGGGCAACAGGGAAGTGCTAGGCTGGGCTGGGGCCAGAAGAGTATTTACCTCCAATTTAGCCTAAACCAATCATTCTCGAACGTGGCTGTTCTTTGCAACCACCTAGGGAGATTTAAAACTATTGATGTCACAGTCCCACCACGCAGAGATTGATCTGAGATGCGGCCTGGGCTTCGGGATTATTTTTATATCCCCCCTCAGGTCATTCCCAGGTTTAGAACCACTGATATAAACTCATTCCTCTCCCCATCCTGAAACAACAACAACAAACACAGATCAACTGGAGTCAGTGGCCCGGGGAATCTGGCACCTACTTCGCTCGCCAGCTCTGCAAGATCCGGGAAAATCGGCGCGCGCGACTACGCGAAACACGCGACGGCGGGGCGGGGCGGCCGGCGGGCCGGGAGGGCGGTGCCGCGTGTGGCCCCGCCCCCCCACGCCTATCCGCGCGCGGTGCGGGCCCTGACGTCACTCTTGTCAGGGCCGCTGCACATGGGCGGCCTGATGCGCTGAGCCGGCGCTGCGGGGCCGCCGAGCGCGGGGGAGCAGCGGCCGCGGGCACGGGGAGGGGGGTGGGGTGGGTCGACGCGTGGCTTCGGGTGTTGGCGCGAGGGGGCCGGGGCTGCAGCGGTGCCTTCTGCCATTCCGCAGCCGTCCACATCTTTTTTTCTTTTTTTTGCAATTTCGAACATTTTGCACGACGAAGGGTTCGAGGCAGGTGAGAGCATCCTGCACGCCGCCCAGAAGCCCGCGGCACCCGCTGCGCTCTCCGCGGACCGTCTACTCTGGGAGCCCGAAAGTTTTTTTTTTTTTTCTTCCAGTATTTTTTTTATGCAGATGTCTCTCTCTATATATAAGTAATTTTTTCCCTCTCCTTGTCTTCACCGCCTTGAAAACGAATACTTTTGGCAAAGGACGCAGGAAAAATCTCTGCAACATTTTGGGGGGCGGTTTGTGTTTTTTTTTTTTTTTTAAAGAAAAAAAAACGAGTACGCCGCGATGGAGAAAATGTCCCGACCGCTCCCCTTGAACCCCACCTTTATCCCGCCTCCCTACGGCGTGCTCAGGTCCCTGCTGGAGAACCCGCTGAAACTTCCGCTTCACCACGAAGACGGTGAGCGCTGCCGCGGCCTCCCGCCGCCGCCCCGCAGGCTGCCCCGCTCTGGGAAGGGACGGCGCTCCCGGGGCCCCTTCCCCGGCTTGGCAGCCCTGCTGCGGCATCTATCCCCCGGGGCCCAGGCCCGCTCTGATGAGATTGGGGGGCTCCCCCATCGCCCCTCCGTCTCGTTAGAAAAAGGGGGTGGGGGCTAAGCCCTTCACCAGGCAACACTTCAAACAGCGCCGGGGCCGGCCGGGCTCGCGCTCCTGCGGCGCAGGTGGGAAGTGTAACTTGCCAGGTCGCGCCTGTGCCCTGGAGTGAGGCGTTCCCGCACGCAGCCGAGCTGGGCGGGGCGGGTGGCGAAGGCTGAGGCCCTGGTTCTCCCCCGGGGTGGGGGGGGGAGCGGAGGGAGAGCGGGTTGGGGTGGTGGTGGTGGTCCCCACTGCGTATCCTGGGTGTTGAGCTCGTGCTATGACTTCTGTTATTTAGTTAGTACTTGGAGCTCGGTAGGGGTGAGCAGAGAAGCGTTTTCTCCCGAGGAAGGGTGATGCAGAAAGGGGGTTGGGGGCCGGGGCCGGTGGGGGGAGTGGTTTCTCGGCGGGAAGCCGTGCACGCCTCCAGCGCTGACACTTTCCCGGTTCACTTTTCCTGGTGGGAGGGGAGAGCGGAGCAGGCTCACGTGTAGTGGCGCAGGAGCCTCTTCTGGTTTAAGCCGTTTCTTGGTAAGTCCCAAACATTCCCCAGGCAACCTTGGCTGTAGCGGGAGAGGAGGGGTACGTGCAATGCGGCGCCGAACCCAGCTGGTGCCGCCAAGGTTTTGTCGTTTGGGCTGATGCGGTTTCATGCCTTTGGTATTACAGCACCAAACGTGAACTTTGCGGCACCTAGAAATAGCTTCGGAGTACTTGCATCGCCTTCCCCAGGAGGGGCAACCTGTTGCTTTGCAAGAGTTGAGGTGTTTGGTTCGCAGTCTGCAGAGCAGAGCTCCCCTCCCTCAACTCTCCTTTAACGAATAGCGCTTTGGAAGAAAGGGGCTGCCTACAGGCTTTTGCATCTGTGGGTGTTTTAAATCAGATTCTCAAGATGAAACTCTTAAGGTTGGAGTGGATGGCAGTGGAGGCTATTTCTCTCAGGAAAAACTCAGCATTCCTTAATCCCAGACTGCACCAGCGCACAGTATTAGAATTGGTAAAAATTTAGAGCGTCCTTAAAGACCTAGTGGGGTGAGCAGTATTTCCAGGTAGGAGGTACCTGCATACCTCCACAGATGGAGGTAGAGTATCTCACCTTTCCCAATAGCTGTGCTTTTGACAGGATGCACAGACCTAATTTTTGTAAATAGGACCACACTTAAGTGTTTGAGGAAGAGGGAGAAAACACTTTGTAATTTAAAAACTCCTTTTATAAAAAACAATAAGCCCTGGTGGCTTTAGAAACAAACACGGGAGGGCTCAGAAAGCTCTCATTTTTCTTCTCTGCTAATGTGAGGACATAGGTCAAGCTCCTTCAAGTCTCAGAGCCTCCATTTCCTCACCTGTGAGTGGTGATGATTGCTGTTTTCCAAGTTAATTGTGAGATTTTTGAGACAGTCTATGGAGAGAAGGAGGCATACATTAGGTGCTCAATACATGGTATTAAAGAAATGTGGAGAGTTCC
Source organism: Tolypeutes matacus (assembly GCA_026826555.1). NCBI lineage: Eukaryota > Metazoa > Chordata > Mammalia > Cingulata > Chlamyphoridae > Tolypeutes > Tolypeutes matacus. The sequence continues at coordinate 8,999,294 of JAKSZT010054055.1, forward strand.
TGCTTTACTAATATTAAGACTACCAATTCACTGGCTTTGTGAGTCTTAGTGACCCAATATCGGTACAGTAACAAGTTTCCTGGAAGAAAAGTCTTGCCTGTTTCTTGGCTGTTTTCTTTAAAAATCACAGCAGTTGTATGTAATCACCAGTGTTATTTCCCTACATTAAATTTAAATTATTTATCGCCTTAAATAATGCACTGGAGACTGTGTTTTGGCAATCTCTGTTCTCTAATTTTTATCTGAAAGCGGTCTGTAGCTCCATCCCAAGGAGTAGTGCTTTCCTCCCAAAGTAAATAGGAAGATGTTAAAAAACAAAACAAAAACCAGGCAGAGATCCATGTCCTGCCTGAACTTTTAGCTCTAGAGCCCAAAAGACAGCAGCCAGAGAAAGCCCCTGGCATTTGTGAGAAGGGAGAACATTGTGAAGTGGTTTTGTAGCAGGAAGAGCAACACCTCTTTCTTTCTTTCTTTCTTTCTTTTTCTTTTTTAAGAACAACTTTCCCCTTCTTCTGCAGCATTTAGTAAAGATAAAGACAAGGAAAAGAAGCTGGATGATGAGAGTAACAGCCCGACGGTCCCCCAGTCTGCATTTTTGGGGCCCACCTTATGGGACAAAACGCTTCCCTATGACGGAGACACTTTCCAGTTGGAATACATGGACCTGGAGGAGTTTTTGTCAGAGAACGGCATCCCCCCCAGCCCGTCTGAGCACAACCACAGCCCCCACCCTCCGGGGCTGCAGCCCACCTCCTCAGCTGCCCCTACCGTCATGGACCTCAGCAGTCGGGCCTCTGCACCCATTCACCCTGGCCTCCCTTCCCCGAACTGCATGCAGAGCCCCATCAGACCAGGTAAACCTGTGGAAGGTTCTCCCTTCAACTGGGGTGAGGGCGAAAGGGAGGGGCAGGGTGGTGGTGGAACAAAGAGCTTAACTCTCTGGGTGGCTTTAGCACACAAGCTGGAAGGGGAGAGTTGGGTTTCACCCACAGCGGTGGTTCTCACACCTCAGGAGCATCCCCATCACCTGGGGAGCCAGTTAAAATGCAGCTTCTATGGACCCCCTCCCCCCACAGGAATTCTGATTTTTCAGGTCTAGGGTGAGGGCCTAGGGATATGCTTTTTTAACTGACTCTCCAAGAGATTCTACTGCAGCTGATCCAAGGACTGTGGTTTAAGAAATAACCTACAGTTAATGGTACAGATAATTTAGACATCCATCTCGCCTCCTGTCTTCTTTCCTCGTTCCCAAATAATTGGGTAATAGGATCTTGCTGAATGATTTCGGTAGACTCTCTATAAGGCTACAGTTTACCCATATTCATTCTTCTCTGGTCCGGAGGAAAAAAATGTGAGTTAGGGGTGAGAGGCCAGTATCTTTTACATCCTATTTTGTCATTGAATTCATTGAGAAATTGAATTTAAAAGCAGGCTCTTAAATTAAGTGTGGCTTAGCCTCCTTCAGCACCAAAGCCCACCTCTACCTTGCCACTATTCCTAGAAACCAAACTGTTCTTACATTTTCTTTTTCATTTTCATCTGTACATCACACTTAATCCTCTTTCCTCAAAGTCTGCAGGGCAGCGTGGTCAGCTGTAAATGGTGCTGAAATATTACACAAAAACATCACCTGAAATGACCAGTACCTCAAAACCCACTGCTAAATGCTCAGCTATAAACAAGGTTGAGACAGCTCTGGCTTTATGCCTTTAGCACCCTGTGGTACAATTTGAACAGGAAGAAGGATGATTTCATGTGCACAGGTAAGCAGGAACAAAGATTCAGCCAGATAAATAGTCAGGAAGGTCCCCGAGCTGAGGGCCGTAGCTGCAGGGAAGACAGAAAGCAGGACAATGTGATACTTGTGCTAGAGAGCGTCACTGAACTCCGTGTCCTCGACTCATGTAGAAATTTCTCTGACACACAGAGCGAGATTAAAATGGAAGGAAACGATGCAGAGGAGGAAGGGAACACCTCTGTCTTAAAATATTAGTATTGCAGTTAAAGTTCTCTCTGTCATCTCTCTCTCTGCTGGCCCCTTCTCTGAAATCCATTTTGAATTATAACTCAAGGCCACTGGCTGGAAGGGAATTAAGTCTTAACCTCTGGCCACCCTGGCAGGCTTCAGGAGCTTAAGAAAACTCTCATTATATGAACTTGAGGCCCTGCCTCTACTTCAGATGTACAGTGCCATTGTCTTCAACTTCTTCACAGGAATAGCCTGCCAGTGAAATAAGTAACCATACAAAGTGGGGAGACAAGCAGAGAAGTGGGTGGAGACCCAGGGAGGCACTGTTGTGCCTCAGTGGTTCCGTCTGCAGTTTGAGACTTCCCACTCCGTAGCTGTGTGACCTTAGAGTGTGACATAACATGGTGGAGCCCATTTCCCCTTGGGTACAAGGGTATAATTACCTAGTTGGTTGAGCTATTGTGAAAATTAGTGATAATTGGTATAAAGGGCCAAATGACTAGCAGTAGGTGTTCTGTTAGATCCATTGTGTTCATTGTTATATCTATACCAACTTTTTAATTTTAATCCTTGTCTTCTGAAATACCTTCTTAAAATAAGAGACAGCATTATAATCCCTCCTGCTGGAGAAAAATATCAGGGGATTTTGTCCAATTGTTATTCGATTGGGGTGTTTTAACCCTAACACTTATAATTAGTTGACAAGTATTTCTCAATCCCCTGCTATGTATAGGATGTGTCCATGTCAGAAATGCTATATATATATATATATATATATATATTTTTTTTTTTTTTTTTTTTTTTTTT
>JAKSZT010054055.1:9002169-9075807 GCA_026826555.1 Tolypeutes matacus
TATTTTTTTTTTTTTTTTTTTTTTTTTTTCCCCCCCAAGTGGCATGCTAATATTGAGATCCCATACCTTGGTTTCTACTGAGAAGCAAGAATTGGGTTTTGGAAATTGAGGGTTCTTGGATAGTCAGGGCTTGTTTACAACACGCATTGAGTTGGCATTCTTCAAAGATTCTAGGTAACTTGGGACGCCCAATCAGAGTTGCAGTCGGTAGTACAGGACTCCTGAGTTTCAGTGGCTACCATTTTGTTAGGTTATAGGGAAGAGACACTGGGATCTAGAAATAAGCTGTTCATTTAAATGCCTTTCTCAATAATGGAAACACTCTTCAACGTAGTTTTCTTCTCTGAATCGAAAACTCAATGATACATCTAATAAGAAAGAAAAAAAGGTAAAGCTTTTCTTGAAATACCAAACTCAGATAAAACAACACTGTGCTGTTCATACAATGTTGATCATTATAAAGATTATAATACAAAATAAAATTCTAAGGAATGCGAGCTTGGTGAATGGTGTACCACAAGCAAACCTGACAATGGAGAATGTTCTTGATTATTCTCTACAGCTCACAGGAGTTACCAGAATAGGAGTACCAAGTTAATCTAGAGGAAAGTAAGTCCTCAGAAGGGAGCAGCACAGATGTAGCTTTAAGCATTCTGGAAATTGTGTAATTTCAGTCTAGACCAGGGTTTCTCAGCTTTGGCACTATTGATGTTTTGGGCTGGGTAAGTCTTAGCTGTGGGGGACTGTCCTAGGTGTTGTAGGATGCTTAGGGCTCTCCCCCCTAAATGCTAGTAGTACTGTAAACCCAACATGAAAAGTAAAAATGTCTCCAGACATTATCACATATCCCCAGGTCAGGGTAGGGGGTGGTAGCAAGTAGTGAAAGATGGCCCACCGTTCACAATCACTGCTCTAGACCTTTAACTTGGATGGAAAATTCTGAACTTTGTTCACACAGGTGGATGCTTTTTACCTCCTGAAATGCCTTATGGGAAAACTTGTGAGGAGATCAGGAGATATTTGGTTGCCAAGGAGAAATGTAATATTAATAAGAGTGTAGTGACACATTTTAGTTGATAAAAGTAAATCATCAGGCTAATCAGGAGATAATTGCAGAGCAGCTTGTTTTTCTGCTGTTTGCTTAGCGTGCACCTTTTGAGTTATGCTCAGTAGCATTATGTCATTATACCTGTCTGACTGAAAGGAAATGAAGCCTTAGTTGACAATTTATGCATTTCTAGGTCTACCCCAACAGTGTCTTGGAATGACAAGGTGAGCATTCCTTGAATTCTCTTTTAACATTTACCATGACTACCCTACAGTCCTGTTTCCTATTTTGTGCACCGCCATCCTTATTCCTCTGTCTAGCTCCCAACTCAAAGGATGAATCAAATAAGTGAAGAAATACAACTTTCCTCGAAGAAATAATCCAGGAATCCATTGGAACCTGATACAGTTCTATTGAGATTGCTAAGCTTTGTGATGGACATCTTAATGACAGTATACAGTGGTTTGGGGATGCTTTAGCCACCTGCGGGGCCTTTGCAATCACCCCAGGTGTAGCCTCTTGGATGTCCCCAGGCCAGCAGAGATGGCAGGAGTTTTCTTGACGAGTTCAATGTTTGCATTCCTGATGCTATCGGAGGTAGTATGTGGGGATGCTCCATTGGAGGTATGTGCTGGGTGCTGGAAAAATAAAAATCTGTTTGCCCTGAGAATTGAATGATGGCTTTAAGGACAGCAGTCCCTTTAGGGAAAGTCATCTCTAGCAGTCAAAGGCAGAGTTATTTTTAAATCACATGCTTGCAAAGCCAGATTTGAAATTGTTTCCTCTGGTGGCTTTTCTTTGAATAGCTCAGAGGTGTCCTACCCCTGTTAAGCCTGTATTCAGCTGAGAATTAAGAAAGGTTCTCTTTCCCATTCTGAGCCCAGAGACCAGGTTATGATAAAGGCTGGTTGCAGAGTGAAGTATACCTGTGAAAACCCTTCCAAGTCACTGTGCAACACAAGCAGGAAACCCTAATGTAAACTATGGCCTATAGTTAATAGCACAGTTATAATAATATTCTTTCATCAGCTGTAACAAAGGTACCACACTAATGCAAGTTAATAATGGAGGAGGGGTTGTATAAGAGAACTCTGTATTTTCTGCATGATTTTTCTATAAACTTACAACTTCTCTAATATATATGTATTAAAAAACAAAAACAAAAACAAACTTCCAGATGGCCGTATGTGGGAGAGGTAGGGCAGAAATGGGCGGCACCAAGAATGGGAAGGAGCCATAGTCTCTTCACATAGTGGGCATTTATGCTCTGTGTCTCCAGACCTTCCTTTCTGACATGGTTTTGGCCTGGAAGGAATATGCTGGCCTTGGAGTCTGAGTAATCATGGGATGGGATTCTGTGCTCTGGGATAATGTGTGGTCCTGCTGGGGCCACGGGATTCTCTTGCTTTTCCCAGCACCACAAAATGAAGCTTGGGTTTGCTGCTGCCCTCAAGAATATGCAGTTCATAGATTTTTCCAGAATACTGACACATCTGCAGGTTGAGAGCACCATGATTGATAGTAGCTTGCACTGTGCTTCAAGTATCTTGGAAGTGTTTCTCACTCATTAGGAGCAAGGGGGTTGTGAAGAAGAGGGAGTCAGCTTTGCTCTGGTAGCAGGTGGACTTGTTTCTGTCTCTTCTAAGAGTCTGTCTTCTCTATCAAGCCCTGAAGAGAACGTGATTGCCTTGCTCTCTTGGCTTGGTTGTGTTGCCGAAATTACCATGGCTACAGACAGTCCCAAGCCTATTGGTAAGAGGTATTTTCAGGTATGGAAAGCAAGGCAACTTTGCAGTTAGGAGTGTAGACTCTGGACTCAGCAGCTTGTGTTCAGCTCCTGGACCCACCATTGCCTTGTTGTGTAACTTTGTGCCAATATCTAAACCTCTTTAAGCCTCAGTTTCTTCATCAATAGGACGGAGATTATAAATAGCATTTCCGTCATGGGGTTTTAGCAGGTTAAAGAAGAGAATGCATGACAAACTATTGGCACGGTACGGTGTAGGGTATGGGAATACTTGGTGCATATAGCTGTGATTATGATGCCAGTGGTATGGGGACAGGGGAAAGATTGGTCAGATTCCCAATCCCCAATCCCCATTTATGAATTTGTTTCACCTAATCTCCTCCCCCTGCAAACATAGGACATGCATTTCCTTTTTTTTTTTTTTTCCCTTTTCTAGCATGCCCAACACTTACTCTGTGTACCCTGTCTGACCTTTCTCTTCCTCCTGGGTTAGAAGGAGTCACTTCCCTGATGTTAACCCAGCAGCCCCACTTCTGGGTTAGCAACTCTTGTTCTGCCAGTGTGGAAAGCAGCCACTCACTTGCTGCCCCAGCACCCCAGTGCTCGTGCGAGCCTGGCAACAGCAGCTGCCTTCCTGCATGACCGCGTGCTCCAGGCACGTGGCCCTGCCCTGTGGAGCTTGCCCAACTCTGTGTGCTATGCCTGCTTGCTTTTTTTTCTTTCTCTCTCACTTCTCTTCCCAGGAGAATTACAGCAAGTGCCAGCAAGAATTTGTAATCCTGACCCTGGCACGAGAAACCTGAGCTCTGTAGAGCAGTTCATATGCCAGGGAAACCTGTTCTGTCCAGTCTTCTAGCCAGACCCCAAACCTGGCCCTCTCTCTGGCCTGTCTGCCCAGAGGCCCTGTCTTCTCTACACCACTGAGGTGGGCATGGTCCCTGAAGGCCAGCTTCTGCCAAGGGTCCAGCACTGTACCTGCCAGACGAGGAAAATCTCAGTGTAAAGACAGAACTGGGCAGGGGGGAGGGGGAGAAGGGGAGCATGGGAGCCTTGATGACATCCTGGTATAGGATGAGAAAACAGTGGTGATTTATTAGGTTCTCAGCAACCTCTTTTCCAACCAGCACTAATCACTTTTACCCAGGAATCATTTATTATGTCCTGGCAGTGCAAATGGAGGGAAGAGGGGAGGTAGAGGGGAAGTAATAAGATGAGACAAGTATTGGAAAATAATATATTAGAGAGAGAAGGAGTGGTGCAGGGTCTGTTAATCTGTACTGGGAGTGGTTCAGCATATAATACAGCAAAAAAAGGAGATGTTTTTGCTTTATTATAATGTTTGCTCCTCCCACACACACACAAATTTCTTGACCTGAAGCCACTAAATCATTATTTTGCCATAAACTTAAATTTCTTTAAGATCTAGAGGCCTGCTGGTTCACCATGCACAACTTGCATCAGAATGCTTTGCGTTCAGACAGACCAATGTGGGAAACACTGCGGCGTTTTAGTGTTTTAGAGCATAGCATCTGATAAACGAGCAAACCTGCGTGTCACTCCTGACTCCACCTCTCACTAGCTTGCTCATGATCTTAGGCAAGCCATTGAAATAATCTGAGCTTCTGATTTCCTGTCTGGAACTTTCAGGGTAATCATTGGAACTGCTTCATAGGGTTGTTGAAGGTCCCATGAGCCGATGCATGTGCAGCACTTGGCCCAGTGCCTGGCACACAGCCAGTGCTGCTGCAAGTGGCAACTTTGCCACCAGCTAATTGCATTTCTCATAAGGGGACCTGGTGGTGGACCTCCGGGGAGTCTTGATGCTCTTCCCTTCCTAGCCAATTAAGGACTCTTGTGAAGGAATGTGGATTTCTCCTCTGCTGCTCTGCCTGGTCTTACTTACCCCTGTCTTAGCCTCTGAGTTTTAGGTAATGTTGGGGAGATGACTAAAACCCTTCCTCATTACTCTTTGCTCCCAGAATCAGCCCTTAATCTTTCTGAATTCCATATGCGCATCTGCAGAGTTACGCCCTTGTTGGGTTGGGGTGAGCTTCCTAAAGCCCACGTGCATGCAGGGCCCAGCACGGCCCATGGCAGTGGCAGGCCAGTCATCACCTCAGGCCAGGTCCCCTGCTTTTCTCTAGTAAACGGTACCGCTATTAGAGAGCAAGAGAGGAGGTGGTAGGAGGTGAGGAGCAGTGTGGATGCCCCCAGAAATAGGTGTGCTGCCCCCTGGGAGACAGGCAAGGGCATGAGATGACTGCTGGTCTCAAGGAGATGGTAGTTGAGTAGGGCAGATAGAACTTTTAGTAAAGGGAAGAGTGACAGGCCAATCTAGCATGTTCTTGGTGTCAAGTGACAGGTACATCAAGGCTTCCAATGTCTATTAGAAAGAAGAGGGTGAAAGATAAATTAAGAAAATGAGTTAAAATATTAAAAAGAAACAAAGAAAGGAGCAAGGCAGACAATAGGGCTGTCAGACTTCACTGGAAGCAATCATTGCCCAGAGCAAGAGTGCCTGGGGTGAAGAGGTGGACCTCACGCTGGGCCTCAGAAGGAGTGAGGTACGGGAGTCAGACTGGAGAGTGGGCAGTGATACCGGCGGCAGCGTTATGGAGGAGGGTATGTCCACAGGGTGTTTAGGAACAAGGTGTCACCCAGTCTGGCCTCCACAGAGGGTTCCTGTGGAGAAGTTGGGGAGATGAGTCAGGAGAGGTAGGAGCCAGCCAGGCTGGCAGCTTCATGAGTGCCAGGCTGCTGAGCTTGAACTTTATCCAGTAAGCAGTGGGGAGCCATTGAAGGTTTTTGAGCAGAGAAGTAGCATGTGGACATTTCCACTTGGGCTCAAGGTTGGGTTTGAAACATTTTTAGATACTTTGACAATAGTTTCCTCTGGCAAATGGGGACTTCCTTATTATTTTGAAAATAAATACTCTCCCTTGAACATCAAACAGCTTTTCAAAACACAATGTTCTAATGATTTAAAGAAAGTAATTCAAAAACACAGGGTTTAGGTTTCACATATAAAGCTCATAATTCTAGTGATTGGGGAAACATGCTTTGGTAAGGAAATAGTTTGAAAGATTTGAGTGGTATAAAATTTAAATGTCCAAAGCAGACCTGGTTGATTTGTCTGATAGGAGTAGAAAAATAGATTTTAATAAACCCAACCCATTAATGTTCATCACTTTTAAATGCCTCTATTTCACAAAGCTTACTAGCTTTTTAAGCAAGTATACCCAATATACTTTGAGTGTCTTTGTATGTATGGTGGGGGCAGGGTGAGAGGAAGGGAGAGAGGAGAGAAAGCATTAACTTCTCAGTTAACAAACGGTGCTTGATTATAAGGATTACTTGCAGCAGTAATATCAAGTTAAAAATACTTAGGTTTCTGGCTGGCTTATTAATTTTACTCCTGAGAGACAACAGAATCATTATTACAATTTTGTATTCTTGCCTCCTGACCTTGTATTTGTGTCTCCCTTCTTCCCTGAGACCTGGAATGAATTGTACATCATGCTCTTAGATATGGTGTGTGTGTGTGTATTTGTACTGGGTGTGTTACTAGAGGGAAGTAGCTTTGTAGGAGGAGATGCAGGGTCTTTGGGGAGAAAAGGAAACTGCTGAATAGCACATGCATGGTATAATTTGCTCCAGTACCCCCTAAAGTATGCTTTTTTAACAAGCCAAGATTACAGAAAGCTGGAGGAGTTGCCATAACCAAACCAGATCCCTTAAATAAAAAATAACAGTGAGTGCAATTTCACCTCCAGCTATGTACAGTAGACAATTACAGGAGTGTTGGCAGAATCTAGAATCTGTTAGGGAGAAACTATACAGTACTTGTTTCTGTTAAATTAGCTTCTGGTAGATAACAAACTCCATGATCGAATGTGAAAATTCCTTAGAGGTTTGCTTTCCTTTTCTGACTCCAGCAGAATGCGTTGTTGCCTTACCTTGCTACCCATCCAGCTCATAATGGGAATCCAGTCCCATTTTCTTTCCTGAAATATTACACAGTTCTATTATCACTTAATGGTTCCTAAAGTTTTGTTTTTAGAAGTTTAATCTGGCATTTTTCCTCCCATTAGTGCTCTTCAGAAGAATGATTTTGGAATTTGAAATCTCATAATAAGACATGCTTGTGGCTAATTAAACCCCCTTCCTTCTCAGATCTTGCCTGCGAGACCCTCAGTTCCTAAAAACAATGAGTGCATGCTATAGGAAGATGCCCAGGGGAGCTACAACACTAAATCATCTGTGACAAAATGTTCTCTTAGAAAGTGGGATTGCACAAATGGATCGGCAGAAATAAATGCCTGAACAGAAACTCCTTGAATGGGGAAGAGCAATGCTTTCTTTTCTCATTAGCTCTGGGTAACACAGTCTGCTGCAGTATCTGTGCTCAGGTATGGACAGTAGAGCATAAAAGCTGTAAGTGCTTCTGCTTTTAATGGAAAGAGTTAAGCACGGCTGTCCATTCATGCACAATAAATGCCTCTTGAATTGAATGGAGGAAGCCAAGATTTGTTTGGGGGAAGGATGCCACCAGGCCCTGACCAATGGGAATCAAAACTATAAACCAGATGAACAAGATTCTCTAGATACACGGTAATCAGATTACCAAGAACAGAGATTTCAGTATGAAGTGCTCTTCTAAGGAGAGTGAAAAACAATTAAACTACAGCTGAACTAAGGATTGAACAGAAGACTTAATTCACTTTGGGAAAGATTCATTATGATAGGGGCTTAATTAGAATCATTGATGGAGATTATGGAAGCTTTAACGATAGAGAACTTTAAAAATAGGACCAAGATCTCAGATCCAATCAGAATAGTACTGCTCTTGATCAAAGGCCATTGAAAGGTTTATAGAGCAAAGAGTAGATAATTTTAAATGTAAAGATAGAAACAAAGTCCTGATAGAGTTTCTGGGAATAAGAAAAGATAAGTTTGTAGAATTGACTTAGTAAGAATTTCATTAGAATTGATTTCCTTATATTAATACCCTTTCCTGGGGGAAGGAAATGTCTATTTTTTCTCATAGATTCTGAAGTGTGTTTATTTCAAATGACCAGTTGCACCTGAATGATTAAAAAATATTTATATCTATGTAAAAAAAGAGTCATTTTTAGCATAATAAGTAAAATTTACCAAAATATAACAGACCAGTTAGTGATACTTAGTTGTTGGAATCCTTAGAAGTTTGAGGATAAATGACAGGAAGATTCAGTATTACAAAAACTAGGTGTAAAGAAGCAATTTCATTGTATTTCTATTGTATTTCCTTTTTTATCCTCAAGCTTGCCTAGCAGTAACATTGTACTAGTTCAGATCTTGTGATTGATTTGATCTTGAATTGATTAAACTCAAATTTATCTTTGTCTTCTTTATAAAAAAAGATGTTACCATTCATACAGTATTTGTCCTTTTGTGTCTGACTTGCTTCGCTCAACATAACATCCTCCAGGTTCATCCATGTTGTTGTATGCTTTACAACTTCATTTCTTCTTACAGCTGCATAATATTCCATCATATGAATAGACCACAGTTTGTTTATCCATTCATCTGTTGATGGACACCTGGGTTGTTTCCAACTTTGGCAATGGTGAATAATGTTGCTGTGAACATTGGTGTGCAGATGTCTGTTTGTGTCACTGTTCTCATTTCTATGAACCAAATATATTGTGTAACATATTGTTTGATTCAAAAAAAATTTATATGTATCCATTACATTTGAGAAATGTATATATTTATTCATCTGTGTTTACTTTTTAGTTTTTAATTGTTTATATTTTCAATTAAATGTACAAAATAAAGTTTAAAAAAAAAAAGATGTTACCAAAGAAATTAATTATGAAAACATAATTTTAGGAGCCACATTTAACTTACTTGAGTAAAAAATACTCTTTAAAAGCCTTAACTGTGTGTATCTAAATGGGTATTTTTAACCACAAGCATATATTAGTGAATAGCAAGAGAATTTATATCATTCAGATGATTTAGTTATTTGGATTAGCGTTCCCAGCAGCAATTCGGATTAGTGTTGCAGTTTATCTCCATACACCCCTCTCCCCCATTTCACTCCATGTCCCACTGAATTTTCATATTCTTAAACTTAAATTTTCATATAAATATATGGAACCAAAAGAGCATTTTAGCTCATTTACTTGCCACCAGAGAGGATATCATGGATTGTATCCCCAGAGTTGGTGGTTTTCTCTCAAATTTTACTAAGGAAATAATCATGTATTAGAGTGACTTTGACTCATTTTCCCCTTCTCATCAAAGGGCTGCATAATGTGGTATTAAACCTAATAGCCTTTGGAGTTGGACTGTCTTGTCTTATATCTTAGCTTTGCATTTACCACCTTTATTGCTCTCTGCCTTTGTTTCCTCCTCTGTAAGTGTGAATGATAAAACCTGCTTAAGAGGATTCCTGAGGATTAAATGAGATGATATATGCAACACACTTAGAATAGTGTTCAACATATAAATGGTAGCTTTCACTACTTTTATCTTTATTCTATTACTATTTCTTCTCTTCTTTCACGTCCGTCATCATTTTATGAGCAAGCAAGTAGGAACACAACTTGTTTTATGGGGACAATAGCAGGGAAATTGCCCCCACCTTTTGAGTCACTATAGGAGAGAAAGGATAATGAAAAGATAGAGTAGGTGAGCATCTCTATGTATTTACATCTGTTAAAAGATGTACCCCACCTTGAAAGCCCTCCCTGAGTCTCCAGGCCCACTAAGCTGCCCCCATTTGTGGTCCTATAGCCTTTAAAACATCACAGTGCCTGTAACTGCCTGCTTCTTGGATGGCTTTTCTATTCCACATGTGCCCCAGGGCTGTGTCTTTCATCTCGGTATCTCTGTTGTCCTCTGTCTGTCTGCTAGAGCTTGAGTGGGTAAAAAGTGAACTGGAAATTATTTACATCTCCTTTAGTGCTCATGCATGAATGTGCTATAAGATTTGTGACTTGGGTTTTTTCTTCTTTCTTTTTGGAGGCAATTTAGGGTCACAAAGTGGAAAGCTGGCAGTTTCCCTAATTGCTGGTGATGGGCTGTTGAGCTGGGAGGCAGGATGGTGGGGCTCCCACAGTAGCTGAACCCCCTGGCCTTCTGTACCCCCTAGTGTAAGTCTCTTAAATACTTTCTTCTTAACTTTCTTTACAGGATGGAAAAGTGGTGGGGAGATCTCCAAACAGGAAAAATGGATCCTTCTGTTGAAGTGGAATGGAAACATAACTGAGAAAACAAAAGTAGATTATTTAGAAGAAAAGTAGCAAAAATGTTTTTGTACAAAGGGCCAACTAGAAATGGATTGATTGAAGAATTGGGATTAACCCGATAGGGCTTTGCTTTTCAGCCAGATTAGAGATGTTTGGTTTCTTGGCAATGGGACTTGATACCGTACATTGTGTGCTGTACATAGGGTGTGACAGGATAAAGCTTTTAAAGTAAAGCAGTCTTAAGGGACAACAAAGTACATCAGCATCAAGCTAGGCAAGTTTTTCTCTTCTTGAGAGGGATCTTTAATTCCAGCTAAAGCTGCCTCAGCATATTTTTGCATCCAATTATCTCCAAGCCCACCTTTTAAAAAAAGAATGGGCATAGTGCTCCTAAATTTAAACCAGCTAAATGCAATGTGAAATCATAGCAATACCCATTATGTGTTAAAGCTGGGATGGTGCTAAGCGCTTGATATAAGAGGTTGTAGGAAATCAACTCAAATTAGGAATTTTATTGGTTCCTGGCATGTAGTCAGTTCCCAAGAGGATTGAATGTTGTAGAAACATTGCCAAAGTGTTTTCTCTTTTCTTATCAGACGTTACATTCTGACTACAGGCAGCTTAAAAATAAATTTGGGCGTGTCTCAGTGGCCAAAAACCATGGAGATCAGGATGAAGTCATTTTCAAGGCAGAAATAACAAGCTTTGATAAAGATATTCAGAGAAAACACAGTCCTAATAGCATCAGCACATCATTGTTAGGCCTGTAATCACCAAACTAAATTGGAATTGAAGTTGAAATTGGGATGTCTTCTGAGAAGCAGCGAGACCCTGGGTAGTTGTCAGAGCCTCTGTTTCCTTGTCCAGAACATGGCAGCCTATTTCACAGGATGGTCATGAGGGTTAAATTACATTAAATGAGCTAATCAGTAAAAGGACCTGGGACAGTACCTGTGCAGAGTTGACGAGGAGTAAATATTGCTTGAGAGTCAGACTCCCCTATTTAAATATCACTTTCTAAAATGTACTTCTAGTTCAGATCTTTGGAGTCTCTCTTCCAGGTTTCTGAGCTGCTGTGCTGTGTATTTATTTCCAAGTCCCCCTATGCTTCATTGGATACACCAAGAGATTCTAACTTGGGGTCTCAGCTGTGCTATTTCTTAGAAGTGTGGCGGTAAGCAAGTCATCAACTTCTCTGGGCTTTACTCCTTCATCAGTAAGACAGGAATAACCTATTTCCTTGCTAACTTACAAGTATGTCAAAAATATAAAATAAGATAGCCAATTAGAATATTGACCCAAAAATGTAAAATCAAAGTACAAATTGTGTTAGTGTTATAATTTCCATTAGGATTTAGGCATGAGGGGGGGAACATGTAGTAGCAATTTCAAAGGTAGGGCAGTCACTAAAGACCCCAGAAATTGGCATCAGCTAATCTAGGTTCTAGAGCCAGTTTGCCAGGATTAGTTTGTGTTCTGAGCAGGTCATTGGATCTCTTCAGGTCTCAATTTTCTTGTCTGAAATTGGGGTGCTGTTTTTAGCTTGGTGACTGTATTCTAAGACTACTGTGAACTGATGGACTAACATTGAAATTTTTGTGCCAAAAATATAAAGCCTCTTGGGGTAATAGTACTTACTCTCAAGGAAGTAGATGGATTAAGAATCTGACATTCTGCCACTCAGAAAGCTCACTCATTTGATGGCAACTTTCCTGGAAGGCAGTGGCTAGCTGTGCTTTTGACTCCTCTGGGTGGCTGGATTCAGATTTGCAGGACCTTCCCATGGAGCAGGCTTCATTTCACATGCTAGCTTAGAAGTCTGGAATGTAGTAGGTGCCTGGAAGGGCATCTTGACAGATGCTAAGGCTTGGTCTAGGTTCAGTGGAAAGAGTTCTGGACCAATTACTGATGTCTGCCATGGGTTTAGGTGAGGCAGCACTCAGGCCAGGTATCTGCCCTCCTGACGGAGCAGGATGGGAAGATCCTTTAGAAATTGTCCTTCCACTGGGCAGAAGATCAAGGGCTTGGGCCAGTGCTGTTTCCGGTGTCCTGGAAAAATGTTTTTCCAAGCCTCGGGCACGTACTGTTTTGCTGTCTGAGGGAGGCTTATTCTGGTTAGTTTAACGGAGAGAAAGGAAGAAAGGAAGTCTATTGATTCTGCTCCATGGTCACAGGACAGGAATTGAAAGGTGGGGAGAGGCTGTAATTCAAACAATCCCTGTCGGATTTGCACAGATGCACAGTGAAGCACACAGGCTTGGGTGCCCACTGCTCTGGGAGAGGCAGTCGTTGACAGCCCCAAGGTCTGGTAGGCTGCAGATTTCCAGAGACTGTGCCCTTGGGAAGACCAGGAGGCTGGGCAGCCAGTAATCCACAGGCTGTGATTCTTGACATTTAAAATATAAGCATGGCCACCCTCTTTAAGAAGGCATTGGGGAGTTTGCCAGTCTATTTAGGAACAAGAGTGACTCTCAGTTATCCATGCTAATTGAACAGATCATCTGAAGCTCATTTCTCTTCAGCTTTGGAATATGTTTTATATTTTTATGCTGTTGATTTGCTTTCCTAATTATGTTTGAACTCTGCAGATTTTTCTTTCCCTAAAGAAAGCTTGAGGGGGAGTTTAATGCTTGCCACAGTTCCTCCAATATGTTCCTTAAAGCAGTCAAAAGTCTCTGAGGACCCCCCTCCCTCAGTCCCCAACTTTCAATCTATGGACCACACCAAGGGAATAGTAATTGTTGCAGTTTATTGAGCACTTACTATGTGTTCCTTGGGATCAAGGTAACTGTGTGACAGGGGTTAGGTCCACGAGTATGTTGGGCAACAGGGTGAATTGAACTTGAGGTTAAACATTGTCTGTGAAGAATCTACAAAAGAGTTCACTGAAAGTGGACCTAACTTCCTGTGCTGCTGCTGTTTCCTGTTGTTTCCAATGACTGAACTTGAGTTTTGCATACGATTAACTTTCAATTATTCTGGGGCCGATTAACCAGTTTGCAGATTAACCAAGGTGAAGGTTCACCTGGGCCTGGGAGGCGCTCCCCAACTCAGCTGCTGCTCCATAATATTAGCTGGTTATGGCTGATTGTCTACCCCGTGGACAAGAAGCCTGGTGGCTGGGCTAGTGTGGAGTGGGGGAGACTGAAGAGCAGCACCTTCCAGAACCTTCCACTCCCTTCAACTCTAGAGTGGGCTAGAGGAGCCCACTAGCCCAGTAAAGTTCTGCCTTCTCCAGTGCCCAACAGGTTCACAGATTCAGAAGCTCCCTGGGGTCCTGACACTCTGCTCCTGTCTCGGGCTCCTCCCAGCCCCCTCCCCAACATATTCTCCAATTGGGAAATTCAGGATGGCCCAGAGCACACTGAATTTGTAAGCCCCAGCTGCAGTGCCTCAGACACTAGTTTGTGGAGGATTAAGTATTCTAATATTTGGAGAGGAGGCCCAATGAGCAGGGGCTGCTAATCTCTTTTCACCTGGGTCTGTGAACATCACCCAACCAAAGATATAGACTGACAGGCCTGAGGCACTGAGCGACTAACCTCTCCTGATCCGAGGAGGCCAGTGGCTCCAGCGGCAAAGAGACAGGAGTTTCCAGCAAAGCAAGCTCCTCGTGGCCCAGCTTTCCTACAGTGATATTTGGGTGGCTTGTGATCCCCTTCCCTGGGTTGCCCTGGTTCATGAAAAGCTGACTGCATTTGCCCAGGCCCCTGTGGAGTGAGAGAGCAGAGATATATGTGTTTGCCACACCTTACACCAGACTAGAATATATACAATTTAAACATGGGAGTCAAACTCCTGCCATATTTGGGTGATCTCAGCCTTAGAAGGAGGCACGTTAGATCCCAGGTATACTCCCGATCTTGAAGAAGTATCGGATTTTGGTCTGTGGTCCACTGAGAAAGAGTGAAAATTTGCACAGGATCTTGTTTGGTGGGATTCCAGGGATGATTTTTATTTCTTCAGCAGTGTTCACCCCAGCACCTGACATATCTTCTCATCTCTGCCTCTGTTCTCATTTCTCATTTGCCAAGTCTGGAATGCCTTGCCATGGTACAACGGAGTTTGCTAGCAGCTGTGATCCCTTTTCAGCCAGGGCCAAGGGTTTCCTTGGGTCCTTCTCCCTGGCTCACATGTTTCCAGGGCTGCTGGTGTGTACAGTCTAGAGATCACATTTTATTAACACAAAGAAATCTGCTTGGGCTGCGTGGCTCTTGCAGTCACGTGGAGAGAAATGTGTTCCTTTGGTAAGTCAGCCTGCAGCTCTCTGTGCAAAATACAGCAGAGAGCTGGGCACCAGGCCAAGCTTACATTTCACTTTGGAACATACTTTCGCATCACTCTTTGGCAGAACATCCACAGCGGTGTCTATTTGGGGAGTAAGAGAAGTGTTGTTTCCCTCTTTTGAGTATTGGGAGATAGGGCCTTTAAAAAATGTTTTCCATTTCCCCAGCCTTCACCTCCTTCTTCACAGTGCCCAGGTTATACAGTGATCCAGTTCAATGTGGCAGCAGGGCCTGAGAGAAGCCCTCTCCCTCCCAGGCTCACCCTTTCCCCTTGCAAAATCAGTAAACATACTCAGGACCGCCTGGGACACAGAAACTTAGGCCAAGGTAATAACATCAAAACCAAAGTTCTGGAACTCTTGAGTAAACTAGTTACCCTCCCAGATAAAACAACTTTGTTGTTCAAATCTTTCTTTCCAAAGATCTAAGACTTTTCTAATATTGGTCCAAGGCCAGCCATTGAAGGAAGGAACTTCAGCAAGCCTCCTGGAATGGCAAACACTATAAAAATAAACAAATGGACCTCTTCCATTTGGTTTTCCCTTACTTGTCTATTTTTGTTTCTTTTTTTTTCCCCCTGTATTTTACCACTTGGCTATACCTCCCTTCCCCATCCCTACCCAATCTCTTTTTTTCTCAGGGACCAAGCTGATTGTTTTGCCTTCAGGAGAACAAAGATCTAATTTCAAAAAGAGGAACTGGGGGAAAGAGATGGTATAATTTACTTGTTTTGGGCCCCCCACCCCATGCTCTGTTCTTATAGGTGGTTGCCTGGAGCCCTCCTTGGGTTTGAAAATCAAACTAGTTTTGGAATTTTCAACTTTCCTCAGGAAAATTCTGAATGGTTAGAAAACAAAGATTTATTGGAATAATACTGACTTCTCTTTTCTCAATGAAATAATTAAACCCCTCTTGTCTACTGGAAAATAAACTCTTCCTTCCCTGTCACAGCAACCCATACATTCCATAGGGTTTTCCCAAGTGTCGCACCTTATTCTGATTCCAGTCTCTGTTTACTGCTTTGGAATGTCACTTTTTGTTTTTAGTGCCATCCAGCCAAACAGCAACTAATCAAGTTTAAAGAAACTTTTCCAGCAAGATGTATCTGCCAGGCTGGCTTCTTTAGCACCCTTTACCCCCCCACACACACCCCACCCCCGGAAGCCTCCCTCGTTGTAGAGGATGCCCCAGACCTCTGGGACCAGGACCCAGTCTCCTGCTGGTCACCTGGTGAAGCCCTTACTTACTCTGCAGAGGGGAGGTGACAGAAACCCATCCCACCTATCTCAAAAACCTGCTGGTAATTAGCTTAAAAAATAATGCCAAGTTCTCACATGGCTGCTAGATGCATCAGCTCAGTGAGGGGTGGAAAGAGTGCTACTTCGCAGAGTAATACTGTTGCAAGCCTATTAGTCATCCCAGGTGAGGTTAGATAAGGTTATTGGAGAGATGAGAGTTGCCCTGCTGTTTCAAAGAGGTCTCCTGAAAGTGTAGAGAAATAGTTGAAGCTCAGAAGTTTATTTTAAGCTTTTTTTAAATCCTTCCCTTTCTAAAAGAGACTGGTATTTTTTTAGTCACGTTTTCTTTTTTGATGACAAAGCTCTGGCAGATAAGATTGAGGGTCATCTGTTGTCAGCGTCAAGTGTCATTTCTCCATTGCTCATGTGTGAATTATCGGCTTGGTGTATTAGCCACAGAAAATGTGTAAGCCCTGGCTAGTCGCTCTTTGCCACCTGTCAAGACAACACCTCAAGGCTTCCACCCCTGCCCTCTTTGGAGAAGTGTTCAGGCAATGTAATTTCATGTTATAATCAGCTGTAGCCATTCACAGTGCATTGTCTTAGGGCATTAAGATGGCAAGATAGTTATTATTCAGAATTGACTGTTGGGCTGCTTTGAAAATCAGTAGTTGAAATTGTTGGACTTGGATTTGGCCTATCTTCATGCCAATGTGAGTACCTTAATCCTGCAGTACTTATAACATGCCAGTGTGAGTCTCATCTTGATTAAAACAGGTGACATTTGTGGAAACCCAACTTCAGGTCTTTCAGAGCCCTCTGTGTTCCTCATGGTAGACACCTGCTTACACCCTGCAGATGACTTGCAAATTCCTCAGAGGGAGGGACGAGGAATCTCCAGCACCCAAGTGCATGTCTTGTACCAGAGTTGGTATTCAGTAAACATTTTATAGAATGAATGGAATCACAATGACATCACTTCCATTATAAATGCTTTTAAAGGATTTGTGGCCACTTTGATATCTTCAGTGGTGATGGCAGGTTCTGTTCAGCACTGCGAATCTCTCAGTGAAGGCATGTGGAGAGGGCTGCTGACAGTGTGCTGAGCTCCTTTGGGGCAGAGCTGAGCCAGGGTGGTCTCTGAGGCTGTGGTGTCCACACATACCCCTGCTGACGTAGTTACAGTTCCAGGACTCCTAATAATGCTTCCGGGAGTTGCTCTTCACACCCAAACATGTGACTATTTTCTAAGGATGAGCAGTGTTCTCTGGCAAAGGGATTTAGGTATTTACAAATAAAGGTGGATACTGATACCCCACCCCGATTTTCTGTCATTTTCCTCAATGATAGAGACATGATTGGAAGTCAGCAGCTCCACCCTGCATATTCCCAGATCACCTATAAGAGTTCTTAAAACTCATCTGACAGGGTCTTCATTGGACTTTTAACTGGGTAAGTAAAGAAGTTCCATGTTGGGTGGAGGGATGGGAGGAATTCAGAGGGATGTAGATTTTTAAAAAGAGCTTATATTCCTTTGGTTAATAGATGCAGGAAGATGCCCTCCATGTGGTGTGTGAGGGTGTAGCTTCTTTGAGCATAGGGTTTGACTGGTTTATGGAATGGCGCATCTCCGTGCTGGCAGAGTGGTCGTGGTCATTGAGATAGACGGCCTTGCCGAAGAGAAGCGCCCATCACTGAGGTGTGTGCTGATGGCAGGAAGCTGCCGTTCCAGCTGGCAGGCCAAGAATTGTAACGAGTTGGTCCCCACGTTTTCAGTGCCCTCTCGATTCCCTGTATGCTTGCTTCTCTACACAGCATGCATTCTAAGGCCCCCACCCTCCCTGTGCTCACCCCAGGGAATAGAATATAAACCTTCTGGCAGTGCCCTGAACTGCTGCTGCTTCATTTCAGTAGTGTGTTGGGGAAATTAACATTCTCCTTACAAGGGTGAGATGGCAGAGTTCTGTAGACAGAATATTGTATAAAATTATTCAAACAATGGCTGAATAATATTCTATCGTGTATATGCCACCTTTTATTTACCCATTCATCAGTTGATGAACACTTAGGTTGCTTCCACCTTTTATCCTGATAAATATTTTAAAATATGAAAAATAAAAAATAATGTAAAGCACCCTTATTCCTACCACTCAGAATCAACAATTTTACTTATTTGCCCCATATATATTCATATCTAAATTTATTTATACATTCATCTATGAAGTTAAATATGATAGACCACATGGTGGTCTTCGGGAACTTTTTTATTAGAGAAGTTGTAGCTTTACAGAAAAATCATTCCTAAAATAGAGTTCTCATATATGACCCTATTATTAACACCATGTATTAATGTGGTACATTTGTTATAATTCATGAAAGAATACTTTTCTAATTGCACTATTACCTATAGTCCATTGTTATAATAGGGCCCACTGCGTTGTACAGTCCTGTTTGTTTTTTAATTTTTATTCTAGTAACTTTTTATATACCACCTAAAGTTTCCCTTTTAAACCTTTACATTCAAATATAATTCAGTGCTTCTAATTACTTTCACAATGTTATGCTACCATCACCACCAGCCATTAATGAAACTTTTCCATCTTCCCCAATAGAAACTCTGTAAATTTTAAGACTTAACTCCCTATTTCCTGCCCCCATCCTGTCCCCTGATAACCTGTATTCTAGATTCTGACTCTGAGTTTTTTTAATACTAATTATTTCATCAGTGCATCACACAATATTTGTCCTTTTGTGTCCTTTTGTGATGGTGTCTTCAAGGTTCATCCATGTTGTCACGTGTATCAGAACTTCATTCCTCTTTATGGCTGAATAATATTCTATTGTGTGTATATGCCACCTTTTATTTACCCATTCATCAGTTGATGAACACTTAGGTTGCTTCCACCTTTTGGCAAATGTGAGTAATGCCGCTATGAACATGGGTGTGCAAATATCCGTTTAAGTCCCTGCTTTTAGTTCTTTTGGATATATACCTAGAAGTGGAATTGCTGGGCCGTATGGTAATTCTGTCCTTAACTTTCTGAGGAACCGCTAAACTGTCCTCCACAGTGGCTACACCGTTTTACATTCCCACCAACAATGAATGAGTGTTCCTATTTCTCCACATCCTCTCCAACACTTTTAATTTTCTGTGTTGTTTTTTTTTTTTTAAATAGCCATCCTAGTGGGTGTGAAGTGGTATATCATTGTGGTTTTGGTTTGCATTGTGGGGGATCGATTTAAAAAAGAGAAATATGTGAACTCATAAGACTGAACTGAAAGAATTCCAGGTCTTGGGTCTCAGTTCCTCCTAGCACTTTGCATCCGGTGTATTAATAAAGAAGGACACACACACACCCTTGTTTTTTTAAACCTAGTTAGGAAAAAAAAAAGCCTGCCTAGTTCACTAGAACTCCACCTTTCCCTTGGATATATTCCGTTGGAGGCTCTGTGGCCCAGAGCTCCTGGATGTATCTCTTTTCTGATGTGAAAGAAGTATTCCTTAGACAACCTGGGGAGAAACCTCACCAGAACGATCTTTCCTCGGTGTTGAAGAAACAGACTAACAAATGATCAGAACCAGCATTCAGAGAAGGGCTTGGTGCAGCCTCTAGACTTAAGCAGCGTGTTGCCCACTGCTCACACTAAGGAATGCTTTGTTCGCCCGAGGTCTTACGGGAATGCCGGCGGAATGACTGTTATGGAGAGAGAGCAGAGCTTTCCTCTTTCACTCCTGACTGGTGAAATCCTGAGAACTGGGCAGTCAATAGTGTATACCAATTTTTCTTTGAATACAGAAATTCTGTCAAACAGGATGTGTCAAAAAGAAACAGCACAGTAATAGCCAATCCTTCTTTGTGCTTTCTCTAGTGTGGGCACTAGGTTAAGTGTTTTATATGTGTTATCTCATTACAATGCAAAACAATCTTTGGGTACTATTATTTTCCTAGGAACGATTATCATTGTCCTTTTACAGATGAGAAAACTGAGGCCCAGAGAAGGTGAGTAAACTGTTGAAGGGAGCACAGTAGCCAGCAGGGCTGAGCTATGAACATGTGCAGGCTGGCACCGGAGTCCTTGTGCTACGCCACTGCACTCCCCTGCTCCGTAGAAGGCACTGCCTGGGTTGTGGAAGCCGTCAGTCTTGGTAGGGAGTGAGAAGCCCTGGGAGCATGAGAGCACCTGTGTCATTGGCAGTAAAGAGCTATGTACTGGGTATCTGGGTATGAATGGAAAGAGGAGAAAGGGGCAACCTGGAGCCAGATCGGAATGCATGCCTGCAGGGGCCCTAAGATCTCCTCAGCCAGTTCCTGGGGAATGTAATTTTGAAGGACAGAGAGAGACTAATTTTCAAAACATAGGCTTTAACTTTTAAGGAATTATCCCTGTTTAAATGAATTTTGTCCTTTTGTATGACTTTCAAATCTACAATTCCATCTGCTATGATCTTAAAACTTAAGCACCATAAAACAGTAAACACAGTGATCCAGGAAGATTTAGGGACAGCCTAGAAGGGGCTTAGGAACATTTAGTGCAGCTGTGTCCCTGATGCAGCCAGCAGCACAGTCCATATAAGTCAAAGAGAACAGGATTCAGCTTCTCGTCCTCCTTGGCCCCACCATGCCGCTGTCCCAGAGCAGTGTGGCAATGCACACGGGCTTGCATGCATGCAGGCTCCCCTTCAGGCATGCTGCTCGGAAAGGATTTCTCAGCATGCCTGGTACGTGGAGACGCTGGGCAGGAGCTCTGCATTTCACCAGCAGGAGGTGAGTGGAGAGAGCTGTGGGCACCTACCCAGTGCTCACCTCCACGACCTTTTCAGGTTCCTGCTTCGTGAGAGCTCTTCACAGATACAAATGTGGGGGACCCAGCTTTGGGAGGTACACGTATGCAAAGCAGCACTGCGCCTGGGGCAGCACTTGGTAAATATGAGTTCCCTTCCCCTTCCTTTGTGCGAGGCAAGTTGTACGAGCAAAGCACCAGCAGTCCGGAATGCAAAAATAGATCTCCCTGGGAGGATGTGGCCTCTTTCCCCGAGTGTGGACCAGATGTCAGGCTGCCTTGTGAGGACTCAAGGAATGCACCCGCTTCCTTCTTTGGGGCTTCATTGCTTCCTTCCATATGGATGAAGCCTCCCTTTTGATGCCGTTCTTGGCTTTGAAAATCAAAAATGAAAAGAGGATGGTATAAAAGTCGCAGGGAATGGACCTTCTGTATTCTCCCTTTTAAAATAGCATTTGTCTATGTGTTATTTAGATGTTATTCTCAAGACAGATGCACAGTCATCACATCATCTCTGTTTTCTAATAACATAATACAAATCGACAGAGCCACAAACAAATGGACCTGTGTTTGGAATGCATGCGTCCATTTACTTACTTAGAAATTTGCTGAAGGCCAAGTTTTTACCAGGCACCGAGCTGGGTGCTGGGGATCCAGGCATAAGGGAGATGTTATCCCTTGAACTGGCAAGGCTTGCAAATCACAAAAAGATAGAAAAATAATTGTGATGGTGTGTGATCATTGGCATAAGGATATGCACAGCGTAGAACTGGGCAGACAAGAACAGACAGCTTTCCATAGGGTGTGGAAGGAGCATCAGAATTGTCTCTTGAAGAATGAGTAAAAATTATGTCAGTAGAAAAGGGGAACACATTTAAGTGACCTGCTGAGGTTTTTCTTGACTGGTATTAAGAGTGGATTTTCCATTCAGTACACATTGCTAGTTCACAGGGGATGAGGATTCAGATCAGAGTGTTAGGAGACATGGGTCTGGAATGTAAGAAATGAGAGAGAGAAAAAAGAGAAAAAAAAATATGGTGGTTAATCCACAAAGGGGCTAACTCCCTCCTACACAGAATAGTGGAAGCTTTGCTGCATGGGAGGCACTTCCATGCAGCCCTGCACTTCCAGGGCCGCAGAGCCACGTGCCTCAAACGTGGTGTGTTTAAAGAAGATGTTGGGAGGTTAGAGGCGGCATAATTGATGTGATTTGGCAGTTGCTGTGGCAACACACCCACTTCCAGAAAATCAATGTTAGTGGGAGGGCAGGAACACTCGTGGCACTTGCCCTCCGCTGCCCTCCACCCCACTCCGCCTGCTCTGGGCCAAAGGTGCGGACAAATTTAAAAGGACAAATGCCCCACATGGCTGATTGCCATCTGCCTTGGTGGAATTGAATTGACCTTGGAATAAGATAAGTTGATGAGTAAACCAGAGCAAAGACAATGGGGAAACAGGAGGAGAGAGGTCTGAGGCAGCATTGCCAACTCCTTTCAGGAAAACATCTCTCTTGCTAGTGTTGTATTTGCTGTGTATGAAAAAAGGTGTATGGCATAAATGTGTGTAAACTGCCCTTTATGGAAGCACCGGCTTAGAATGCTCTGGAGCATAAAAAAATAGACCCTGGGGTAGCACAAACACTTGAGTTAACGAAAACTTGGTTGTGACAAGTTTTGGCTGAAGGACTGAATTATTGCCTCTGGGTCGCCATCTTCTGGTGACTCAGAGGCATGACAGTGAATATGCCTGCAGTTTGGGTGGTGGGTTACCTTAACTAGCTTGCATTCACAGGCTACGTACATCCACAGGGCTGTTGCCTCTAGACCAGGGGTTCTCAGCCCTAGCCTCATGTAGGAGTCACCTGTGCAGCTTTTTAAAAACCCATTTAAAATATTTAATTATAAAAGTAGTGTATGATCATTGTAAAACAAAGATGAAGTTATACATCTTGGGTTCCCATATCCTATTCCCAGATTTAACTGTTTACAATATTTTGATAATTTTCTGGGCATTTTCTTTAAGTACATAAGCATATGTACATGTGTGTATATGGAGGTAAGGAAATATCTGTATGTACATATTTACACATAGACACACAGTATACATAATTTATGCAACTTGTCTTTTTTACTTAATATTTTTTAGAGATCATTCCATATTAGTACATATAGATCTGCCAGCTGCATGGAATGCCACTGTCTGGATATGCCATCATTTATTTAACAAGTACTCTTCAGGCATTTACGTTGCTTTTATCTTTGGAAACCAATCCTTGCACACTTGTGTGGTATATCTAAAGTTCAAATTCCTAGATGTGGAAATGCTCGATCGAAGTGTGGGAGCTCCAGAAGAATTGTACTAGTTCATACTCCCGTCAAAAGTATGTGAGAAGCCTATTTCTCTTTCATTAAAAAAACAAAAACAAAAACAAAAAACAGCCCAGGCCCTATTTTCAGATCTTCCAATTGAGAGGGGAGGGGTGTTGAGTGGCTGTAGCTTTAAAAGCTCCACAGGTGAATCTGATCTATAGCCAGGGTTGGGAACTAAGGTCTTAGAGATAATATGTAAAATTAGAGACACTGCCTCCAGATGGATGATGGGATGCCTTTCAGAACCAAACAGCAAGACTTCCTGCCCTTAATGTGGTTGATTAGGAGAAAAGGAAAGATCCATTTCCTCTGATGTTCCCATTATATTAAAATAATATATGATTAAAGCAACAAGAGCCAGTAGGTAGTACCTAGGTGCAGTTTGATACTTTTCTCACTATTCTGTAATTATTTAGTCATAATCCTTCTCTTCATTCTATAAGTTTTTAAGAAAGAATTCTTGCATGGCCTCAGATTCTATTAGAAATAGATAGAGATATTAAAAGGCAATGCTGCTTACTCTTATTTCAGTAGGAAAAGTCCCCAGGCTGGTACACAGCTTGCCCACTTTGGGAATTAAAACCATCTCCTTTCCTTTGCTTGGTTAGCCTAAATAGATTGAGAGAGAAAAAATGGACATCTCGTCTCCAGAAAACCTGTTCTAAGAACTATTCATCTTAAGGAATTATTCTTGTTTTTGCCCTTCTTTGGAGCCTGTTCACTGGCTTTCAGTTCTTTGATCCTTTCCTTTGAGGCCAGGCCTGGCCTTCTCCTTCTGTGTCTCTATCCACTGGGCTGCTGGAGGGGACAGTGTTTATATTTAGTTCACGCTCAATGGCATCAGGAAGCCATGTGACCTCCTCCCCCTCCCACATCCCCTGTCAACCTAGACCATTTGTCTTCATCTAACAGCCTTTCTTTTCCTTTTTGAGGAAACTGACTTCTGCCCCCTCCCAGCTAGCATTTGCCTGGCATATCTTTACAGTTGGTCTCCTTATCAACCAGTTGACTCCCATGATTAAGAACTGCCTTCCTTTAAAGAGTCTTGCATTAGGAAATACAAGCTGAATGAAGGGGGGGTTTGTAAACACATTGCCATAGCAAAGGATTGCAGAGGTGTTGGGATGTTCTTAGTCCACCAAGGTTGCAGACTCTGGGGGGATTTCCCTTGTACATGGTCCTGGGTGGGCACTGGGGTTGAGAAGCTGAAGAAGAAAACAGACAGCGAATTAAAGACCTGCATGCATGTTTAATAGTTACTTAGTGTCTAGTTTCTGTTTACCTGAGAGGCACACAGATCTCACCTTGTGCCTGTGAAATATAAAGGCAGATTTTTGTCCCCTGTGGATTTCCTCCTAGACTACATTAAGCAGGAGCCCAGATGGGTGTAGCTTGGCTAATCTTTGTACAAGCTGGTAAATTTCAATCTTTCTGAAACAACACATTTCCAAGAAATTGTCTGTCTAGACTATTCTAGCGTACATTAGGGCACTCTATGACTATACAGCTATGCTGACTTATTGCAGGCTTATGAACTTGTCTGAACATTTACCTGCTTCCCCTTTTTTATCCCACCAAGGTGGTGGTGGTAAGCACTAGAAGTAATAAACCCATCCATTTTTATTACTTCTAAATCCTGGCTGTTTGGTCATTTTTCTCCTATGTGGGACTTGAATTTATTTGAGAAAACCCAAGTATATATCTTTTCCCAAGTCTTGGCTAACATCTGAACATAAAAATCTGATGCATGCTCAATGAATGTTAATTCAGATTATAGATAGCTGTAAACTATATATGTTGCTCCCAGCCTTCTTTTTCTCTCTGCTTAAATGACTAGAGACCAAGCTGCCACTTCTTTATAGTAGAGTTTCTTTGGGGAGACATCATCACAAAGGTATATACCAGTTGGGCAATAATAAGACTTGTGCAATGAACACTTAGATGAAGCAGGCTCTAAAGTACCCGCAGCAACTACAAAGGCTGGCAGTATTAGGAGATTGCTCACCTTAAACCATATGATGTGCTGGGAGACAAAATCCATTTCGTTTAGGTACCAGCTGACTCCATGGGATTAAGTTGATTTCCCCCCCAAGTATCCATATATCCTGATTTAGCATATATCCCCCTGGCAGTCCTATTGCCTCGGAATAGTGATTTAGTAACCTTTCAGAATGACCATTAACTAATAGGGGAGAGAGAAGGTGCCTATTCTGTATTCACACAGCTAATGGCACAGACATTTCTGATTGTCTGTTATAGAAGGTTTCTCTCCAGGCATTCTCACCTAACTTCCTCGCTTCCTCCTTAGTCTAGGGCCCCCAAACATACAATCTCCAGACCAAGAAATAAGAACAATGCTGCAGGAACTTCAACTAGATAATAAGTGCAAAGGGAAAGACCTGTATTAGGTAGGGTTTGCTCAACATACACAGATGCTCTTGTGAACACCCCTCACAAATACTCTCATGGAGATTGACAAGTAGACACATGAAATCCCAGGAAGCGTTTATGAACTCCAGGATTCCAGGATGCCTGTCTCCCATGGGGGCCAGGTGAGTGTTGCATGAAAGAAACTGCTTGACACTGGATTTTTGCATTAATAGTGACATTTGTTGCTATGGGACAGGTGTGGGTGGGATGAAAGTGTAGGAAGAAAGTTAGGGCTTCGGAGTTACACAGCCCTAATTTGAATGTGGACTCTTCCAACTCACCAGTTATTTGACCTTGAGAAAGTAACTTAATCAGTCTAGTCTTATTGTTTCTCATTTGTTTAATGGAGGTAATAATGTAACTCCTTGATTAGGAGGCACAGTGACTGCCCATGAGGGATTAACGGTATAATTAGGAGAACCATATCTTTGGTCAGTCCCATTTCACTAACTCGTCCAAGAACTGGTTTACCTCCTACCATCCAGACCTTTCCCAATTATTCTTCATGGAATCCTTTGCTTCTACCTGTCCCTAAAATACCAGTGTTGCCCAAACAAAATGGCTTTTTTGTTTTTTTTTCTTGCTCTATATTCTCTCTGCAGGAGATCTCAAGATTACTGAATCCAAATCTCCAATTGACATTGCTCTTCTGAAGTCTAGACCCATAAATGAAGCTGAATCTGGGTCCTCCGGGCTTCTTCATTTAGCTCCACCACCTGACATCATCTTTTCCTCTGAATCTGCTCCCTGGACTGGGTTTCCTAGTTCTATGTTACTTGTTTGTACCTCCTGTCCAGCTGTCCAAGTCAGACACCTAAAAGCTAATCTTGCCCATTCTCTCGTTCCTCCATGTCCGTTGGCCACTGACTCATATTGATCTTACCTCATTAAGAACTCTTGAATCCATCTGATGATCCTCTGCTACTGATGTGGCACCATTTCCGGTCTCTCCTCTGATCCCTCCTCTGCTTGGTTGCCATGGCTTACTTTTAAGAAATGAGTCCTCTGATTCCCCCTTTCTCTAATGCCTAAGTTGTCTCCCATTCCCTTGAGGACAAAACCTGAATAAGACCTTTCTTTGTCTGGCCTTAACTCTCACTACTCCTCCTCTTGCTCTCTGAGCCCCAGCTGAACTACCTAGTGTCAGTTCCCTGACTAGCTCATGAATTCTCTCACTTCTTTGTACCTTCACATCTTGTTACCTCTCCTTGATAACCCATTACCCCTTTACTTGCCTGGCCCATTTCAGGACTCAGCCAAGATGCCACCTCCCTCTGAGAAGCATTTCCTGATGGCCCTGTTACTTCCTCCAAGGATCTAGATTAATGATCAACCTTGGATTGGCGCCTGTGCAAAGCTTTCACCCAGCACTTAGCACCCTATACGCTAATCATCTGCTTACTTACTTGTCTCTACTCCAAACTGTGTGGTCCTAGAGTTTAATCTTTATATGTTCTCAGAGCCTGGCCCATGGTAGGTGCTCAATAAGTGTGTGTTAAGCAAATGAATGTTTTAATCAGTAAGCCTTTTAAATAGTCCACTGAGTAAGGCATTGACATGGTCCTTGCTCTAGAAAGGTTTTCAATCTACTTGGAGAAGAGATACTTGCTTAAAAGTTAAAAAGTCTTTCAACCTGACAAAAGTTTTAGGCTGGCACATGCTAAGTGCCAAATGCTATAGACATTAAGTGTCAGGGAAGTTAGAGGGAGCTGTCACCAACATAGGGACAATTAGAAGGAGGAGAGCTTGAGTTAGACCTCGATGGTGGTAGGATAAGAGGTGGAGAGAGGGCATTCCAGGCATGAAAGATATGGACCACGAATGTCCAGGAAACAAGGCAGTGCAGCTCAAGCTTGAGAAGAGAGATCAGGAGAATATTTTGGATGTAAGATAGGAGCAGTATTCCAGACAAGGAGTGTGGACTGGGAGGCAGTGGGGAGCCATTGGCTACCTTTGATTATGGTAGAGATGTTCTAGGAAGAGTATTCTCGCTAAAATTGGCAGATTGGACTGAGGTGGCAGAGTGACTGCCTAGGAAGATATTGCAGTTGACCAAGTCCCTAGTGATATGATATGGACCTGGTCTGTGACACTGGGATTAAAATATAAAGGAACACTCATCTGAACTCAAAGGATGGTTTCATCCTAGAGTGGGGAGGAGCCTTTGGCATCGTCCTACCATATCACCCATTTATTTAATGGATGGGCATACTGAGGCCCAGAGCATCTCCCCAAGGTTCCCATTATTGATGAGGTCTTTTGAGTCCTGGCCAAGGTAGAGGGTGGTTAAAGTTTAAAGCCTGAGGGAATGGAGAAATAGTTTACAGGCATGAGGAGACCTAGAGAATAGGCTGATGGTCGATGAGAGATTGGAAGAGGGTTTGGCTTAAACACTTTGGCTTTGAGATGACAGTGAGGCTGGAGGCAATGACCAGCAGTTCACTGATCAGTTTAGGACTCTTCTGTGAACCTGGGTATAGAAGAATTTCAGAAGCCAAGGCAAGGAAGCTTTGGAGAAAGCATGTTTACCTTTGGGTGCTGAACTTGGATGCAGGAAACTTGGGTGCAGGAAAGAATCCGTACATCTCCCTGAGCAGCCACAGAACCACAGACATACCTGGGTCCTATTTATGTTCATTGGAAACTCAGACTTTTATTTTCCTCCCTGTGTTTTGTTGGATTTGGCTTGTGGAGGTGGGGGAGGAAGGGTGTAGCTCAGGGAGCGCGTGGGCCGTTTGTTTGCACTTGGAGTCTGGGTTCACAGTGAACATCAGCGAGCACTGTCACTTATCTAGGCTCCTGCTTCACTCTCTCCTCTAAATCGCAACAAAAAAAACTAATGCAGCCCAAAGGAGAATAGTCAGTTTAATAACTAGCTATGGCAGCACTTTGAAAACTGCAGGTTTCAAATGACGAGACCTGCACATTTTCACCAACACAGACTATTAAAAAGGCTCCAGGGACCTAGGTGGTGCTGATGCAAGTGGTGCATATTGTCATTAAAAATTGAAAGAGCCTCTGAAAATAGACTTTGGGTTTGGGAGGGCTTGTTGTCTCTGCTTGATAAGAAGGTAGCCCCATCCTAGAGGGGCCGAAGTAGAAATTGCTTATTGGCTCAATTTCTCCAGGGGTAAAAAATGCTCATTTTGTCCCTACTTGACAGGGTCGTCCGGAGGGCAAAACAAGGGTGTAGATGGGAGCGTGTAGTGGAACTAGGTCCGGCTGCAGGTGTTGATGCCAGCAGCAGCCGGCCCCCTCACAGCTCCTTGTTGGAGTGCTGTGCACGGTCGTAGGGCAGACCCCGAGGGGGAGGTGAACACTGGACTTTAATCCCCACTTCATCCTCTCCAAATGTTTCCTGTTGCTTGTCCTCCTATGTGTGGAGCTGCATGGGCATTTTTTAAAATTACATCCACCATCACCATGGCAGCCTGGGGAGGGACTGGGCCTCTCCTCTTTCAGAAGGGGTAACTGAGGCACAAAACAGTTTGAAGACTGCAAGCTAGTCAGCAATTGGCTGGTACTTAACCTCCCATTCCTCGTGGGTTGTTGTTTTTTCTTTTTTCTTGTTTGTTTTTGTTTGATTTTGAGTTGTTTTTTTTTTTTTTTTTCATTCCCCATGTTTTAATGCCACCATCTTTTCCTTGCTGGAGGAAGCAGGGAGGCCTACTCTCTTCCTTCCCTAGCTCCATAATATTGGGATGGAGTGAGGGACTGGGGTGGTGTGAATGTGTGTATGTGAAAAGGACAGTGCCTCTTGTTTCCCACTTTGGATCGTCCGTCCTTACCTCAGGGAAGCCAGTGTTACACAGTCTGAAGTCTCCCCCAGGCCTTGGTCTCTGGCCCTGGGAGTTCATTTCTGACCACCCTGTTCCTTCTCTGCCTCCGTGATGCTCTGCTATGGGGTGGTGGTGAAGCCAAGCTAGAAGATCACAGGGCCATGCGCTGAGCCCTCACATCTGGGGAGAGGCCCTTGGCCCTGGAAAGAGGAGGCCGAGGGTGCCCTGTTGTACTCCCAGGGGACGGGGGAAGAAGGTCAGGGGACTATCCTGAAAGCACACATGCCCACACATGTCCTGACCATCAGCTGGAATTGCTATTCTACCCCTGTTTAGCTGACTTTTCACAGATTGTGCTTATGAGCACTTCTGGTCTCACCCCAGCCAGTTCAAGGAGGCACGTTTCTTGCTGACACCATTGGCAAGAAGTGTGATGATAACCACCCTTGGAATGAGAGGCTTTGTTAGTCTAAGCTCCTGCCAAGTTAGAAACTGCCAAGTCAAGTCAGGGCCACTTTGAGTACTGATGCACAATCCCAGGGCAAACTCTTGCCCTGGGCACGAGGTTACACATGGTATCCTGTAACCAGCTTTGCCCAGCCTGCAGCTATGGGAAAATGGGAGCTGGGGAGTGTGCCGGAAGGCAGGTGTGACTCAGCACCTATGAGCCTTCCCACGGACTATCCATTTCATCCAGCCCCATTTTACAGGTGAGGGAACAGGGCTCTGAGTGGTAGCGTGACTGGCCCTGGGCCACCAAACTATTCAGGGCAGAGCCCCACTGGGTCTGTCTATGATTTCTGATAAGTTATGCTGCCTCCTACTGGACAAGTCCAGGTGGAGGGGCTAAGACCATGGTGGGAGCCTGGAACAGTGTTCCAACTGCCTGTCTTTGCCCAAACCCAAACCAAGCATCAGTTGGCAAACTAATAATTTAAGAGCATAGACACAAAACCCACCAACCTCATAGCTACAAGGCAGAATACAGCAGGCACCCTCTCTGTCGGGAATCCTTGCCCGTTCCCGCTGAGGCCTGGTATCATGCCATCGAGTGAGCTACAGCACTGACAGGAGCCCTGGCTCTGTAGGTCAGCAGTTTCTTTGTCAAATGCAGTGGGCCCTTGGCATAAGCTCGTAGTTCAGGAGGATGGAGGTAGAGGTATGGAATAAGGGTAAGGAGGTGAAAGAAAGAGAGGAGAAGGAAAGGTGTGGCAGGCTGCCTTTCTGTCCATTTGCCCTGCAGTCCCAGGGGCTCTTGTCCATGACAGGAGCCTTCACCTGCCTCTTTGGGGAGCCATCTTTTGTCCAGAAATGCATCGGGTTTGAGAGGAAGGGGGCCTGTGTGATTCTGAGGGGTCTCCATCCTCCCCTCTTTCTTTTTCCTTTCCTTTCAAGGGGGAAGTGAGGTGGAGTAGAAGGGGAGTGGGCTCTGGGTCAAGCAGACTTGATGCTGAACCCCACTGGGCCTTCCCTCTGGCTTTCTAACTGCATGACTGTTTGGCTGGTTTTGCCCCTCTGATCCGCCATTGCCACTTCCAAAATGTGGGACACCATGCCTCCCTGTGGGAAGGCAAGCTGGTTCAGTGAAATGTTGTACATAAGGCTCTTAGCCCATGTCCTGAAATTGGGTTTTCACTCACGCAGCACTAAGTCCCTTGCTTTCCCTTGAGGGAGGGTTAGGCTCCCCAGCCCCACTTCTGGGGCATTTGCTTGATCAAGAACAGGGGTTTTAGGGCCAGAAAGGTTGGAGGTGAGTCTCTGTTTTGACATCTACTAGTTGGGTAGTTTTGGGCAAATTACTGAACATTTCCGAGCTGCTCTTGAAATTGTTTCCATTCCTTTATTTCCACATCAGGAAAATGGGCAGAATAACAATTCCACCTTCATACAGTTACTGTGAGGAGTAAATGAGGTGGTGCATCTGCAAGGCCATGTGTACAGTAAGGACTTTACCTAGTTACCCATCAGTATACGAATATTGTTAATCCCTGGGCTGCGGAAGCTCTGCCGGCACGCAGGACTTGATTTCATTAGCCTTCTCGGTAAAATAGTAGCAGACAGACTCCCTTTCTAATGTTTACACATAATGAATTGAGCAGCCATTTTCTTATCTTGCTCTATCCGTATTTCTCAGTTTATGTTTTTATACCATTTATTGAGTCCTTTTCAGATGCTATGCATTGTTTTAAGCATTTTATTTATATATATATGTGTTTCTCATACAACCCTATGAGACAGGTATAGTTACCTCCATTTGCAGACAAGAAAACGGAAATGCAGAGATACAGGGAAAAAAAGGGGGGTCGGGGGGAATCACCAGGTAGTCCCTGCTCCCCCAAACAGACCTTGTTAGGATTTGGGAGTATTTCTTTCTGGTCCTTTATTCACGAATGCCCATGTTTATAACATACAGGTTGCAAAGTCAGAATTCAAAAGCAAGCCTAACTCATTTCACAGCTGAACCACTATCCTGTACAATTTTAAATCCTGCTATAATGTTAACGTTATTGCATAAGTATCCCCCTTCCCAGGAGCTCAGCTTGTGTGACAGTCATCACTTACTATGATAATGCTTACCAAACCACCACGATCGATAAGCATACAAAAACAAGCAGTTATTGTTCACTCACCTGAAATTGCTACAGGTAGCTCAGATGGCTCTGCTGACTTAACTGGATTCACAGATCTAGGGGGTAGGTGATTTAGGCTGATCTAGACTGACCTGCGCCTTGTGTCTTCCATCCTCCAGCAAGCAAGCCAGGGCATGTTTTTGGTGATGGCAGAAGTGGAAGAGAGAAGCAGCAGACAAAGCCTTTTCGGCCCATCCTCAGTATAGGCACACTGTCACTTCTGCCATGTTCTGTTGGCCAGGCCAGATTCGAGAGGCAGGGAAGTAGTCTTTGCCTGGAACTGCAAAGTCATAGGGAACAGGACATGCGTAGAAGGAGGGGCGAGCCTTTTGGCCAGTAGGACACAGCTGCCTTTGCAGGATGCTTGTTGGACAAGACCACAGGTTCCTGCCACTGGAAGAGAGACCTGCTAATCTGGCCTCAGAATCCAAAGAATCCACGACTTTAGGATATCCTTCTGAGGTGTGTTTAAAAAACATCTCTGTACATATTATGAGCACCCTTTAGTGACCCTGTTATGTTACTACAATTCCTAAATTAATTGGCTCCCAGTAATATATGAGATTTTCAAAACAGGGCTGTTTTGTGGAGAGGTAGGCAGACCATGAGCCCTGATGGTGGTTTTCTTCTGAAATCAGGAGTGCCAGGAGGGCAGAAGTTGCTATTTTAAACACAAAGTCTGGATATCCGAGATCCAGGAGGTCATAACAAGCAAGCAGACCACAAACTGGTGATAGGGAAGAAGGGAGAGGCGAGTAGGAGAGAAAGATCTAGGACTAAACTTTGAATCACAAGGAATTTCATCCATCAGTTCTAATAGGGAACCCTTTGGCCAAAATCAAAATAATTTCCCCTTTTCTCAGCCTTACTTTACGGAGGATAATGTAATGATCATCGGCTGGCTGATGCTCATTGGTGATAAACACTGGAATGTGGTATCTGTTCTGACGTTACTGCTGCTAAACTAATGCTTTATTTACTTAACTACTGAATGAGGAGTACATCCAAAAGGTAAGAGGTGTTGCAATTAGTCTTGAGGATTAAGTAACAAATACAACTATAATTTATTACTTTGATGTAGCCATAAATCAAAGAAATAAATCACTGACTCTAGAAGAGATAAGAACGCAGATTGCTGCTGTTCCCATTCATTGATGACTCCCCGAACTAATCAGCAAATTGAACATGAACAGCTAAATTCTTGTTAAAGTTTGTAACAATAAGAGACATTCTATCTTCAATAATACTATTTGGAAGTTTAGTCATAAATAATCTGTGACAGAGTGGAGGCCAACTTTGGGTTTCAAGGTAACTTCTAATCTCTTTCCACATTTGTTCAAGCCCTTTGTTCCACCCTTTCCTCCAGAAATCCTCCTTGGCCCTTCTGGAAGTGACTTTCATCAAGATGCTTTCAGAAAGAAGAAAACAATGTTCCAGCATACTGCAGAGTCTACATCCTGGGGTTGACTTTGTGATTTTGTCCCCAGGGCTCTTTCAAATAAAGCTCTAGAGAAACACCAAGCTCAGACTTCACAAATGCAGGATAAAACTACATGATTACCTCCATAGATACTTAAAAGGCATTTCAGAAAACCTAACAACTATTTCTGATTTAAAAAAAAAAAAAAACCCTCTCAGTACAATAAACATGGTGGAAGGTTGGAAACTGCCTTAACTTGTTAAACGGTATCTTCTAGGATTCTAGAACAAACCTTCATACTGACAGATGAAGCATTAAAAGCACCTTTCATTAAATTATGGGACAAGCAGGTATTTTCAGTTTCACCCCGCATAGTCCTCATTGTTCTATAGAGCCTAGCTAATACACTGTGATTTAAAAAAAAAAAAAAAAAAAACAGCAAGAACTAACAAGAAATAAGTATAACCATTTCCAGAGGCAGGAAATATGATTATTTACCTAGCCAACCAAAAGATGCAACGGGAAAACTATTAGAACTAGTAAGAGAGCAAAGTGGCTAGGTACAAGCCCAGCATTTTAAAATCAGAAGCTTCCTATGTACTAGCAATAACCAATTAAGAAATATAATAGGGGGAATTTACACCAGTAACAACAATTATAGAATATTTAGGGACATACTCAACAAAGAATGTGAAAGGTTAGAATAAAGAGAACTATAAAACTTTATGATCCCCCAAAAAGTGACCAAAAATATAAAATGGAGAGTATTCTGTGTATAGACTCAAGTATACTATTGTTAGATAAAATATTTTAAAGATATCAGTTGCCCCCCAAAATAACCTATGACTTTCAAGCAATCTTTTAATTTAAAAGTCCAATAAGAATTTTAAATATAACTTAATAACTGTATTCTGAAATTCATCTAGAAGAGTATATGTATAAGAATACCTAAGAAAAATTCCCATAAAGATCAATGAGGAAAAAAAAAAAGAACAATGAGGGGCATTGAACTTGCCCTATCAAATATCAAACCTTAGAAAAACCATTATATTTTAAGACATTTGAAAAACATTAAATCCCCTTGCTTATACTGTATACAAAAATAAATTCCAGGTGACTAAAAAACTTTTAAATATAAATCAATTTTAGTTGTATTAGGGAAAAGTATAATTTATATATATATATATCTTTGGGATAGAAAAGGCACGAAAGTTAGAAGCCATAAAGGAGAATATTTCTAGGTATTACTACATTAAATGTAAAAAATAGAAATCTCTAAAATCTATAAACAAAGTTAGAAAATAAATGATAGTCTGTTATTTATTGTTATAGATAAAAGAGATTAAAGGATAATATCCATAGTCTATATAGACTTTTTACAAATGAATTAAGAAACAAAATCCATTTTTAAAAAGGGCAAAAGATAGGAAGAGGTGGATCACAGGAAAAGAAATAAACATGTGAGAAGATGTTTAGGTAACCAGAGGAGTGCAAATTAAAACAATGATATTTGTGCATATCAAATTGACAACATTTTGAAAAATTAATACTAGTGGTAAAATGTTGGTGCAAGTCTAAATAGGTACAACAATTTTGGAGCACCATTGAGCAGTACATATAAAAATATGAAAAGCACATGACCTTGGTATGAGCAAACCCACATCTAGGAATTTCTCTACAGAAATACTTTTGTGGTTGTAAAGATATATATGTGTAAGCGAAAATCATGGAAGCGGATGTGGCTCAAGCGGTTGAGCACCTGCTTCCCACATGGGAGGTTCTGGGTTTGGTTCCTGGTGCCTCCTTAAAAACAAAAAACAACAAGCAAACATATGGAAAAACCAACTCAGGGGAGCTGCTGTGGCTCACTGGTTGAGCACCGGCTTCCCACATACGAGGTACCAGGTTCAATCCCCAGCCCCGGTACCTTAAAAAAAAAAAAAATCATGAAACAACCTAAAAACCATCAGTTAAGGAATGATTAGATAAATTGTTATAGATCCAAACTATAGAATATTATTCACCCTTTTAAAAAAGAATAGTTCTGTGTACTAACATGGGAAAATGCAGATGGTATACTGGTATATTGAAAAAGTAATTCAATACATATGTTAGTATGATCCTATTTGAGTTAAATCATTTATGTGTAAAAGCCAAGGTGTGAGGGGTTCACATCAAGTAATGAAGGGTGGTCTCTAAGAAGGACAGTGAGAGGGACAGGATGGGGATGGGGAGAGGAGCAAGAGCTAGGACTTTCCTTTTTTTGTCATTGAAGTTTTACAATGAACATATTTTGTAATTTAAAAAATTGTGCATTCTTAAATTAAAAAATCTTATGCTAAATGTTTGAAAATCCACAAAGGGTAGGAAAAGTTAATCAAGATCTCCTTCCCCATTACTAAATGATACTGCTGATATTTTGGAATAAAGGAAAGGAGAAGGAGTCCAGCAGAATTAGGTAGAAAATATGGATAAATGAGATGGCATGAGGGTAACTATGGGGAGAAAGGGGGCCTGATTTTGTTTCTCAGAACCTTTGCCTTTTGCTGCTTGACACTGGGAAGCCTTTTACTTTGCCTGTGGACCAGTTAGATCTTCTCCATGCTGGCCTGCTTCCATCCGAGGAAAGGGCTAGAGAGAGAGAGAACACCGAGAAAGGTTCTGCCTAAATGTGAAGTGTTATTGTTAGAATGTCCCTGAATGCATGTCAGAGCCCAGCACCTCAGAGGGCCACCATTAAATGAGAAATACTCGTTTTAGAAGCTGAACTCTGAAGTAGGCACCATGGTAAGGAGTGGAGTGGGGATAAAATAGATTAAACATGAAAGACCACGTTACCGGGTAGAGGAGTGTGTGTGTGTGTGTGTGTGTGTGTATGTATGTGTATGCTTAAGAATATTTATGCAGCAACAAAGTCAAACATTTTAGTATAGCATAGTAAAGAGATGACTGGAGTACTTAGAAGGAACTTGAAGTAACTTGGAGGAATTAGATTTGAAAAGTATTAAGAAATGCTTCCAAAGGGTAGGAGATGGGTGCATGTGCCTGTGTGAGCGTGTGTGGAGCAGGGTGTGTCCTAGGGATGTGGATGCTGGGTAGCTTTGTTATTAAGTTCAAAGAGAAGTTCCTAAAGGGAAAATAAAATCCCTGTCTGGCTCAGATATGGTTCATTTTCTGAGGCAATGTCAAGAGACACAAGATCAAATCTGGCATGACACCATCCAAGACAGAACACAGCAGTCTCTAGAAGCTAGAGCTGAGCTGCTGCTTGACTAATGAGAAACTTGCGTCTGCTGCCAATGCCTCAGGGCTCATCTCTTCCTCTTTGGCAACCAGAATACAAAGAGAAGCAGAGCAGAGTGGGGACCTAAAAAGTCACCTGGAGCATTCTTTTTACAAGCACCCCACCAGGCTTTTCCAGAAAAGAGACGAGCTCGGTTTCACAGTTTAGCTAGAATCTGTGCCAGTGGCCTTCGTGTTTCAACCTGGTTTTAATGAAACGTAAATGATACTTCACATGTTGTCCTACCATTGGCAGTGAGGAAGAGGAGGAGATGGGCCAAAGCTAGCTGAGCCATAGCTTCTCCTTTATTTCTGGGCATGAAAAGAATGACTGTAAAATTTAGTTGAAACTAAAAGTTAAGATTCAGAGCTCCCAGCATAAACATTTTGGTATGTTAAGTTCACTTTCACTAGTAAGATGCATTCAGAAATGCAGTAAAACTGCTGTCCTGTGGACATTTGTGCATGTCAGTGGTTTAGCTTGTAAGACCTCAAGTGGAATTCAGGTCGTCTCCATCACGTCCCTTCTAGTTTTCAAAATAGTTCTTGAATCTACCCTCTTCTCATCGTCTGCACCATTACTTTTAACGTATGCGTGACTTATTGTAATAGCCTGCATCTGATCTCCTCGCTCGTCTTGTTCCTTCGGTCCATTACACTGCTTGAGACTTCTTTCCACACTTGAGCTCTGTCACTTACTGCCACCCAAGCCTTTTATAACATCCTCGCTGTTGGCCTTCCTGGCCACGTGGTTCGCACCTCCGCCTCTCCCCATGCCATCTTGCCCTCTGACTCAATCCTGCAGCTACTATGGACGATGTGCAGTTCCTCAGAAATCAACCTTCTGGCTTGTCTCCACCTGGAACATCTTTTTTTTGCTAGTTACTCTTTGTCTCAAGACACAAGCACACCAAGTGTCATCTCTAGGACGTTCTCCCTCTGCACTGAAAGCACTTGATGTTTATTTCCACCAGAGCACCTACAATATAACCTAACTGGCAGGCTATTGTTCTGTCTCCCCAAATAGCCCAGGAAACACCTTAAAGGAAAAAATCATGTATTTCTATCCATCATGCCTAGCTCATGGTTGGTGCTCCATGAATGTATTTTAGGAAAGAATGAATGCATGCATTTTAAAAAATTTAGATCCCCACCCCTGTCTGTGACATCCGTAAAGTCTGCCAGGTTCTCAGGAATGAGAATGAGTAAGACAAATGATGTTACGGTTAGTCGAAGACACTTGCCACTTATCTTGGAGCATCATTAAGTAGCTGGGTTTCCCTTGAGTATTCATGAATTAAAATTCCTGTGTTGTTCCAGGTCAGCTGTTGCCGACAAACCGCAATACACCAAGTCCCATTGATCCTGACACCATCCAAGTCCCAGTGGGCTATGAGCCAGACCCAGCAGATCTTGCCCTCTCCAGCATCCCTGGGCAGGAAATGTTTGACCCTCGCAAACGCAAGTTCTCTGAGGAGGAACTGAAACCACAGCCCATGATTAAGAAAGCGCGCAAAGTCTTTATCCCCGAGGATCTGAAGGTAAATTGGAACTGGTAATCAGACTGTGGGCAAATGGAGAGTGGGATCAAGAAGCAAATTAAAAGGGTGACCCCAGGAAGATCAAATAAGCTAGTGAATGAAGGACTCATGATTTCTGATCCTATTTCTTGCCACATGACTCTAGGCAAGTTACTGCCTCTCTGGTGTCTTCTGAACTATGTCTTTCATGTCTTGATAATGTGCAGAAATAACGAGAATCAGTAGAATGTTGGATTGAGTTGAATCTCATGAAGGAAGCAAACATGCTACTGTCTCCAAGGAAACCACTAAAGCCTAATACAATCCAACCAAAATCTTTCAAGGTTGGAAATAGAAGAAACATTATTTGGGAAGGGCTTCTGGTCCTCAGAGTCCTGCAAGGATTACTTCCCCTTTGGGGATTTCTTGGTCATTAACTGCTGCCATTTCCCTGTAGGTCTTAGAATATAACAACCAGAGACCCAACTTCTCACCACATTGCCAACCTTGGATGACCAGGGTGGGCATTTGTTAAGGAAGCTGGTGGGATCCCTGACCCTATTTATATGTAATATTCTCAACAAAAGGTTAGTTCCAGGTTGGTTTTCTCCACTATGTTGAAGGGACACATTATTTTTAAAAGGAAAAAGATTTACCTTAGAAAGTCCAATACAACTTAAAACAAAATTAATCTGACATGTTTAATGATAACTTAGAAGAGAATTTTCCTTCCAAAATTATACTATGTCTGCGGATACCAAAATAGAACTGTTTTTGATTAGCCATTGCTTAGATTTTGTATGTGTGTTTATGCTACTTTCCAATGATATGGACAATAGAGATATGATTATATACATTCAAGGTATTGGAACCAGGTATAATTAACCTCTTTTTAACTTCTGACCCCCATTTCTCAAACCTAAATGTGGTACACATGTAGTAGAGTCACTCCCATGTTGGGAAAATGGGAGTTTGTGACATTGTCCTGGAACTGGCTTAGACCAGTTGAGGTGAGAAGTACCTGGCAGATTTAAATCACTGCTGTCATCCACACACCTGAGATTACTCTAAACAATGAAGAATCGTAGAATGTTAGGGCTGAAAGGGACCTTAGAGATACATTAGTCCAAAGTTACCCATTGTGCACTAGATGAAACAGAAAGGTGAAGGAAGGTGACTAATACTGCTAGGTTGAGTTAGGCTCACCTGGCCCCCAGGTCTTCTAGATCCCCAAAAGTTCACTGTAGCATGTTGACCCTGACAGAGGACTTGACAGAAAGCCTTTGAGATAAATCAGTAGCTGTCACCCTGAGAATTAAAAAAGGAAAGTGCATGGTGAAACCACCAGGAAATCTAAACCAGTCAGGGAACTGATGGTTAGACTAAGATGGAATAAGAAATGGGTACCGCATGATTAATAGTGGGTGATTAGATATCATCTATCAATTAGAGCTTTTTCTGTTCTTATGTTCCTTAGCAATCCAATTCTGTCTGTATTTTAGAGCTTCATCCTTTAAACTAACTAGAACATCCATCCAGCATGAATTTCCCCTTGCATGGAGGGTAGTTTGAAAGGACGTTGTGTGAGTGGTAGACATAACTTCCAACCCGATCTTCAGAATCTCCAGATTTACCTGTTTAAAGCAAAGGACAGATTACTTAATAACCCAGGTAACCTTCGCCACGCAGAGGCCATGTGAAAACCATCAGTGTTGGAATTATACATAACCGCTGCCATGGCCAGGCTTGACCTTCTCACATGGCCAGTGGGGAATGGGCAGGAACATTCATCTGCTGTGTGTCCTGGGATTTTTTTTTTTTTTAGTTGTGGGTGAAGGCTCAGGCCACAGATAATGAGCTGGTGAGAAGCAAGAAGCAGAGCCATTCTCCCTTCAGCAGAGAGGACTAAGCGAGGGTAGGTGGGAGAGAAGGTGTTTGTGGCCCCCAGCACTGGACAAGGGAACCGAAAGAGTGGAATGGGCTCAGCAAAAATTGGTCTTACCCAATAGCTGCCTGAACTTCCTCTCTTGAGCAAGTCATTTGGATTAGTAAGCATCTCCATGGGATAATTAAGGGGTAGGATACAGAGATCCCTAACTGAGAATCAATTTAATCACCTTGATTTCTTAATGCATTTGAATGTTCATTCATTCATTTGACAATTATTTTCTCCAAGGGCTGGGAATAGAAAGGTGAGCCAATCCCTGCCCTCGTGGAGCTTCTAGTCTGGTGAGAAAAGAGGAGGTTTGACCTGTCATGCAGGGATGGCTAGGGGAGATAGCATCAACATGAAACACTTAGGAAGATGATGGGACAGGGCTGGTGGGGAACCTGGGCAGCCAGATGGCATCAGCACCTGGGAGACAGAGAAGGATGCACGGCATGTAGTGCCAGATTTATCAGGCCCACTCAGTATCTTCCTCTCCCCTCCCCCCAAATCATTCTGTGATAGCAAGGAGAGGCAAACTGGTTTTTCTAGTTGAGGACACTCCTTCTTCCATCATTCCTTCCTGCCTTTCTCCATTCTGTATTCCACTTCTGCTTCCACCTGCAGAGGTTTCTCATTCCACACCTTTGCTTGCTCATCTGCATGTATGGACAGGTGAGATGAGGGAAATGAAAGTACTTTGGAAGTGAAAGGAGCTCTAAAAGACAGAGAAGTTATCCTTAGGTCAGCTGGAGACTCCCCAGCCCTTACAACCTGGTCAGGATGGTCACAAACCAACAAGTCCATGGCCTGTGGCTGTGAACCCTCCCCTTCTTCCGGCTCTCCCACTCCCTTTCATAAGCACAAACAACCAATTTCTCCCTTTGTCTTATGCAGACAAAGGGTTTCTCTCCAACAACCATTGCACACATATCCCAGGCTTACTTATCCAGGTATTTTTCTAAGGACAGCCTCCTCCCTAAGAAGAATTCTGCCACCAGCTGCTATGAAAAAAAACTTTTTTTTTTTTTTTTTTTTTACCTTGTTGAGTATTGTCATCATGAACTGTATAGAAAGATGGGGGTGCTTTGTAAATAAATCTCAGTACCACCTTATGAATGGCAGCTGGTGCCTGCATACACTTTCTGTCTTTATGCAGTGCGAACGTCTGCGGAGGGTAATGGCAGGTATATGGGCAGACCACTGACCTTGGATCTTCCTCACAGCCTTGGCCCCAGCCCATGTGACCGCCTCCAATGCCAGCTGCCCCTTGGAATCCCAGGGGAGGGTAGGAACTGGCCTTACCCACTTACTCTGAGTGTAACAGCAGGTGTTCACCTAACTAGGATTGAGGGATTTGCTCTTGCAAGTTGTTGAAATAAAAAGGGTTGCAAGTCAAGTGGCACCATAAATAAAGTGGGAAGGTCTAAAGGAAAATCTACACCTTTAAGTCTTCCAAGGGAGCTTTTCCTTTCTTTTGGCAAGGGGGAACAACAATGGGGGAAGAGGAGGAAATATTTTCACATTGACCACA
The DNA here is from genome assembly GCA_026826555.1 of Tolypeutes matacus. NCBI lineage: Eukaryota > Metazoa > Chordata > Mammalia > Cingulata > Chlamyphoridae > Tolypeutes > Tolypeutes matacus. Next base: position 9,043,400 of record JAKSZT010054055.1, read on the forward strand.
GTTAAATATTACTCAGATTAATTAAGGTCTAGAGAATAGTTAAACAGGAATTTAGAGTAAATTATTTAAATGCTAGCTACCCATATAAGTATATTGACCAGTAGCAGGTTGAAGGTTTTTTTTTTTTTTTAATTAATTTGTTTTTATTTACCAAAGTGTACCTGCCCATTATATATTTTAATAGTTCAGAAGAATATAAAGTAAAAAGTGAAAGATCCTACCTCTCTCCTTGGTTTCCCTCCTCCAGTCCCTGTTCTAGAGGTGCCACTTTTAATAGCTTGGTATAAATCCTTCTGGGCCTTTCTCTATGAATATATAATGTATATTTTTAAATCAAAGTGGGATAAGGCCATACATCTTTATCTGCAAATTGCCATTGTTTTCACCCACATAATGGTATGCCAAGAACATCTTTCTGGTTTAGCTGAATCCTTATTTTTAACAGCTAAGGAGTATTCCTTTGTGTGACTCTGTCGTATCTCCTACTGAATACTTAGTTTTTTCCCCCATTTTTAACATTACAAACAATGCTTCAGTAGAAAGTTTTATGCCTATGTCTATGTATGCATTAGAAATATTTCTATAGGATGAAATCCTAGAGGTGGAATTGGTAGATCAGGGGGAATGTGCATTTAAATTGTTAATAGATATCTCCAAATTGCTTTCCAAAAATACTGTGCCAATTTATATTCCTACCAAAAAGTATATGAGTGTGGAAGAAAGGGGTTCTTAAAGTTATGGAGTTTGGAATGTAATTTAGGATATGAGGAGAGCTACTGGTGCTCAGTATCTGATCTCTGCCTCCTTGGGCACATAATTCTGCCCTCGTAGGAGGCTCCCACAGAGAGAGTAGGAGCTGGTTGTGACAGGTTGGTCCTTGCTCCAGGAAGGGAAGCCCTGGCTCATGGACCATTCTCTCAGGCATACAGAAACTGTAAAGGGAGGAGACACAAGTTAAGAAACCTGGGCTGGCGCTCAGCACAACCTTGCCAGCACTCCGGCTGACATTCTGCTTTGCTGAAATCTAATATCTTGTTTATTTTTCCTTCTGTAACTAATGAGCAGGATGACAAGTACTGGGCAAGGCGTAGGAAGAACAACATGGCGGCCAAGCGCTCCCGCGATGCCCGGCGGCTGAAGGAGAATCAGATTGCCATCCGAGCTTCTTTCCTTGAGAAGGAGAACTCGGCCCTCCGCCAGGAGGTGGCTGACTTGCGGAAGGAGCTGGGCAAATGCAAGAACATACTTGCCAAGTACGAAGCCAGGCACGGGCCCCTGTAGGATGGCATTTTTGTGGGCTGGTGTTTGAATAGATGGACAGTTTGTTTCCTGTCTGATAGCTCCACACCCAAACCACCCTCTCTGTCATCAGCACTTTACCAGAGGCATAAACACAACTGACTCACATTTTGGTGTGTATCTGTGTGTGTGTGTGTGTGCTCGCACACGTGTGCGCACATTTAAGTGCTTGTGCTTGTGTGTGTGGTCAGCAGTGTGTGCGCGTGTGCGTGAACGTGTTCCTTTGCACTTGCCATTGTAAGAAGCCCTCTCTTCATCTCTTAGTTGCAAAAAAAAAAAGCGGGGGGTGCCATGTTTTTAAAGACTATGGAGACCTTCCCGGTCCTTTCTTTTCCACTTCTTCCCTTTCAGCGTTGCTTCATGTTCCATCTTATGTGCTCATCCAGGACCCTTTCCTTGGATTCACTAAGAAGGACCCTGGTAAAATAGTAGTTCACAGTTTGCAAGAGTAAAAGCTCTTGTTTATGTTTAATCTGTAAGTTACCATGCTAATAAGGTACACAAAATAACTTAGCACTACACTGCAGCTCTGTTAATTTATAGGTTGCTTTCTTCATATTTTCAGTTTGGGTGATAATTGTCTTCAAATTTAAAGTGCTGTTTAGATTTATTAGGTCCCATATTTACTTACTGCTATCTACTAAGTTTCCTTTTAATTCTATCAGCCCCAGATGAGTAAGAGTACTATTATTAGAACGCAGAGTGTGTTTTTGCACTGTCTATACCTAAAGCAATAATCCTATTGTACGCTAGAGCATGCTGCCTGAGTACTACTAGTGGACATAGGGTATTTTCCCTACCTAAGATTTTCATGTCTTTTGAAAAGCAAAAATTAATGCATTTGAGCATGTCCAGAACATCCCCAGGACAGAGAAGCAGAGGGAGATGGGAGGTCTGAGAACAAGGGGTTAATTTATCAGTGCAGGAGCCAAAAAAAAAAAAAAGCCTCTCGGAACAGCTTTTGACTTTGACATGTTTGGTTTTGTTTTCTCCTCTCACATACCCCCACCCCATTTCTAGATGAATTTTTCCATATTCCTGTTGATATTCAGAACAATTCAATTACTTAAGATTCAGTTTTTCCCACTTTTGTGATATATATTTTTGTGAATTATACTTTGCTGTTTTTTTTAACATCAGTTCATTAAGTTAAGAAGTTGATGTTTTGTAAAACCCTTTTTCCTAGTAATGTCATTTTTGAATACTTCATATATTAATGATTCTGGAGCTTATGTTGTTTATTCTATGTTTGCTTTTGAACGTATGTGCTCTTATACAGTGGATGTCTGAAAAGTGAATGTAAAAGACACTGGTGTATCTCAGAAGGGGATGGTGTTGTCACAAACTGTGGTTAATCTAATCAGTTTAAATGTTTACTATAGACCAAAAGGAGAGATTATTAAATTGTTTAATGTTTATACAGAGTAATTATAGGAAGTTCTTTTTTTTGTAAAATATTTTCAGATACAAATACTGACAATGTATTTTGAAAGACATATATTATATATAGCAAAGAGAAAAGGAAAACTATTCCATGTTTTAAAATTATATAGTGAAGATATATATTCACCAATGTTGTACAGAGAAGAAGCGCTTTGGGCTTTCGGAAGTCTTTAATATTTTAAGCCTATCACTGACACATCAGCATGTTTTCTGCTTTAAATTAAAATTTTATGACAGTATCGAGGCTTGCTGTGGCAAACCCTTCTCCTAAATACACAAGGAACTTTCTTATTTCCTATTAGGTCTCAGAGAGAAGTCAGTTAACGTCGCCCAAAAGCACAAAATGGATTTTAGTCAAGTATTTATTGGCTGATAAAGTGTTTTTTTAGGAAAAGCATCTGTCACAAAATGTTCACTTATAAATTATGAGTTTCTGGAATGAAGCGCTGCTGCAAGTGCCCTGACCAATTCTTTTATCCTCTGCAGGAGCATGCATCTTATGCAGTATAAGGTTGATATCGGTGCTATGTGTTATGGCTTATAATTTGATAGATGCTTTGACTTTGAAGATGATTGTTCTTTTGTTTCATTAAGTTGTATGTCAAGAGATTCTGCTTTGAGATTCCTCTGCAAAGGAATATTTTGTGTTAGATTAAAATGTCCTTTCATCAATGGGATTCTCTAATTTCCTGCCTTCAGAGTATCAAATTCTATAATGATATGATGAGCTCCTTGTCAATCCATCAGCAATGCTTCTCTCCTAGTGTCATAGTCATGTGAAACTAGACTCATAGGATATTCCTACTTTTGTCCCAAGCTACAGGTTATGGAGGGCAATGGGGGAGTATTGGAATCGGAATACATTGATCAAATAAACAATAAAATAAAAACTTTGGAACTCTTGGGCAGAACTGAATAAGAGATATTCACTAAGAGATAAAATTGGAAACGGAGTCAGACTTTTTTTAGGTGAAGAGGCTGATGGCAACAGAATCATTAAATGGCAATAGTCATTAAGGCAGAGCCAAATTCTGTCTTAAAGTGGAGAGGTGTTGAAGGATTGCACCCAGGACCATCCAGGTTGATCAGAGTATAAAGTGGTAGCTGAGAAAACTATATTTGAGCACTGGTCTTTCTTGGAATCAGGTTGCTGGTATCAACTGAACCTCACAAATGTCTTCTACAGAAGAAGTAAAAAGATAAAATTTATTCTTCTGTGTGCCGGGAGAGGTTTCAGAAACCTACCTCATCTTAACCATTTAAAACACTCTGGAGTCTGTACAGGTGCCTTATATGTAGGTCATTTCCACCACACACACACACACACACACACACACACACACACACACACGTGAAGACCCACTCCTGGAATGTCAAAGCCGGTAATTAGTAAATAAAGTGTCATGGGAAGCCTTGGAATGACTTGGATCAGGCAGGGTCAAGTGAATGTCTGCAGACTGCAGCTCTTAGAAGAGTCCTGTTGTCATTTTCACCTCTTCATCATAAGCACCATTCAGAGATTAATTACCTGGCCAATAAAAATGAATAAAAACCATAGCACGCCAACATCATTTAGACCCAATTTGAAATGAGCAGTTTAGGGATTCTTGGCAAGGTTACATTGTCATTTCTTTTGACTAAACTTGCAAAGAAAAAGCAAATATTGATCAGCCTATCTTTCTGCTCATGCTACCTTGAGGGGGTAAATAGGGGGATGGGAGGACAGCAAATGATCACCTCTTGAAGAGGTGGCTAGTTTGACCATTCAAAAACCACGAGGCAAGACTGTGATAGGCCTTTAATTTTTAAACAAGACAAGCCTCTGAGAAGCCATCCTGGAAGCCGAATGACCCCGTGTTGGAAGAAACTGCAGATGGGGTTCTGGCATTGGGAGGGAAGCTGTACTGGATAACCCAAGGGTTACTTCCAACCCACTGGTTTTATGTGGGAACTCAGAATAATTCTAAACATAAGTTTAAAAGGTTGGGAGTCTGTTCAGAATAGTCAAGAAAACCCTCAGAGTACAGCAGGCATTTTGTAAAATGCAAAGTTATACCTTAGTTGTTTTTTTTGTTTGTTTTTTTTTTAAACCATAGTTCATTTAATTTTCCCCTAACACAAACTTTGTCGGAATTAGAGAGATCCCACGGCAGGTGGGCTTGGCAGACACTTTCTGCTCTCAGGTTTGTTACTTCCATGCTGGTTCCTAGGCAAAGGTCTCCTCCAGGTTTTCACTATAATTAATAATGTCATTTTAAAAAATGGTGAGCAAAACCTTATCCTCGATCCTGATAGATTGGATTTGGCCACTAAAGTCAGTACATTTGGCAGGGGGCCAAGTATGTGTATGAAAGTGTATATGTGAATATTTAAGTCAAGACATAAAATCTTTAATTCTAGATCACCTTACCAAACATAACAATCCACCCATCCTTTTGGCGACACCACAAAGGTTGCATCTGATAAACAGGTACAAGTTAACATGAGGTCAGTTTAATTGTACACATTGATATCGGTAGTATTTACGCTGTTAAGTCCAAACTTATCTGTTATTCTTAATGTTTAATAAACTTTGAATTTTTTTCTTTTCTGTCATGTATTTTTGTTACAGTTTGCTAGTAATCGGATTGATTCTGTTCCCACTTCAATAATCAAAATACCATTTGCAGGGATTGTTAATTCCATAGCTGACAGGATAATACTATATAATTAATAATAAATTAACATTTATTCAGTACTTGCTATATGCCAGATACTGTGCCTAAGTACTTATATGGAATATTTTATTGAATCTCATATCAGCTCTATGAGGTAGGGTTATTGCTATTTACAGAAGAAAAAAATAGAAGGTGATAGAGGTAAAGTAACCTACCTAGCATTGTACACAGAAGTGGCAGAGATGAATTCTGATTAACTGGGCATCATTGAGAGTGCTTGTATTAGTCAGCTAAAGGGGTGCTGATGCAAAATCTATTGGCTTTAATAAAGAGTATTTATTTGGGGTAGAAGCTTACAGTTACCAGGCCATAAAGTATAAGTTACTTCCTTACCAAAGTCTGTTGCCACATGTTGGAGCAAGATGGTTGCCAACGTCTGCAAGGGTTCAGACTTCCTCTTCCTCTTAAGGCTCCATGGTTCCAGATTCTTCCAATATCAGCTGTAGGCTGGGTAAGTCTTGTCTCTCTCCTGGGGCTCATTCTCTCCGGGCTCAGCTGCTCTGCTCTCACCACAAGGTGAACTGTAGAATATCAGGCTCTCTCTTCCCGGGGCTCGGCCACGTTTATGGAGCCATCTCTATTCCTCTGTGTTCTTCTCCTGTGCATTTACTTCCTGGGGCTCCAGCATCAAAACTCAACTCTTTCCTTTGCCATGTTATTTTCTCTGTGAGTCTTTGCCCACCAAGGGGCAGGGGACAGGACTCATCATCCTACTGACATGGCCCAATCAAAGCCCTAATCATAATTTAATCAAGTAAAAGTGAAACCTCTGAATTTAATACAATCTAATATGCCCAGAGAAACAGAACAGTTTACAAACACAATTCAGTATCTATTTTTGGAATTCATAAATAATACCAAACTGCTACAGTGGTAGTTCCCAAAAGCCAGTCTGTAGCCTGTTTCATGGTTGGATGTATAAGAATCTTCTGAGAACATATGATAGGAATACAGATCTGGCCATTCTAAGTCAGTAGATCTGGGATGGGTCCCAGAAATCTGTATTTTTTAAAAGCTCCCAACTAATTGTCCTGTGTGGCCAAGTAGTTGAAGCCAAGGATTTAGACTTGGTTCTTTTGAGTCCACGACCCTTGGGGGACATATTTGGAAGCTTCAAAACTTCCACAGTTAAATGAAATTGTATGTAATTCTTTGTGTATATACACATATATTCATTTTTTAAAACTTTTTATTGTAGTAACATGTACAACTCAAAATATCTAATTTTAGCCACTTTTGTGTACAATTAAGTTGTATTAATTATATTCACAATATTTTGCTATCACCAGTATCCATTTTCCCAACTTTCTCATCACCTCAAACAGAAGCTGTGCACCCGTGAAGTAATAACTACCCGTCCATTCATTTTTGGGTAAAGAAGGCCCACAGCCTTTTTTTTTTCTCCAAAAGAATCTGATGCGGGATGGACTAGAAAGCCCCGATTGATAGGAAGGCTAATGTAGTGCAGCGCTTCCCAACTCTGGCAGCACCTTCGAGTCACCCGGGAAGCTCAGAGCACTAGCAATGCACGGGCTGCAGGCTGGCTGACGACCTCAGCATCTCTGGCATGTTGAGAAGGCGGCTCTGGGGTGAGGAACTCGATTCTGGATTCAAGTCTGTCATGTAGCTGGTCTGTGACCTTGAGCAGCTACTAAACATTTTTGAGCCTAAATCCCATCTTTGAAATGAGGGTATAATCTCCACCTCTGAAGGTGTGGAGAGAACTAATAGCATGACAAATGCAAAGTGTCTGGCATATCACAGGACTTCATAAATAATAACTGCCATGAGAGGCAGGGGAGTAGAATATGTGCCTGGGCACCTTTTCCAGCTCAAACTTTCAGATTATTTGTTCCTTCAAACAGGACAGAAAACAATTCCCCCACTCACAGGAAGCAGCAGGGTATCTGGCGATGAGGGGATGAAAGATAACCTAACAGACATTGCGTCATAGTCTGCCATCACTAATAGATCCTAGACTAGCACCCTCGACTTCATACACGGGTCCCTGGGCATCCACTTGGTCGCACTTTCAAATTTAGGTAGATCAAGTACAAGTTAGGGTTCAATTCAGTTTTCATCATTAAACACGCTTCTCCTCTCTCAGAGGAATATGTAGTGACCTTGGCTTCAGACTCTCTGGGCAACTGATTTTGTATTTGGTAACTTTGGGCCTGTTTGAAGAGATGCCTGTTCTCCATGCTGGAAAGTGCTTGGCCTCCAAGAAAGCAGGAACCAACCTGAAGCCATGTTGAGTTTCTCTGTAGACTAGTCTCACACATGCCCAAGGTCCATGGCCCATCATGTGATGTCTTTGTGGGAAGGCTCTTCCATCCACATTTTTAAAATGACAAACTGCCCAACCATCAAACTTCATTTAGAAAAACTTCCCCTTTCTTCAAAGCATATGAAATCAATTCCCTCCCTGAAAATTCCTTTGGGCATCTTTAACCAGGAACTGTGTGAGAATCATGGAAATTTTACCTTGGCGTTAAGAAGATGGCTTCTTGATAATAAATCAAAAGGGCCTTTTGGAGGAGAAAGTGCCAACTAAAGAAGGTAGTGAGTATCCTCTGGCTCTCTCAGCTTTGAGTTGGTGGAGACTTGGGTTCAAAGCCCCCTGGCCTCATCTTTTCAGCCTGTGGAACCTGGCATGGTGCCAGGAAACAGTTACTGAGTTCTAAACCCCATGTAATCTTCACACTGTAAAATAGGCCCTATATTTTTCCTGTTTTATAGATGAAGAAATAGGCCTGTGGAAATTAAGTAACCTGGATTTAAACCCAGGCAAACTGCCTCCAGAGTTTGGGTTCTACATCACTCCACTCCACCGCTTCCTGAGTAAATTAGGTGATCAGCAAAGGCAAAAGGCAGTTTCTGTGGTGAGCAGGGTGAGCTTGGCAGCAGGGAAAACTGGACTTGACTCCCAGCCTTATTACTTAGAAAACTCATCAAATCACTCTAAATTTTATCTGTAAAATGGGTATAATGATACTCTCCTTGTAGGATTATTGTTAGGATTAAGTGAGAAGATGCATGTGAAGCACCTGGAGTGTAATGGGAATTCAACAAACATTTGCTGTTGATAATAATAATAATATTTTAAAATAAATATTGCTTGATTCTATTTCTCTAGTGATATGTTAAAATAGAGTCAGGCCATGCACTGTGTATTTTATTGGCTATATTTTTATTTGGCAGAATACTTGACTCAGGAGCCACTGCTATGTTTTGGCTGCATCTCTGTTTTGTGGATGAGTAAACAGGGGAGAGAGCAGGACCACTCCAAGAGCCAAGTTGTTAGTTTCTGAATTTAATTTTATGTAAATAAATTTCATGAGGCATCGCTGATTTTAAGCCAACTTCGTTGCCTCTGATGTTGTTGGCATTGTGAAGATCTTTAACAAACTTACTGAATGGTACTGAAAGGCTAACGCTGTGTGACAGAAGCCCCCTGCCCACCCAGAGATGAACAGAAGTCTTTCACATTTGGAGAAGTTATAAGTGATTCCCCAGGTCATCCTGTCAGCTTCTGCCTTCAGGCCTGCCTCAGTTTCTCCAGTGATATATCTGCTAATCAACTGAAGGCCCAGGTGCAGCCCCAAGCCATCCATGACAAGGTTTGGAAATATATGAGCAACTTACCAAACCCATTCCATTTCCTTTTGTACACTCACCTAGACCACATTTTCCAGTCTTCCTTGCATTTAGCATGGCCATACAACAGAGTTGGCCAATGGAATACGCAAAAGTGATCACAAGTGTCACTTCCATGACTGCCCATAGCATCCATGTGGTCCCTTCTCTTTTCTCCTCTGCCTGGGAAAGGAGGAGATTAAGATGGAAGGGCCTAGGTCCCTTGGGAACTATTGTATGAAGGAGACAAGAAAAAAGAGCACTTCTCTTGTATTAAGCCATTGAGTTTCTGGGGTTGATTGTTGCAGTGGTCATCCTACCCTGATGGATATGAGAGCCTTCGTCTGAAGCCCAGTGTCCTTGTTCGAGGTCTTGATATCTTTGTCAACCTCCTTCTCAGGCTGGAGGGTAGAGGATGGTTCCTGGCCCCAGAGCTGACATTTGCTAGCTGGAATCTTCTTGCATATATGACTGAGGTTTACCTGCCTTCTGGACAAACCTCCCACCATGGTTTGGCCCAGCCTGTGGGGTCGGACCTTCAAAATATCACTGTGTACATCCTGCCACAGTTTGCCCTGCATTTGAACACAGTCCAGAGTTGTCCAATTGCTCTTAGGGGACCAGCTTTCCTATTCCTCATCCCTTCTCCCAGGCCAGACTCTCTCCTTGTAGTGGATTGAACAGTTTCCCCCAAAATTCATGTCTACCCGGAACCTCAGAGTATGACCTATTTGGAAACAATTTTGCAGATGTAATTACTTAGGTTAAGATTTAAGGGGGGCCCTAAATCCAGCAACTGCTGGGAAACGACACAGAGACACACAAGGGAAAATGGCCACATGACGACAGGCAGGGATTGAAATGATGCAGATACAAACTAAGGAACACCTAGGTTTGCTGGGCATCATCAAAAGCTAGGAAGAGGCGAGTAAGGCTTCTTCCCAGAGCCTTCAGAAGGAGTATGGCTCTGCTGACACCGTGAGTCGGACAGACAGCCTTCAGACTGTGAGAGAATAAATTTCTGTCTTCAGCCATCCAGTTTGTGGTATTTTGTTGTGGCAGCCCTAGCAAACCAATACAATCCCCCACACCACTTCAGATCTTCAGATGCTCACCAGGAAACCAGGCCTAACATTCCTTGGCTCACTGATCTTGCAATTTTTTTTACCTTCATACACCTTAGTTTTTTTTAAAAAACCATGAAATTACATTATGTTGTAAGCTGACATCTAAAATTTCTCATCACAAGTTTAAATAGTTGCAAAGGATATAATAGCTGCACTGTTATGAGTATTGGTATTTTAAAATAAACTACATCATTCTTTTTAATGTATCCAATGAACCCTACTGATTTGACACCTACCAACATCCAGTTGAAAAATACAGTTGGAATTTGAACATTGTTTTCCTCCTTTAAATCATTATTTCCATCCTAGTTTCCCTCACTAAATTTTTTTTTCTAATGTAATATATATATTTATAGGGGATTTTTTTTTAAAGATTTATTTTTATTTATTTATCTCCCCCTTGCTGCTTGTGTTTGCTGTGTCCATTTGCTGTGTGTTTTTCTGTCTGCTTGTCTCCCTTTGTTGGGTCAGCTCACTGTGCAGTGCAGGCCGGTTTGCCTTCAACAAGAGGCCCCAGGAATTGAACCCAGGACCTCCCACATGGTAAACGGGAGCCCAACCAATTGAGCCACAGCCACTTCCCAAATGTAATATATTTTTATGCTTAAAAGTTTTATATTGACGCCTCCATCTTACTTCTCAGCCAGAAAACCATATTAATTGATTGAGATTGTTTATTTCCTCTAAGCATAAAGCTAAAAAAACCCAACAACCTTTCATTAGGCATGATTTATGGTTACCATTATTAGTATACAACTGATCAAAACAATATGCACATACAAAAATTTGATAAATAATTAAGCTTAAAAAGCAAAAGGTTAATAGAACTGCAAATTTAGAGAGGTGGATGGGGCGGACAGTTGCGATGTCTCGATTGTAAAGGGCTTTGCCGACATCAAACTTGCTAACTGCCCCTTTGTTTGGTGCCCCAGACATTTTCACAGCTGCACAGTGACCCCTGGGAAGTTAGCTAGATGGGAGGCACACCTATCTGTTGTAAAGTTGGCCTGTGCACACATTTCCCTTGGGAACACTTGGTGCGTGGACCCCTAGATGCACCATCCTCCAATGTGAAGGCTGCTGGTGTAAGTAGGGCATTTGCAGGGGAAGCAGAGAATTATTTGGTCACATTTCTGAAGGGGCTCAGATTTTGATGTTTGATTTGTCTCCAAGTTAATGAATATAAACACTCATGGAGACAAACAACTTTTTTGTAGCCTTCTTTGGGCATTTCTTCTTCTTTCGAAATATACCATAAAACTGCTAAAACAGAACTGACTCCAGGCCTTGCTCAACCTCTGATGGGGAACAGGGTGGTGTCTGGGAGGCCTCTACAAGGAAGGGGATGGCTGAGCTGAGTCAGGATAAGCAAGAGTTTGTCATGTAAACATAGGGAAGGGCATCCTAAGCATGAAGATGAGAGAAACAGGGCACACCTGAGGGTGTGGTCAGCATTGGTGGAGCAAAGGACTTAGGGGAAGAGTGGTTAGAGAGGATCTGGCCAGATCATGAATGCCTTTGCATGCCACTCGAAGTTCTTTGATCTTTATCCTGATCAGGGAAATGATACGAGCAGATTCTAGATCAGAAAAATATTAGCAGCAATGTAGAAAATGTATTGCAAGGCGTTAAGAAGAATTGGAGAGTGAGGAAAGATTTCCATTAGACTAAATAAGGTGTTATGGATGAGATGGATGGACTCAAGTGCTATTTTGGGAGGTGGAATCCAGAGTTTGTAGAAGGAGTCAAGGACAGCTCTAAGCTGTCATTAACATTATCCCAGTTGTTCGATGACTCACAACCAGGGATGCCTATAAAGATCATCTGCAGCACTTATAAAAACACACAGGCCTGGCACCATTCTGAGGCATGTGGAACTTGCAGCCTCTGGTGTGGAATACCAGCCTGTTTCCCTTAGAAAGCTCTCCCAGTTGATTCTACTGTGCAGTGCACATACCCATCCCTTTCCCCTCACCTCTCCCCACCCCCGCTCCCTAGTTAAATAGCATTGCACTGACCCAGGAGAGATGTGGGTTAGAGACTACAACCTTCACCTTTCACATAAAGGTTCAGAGTTCTGAAATCAGAATTTCTGGGGGAAAGCATAAAACTAGGAGACAGTAATGTCAGTGTTTGAGCCAAGCTCTTTATACTGTTCCAGATATACTGCTCCTTGCTATCTGCCTGTACCTCCTTCTGCTTGCCCACCTACCCTATAGAGTTCCTAGTGCAGCTAACAAGTTTTTACCCTGTGATCCCTACCTTGGTCCATAGCTTCCATTAGCAGGGTGGACACCCAACTCCAGAGGAGCTCTTCCAGTGAATGAGCTGAGAATTTGATCTAAGACAGTGGAGCTCTCAAACTTTGCTGCTCATTAGAATCACCTGGGGAGCTTTAAAACACTCTTGATTGCCAGATCACACTTCAATTGAATCAGAATCTATGGGGGAGGGTAGAACCCAGACATTTGTAGTTTGAAAAATCTCCCAGGTGATTCCAATGGCAGCAAAGTTTGTGACCAGGGGCATCAGCATTGCCTGGGAGCTTGTTAGAAATGAAGACTCTTGGGTCCCACCGCAGACTTACTCAATCAGAATCTGCAGTTTAACAAGATCCTCAGGTGATTCCTATGCACAATACAATTTGTGAAATACTCCTTTAGAAAGGCTAATAAGTCAATGGGAGTGAATGGCAGATTAGTAGGAGTAAAGTTCATTGTAATCCTGACAAAGTCCTTGGACCTCCCTGATCTCTGCCCTTCCTGATGTCTGGTTGTTCAGTTACCCTAGGATTCAATAGGCTCTCTACCCCACTTCACCTTTTTATTGGATTAATTTGAGTAGACTTTTGCTCCTTGCAGCCACGTGTGCCACAAGACATCTTTTTAAATTTCCTTTGATTTGAACCAGCCTAAGTGCCTTGCAAAATTCTTCATCAACATAGAAGAAGCACTAAGTTATCACTTGTTATTTGGCTGGTGGTCTCAAAGAAGTATCTCCTGAACAACATCTTTTTGGGTAAAATTCACCAGGGATGTGCAGCATTTGGAGACCAATCGCCCCATCTCAAGTTGGGTTTGAGGAAGCAGCATGGAAACAGCATAGACTTTCAAGTTGAGTTAAACCTGGGTTCAAACCCTGCTTCTGATATCCATTTATTCAATCAATAAATATTGTGCATTCATTATGGAAAATAATATTTTAGCTGGTAAAAAATATATAGTCTTTTTGAGCCTCAGAGTCTTTTAAAGTTGTCTTAATATTATTTGCATTAAGGAAGATAACACATATAAAGCATCTAGTAGCCCAGCATATTAGACACCTAACAAATATTAGTTTCTTCTCTCACATTGCCCAATTTCTGCTCCTACTTGAGACCTTGTAGGGAATAAGAAGGCCCAGGAAGGAAGTGACCAGAATTACGGTCCTCTTACTAGCCTTTGAAAATCAAATGAATTTGAAAAGCAACATGACAAAACATGAAGAGGCCAGTTAGCATTTTTGCCCCTGATTTGCTTGTAAGGTTTCTACCTTAACATACTAGCAGAGAGGGAATAGATTAAGGAAGGAATCTTAGAGCAGTTCCCATCTATTATCCTTATTTTAAGATGAGGATTCAAACATTTGATAGTGGACACTGGACTCCATCCTAGGTTTCCAGACTCCCAGGCTAATGCTCATGGCAAAACATCAATCTTGCCCCATAATATCCACCACCACTCCTTTAATTTTCCACCCCAAAATAAATTGGGAGTGGAAGAACCATGGAATTTTGTACTCCATAATCACCACTAATCCCCTAAAGCCACCCCAAATTAGCACATGTTCAAGTAAAACCAGTGTGCTAGCTTTGCTATCACAGCTTCAAGTTCTTTTAGCTGTTCCACCCACCCTCCAAACAGATCATGGCCCTAAACCACTTCAAGTGGAAATTCTAGGCTCAACCCTGAAAAATGATTTCCAGGATGAAAAAAAACTTAGTATGAACCCACAGTCCCCAGGAAATTGGGAATTTTGTGATTTTCCTGAGAAGTAGATATGATCAGCTTCCAGCATGAGTCACAAAATCCAGCTGCAACTCCAGTTTCTCTCCCAGTAATCAATCTGTCCTTTCCCTTGCAGCGTCCTGTGACATGGGCAGGGCTGGGCGGGAAGAAAGGGAGAAGAGGATCTCCTAGTGAACTTCTCACACAGGGGGATGCACTCGGGGAAGGAAAAGGAGCCCCTTCCACATGCTGACGATCCTGGCATGCCTCAGCACCACTGCGCGGCCGATCAGGCATTCCCTCCACTGTTTTCCATTTCAGCCCTTTCAACAGCCACTTCAGTGTACTCAGTGTAGAATGCCCAAGGAAACTAAGATTTGGTGATTACCAGACTTGCCAGATCAGGGGCAGACCTATGCTCAGAGTGTGCTTTGACATCTCTATATCCCCTAAGGGTTGTTTGCTGACCCCAACCCAATTCAGCTTAGGCTGAGAGGGGCTCATATTTCAGCTTCCTTTGTGATCAAAGATTATGATTTGTGAGGGAGAAGCCAGTGCTAAATTGATTTCATCTGAGGAAGGACTGTCTTTCCCAAAATGAATCTTCCCCACCCATAGCCTCTTCCTAACTTTTCTGTTTATATCTTTGAAGGCCAGAAATAAGTATCCTTTCAGGAGGCTTCTCCAACCGCCCATAGGTGCCCCTCCCTGTCTCCAACCCAACCCGCCTCTCACCTGGGCAGCACTGCAGAAACCCCTTCATCCTGCTTTCCGGTCCCCCTGTGTCCCCTGCTGCCTCCCCAGAGCTACCTACAGAGGGAAGGGAAACATACAAAAAAGCGTATGAAAAAGGACCCTTGAAAGACTAAAGTGCCTTTCTTTCATTTGAATGAAGATGAATCTCAGAAATAGAGGAAAAGTCATTTAAAAGAGAAGGAGGCTGGGGCGAGTGAGCAGAAAGGAGACGAGACTTCCCCTAGTCTCACAGTTCTCCACGGGAAGCATGGATCTGAGCTATGTGTGTTCTGGCTTGGTCATTCTCTCTCTCCCCTTCCCCCTCTGGTGTATGGGGGGCAGGGGTTGGGCTGGGGTGGATGAGCAGGTAGATGTGGATGTGGGAATGGCTATAGGGGAAGTGGGGACAGAGATTCGAGGCCCAGGGCAGGTGGATGGGGATAGGAAGAGCAAGGATGAAGTCCAGACTTGCTGGCTCTCTGACTGTGACCTTGAAATCACACCACAGTTAACTCTCTTAAGCGATACCCATTCATCAGTGTCTGGGTGAGCATGAAGCCCATTTCCCACTCTCAGGAATCTACCCCGAGGCTCTTTTAGGATCTCCAAATCACATAAAACGTGTGAGTCAGAGGATGCCTTTGGATATTTCATCTAGTCAGTCCCTTCATTTTTCAGATGAGAATCTCGTGAATGTGATTACAGATAAATACAATCGCTGCCATCCCTGCTGCCCAGGTCCGTGCCCTGTGATAGAGTGCCCCACCTCTGCTTGCTATTTTCCATAGTGTATCCAAATGATTTCTTTCTTGTTTTGCAGATGAAAAATAGATGCAGGGAAGTGGATGTGGCTCAAGCAGCTGGGCTCCCGCCTACCACATAGGAGGTCCCGGTTTGGTTCCCGGTGCCTCCTAAACAAGAAAAGCAAGACAGGGAGCTGACGTGACCAGCTGGTGTGGCGAGCTGATGCAACAAGATTACGCAGTGAGATGACGCAACCAAGATACACAGCAAGGAAACACAATGAGAGACACAACAAAGGGGAGCAGAGGTGGCTCAAGCAATTAGGCACCTCCCTCCCATAAATAAATCTTAAAAAAATAGATGCACAAAAGCTTCATTTCCTTGGCCCACTGTCTTCTAGGTCTAATCATAGTTTTTAAAGTATCCAATTCCTACCCAATGTTCAAAACATATTGACATGGCACTTTTTCCATGAAACCTTCTCTGGTCTCCCAGTTGGAAGTTGTCGCTCCTTCCTCTGAACCTCACCCCACTTCCAGTCCAAGCTCAACATCTGTCCCTCTTTGAAGTCAGGAACTATATCTAATGGGTCACAGCCAAACCTAATCCTAACTAATTCTTTAATTCATTTCTTCTTTAATATGTTTCTGTATTTCCAGATTTTATTTTTACAAAGATAAAAAAAGAAAAGAAACTTAAAAGCAAACGATCCAATCTTGAAACACTGATTCAACGAGTTTCCTGCCTTATCACATAGATCTTTCCTCTAAACCATGCAACTTGCTTCCTCCAACTTGCAGCCATGGGCAGAGGCATCCCACGGGCTGGGCGGGAGGAGAAGGGGGTCATCCCTGGGCAGAGGTTTGGAAGTTTTAACCAAATATAATAGAAATTGTGATGGATTTTCTCGTGAAGGTATTTTAGTGAAATTTTTTTCATCTGTGGAGACTTTTGAAAGCTGCTAGACTAGATCCTGAGTGAAGCAAAGACAGGGGCAGTATTGCAATTTCTGGAATTTATTGGGAAATGGGATTTTTATCTCAGCTAAACTTGCACTCATGTAAGTTTTAAAATGCCTATTTGAGGGGGACGGATGTGGTTCAAATGGTTGGGCATCCGTCTCCCATATGGAGGGACCCAGGTTCCATCCCTGGGAACTCCTGGTAAAAAAAAAAAAAAAAGAAAGAAAGAAAGAACATGTAGAATGCCTGTTTGTAAATGTGTTGCTTTGTGTGAAAGAAACTTTTCAAAAATAAAATTAATAAAACGTTCTTCAACCAACCACAAGTGACGATAGCTTGACAAATCTGGTTACACTCTCTACTGACCATGAATTTGCAAAGAAGACCAATTTTGATGATGTCATCGACAAACTGACAGGAGTTAAGGCTTGAAAACAGAATCTATTATTATTATTCATTATTGCAACTGACCGAAATGCAGGTATAAGTTTTTCCCTTTACAGGAAAATATGTTAATGTAATTTAAAAAGTATTAATCTATTACTTTTTTCCTTTTTTACTATCTTTCCTTATTTTATTTTTTACTGACATGATTGTATATAAGTGAAGTTCATTAAAAGAAAATTTTCACCTTTTCTGACCACTATTATTCTATTTTATGATTTTTACTGAAAATTATGGTGCTGTCTATAGGAGGGAATGTTAAAAATGACCCGCTCCAAGTGTTAAATATGCTGGGTATCCCCTGGCCCATGGAATGGACACAATTCTCTCTCAGTCTTCTGATAAGACCTCTGACCTGCTCATTCCTGCAGACTATTTTGAAAATGAGACTCTTAAGGATAAGTGTCTGGCAAGTAAAGGCTTATCAGTTGACTCTTCCTTATTAGATTGTAATCACCTTGGCTCTGGGTCTTTGTCCATTCTTACAAGTGTGAAAGGAGAGAGAAATGTTCCTCCCTCGGAGTCCCCTATAATATATTAGAGAGTTTCTCAGCCTCAGCACTATTAACATTTTGGGGCAGATAATTCTTTGTTGTGGGAACTGCTCTGTGCATTGTTGGATGTTTAGTAGCATCGTTGGCTATTGGCATCCACCAGCTGCCAGGACCACTCCTCCCCCAGCAGTGACAATCAAAATTGTCTCCAGATATTGCCAAATGTCTCCTGGGGGGCAAAATCACCCCATTTGGGAACCACTCTATTAGACTGAGATGCAGCTGCTTGTAATTGAAATGGTCTTGGCAGGGGACCTCTTCTAAAGTTGTTGAACTTGGACAAGGCCCCTACCATTGCTGAACCTCCATTTTCTGCAACTGTAAAGTTGGAATAATAACATCTATTTTGATTTGATATGAAGTTCAAAAAAAATAATGTATGTGAAAATGACTTGCATACTCTAAATCTATTTTCAAATGCATTCATTATTATAGAAAGGTCAACATTTTTACACCAGCTCAGATGTAGGAAAAAATATAGCTTTTAAAGTTATCTGTAATTTATTTTATCTTGATTTGAGTCCCCAACAATCTTAATTAGCCAATTAAAGGTTATTCTTTTCCAATTAAAAGAACAGGCTCTTTCACTCAACTTCATCTCTTTGGAGTAAGAATTCAATCAATTCAAAATACAAATAGGGAGGGGATGTGACTCAAGTGGTTGAGTGCCTCCTTCCCACATGGGAGGTCCCGGGTTCAGTCCCTGGTGCCTCCTAAAAACAACAATAACAAGCAAACAAACGAAAAAACCAACTCAAGGAGGTGATGTGGCTCAGTGGTTGAGCACCAGCTTCCCACATGAGAAGTCCAGGATTCAATCCCTGGCCCCAGTACCTAAAACAAACAAACAAACAAACAAACAAAAATACCAAATAAATGTCCAGGGCAGCTTCATTCAAGATATCTCTCCACCTTCTCCTCTTTGCCAAAATTACGTCCGAGTAGACTGGAAGCTTAGAAGTCCTTGCAGTTTGGGGAGTGGAGCCTAGGCTTTGACCCCAGTCTGTGCTGCACTGTGGCTGCTCTGGTCTGGGTCCTGGGTCTCTGCCTGAGAAGATAATCCCACCCAGTTCTTTGGAGCTTTGAGTACGGCCCTGACTTGGCCTCCAGAGTTGAGGTCCCTGCACCCTGCAGCCACCCAGGTCTATTTTGGTTCCTCATTTCTTTCAGCCTTCTGCATTGCCCTAGGGGCCCAGCTGTTGTTCTCTACACCAAGAAGGAGTCTGCAAGTTTCTGCATGTTGGACCTCCGGTGCATTCCCCTGGACACCATCCTCAGCCTTGGTGACCCACTGTCTTGGCACCATGCTGGATGCTGTGCTGGGCTGACCATGGGGAGTCTCTAGAGGTTTGCATTTCGCCAGGGGCAAGTTATCCTATTTCCCTAGCTGGGTGTTTCTGAAACCTTGCTAACGTCTTCCTCCTACCTCTCCCCCCATAACCATAGGTTTGCTTTAAATTGGGTATCAGCAACACCCAAATCTCATACCTCTGCCCTGTCTTCTGAGGCCCCTTCCCAAACCTGTGAGGAGTTCCCTTAATATTATATCTTCCTTCTTCCCTACTCTGTGGTATTCCTCTTTTCTTTCCCTGTGGCAAAATGGCAGAAGTGCTGCAGGGAAAGAACCTGATTTATCAGCAAGAAGAAACACCTATAGCTGTATTTAAAAAATATTAGAGTTATAGCCGGGGTTCAAGGCTAGGTGATAAGAAAGAAAAATCCTCTGAAAATGAAAAGCATGCCACAAACTGTGTTCATGCCTCAGCCAACTGCCTTCCCATGCAGAGACAAACTCCTGCTCTCTAAAAGTAAAACCTATCCTCAGACAGAATTTCTTTTAAACCTTCCTAACCTCCATGCCCTTCTTAGTTTTTCTTCTCTCTCTTCCTTTTCTTCCTTCTTTTTCCACTGTCACCTCCTTTCTATCTGGATTTGGTTTCCTGTGGGGTTTGCTCTGGGGAGTCGTCTTTTGGAAAGAGGCCCTTGGGTTAGCAGAGGGCTCCCAGCTTGCTTTCCCATCTTTGCTGAGGGAGCCAGGCTGACACAGCTGCTCTGGCGACCAGTATTTCCAAGGATTGACGCCAAACATGTGGAGCCTCTGTGGAGAAAGCTGGGACATTATTTCCTCATGGAAAAGCCATTCCAGGGTGTTTCTTCAGAACCTTCTAAAAAGGCCCAGCCAGATTCCAGGGTTATTCACCAGCCTGAGGTGCCTCAAGGAAGCAATTCCCAATGGATCCATCAACAGCTACCTTGGAAAATCCAGATTCTCCAACCTGTTCAGGGCCAACTATGCATTCCTGGCAGCTCCTGTACTACACTACATGTATGCATGCTCTCACACATGTACCCCTTCTTCTGACTTGGTTTAGAAGCCTGGATTTATAATGGAGCTGCCTCTGCCACTCTGCCACATGACTAAAATAACTCTGGCAACTCCTTCTGGGTGGATTTTAATTAGGAAAGACACAGCATTTAAAGTATGCTTATTACTTTCAGTTGCTTGTACAAGCTGTGGATTTAGGAAGAGGCAATGAGAGTCTTAGGAGCTGGATTTTCAGGGAAGGGCCTGGAAGGGAAAACAATGCCATGGGCATTTTCAATCTTGCCCCACTTCTAGGCAGCCTGGCTGAAGAAGGAGGTTCAGGTTCTAACATTATCATCATCTTTTTTTAAAGATTTATTTATTTACTTTATCCATTTTAACGCCCCCCCCCCTTCCCCATTTGCTGTTTTGTGGCAATTCTCTGCGTCTGTTTCCTGCCATCCCTTTTCATCCTTCTCCTCCAGTCTTCGATCCTGGAGACCTCCGATGTAGGAGAGAGGTGTTCTGCCAACTGCACCACCTCGGTTCCTGGCTTTCAGAGCTTTCAGAGCATCTTGTCTTGTCTCTCCCCTGCATCTCTTTCCTGTTACTTCATCATCTTGCTGCATGGCTCCCGGGGCCTGGCCGCTCACTGGCACACAGAGCCTGGCAGCCCATGTGCCTTCTATATATATTTTTTATTTTACCGGGAGGTCCCGGGAATCAAACCCAGGTCCCTCCATATGGCAGACAGATGCCCAACCATTTGAGCCCCATCCGCCCCATCATCATCTTTGCTAACATTCCTTGAGTGCCTACTTCATGCCAGACACCTGGGTAGCAAGCATTTATATGCCTTATTTTAGTCAGTCAAAAGAATAGAGTTTGATCAACAGACCCTGTTGGAGACCATTTCTAGGGGAGGCAAGGGATGCATCCTTAGGATGAATCAGGGATTCCTCCCTGGAGCCACCATATTCCAATCATTGTGCCAATATCTGTGTGATGAATCAATGAATGAATGAGTGAATGCAGTGGATGTGCTCAGAATGAATGAATCAGCTGTTGAAGAACTGTGCATAGAAATAGAGTTTATCACTCCATCGGGCTGAGCCCTTGCTTTCAGATGAGCCAGATGGGTAGCAGATGTTTCCATTCTCTACTGGATGGCTAACATTTCGGAGAATGGAGACAACTTTTCTCCACTGCCCCTCTCCACCAAACCTTTATTGGTATCTTAAAGGGATAAAATTTCAAGCCACAACTGTGCTTTTAGGCAAATTATTTAACCCATCTGACTTTCCCTTTCCTTAACAGTAAAGTGGCTGTAATAGTAACATCTACCTCAGAGAATTTTCTAAGGATAAAAAAAGATCAGATATGTAGCAAGATAGACATATATTTTGGGAGGCAGATGTGGCTCAAATGGTTGGGCGTCCGTCTGCCATATGGAAGGATCTGGGTTCGATCCCCGGGACCTCCCGGTAAAATAAAAAATATATATATAGAAGGCACATGGGCTGCCAGGCTCTGTGTGCCAGTGAGCCGCCAGGCCCCGGGAGCCATGCAGCAAGATGATGATATAATAGGAGAGAGACGCAGGGGAGAGTCAAGACGAGATGCTTCGAAAGCTCCAAAAACCGGGAACTGAGGTGGCGCAGGTAGCAGAACACCTCTCTCCTACATCAGAGGTCTATAGGATTGAATTCTGGTGAAGACTGGAGAAGGATGAAAAGGGATGGCAGGAAACAGACACAGAGAATTGCCCAACGAATGGACACAAAACAGCAAATGGGGAAGGGGGGTTTAAAATGGATAAAGTAAATAAATCTTTAAAAAAAAAAAAAAAGACATATATTATCCTCTTTTTACCACTAAGGAATTTGGGGCTCAAATATATTAAAAAGACTTTACCATAGTTACTGAATAAGTCAATAAATATTTATCTTCTCTTATGGACCGTTTCCTATTCTGGATGTTGGGAACACAGTAGTGAATGAGACAGACAAGATTCATTAGTTATGGTGGAGAGGCAGACAATAGACAAATAAAACAAGATAATTTAAGATCACAAAAAAAATGTCATGAAGACAGTAAAATAAAGCCAGATGAAAAGGCTGTGATGGGGGTAGGGTGGAGAAAATTCTAGATGACATGGTCAGGAAAGACCTCTCACAGAAAAGTGTCTTTTAAGCTAAGACTTGAATCACAAGAGGAAGACGCCATGCCTAGATCTGAGGGAAGAGCAGTTCAGTAAACAAAAACAGCAAGCGCAAAGGCCCTGATACAGAAGGTCACAGAGCTTAGTGAACAAGGAAGACAGGGATGAAAGGGTAGGCAGGTACTAGATCATGGAAAGTTATCACAGGACTTGGAGAGAAGTTTGGATTTTATTCCAAGTACAGTGAAAAATATTTAGAGAGTTTTAACAGGGGAGAGGCATACTCTGATTTACATTTTAAAAAGACCCCTCTGGTTGCCATGTGGAGAATGAATGATAGCGAGCATATAAGGAAGCTGAGAGGAAGAGCTGAGGGCAGAGGTGATGGTAGCCCGGACTGGGGGTAGCAATGCAATGGAAAGGCTTGGACCCAGCTAGTAAGTAAAGGAATTGGGACTAGAATTCAGACATACTGTAGTATGTGCCTCTCTGGCCCACCATATGCCAATATAAATATTACTTCTTTTCTTTTGTTAAATGAATTTTCCATTTAAAAATGCTTCTTGCAGAGCCACATGGCCACTGGGAACCACTAAGGTCTACACTCAAGCAAGAACAACATGCCAGTGTGATCAAGTAGTCATCAGCGTCTCTAAGGTTCAGGCTCCTGGCATGTTAGGCATAGAAGGGGACCAAAGAGAGGCTAGCAAGGACCAGAAAAAGAGAGCTGGTGGGATTCTGGAGCTCCTGGAGAGTGTGGAGCTTCTTGTGCCTGGAGAAGAATGTCCAATTAAAAGACAGTGGGGGTTAAACCCAGGAAGAGACCAATTGCATTAAGATCAATGAGCTGGATGGCAGCAGAAAGACCACGTGTGGAAGGTGTTGCAGGAAGAGGGTCATTGGGAGCCAGGGGCTCCCAATGGATGGAGACATGACTTCACTTTGTAAACCTGAAGGGAGGCCCTTAAAAGCCCCTCTCTCTTTTCAGCAGTTCATGTCCCTTCTAGATGTGAAGAGGAAAAGGTACAAACACTCCCAGGTGTTCTGTGTTCCTCAAATGCCCTGTGTATCTCTCCATTGTTATATATCAGAAATGTTATTATAACTCTTTGCTTGTGGGTCCATCTCCCCCACAGAAAGTGACCTCTTCGGAAGGTGTCTTATTTACCTCCTTCATCTTCAAAGCTTATTTTATGGCCTGGTACTTAACTGAGAAATGAGATGGATGGAAGAACCAAAGTATCTTCTAAATTTGTTTAGGAGAATTTATGAGGCAACCAGTCCAGGGATTCTTAGCCTTTGTTAATACAGATCTATTTGAGAAAATAATGATTGCCATGGACACTTTCCCCAGAAAAATTCCATGTATAAGAAAAGAATTTTTAAATACATGTAACATGTTTTGTTTTGTTTTTTAATCAACAGGAAAGTTGAAGCCCAGAAAACAGAAGCGACTTATCCAAAGCCATCATGCTTGTCTGTGACAGAGTATACCTGGAACCCAGATGTCCTCACTCTCCAAACCTGTACCCCTTCGACCATCCCAGGGTAGGGCTGACTAAAATGACAAATGTGGACTCTGCCACATATGTCCCACAGAGCGTGCAAAGATAAAAATCAGAACCATACTGAGAACTGGCCCTGGGGAGATTTCTTAGAAAACAGTTGATTGCTGAGATAATAAACTACCATCCTGGGCTGCCTATCCTGGGTGGGCCAGAAATAGCCCAAAGAATATTTAAGTCCTGAAAATTAGCAACTACTCCACTGTCTCTGTTAGCAAGGTAAAAAAACAAAGTTTGTGTTTAGAAATTCAAAACTAATGATAATCAGTAATTGGCTCATTTTCAGCCTCCTAACATATCTTGAAGCACAAATATCTTGAAGCAGCAAAGCTCTGTCTTTGTACACAGGGCTATTTTTTTTTTTAAGATTTATTTTATTTACTTATCTCTCCGCACCCCCTCGCTGTTTGCACTTGCTGCGTCTGTTCATCTTCTTTTGTTTCTCTAGGAGGCACTGGGAACTGAACCCAGGACCTCCGATGTGGGAGGGAGGTGCCTAATCGCTTAAGCCAGCTCTGTTCCCTGCTTTGTTGTGTCTCTTGTTATGTTTTTTTCTCTTTGTGTCTCCTGTTGCTTCATCTTGTCGTGTCAGCTTGCCATGCCTGCCCATTAAGCCAGCTCACTGTCTTCTTTAGGAGGCATTGGGAACCGAACCACAGACCTCCCATGTGGTAGGCAGGAGCCCAATTGCTTGAGCCACATCCACTTCCCAGCACACAGGGTTATTGAAGGCAAAATCCCAAGGGAAGGCAGGGACATGGACACTCCTTAGAGCCTGCCCCCTTCTGGGTGTCTAAAGTAAAGGAAACAGATTTCTGCCGGGCTTATCCCACCTCCTCCTGTTTCCTTTCTGAGCCAGAGAGATGGAATCAGGGGTGTTAACTTCCTCAAATGACTGGGTTGTTAGATTAGGAACTGGCTGGGGTAGGGTCCTGGCAAGGATATCTACCCTGCTTCTTGTCCATGTTCTACTTTCCTAATTCAAAACCCTTGGTTGACCCAGGTAGTGATTTGGAAGGGGCCTTCTTGAGAATCTAATAAAGTTGTAGATCCCCCTGCCTTCATGAGCTATAGACAGGGACCTTTCTTATAAAGTTGATAGACAGGGAAAGAAATCCCCTTGTATGCAAAAACCCTCCATAAGTACAGTGGTTAAAACCCAGGTCCCTGCTCCTCAGACCTTGCTCCCTGCTACAGTAGAGTGGATATGGCAGTTATAAAATATGGCCACAAATTACTTAGCACTCTGCCTATGTCCCCATCCCTTGAGTCTGGGCAGGGTTGTGACTACTTCAATTAACAGCACATGGCAGAAGGCAACTTCTTTACCAATTTTACTAAGAAGCCCTGTGGGGTGGGGGTGGGAGCATGCTGGCTAAGGGGAGACTGAACTCTCTCCTCTATACACCTTACTCTCTGGGGATATCAAACCACTTCGTTTCCTAAAAATGTCATGCTTTCTCATACCATGGTGCCCTTGCTCAAGTTACTCCCTCTTCCTCTGATGCCCTTTTCCTTCTCCTGTCCAGTGCCTACTCCTTTCTCAGGCTAAGCCTTTCCTCATCAGACCTTCCCTGACCACTTCCTCTTGCCAGGCTGGCTAAATGTTCTCTCTTTTGTTTCCCAAAGCCCCCTCTAATATAATGTCAAATACGACACTTATTATCTACTAGACACTTACCTAATTAATATGACACTTCTATTTACTAGACTGTGGAGCTCAGTAGGACATGAAATCTGTATTTTAACCCAAGTGCCTGGTACAGTGCCTGGCCCCTTGTGATAGTCAATGTGTGATTTGAACGGATACTTATTTGTTGAGCAAAGAAACACTATTAGGTACCGGGTGGATTGAGGGCAGTGTGGGACGATCCATAGTAGGCAAGTGGTGAGAGTCTATGGAGATTAATACTGTTGGGTTCTGGCCAATGTAGCACAAGGAGGCAAAGGCATAGCTATCACATTGGGGAAAAGCCCTGAATACATTCCCATGACTCTTTCACGTGCACTATACTATCCTAAAAACTGAGACCCAAACTTCTTCAGACCTCCTCTCCAGCCCATAACAAAGCCCTGCAAGCTGGGAATCCAGCAGTCTAGACCCTAGACCTGGCTGGGATATGAACCATCTGTGTGACCTAAACCACCTAAACACATTCATCTGAATTCTCTGGCCTCAGGGTCTTCATCTGCAAATGGAGGGCTAGAGAGCTAAAGTTCTAGCTCTGAGAGTCTCTGGAGAGAATATGGGTGTCCTGTTAAAGTGATATTCCTGTTTTTCTTTTCCTTACTATGTAAGCAGTACCAGAATCCTCCCTTCACTGTTTGTACCTCCATGCCTGATTCCTCTCACCCCATGAATATTCCTCCTCTGGTTGTGAAGGCCAGAGGGCCTGGGAGAAAGAAGGTAACATTCCTGGTAAATATTCTGGAAATTTTTTTCCTTCCAGAGCCTTAACTCTAGGCCCTGAGGAAAACAAAACATATACCACAAAGAGAAGAAATTCCCTCTGAGAATTATTAAACACCAGATGTCCAATAGGGAGCGACTCTAAAACAAAGCAGCTGCTTGGACAATGCTCTCAGGTTCTCCTCCCCCTCTAACCCCCTCAGACTACAAGTCCATATGCTTTTCAGCCTGAGGGCAACTTCATTGCCAAGCCTGTGAGAAACAGCATAAGCCCCTAGCTTTGAAGCTGCTGTGCCACGGATGTGTGGCAATCACCCAGGCAGCTCACGTTCTTCCCTTAAGGACAGACCCCTCCCTTCTCCATTCCTCTAGGCATTTGGCAAATTCTTATTCAGTCTTAGTTCAAAATGTATCTTTTCCATATTTCTTTTATTCTTAGACTCACTCTTTCTCTGTGCTTCCATTGTACTCTGTTAATAATGAAGATGAGGAGAGCTAACATTTATACATCTATAAGTCTACTGCCAGGCACTACAGCCTTTTAAGTCTCAGAATTAGGGAGAGCTGGGTTTCTTCTTCAGAACGCCTCTGTATTTATCTTGACACTCTGATTTTGCCATATTTCTTTTCTTTATTGCTTTGGATGCTAAGAAGCTCAAAGCCAAATTTGTGACTCATCCCTATCACAGGCTCTTACAATGTAATAGAAGATCCTAACATTTTCTCTGGGTTTTCCTTATTCTTCCTACCCTTGTTTTTCCCTCACCTTGATTTTATGAGTAGCTTTTAAAAAAAAAAAGTCATGGGGCTACTTTTCATTTTGGGTAGATAAACTCAAACCCTGAAAGAGGTCATGATACAAATAAAAAGTAAATGGTGTTATATACACATCTTTCTAATTTTCATAATAATCTTGCAACTTTCAAGGAAAGTGGAACTCAGAGAGGTGACATAACTTATTCAAGAGCATGCAACATTTAAGTCGAGGAAGCTAGGAGCCAAATCTATATCCATCTGACTTCAAAGCTCATGCTCTTGAAAATGAGAATCACTTACATTTAGTGAGTACTTAGAGTGTATCAGGTGTTGTACTGAGTGTCCTATGTGCATTATCTAATTTAGCATCACAACAATCCTAAGAAGCAGCCACTATCATTTTAACATTTTAGAGATGAGGAAAGAGAGGTTCAGAGAGAGAAAATAATTTGTCCAACATTGCTCAGCTAATGCTGGTATTGAGATTCAAACCCACATGGCCTGAACTTTGAATCTCTAAGCTCTTTCCCACATCTTTAACTTATAATAGGGGTGAGTGGAAGATAAGCCAGACTCCTAATTAAGTGCTCTTGTCACTTCTTTTGAATGCCAAACTGCATGGATTATATCATAAATGGTTATCAACTGACAAATCCTATTGGAGAAATGGGTGTCTGGGTAGAAATAGGTATTTCTGGGTTTCACAGTTCTTCGTGGAGCAGATGGATCAAAAAAACACAAAGTCTGTGTGCAACTCTGGATTTTAAATGCCAGCCTGAGCACTGACAGAGAGGAAGATAACTACTGAAGGGTGGAAACAGAAGCCTTTGGAAAAGGCAGCACTGCTCACAGGCTCCATCTGGCGGTAAAGGTGGGAAATTGCTCTGAGAAATAAATGGACATCGAAATATGAAAGTCCCTGAAGTAAATTTACTGGGCCTCTTGTGTGTTGAGTGCTTAATGTATACTATCTTTTTCCTTTATACCAGTCCTCTCCTATCCAACAATACCATGGATGAGAGAGATATCATTACCTTTATTTTATAGATAAGAAACCTGAAACTCAAAGACATTAAGTAACTTGCCAAGGATTTTGACCACAGGTCTCTCTGGCCTCCCTGAGCCCTTTTTTCCCCATTGTACCAGGCAGACTCTCAAAATTAGCATTCCTCAGTAGCTCCTGCCTTCCCTAGATCCTCACAGCTGGAGTCATGGATGCTCTACTCTCTCTCAACCATTTTTGAGATGGGCTGGAAATATGTCGGCCACGGGCATTAACAGGCCTGGTGCCCTCTGTGCCCACACCATTGGCCTGGTCTACTGTACAAGGCTCCTGCCTTAGGGACCATGTTTGAGGCTCCAGCCCTGAATTTCAGCCAGCTTAGCTGGGGCCTTGTTAGTTACATCAATCCCTGTTCCTGGGGAGGAGGAGTGGCTGGATCCTCTTCCCTCAGGCCTTAATTACTGATGAAATGCTATCATGATTATAAAAGAGCCAGCCCGGAACCACACCATCACTGCTGGCCCTCGGAGGAGGATTTGGAACCCAGGCATCAATGATTTCCCACACCTCACCTAGAGCTATCTATTAGCTTCCCAGGTTGCCCATATTGGAACAAGCGACCGTAGCTAAGCCAGTTTTCCCCAGCCCATGCTTTTCCCGGCCTTAGATTTTTTTTCCCTTCCTTCCTCAGGGACAAGATTGCTAAGGTTTCAGATGAATTCTCATGCAATTGCTATTGATCTATGAGAAATGTGTGGAGAGATGAAAGAAGAGCTGGAAAATTGAGGATAGAAAATATTGTTCCAGTTTTCAAAAAGGGGCACAATGGATCTTGATAGTTCAGACTCATAAGTATAACATTTTTTAGAAGCAAAGACATGTGAACAGTAAAGAATAGTGAATAATAGTTGGGGAAGTTCATTATGAATAAATCATGTAAAATTAACTTTCCTTTTCAGAAAAAAAAGTTTTCTTACTGGTAGATTTTGGAATGCTTGAGACACAGTTTGGAAATAGATAAAGATTCCAAAACTAGTTAATGGCATAAAAGTCCCACTGGAGGTGGTTCCCAGTGGAGATGGTTCCTAGTGGAGCACTGAAAGCCTGGTTTACTCTGACCTAGCCAGTAATATTATCTATAATTTAGAAGAAACTAAAACAACAATAACAAACACAAACATATTTATCAATGTCAGGATTGAAAATTATTTGACAGCTTGGAACAACAATTAAAATAAAGAAATGAAATTTAATAAGCATAAATGAAATGCCTTTAACCTATCTAAAAACAATCAGATACAGGAAGAAGTAGCTAGTAGTTCATGCAACAAAACAAAACAAAGCAAAGAGCCTCAGGGGGGTGGTGAACCCAGCCAAGTATGAGTACGCAATGTGATGCAGTTGCTTGGAAAGAACTGCAGTGGACGTTCCAACTTCTGGAATGGCAGAAAATCTGAAAATCTGCTCTTCCATAAAAGTAATCAGGACACTGGCAAAAATTTCCTGAATCAGTTATCAGAATTCTGGAAATTAACCAAAGCCTTGCAACAACCTGAGGGAGTATTTATTCAGGAAAAGCAGCTGAACCTTGGTAAGAACAGTGTGCATTGTGGTGTTTTAACTTGCCCTATTCCCATTCCCTTCTCTTCAGTGTCACAGTAGCCTTAAAAACCAAAACCATGGTATTGTGAAAAACATAAGCCTAGCAGTCACTGGGGAGGCAGAAAGGATTTGGAGTACCCCAAAAGCCCCATCCCCAGAGAATTATCATTATTTGACTTGTCTGGAAGTTCCCTGGAAATCCCCACTTCCAGGGCTTGTCTTTATTTGACCTGACTCAAGGCTTACTCAATGTGAACAGCCTTTTCCCCAGGGCATTTGTAAAAATCAAAAATCACTGGCAACTGTTTAACATGCAGCTGCCTGCTGCCTGAAACAGACATAACTTTTGGGGCAAACAACAAGAGGCTGACCAAAAAACTTAAAAGGAAAAGCTCAGGAATGAGATATCCACAGAAGGCTTTGAAAAGCTCTGGTTCTTGGGGATCTAGAAGGCCACGTGCCTGTGCACGGCTGTGCGCATGTACAGGAAAGAACCAAGAAGGGCCTAATATCTCACCTTTGGCTGACCTTGAGGCTCTGTGCAAGCATGAAATTAAATATAAGGCAGTGTTGTAAACTATCTGCCAGGACATCGGAAGCATGCCCAAACACACATGCAGAACCCCTTGGCAAAAGTTGGGAAACATCTTAGTGTAAGGGATGTAAAGACATCTCCATTCAATCATTAGCTTACCACTAACCAGAGTAGAGATTTCAGTGGTCAAACATTATAGACTTTACAGAATTATTTCAGAAAAGTCACTAGACAAATAAATAGCAATAACAGCGACAACAGTAAATAGCAACAACAACAAACCTTGGGGAGGAGAGGAATCTGATTTCCAGAGTTATCAAATTAAATTATTTTAAATGTCCAGTTTACAACAAAAAAACTATGAGACATGACATGAAGCAGGAAAGTATGGCCCATATACAGGAGTAAAAGCAGTCAATAGAAACTGTCCCTGAGGAAGTCCAGATATTAGACTTACTAGACAAAGATTTTAAGTCAGCTATTATAAATATCTTCAAAGAACTAAAGGAAAGTAAGTCTACCTAGAGAACTAAGGAAAGTATAAGAATGATGTCTCATCAAATAGAGAATAGCAGTAAAGAGATAAAAATTATTAAATAGAACCAAATACAATTTCTGGGGATGAAAAGCACAATAACCAAAATGAAAAGTTAACTAGAGGGGTTCAACAGCAAATTTGAGTTAGCAGAAAAAGAATCCGTGAACTTTGAGAGGTCAATTAGATTCTGTCAGAGGAACAGAAAGAAAAAAAGAATTAAGAAAAATGATTAGAGCTTCACACACCTGTGGGACACCATGAAGTGTACCAACATATAAAAATGGGAGTTCCAGAAGGAGAGAAGGGAGAGAAAGGGGCAGAAAAACTATTTGAAGAAATAATGGCCAAAAACCTCCCATATTTGATGAAAAATATTAATTTACACATCCAAGAAACTCAACAAACTTCAAATAGGATAAATTCAAAGAGATCCACATCTAGACAAACTGTCTAAACAAACTGTCAAAAGCCAAACCCAAAGAGAGAATCAAGAAAGCAACAAGAGAGAAGCAACTCATCACATACAAGAGAGCTTTAATAATAATGGACACAGTAAGACATAAGGCATCTAGAAAACACCAAATGGCAGAATTAATCCTACCTTATCAGTAGTTATATTAAATGTCAGTGGATTAAACACTCCTATTGAAAGGCAGAAACTGGTAGAATGTATAAAAAATAATCCAACTATATATAATCTACAAGATGTACACTTTAGATTCAAAGACTTAAAAAGCTTGAAAGTAAAAGGACAGATAAAGATACACCATGTGTTAGAGATTGAATCAAGTCCCCCACAAAAAAATATGCTCATGTCCTAATCCCTGTCCTAGTGGGTGTGAACCCATTTGTAAACAGGACCTTTGAAGATGCTATTATCAGTTAAGTATTGTAGACTTGTTGTGAAGATCTTTGAAGATCTTATTTAGTTGTGGCCAAACTGAATCAGAGTGGGACTTAGTTCACATGACTAGAGGCCTTACAAAGAGAGGAAATTCATCTGCAGTCAGAAGAAGCCAGAAGCCAACAGTCAGTGGAAAACAGAACAGACACAAAAAGACAGAGACTGCCATGTGATGGACTACTGCTGGAATACTATGGACTTTAGAGAAACAAGGCCTACTAATACCTTGAAGTTGCACTTCCAGCCTCTAAAACCATGAGACAATAAATTGCTGTTGTTAAGACAACCAGTGTGTGATATTTGTCATAGAAGCCCTCACAAAATAAGACACCATGCAAACAGTAATCAAAAGAGAGATGGGGTTCATACTCACTAGGATGCCTGTTATTTAAGAAACATAAAATAACAAGTGTTGGCAAGGATGTAGATAAATTGGAACTCTCATGTATTGCTAGTGGAAATGTAAAACTGCAGAAAATAGTTTGGTGGATCCTCAAAAAATTAAACATGGATTACCATATGTTCCAGCAATCCCACTCCTAGGTATATACACCAAATCATTGAAGGAAGGGACTCAAACAGATACTTGTACACCAGTGTTCATAGCAGCATTATTCACAATAGCTAATAGGTGGAAATAACCCAAGTGTCCATCAACAGACGAATAGGATAATCAAAACAAAAAATATATATATATACATACAATGGAATATTGTTGAATCAATAAAAAGAATGAAGTTCTCATACATGCTACAATATGGATGAACCTTGAAAACATTATGCTAAGTGAAATAAGCCAGATACAAAAGGACAAATGTATGATTCCAGCTATATGAAGTATCTAGAATAAGCAAATTCAGAGCAGAAAGTAAATTAGAGGTTAACAGCGGCAGGGAGGAGGGGCTATAGGGAATTATTGCTTAATGGATACAGAGTTTGTTTGGGGGATGGTAGTACAACATTGTAAATGTAATTAATACCA
>JAKSZT010054055.1:9075907-9388136 GCA_026826555.1 Tolypeutes matacus
ATATATATATATATATATAGAGAGAGAGAGAGAGAGAGAGAGAGAGAAGGCGCATGCGCTGCCAGGCTCTGTGTGCTGGTGAGCCGCCGGGCCCCGGGAGCCATGCAGCAAGATGATGACGTAACGGGAGAGAAAAACGAGATGCTCCGAGGGCTCTGAAAACCAGGAACCAAGGTGGCGCAGGTGGCAGAACACCTCTCTCCTACATCGGAGGTCTCCAGGATCAAATCCTGGTGAAGACTGGAGGAGAAGGATGAAAAGACATGGCAGGAAACAGACACAGAGAATTGCCCAGCGAATGGACACAAAACAGCAAATGGGGAAGAGGGGGTTTAAAATGGATAAAATAAATAAATAAATCTTTAAAAAAAAAAAAAAAAAGGTTAAAATGGCAAATTTCATGTTACATATATGTTACCACAATCTAAATAAATAAATAAATAAATAATAAATCGGGAGTAGCTATACAAATATCAGAAAAAATACGTTAAGTAATGCAACTCCAGGCTGCATTCATGGGAAGAGAGGAGATAGTTCTCTGTCAGCCAGGCTATCTTTGGACTGCTGTGCCCTGAAAGAAACACTACACTTTGAAATGCACATTGACAAACTTGGAGGCTCCAGAGGAAAATGACAAAGATGATGAAAAGGATTGAAAATAATATGTCTAACACTTGTGAGAGCGGTGAGACATATAATCTAGGAAAGAAAACACTTTAGATTGACCTGATAGGGTTCCAAAATATCTAAAGGGCTTCCATAGAATGAAGTTAAATTTTCATCTAGCTTTAGGTGATGGAACAGATAGAAACCAGAGGCACAGGTGAGAGAGAGACATATTTTGAGCCCAATATAAGATTGCCTATGAGTGAAAGAAGTGAATTCTGTTCCTGGAATTGTTCAAAAGACCCTCTATCAGGGATACTGCAAAGAGGAATTGGGTGAGGAGGTAGAATGGAGGGTACTCTCCTGCCTGAGTCCCACAGCAGAAATGGTATTTAACAACACGGCTGGCATTACTCTTACTGCAGTTCCCTCACTTTAGAATGGCAGAAGAAGCAGTCTTCACAATGGTTATTTTTCCTCTTGCTTGCTTGCTTTTTTAATAGGTAATTATATTGCTTAGGGTCCAGCTGTAGATCTTAGAAACCACTCTAGATGGTTTTTAAAACAAAGGATTTATTACAAGGTATTAGATGGATTACTAAATGGTTCAGGAATCTGGTTTGTAAGAACAATTCCCAGGCCCCAGAAGGACTTTGCCTCTGCCAGGACCAGTGTGGTGGTTTGGAGCTGTATATGCCCCAGAAAAGCATGTTCTTAAACTTAATCCAGGGAAGCAGATGTGGCTCAAGTGATTGGGCTCCCGTCTACCATATGAGAGGTCCAGGGTTTGATCCCAGGGCCTCCTGGTGAAAAGCAAGCTGGCCTGTGCGGCGAGCTGGCCCACATGGAGTGCTGGCCCATGCGGAGTGCTGGCCCACATGGAGTGCTGGCCCATGCGGAGTGCTGGCCCACATGGAGTGCTGGAAGATGACACAACAAAAAGACACAGAAGAGAGACAATGAGAGACACAGCAGACCAGGGAGCTGAGGTGGTGCAAGAGATTGAGCCTGCCTCTCTCCACTCTGGAATGTCACAGGATCGGTTCCGGCACACCGCCTAAAAGAGAAGAGAAGCAGACACAGAAGAACATGCAGAGAGCAGACAGCAAGTGCAAAACAACAAGGGGGAGGGGGGGATAAATAAATAAATAAATCTTTAAAAAAACAAACTACAAACAAAAAACTTAATCCATTCCAGTGGGAGTAAAACCCATTGTAAGTAGGATCTTTTGATGAAGTTATGCCAGTTAAGGTGTGGCCCACCTCAATAGGAGGAGTCTAATCCTATTACTGTAGGCCATTATAAGCAGAATGAAAATCAGAGGGAGAGAAAGCCTCTGAAAGCAAGAGCTGAAGATCAACAGAACCCAGAAGTGAATGGAGAGTCTAGGAGAGGCCACCATGTGCATTGCCATATGACAGAGAAGCCAAGACCAAGACGTACCAGCAGCCAGCGCCGGAATGCCAGTTTTTGGGAAGAAAGCATCACCTTGATGGTGCCTTGATTTGGACTTTTTCCCAGCCTCAGAACCATAAACTAATAAATTCCGATTATTTAAGCCAGCCTCTTGCATGGTATTTGCTTGAGCAGCAAATTGGAAAGTAAAACAACCAAGAAAGCTGCCGCTGCTACTGCCAGTAACCAAATCAGGAAGCTGCTGACTATAGAATCACATCACTGCCACTGCTCCTTTCAAGAAGACTATGGGCAGGAGAGGCGCTTGGTTGGACCTTTGATGAATTGGTAAGATTTGTGTGACTTTTGGCAAATGATCAAATTACCTGAACCTTCATCTCCTCATCTGTAATATGGGGCTAATCATATCTGTTATGACAACTTCAGGAAGATTCTACACAGATCCATTGAGATAAAGAATGAAAGGGCTTTGAAAATGGTTAATTTCTATACAAACATTTATGTTGTATTGTTCAGCACATGACAGCTATCACCCAATAATTTTATTGTTGTTGTTGAATTCAATCGAATAAAATGGCTGCAATATTGCAGTGAGAACACACAATAGCAGCATTGTACAAAAGTCTTCCTACCTGGAGGCATGTTGACAGATGACTTTTGACTGGTAACCAGAAATATAGTTGGATTTTTAGAGTGATTTCAAACATGGATAGTTTGGAAAACAGGCAAAGATGCTTAGATCCATAAAATAAAAAGAGTAAGAGCTTTGTAATCAGATAGATTTGGGTTTGAGTTGAGGCCCTGCCACTTAGCTGTGTGATGCTGGGCAAGTAGTTTGATTTTTCTGGATCTCAGTTTCCTCATCTATTAAATATGATTAAAAAATGCCCACATTATAGAGTTTTGGTGAAGAATAAATGTATACATATTGTATATGTATGTGTGTATGTATATGTAGTATATATATGCCTGGCACATAAGATACATTTAATAAATATCAGCCTCTCAAAAACCCTTCCTCCTCCTTACTCTTCCTTTATTATTTCTCCCTCCATTTATGATCAGTTGCTAAATCCTCTTTATTCTTCTTTCCTAACTTTCATGGGAACTAGAAAATCCTGGCAAAAATAATGGCTTCCTAGGTCCATCCTAGGCTCCCAGGTTTAGGGCCGGGTCAGGCTGGGATTTTCTGGGAAACAAGTGGCAAATGTGATTTAAAGTTAAGGTCAAAATTCCAAGATTAATGCCAAATATTGGGCTCAGACCTTGAGCCTGTACTGTGAGGCCATGGACAGAATGCCAAGAAAGCAGGAGAAACAGTGCAAGGAGGAAGGTGGCAAAGTGATGGGCTGCAGCTGTGTCTAAGCAAGAGTGCCTGGACGCACCTGGTGTAAAGACACTGGGTCAACTTTCTGCCCCCATTTTTTCCATCCTCATAGCCATCCTTTATCCTGAGTCTTCATCTATTCACTTTGCTGTTTGGACCTCTGCAATAGTGTTTAAACTGTATTACACCAAGATGTTTCCAAGGTTCTTCCAACATTTGATTTAGTTTTTCAAAACTGTAGCCAACTCACCATTTTCTGGGCAGTTAGAAGGTGAACAGGAGGCCTAGTAGATGGAGACCCAGGTTACCTACTCCAGTTTCAAACAGAACAGCTTCATTTTTATTTTTCTTAAATATTGGGGTTCTCTTAAAATCTAGTTTTATTAAGAGTTCTGCTATGTTAACAAAGTTTGACTTTGCACTGGGCTATTGCAACACTGCCTGGGGCAACCCTGATTTCTGCCACTCTAAATGCATCATGCTAAATGCCTTCCTCATTAAGTTACTCACTCCCTGTCCCTCGAGATCTGTTGGCTTTTTGTCATTTTCTGGACAAAGTGCTAAATCCTTAGCTAGCCTCTGGGGTCCTCCTCAATCATAACTAAAGGAATGGGATGCCTTATGCTGTTTAGAACCGCTAGTGCATAGCAGGCACTTAATAAGTAAATGCCGACTTTCTATAAGTCAATACCAACTGCTCCTGAAGGGAATGTTTGCAGCCCTTCCAACTCCCAGAACAGCACCTTGCACACAGGAAGGGTTCAGTGAATGTTGCCACAAATAGAAGGCATTCTCCTCAAAAGCACACTTTTCCACAGCTAAGCTTACAATTTAGGGCAATTGCCTGGCAATGTTTAAGCAGGGTCCTGAGTTTCTATTTTCTGTGAGAAATGGTATGGTGATGTTTAGGAAGCATTTTCAATGTCCATCTTCTGATGTCTGCATGGCCTACAAATGTAGGTGACCTAACAATCCCGAGTGCAAAGTGCTTCATCAGTACCCTGGCTCTTGGTGCCCCCTAGTGGCAATCTGTCACTATGTGGAGATTACCAAAATGAATATGAGAGCTACCATTTTTTGGGTGCCTGAGCCAAACACCATACTATGCATTGTCTATGGATTAGCTCAGTTATCCTCATCACAATCCCCATGAGGTAGCTGTTATTGGTTTAATAACTTGTTCTAAGTAACAGAGCTGACAAGTGGCAGAATAGGGACTTGAATCCGGGCAGGCTAGCCTGGAGTGTACAAAGAGACATTATGGAGGGTAAATAAAAATGGATCATTAGGTGGGACTTCTGGAATGACAAAGTAATAAGCTTGGCAGATCTCCCCACCAAAACAACAATTTAGCTTCTGAAATTATTTTTATAGACAATTATTGAAATGGAAACTGTCCTAAGGGCATTCAGCAAAAGCAAAACATTCGTTTAAAAAATCTATAAAATCTTGTTAAGAACAGCAAGCTTCTGTGGCATGTGGGCCATGCCCTACTACATTATCTTCCCCATCAGCTCTGTGTTACAGAAACTCTACCTAGGATGTGTGCAGCCACGAAGACTGGGACTCCCCCTTCCCCCAAATCCCAGTCTGGGGCTAGTGTCGCCCTGGAAGGGGCAGGATGATGGTATTTCCCATTCACTCCTCACCCCAACAAGTTGTAGAAGTTCTATTCCTGATAGACACAGAGAGGACCAAAGTCTCTCTTCCTCCATCCATCCTCCACGCATAGGGTGGAAGCTCTATTCTAGGCACAGCAAGCTGAATACAGCACCCTGATCCCCCTCACCCCAGATCACCTTTGGAGCAGAGATTTTTAGAAAGGAACTATTTACAAAGGTGTGGCAAGGTTTAGGGAAACAAAAGGGGAATGTGTAGTAACCACAGGGTGAGAAACAATGGTAAGCTTTACCATCCCTGGGCCTAAATGGGCCAGGGGAAAGAGCGGTTCTGGAAACCCTGAGAGAATCGCTGAATGGAGAAGACTCCCAAAATGAGTTGCAGAATTTTGGTAGAGGGACACAGCCAACCCACTGCAACCCACCAGGGC
This sequence comes from Tolypeutes matacus, assembly GCA_026826555.1. NCBI lineage: Eukaryota > Metazoa > Chordata > Mammalia > Cingulata > Chlamyphoridae > Tolypeutes > Tolypeutes matacus. The sequence continues at coordinate 9,081,308 of JAKSZT010054055.1, forward strand.
TAAAGCTGGGGCATAAGCACACTATCCCTTACTTTCTTCCCATCCTGTTATTTCCTGCAGGAGCAGCCCATTGGCTGAACCCAATGGGAAGCCAGAGGGCAAGTGAGCCAGGTGATGCCTGTGAGTCAGCCTCCAGGGCACAGAGCAGCAGGGAGAGGGCCAGAGAGCAGATCTGCAGGAGCAAAGGGAGGATGCCCAACGCAGGCTCTGAGAAGTAGATTCCACACAGGCAGGGGTAAACCTGGAGAGAGAGAAATTATGGAAACTAAAGAAAGTTTAGTGTTTTAAGAAGGAGGGAGTGATCAGCCATGTAAAAATGTTACTGAAAGCCTAAGTTGAGAACAGAAAAGTGGACATTAGAGACAGAGAAGGGCAAGGAGAGAAGTCACTGGAGACTTTGAGAAATTTTGGAGTGGTGAGTGCAAACATCAGACTGAAATGGGTTCTAGAGTGAAGAAGGAAAGTGTAACTGTGAAGAGAGGAAGTGGAGATTTGGGTAGACAATGTATCATTGAATTGAGCATAAGGACTAAAGAGAATAGAGTGGTTATAGAAAGATGTGTGTCATCAGAGCAATTTTGTTAGTTTGCTCAGTTTTAAAAATAGAAGCTCTTGGACCATGTCTGTGTGTTGATGAGAATGATCCGATTAAGAAGGGTCAGTTAATGATGTATAATAGAGAAGGGTCATTGCCTTCAAGTCAGAATAAACCCGGTGCACATTTAGAGATTAGCCTTTCAGAGGAGGAGGATGAGACTTCCTCCGTAGAACTACGGGGGAAAGAGGAGAAGATTGATGCAGACATGAGTCAAGGACTTTGGTCAAGGAAAGACAGTGGCACTCCCATGTAATGATTTTTACTTTAACCATAAAGTCTGAGTTGAAACAGGAGGTAAGGGAAAGTAGGAAATTGAGGAGTGAAGAAAAAGTATGACCATATCTCTAGAGAGAATAAGACATCAAGCTTACTAAAGAGATAGACTAGGATACCAGGCATTATGATGCAACCATTTGAAGTGAGTTTTAATTAGATTTAAGTGACAATAATTGCCTCCATTTTTGTGCTTTTCAACAGCCATTCCTGGAGGCCCAGGTGTTGGAATAGAAACTGGTGAAGGTTGTGAAGTGAATATGATAGAAGGAAAAAGAATTAAAGGTAGTGGCAAGGGGGTGATGATAAATCAAGAACTAAAAGTGGTGAGAAAGCCACAGCAGCAAGAAGCTGAAATCAACAAAACTCAGAAGAGGAAGAAGAGACCGGCAGATGCCAACATGTGCCTTGCCATGTGGCAGAGAAGCCAAGGATCACCTGCAGCCAGTCTCTAGGAAGAAAGCATCACTTTGATGCTTTGATTTGGACATTTTCTAACCATGCTGATAACCATGAGACCCCTGCAGCTGTTCAGAACTCCTTTCCTGTGTGGTTTGCTCTGGGCCTTTTTTTTTTTAACAATTTATTGAAGTATATCATTCATACATGAACATACATAAACAATAAGTGCTCAGTAAACATTGTGAACTTACAAAACAAACATGCTCACCCCTTTTTGATGTTTTTGTGTCCATTCACTGGGCAACTCTCTGTGTCTGTTGTTTCCTGCCCTCCCTTCTCATCCTTCTCCTCCTGTCTTCACTGGGATTCGATCCTCAGAATTTCTGATGTGGGAGAAACACATCCTACTGCCTGTGCCACCTTAGTTCCTGGTTTTTCGGCGCATCTGGTACTGGCTCTCCCTTTTGTCACTCTCCTGTTAGGTCATTATCTTGCTTCATGGTTTGCGGGGACTGGGCGGCGCACCTGCACACAGGGTCTGGGGGGCTCACCCGCTTGTGGGGCCTGGTGGCACACCTGCGTGCAAGGCCTAGAGGGCTTACCCGCTTCCAGGGCCTGACAGTGCACCCACACACAGGGCCTAGCAGCCCGCACGCCTTCTATATTTTTCTTTTTTAAATTTTTATCAGGAGGTCCCGGGGATCAAACCCAGGTCCCTCCATATGGGAGATGGATGCCCAACATTTTGAGCCACATCCGTCCCCCTGTTATATCTCTTAAGGCTGACCAAAGATACCTAGATTTACAGTCTTTTCCCATACAGGATGGTCATATAATAAATCAGCCTTAGTTTATCACCAGAATTCTAAAAACCAGACCTAGGGAGAAAAACTAGGTCTCGGGACACATGCATGGTTTCTAATATAGTGAATGTTTAGCCTACCCTGATTATCACAAAATCAGGACAGTGAGAATATTCACATGCTCTGGGCCTTTTGTGCCCCAGGTGCCAGGGCTGAGGAGCCCAAGGACAGCTTCTTACATCCTGACAGTAGTGGGATTAATAGATTGGAGGTCACTGTGAGGCTGAAGAATTCCTCGCAAGACAGGAGGATGTGTTCTAAAAATTGGATCTCTAAAATCATGATTTTGGAAGGGGTGCTGATTTTTACAGATGACAACCTGGTAAGATAGGTATGGGCACATGGGCTGAGGTGGAGCTGAAGTCAAGGAGTTGATAGACAAGGGTACTGGTGAGTAGTTCACTTGCAAGTAAAAGTTATTAAGACTAATGGCATGGATTACAATAGACAAAGACCATAAGCCAGTTCCTAAAGTTGTCAGTCAAGGAGGGAAGGTGACAACTGAGAAAGGGGAAAGGGAGGTGTATTAGTCAGCTGAAGGGGTGCTGATGCAAAATACCAGAAATCGGTTGGCATTTATAAAGGGTATTTATTTGGGGTAGAAGCTTACAGTCACAGGGCCATAAAGCCTAAGTTACTTCCCTCACCAAAGTCTGTTGCCACATGTTGGAGCAAGATGGCTGCCAGTCTCTGCAAGGATTTGGCCTTTGTCTTCCTCCTAAGTCTCTGGTCCCAGCTCCTTCTGTTCTCAGCCATAGGTTAGCATTAAGGCTTGTCTCTCTCCCTGGGGCTCATTTCTTTCAGCTGCTCTGCTCTCTTCACAAGGTCAGCTGTAGATTATCAGGCTCATTCTCTTCCCGGGGTCTAATGGAGCCTTCTCTCTTTCCTCATGTATCTGCTTCTCTGTATTTACTTCCCAGGCCTCCAGAATCAAAACTCCCACTCTCTCCTCTACCGCCAAGGGGGCGGGGACCCAATGCCCTACTGATGTGGCCCAATCAAAGCCTTAATCATAATTTAATCAAGTAAAAGTGAAAGCTCTGAATCTAATACAATCTGATATGCCCAGAGGAACAGACCAGTTTACAAACATAATCCAATATCTATTTTTTTTTTTTTTTTTTTCCAAGAGGTCCCAGAGATTGAACCGGGGTCCCTCCATATGGGAGATGGATGCCCAATCAATATCGATTTTTGGAATTCATAAGCAATACCAAACTGCTACGGGAGGTAATGTAAGGCAGCTGGGTTTATTGTTGTCATGGTATTTTTGTTTTAGTTTTGTTTTAATAGCAGAGTAGAGGAATAATGGTTGGGAAGCAGCAAGGGGAAGCAAGGTGTACCCCACCCCACCATCCGACCCCTGACTTGAGGGAGAATAAGAGAGTGCATAGTTACCTCAGATTTCAATAGATTTCAAGACAAAGAGGTGTAGTCAATACTCAGAGAAGTGTTTAAAAATATAGGTGAACTTGCTGTTCACTTAGTGGAAGTTCTCGGTGGCAGAGGTAGGAATTGGGAGGAAGAAAAAGAGTAAGAGGTCCAGGGCTGCTTAGATGAGGGGAAGTATAAATATGCTTTACTATTATTATTTACAATGCTACTACTGCTGCTTGCTGGGTAAAAACTTACTATAAATATATAGAAAAATCTCCTCCTATCCCCCCCCCCAACAAAATAACTACAGCGAATCCCACTAGTCTCTGATTTTTTTCATTTCGTTTTGTTTTTTAGCATTTTAAATGGCTTCTACTGTTCCTTTGCATGTCTTGAGCCCTCCTTGGTGGTCTGTGGCTTTGATTCTGCTCAGCCCAGCTGGAAAACAAACCACAAGGAAATGCATTCCGGCTTCACTCTGTGCCAAACAAAAACAAAAACAAAAAGTATCCGTTTCATTAGCACACCAGGACCTGAGGAGAGGTGAGATTTCTCTTGAAACAAAAGTTCAGGAGGCCTGTGAGAGACATCAGCCAAAACCCACGAATTAAATTTTACTTCTTTCCAGACCTCATCTAAATTGAAGCACCTGAACTTCAATTCAAGGCTCTCTGGTTACAAGGCTGAAATTGATATTTGGATTAAAGGTAATGTGAGGATGGCTTTTTTTCTCTCACGTGGAGAATGGTTTTGTTTGGGGAAAAATAACAGGTGATTCAAAGGAGGTGCTAAGGTTCCCAGAGAAAATGAGAAAGGAGAGGGTGATAGAGAAATTAAAATAAATGAGCAAGAGCAAGACTGTGCTTGTCTGCATAGGCCCAGCCTGCCCATCAGTGGAGACAGAACTGTTGCTAGCCATCTGGTGTTTGCCTGAGCCTAGAAACTAGTATTTGTTGGGATCACAGGGTCCCAGCTTGTTCCTCTTCACCTCCTCTTGCTAAAACACCCTTACAGCCATTCCCAGAGCCTTATTTAAAGACAAATTAAGTGAATAATATACTCAACCTACCTCGTACTTAAGGAAGGTTATTTTCCTTCTATGTCAACTATTGCAGAAACACAATGAAACACTGGACAACACAAATCACTCTGATTTTTTCCCTCTAAATTCCAAAATTACAATCACCACATTACTGAAATTGTTATCGCTATTGTTGACTCTTTAAATTACTCTCTTTGCCATAGGGTGGAATTCAGTGTGAAATGAGTCTCTCCTTTGCCCCAATACAGTAAGGTTTAGTTAGAAAAGCAGCAAAAGGCTGCTGTGAAAGCAGCCTTACCTAGAAGGTGGTGTCACAGCAGTAATGATAATAAATTATCCTTCATCAAGATGCTACTGTATGCTAGGTGAGGTGCTTGACATACATCATCCCCATTTTTCCAGAAACTCTGTGAGAGAGATGTCATCTCCCAGGTTTCCAGAGGAGAAAACTGAAGCTCAGGAAGGTTCTATTACTTGGCCAAGCCCATGTCATTAGTTATCAAATTCATAAATAAAGGTTTTGTTGAACTTCTTTTGTAATATTGGGAAAGAATGTTAACCTTTGATATAATCTTAAGAAGGATTTTAAAGCTCTATGAAATTAGTACCTAGGCCTGGGTCATTGTCATCAAACACAAGAGGCATAGGGTTCAAATTGGCAAGTGGAAATTCATGTTTATTTATTTTTCTTGAATGCTGATGATTTTGATCAAAAGATAATTTCAATGACAGGAATCTGCCTGTCCTGGTTTGAGCCTTTTGTGTACCCCAGAAAATCCTGTTCTTAAAGCAAACCCACTTCTGTGCCTGTAAACCTATTTTATGCGAGACCTTTTGGTTATAGATTCAGTTAAGGGACCTCTTGATTAGATCACTTTTGATTACATCGCTTTCTTTAAGGGCCTTTGATTAGATTGCGGGGACTCAGGGTGAGTCCTAATCCTCATGCTGAAGTCTTTTATAAACAGAGGAGAAAGAGCAGAGCTGCAATTTTTTTTTTTTTTTTTTTTTTTTACCCTGTAATGTGAGGGAGGACTCCAGGATCGCCTTCAGGCACAGAAAGACAAAGAAACCCCAGGAGGCTGAGAGAGAGGCCTGAGGCTGGAATTAGTGGAGCAGCCCCAAGCTGAAGAGACCAGCCATATGCCTGATCACCCACAGCTGAGCTCAGGAAGAAAGTGAGCCTGGAGGAAATGCAGAAACTGGCTGCCATTTTGCCTTACCACATGGCAGGAGTCCAGGATTGCCAACATTGACTTTTGGTGAGACAGCATCTCTAATAATGCCTTGATTTAGGCATTTTCAAAAGCCTTGGAACTGTAAGATTTTACCCTAATAAATTCCCATTATTTCTGGTATATTTTGCATCAGCACCCTGTCCTTGGCCCTGTTTTCCTCATTCCCTACTTTCTCTCTGAGCATCTCACTCAAGCTTTGGGCTCTAACTGCCAATTATATTCTGGATGACTTCCAAATTGTTATCATTCAGTCTCTTTCCTGAGTGCCAGACCCATATATGTCTAATTACTCATTAGACATCTCCTACTGAGGGTTCCACAGGGACCTCAAACTCAACATACCCCAAACTGAACCCATCCTATTTCATCCCATTTCATCCCAAACAAGCTTCACCTCTTGTAGTCCATGTCTATCCAGATGGACCCAGCAGGAACCTGGACGTTATCAAAGATGTCATCCTCTCCCACTCTTGATATATCTGATTGGCTGCCAAGCTCTGTGGAGAAGAGTGAGTTCCTACACCAGCAGCAGCAGAAACATCTGGGAACCAGTTAGAAAAAAATGCTTGGGCCTGACTCTAGTCCTGCTGAATCAGAATCTCTGGGGGTGCAGTGCAGCAATCTGTGTTTGACAAGCCCTCCAGGTGATTCTGGTGCATGCTAATGTTTGTGAACCACTGCTGTAATTGTCTTTCCTTAATATCTCCCTCATATTCCATTCCTGAAGCTCCTGTCTTAAGGCAGGCTCTCATCATCTCACACTGGAACTATCTTTTCTCAACTAGCGATCCTTGCATAAAATTCTTCAATGTACCCCAATGCTTAAGTAGCACTGTCCAATACAATTATAATTTGAATGACATATGTAGTTTTTAAAATGTGGCTACTAGAAAATTTTAAAAGTAAATAGAAATAGGTGGAATTAATTTTTATATTATATATTATTTAATCCAATATATCAAAACAATATCATTTCAAAATATAATCAATATAAAAATCATTAATGAGATGTTCACATTCTTTTTGTCATGCCAAATCTTTGAAATCTGGTGTATATTTTACACTGACGGCACATCTCAATTCGGATGTTAAATTTTCACTGTGAAATACTTGATTTGTATTTAGATTTCATTCAAATGTAGATGTACTTATCCAAGTTGTTCCAAAAATAATTAAAAGTTTTCCAATAACTGAACTGAGTACCAGTTTTTTAATTTAAATGAACTGAAATAAAAAATTCAGTTCCTCGGTTGGAGTCACAGTAGCCACATTTCAAATGCTCTAAGGACACATGTGACTAGTGACCACTGTTTTGGTAAGCATGGGCTTATAAGGTCCTCCATGGTCTAGCTTCTCTCCAAGTTCTTGAGTCTCATCTCCATCCTCAACCCTTGATGCACATCAGAATTCAAATACACAGAAGTGCATATCTTGAGAAATGCACTTGTTCCATGCTTCAGGACCTTGTCACCATGCCACTTCCTTTCCCTCATTTGCCCTTATGTTCATTTCCCCATCCACCCAGCAAACATCTATAATTTTTTTAGACTCAGTCCAAGAGGCACCTCCTCTATTAAGCCCCCTATTTCTGCTCCCCAAGACCGACACCTCCTTTGAGCCATCATCAAATTCTGTATCAATGTCTAAGAGACCTCCCAGAAGGCTGTATTTCACTCACTTGTTTTCATGTCTCCCCTTACTACAGAGGGGGTTCCTAAGAAGCTTTTGGTTCTTAAGATAAACATTATAGTTAAGCTGTAAGCCATTGTCTTAGTTTCTCATTTGCTAAAACAAATACCACACAATGGGTTACCTTAAACAAAGGGAATTTATATCTGGCTCACAGTTTTGAGGATAGGAGAAGTCCAGAATTGCAGAGTCAGCAAAGTGATGCTTTCTCCCCGAAGACTGTGCCATTCTGGGGCTGGCTGCTGGTCCTTGGATTTCTGTCATATGGCAATGTACATGGCGGTGTCTTCCTCTGGGTTCCGTTGACTTCTGGCTTCCTTCTGTGGTTTCCTCTTCTGTGCCCAATTTCCTTTGCTTATAAAGACTTCAGCCATATTGGATTTAGGCCTACCCTCATTCAGTTTGGGTGCACTGTAACTAATAACATCTTCAAAGGTCCTATTTGCAAATAGGTTCACTCTGACAGGACCAGGGTTTGGGACCTGAACAATCCTTTTTGTGGTAGACATGACTCAATCCTTGACAGCCTAATCACTTTAAAGCCTTGTGTTACTCATCTTTTTTTTTTTCTTAACACCTAGAACAGCATCCAACACTAACAGACATTAGTAAAAAGTTTGTTGAATGAACAAATAATTAATGTCCAGCCTGGTACCCTTTTTACCATGGACCTGAAGAACAGCAGTTTAGTAAAGCTGAAGAATTACATTCTCTTGTAATTCTCACATCATGACAATTCCCCCAAATTTCTAGGAGTGAGGGGCTTTTTGCCTTGTCTTTTCTTCCTTATCCAAAGGTAATGAGGTCCAGTGAAAAAGAATTTAGAGACAGAAGACCTTTAAATTCTGGAGATTCTTGTCATTCTCTGGTTTGCCTGGACTAAGTCCCTTTATCTCTCTAAATTTTGTTTTCCTCATCTATAAAATGGGAGCTCATAGTACCTTCTTCATGGATAAAGGATGTAAAATGTATGGTCAATGGAAGAGTTAGGCAAACCTAAGGTCTTATGTATTCTCAGAAGATAACCAGTACAGACTGGAAGAGAGAGATCACCTCCTTTGACATATGAAGAATGAACTAAACACATGGATGAGATCTCTGATGAAGGTATCAACTTCTCCTCTGCCTGTCCTGCTCTCCTCTTTATACTAAGTTAAAAAGGGGAGAAGATGCTCCTTTTTACTTTCTTTGGTTCTGGTGGGTCACCAAATTACGTTTGTTTTTATCCCCCCCAAACCCTCTTGCAGATAGATCACTAGATTAAAGGTCTCTGGAGTCCAAGTTGGGACTAAAAGGAGAGACCAACGTTGTCAAATTATTGGTTCTTCAGCTAAACATCCTAGTCCTGGTGTAAGCTGTAATAATTTAATGGAACACTTGTTGAGGTAAGCTGCCTTCTCCCCATTTCCATCTCCCAAGAGGAAGAGTATTAGAGGGGATGAAAATAAGAAAGCAGATGGTGAGTGAACTGAGAAGGGGGCCTGCTTTTCCATCTTCTCAGAGTCAGCTTCATAGGGGGTGGGGATGGTAGTACCTGAAGATAAGTGTGGGAATCCAAGAGTAGAGGACCCCTGTCCTGATTCTTAGCTGAGACCTGTGGAATGTGTAGGTGTTCCTCATACCCTGAGACCTGGGAAGAGAAGGCAGAGACTGCTGTGAGAGAGTCTGAGAGCAAAGAGGACCTAAAGCAGTCACCCTGTGTTTCCTGTGGCACCAACACAGTGTGGGAGAACCCCCAATTTCCTGAAGGAAAATGAAAGTCATTTGGTAGAGCCTAATGGTGTCTGTTTTGTGATGAAGCAGATGGACAGATAACCACACCTGAGAATCAGGTAGATATCAGCACAATGGCAACAGAGGACATCCATGTATCAGATGCCTTCCCCACCCAGACCCAACTCAATGCTGTGATGCTTAGAACTCAGATGCAGTTCTGGGTGAGTGGGGGTGGGAGAAAGAATGACCTGAACTGAAGAAGGAAACAGAATTGACTAAGACAGCCTGGAATTGGCTTGACTAAGGGAGATGGGTGGAGGGTCAGCTCTTCTGATTCTTTGTTCCAGACTCTTAGGTAAAAAGACTTCAGAACATATGTTTGGGTTAAAAGTGTAATCAGTCAACAGAAAGAGCTCCCAATGGCCAAAGCTAGAACAATTTTAGCAACAAAATAAATAAAGTAGGTTTGGATTATAATCCAAAATATAAAATTGATAGATAGATAGACAGATAAATAGGGGAGGATAGCCAAATCTTCCATGCAGAAGAACTGCAAATAATTTATAAGATACTCCATTCTCAAGGAGGTGGAGCATAACAACTCACTCCTTAAGTATGGGCTGTGTGGAATATCTTCCTTCCAAAGAATACAGTATGGAAAGAGGGGAAAAAGAGTAACTTTGCAGTAAAGAAACCTGACAAACACCCCCTCAAGCCAGGTAGTCACGGTTAACCTCCACAGTGATAAGTTATATTGATAGTATGTACTTATTTATTTATTTATTTGTTTTTATTTTACCAGGAGGTCCCGGGGATCGAACCCAGGTCCCTCCAAATGGCAGACGGATGCCCAACCATTTGAGCCACATCCGCCCCCTGATAGTATGTACTCTTGATGTGATGTAATGGGAATGGAACTTTACCTGCGTGGTCTTTCTCCTCCAAACCCATAATCTAATCTAATCATAGGAAAAACATTAGATAAATCCCAACTGAGGGACAATATTGAGGGTCCCCAAGACCACAGGCAGGCTCAGTGATTCACTAAAGGCACTCATAGGACATAGCATATAGTCACACTCATGACTAAGACTGATTACAGTGAAAGGATACAGTGCAAGGTCAGAAAGGGGAAAAGGCACCTGGGCATGATCCAGAGGAAACCAGGCACAAGCCTCCAGACTCTTCTTCCAGTGGAGTCATACAGAATGCACTTAATTCCCCCAGTAACTAGGTGTGACAACATGTGTAAAATGTTGCTAACCAGGGAAGCTCATTAGAGACTCAGTGCTCCAGGTTTGTATGGGGATGGTAATGTAGGCATCCTCTATCTAACATGTACCCAAATTCCAGACTTCCAGAAGAAAAGCAGGTGTTCAGCATAAACCACATTGTTTAAATAAACAGTTGGGCAAAGTAAACCACACTTGTCAGGTAGGAGATGGTGGAGACACCCCAAAAATCCAAGTTCCCAGACAGTGACCAAGAACCAAACTTATAAACATGTCTTTCAAAGGATAGCAGTCTGTTCTGCTATGTTAACTCCTTTCTGCACAGAGACATTCTACAAAATATATGACCTGTGTTCCTCAGAACTCTCAAGGTCAACAAAAACAAGGAAAGCCAAGAGGAGCCTAAGAAGACATGACAAGTAAATATAATGTGGTTTCCTGGATGGGATCCTGGAATAGAAAAGGGACATTATGTAAAAAGTAAGGAAATATGAATAAAATATGGAATTTAGTTAATAATAATATATCAATATCAGTACATTAATTGTGACAAATGTACCATCTTAGTGTAAGATGTTAATAATAAGGAAAACTGAGTGTGGGGTATATGGAAACTCTGTACTATCTTCACAAATTTTCTGTGAATCTAAAACTATTCTAAAATAATTAAAAATAAAGTAAATTTTAAAAATAAGGATGAATTGCACACAAAAAAGTGCAGTTAATTTATTGATACAATAATAAGGGTGAGAGTGGGAGGAAGGTGCTATACAAGCCTTTATCCATGAGTCTGTAGGGTTTACAGTCAGTCTTTGGGTGTAGAGCAGAAAAGGATTTTTATTTCTGACTCAACTATGCAGCCTCACTGGTGCCTGGCTGGTCCTGGATGAACATGTTTTCCATGCCATTATCTCCAGACTATGCTCCCCTAAATCAATAAGCCTGTGTACATCACTTTGGTTGTTCACTGGCATGTTTGAAATGTGACTACTGAATCATCCAGTTTATTTTCAAAGGCATAAAAGAGTGAGAAATTTAGAATCAGAATGCCTTTGAGTATGTCTCTATTTCCTCATCCGTAAAATAGATGATGGTACCGAGGTAGTATGTGAAAGCTCTCCTTGACCTAGAAAGAGCTGTGAAGCTTTGTTTTGGAATACCCTTATCTTTTGGGGGACTATGACTTTCTGCATCTTTTTTTTTTCTCCTTTAAACAGCCCCTTGGGGCTTATTCACTCAATTCAGTTCAACAGACATTTGTCGAATATCATTAATATGTCTGGCCCATTAAGAAGTGCCTCAGCTAGGAAATGGCATCTCTGGAAATGCAAGAAGATGGAGAAACTTGGGTTTGTCAGAATCCAGACAGAAAGAGTTGGATGTGGCTAGGATAAGCTGCCTGGCATGGGGATGACAACCCACAGGAGTGATGTTGCCTTTGGTTGTTGGGCATGGAAAACCCAAATCAAAATTGCCTGGACAAGTTGTTGGCTCACCTAACTGCAAAGTCCAGGGCTAGGTGGGCTTCAGGGTTAAGTGATACTGTGGCCAAACAACAGAATCAAGGACTCCTTTTTCTCTTTTTCTGTTCTTTTATCTATAGTGATGGCATTATCCTAAACCTAGGTCCTGTCAGGGTACTGGGATAGCTGCCAGCAGCAAGTGGGGCTGTTCACAAGGGGGGTGGGCTGGGGAGGGAAATTAAAAAACAAAAGCCACAACCCAGGACCTTGACCACCCTATCTTAATTAGCCACTCCCTATCCTATCCCCAGTCTCTTTAATTAACCTTGTATTATTTCCTTCACAGTCTGAAATATTATATATTATTTATTTATTATTTTGTTTTATTTGTATGTTTACATGTTCATAGTATAGCTCCCCCTCTGGCATGTAAGCTCTACATTCACCACTGGTCCCTAAACTGCCTTCTAAGGATGGTAGGACCCTTCTCAGACCCATGGGAAAGAGGCTGAGCCTGCTCTAAGGAGTTTTCCTTCTCTATTCTCCTCTCTTTGGCCATGTTGCTTGCTGCCAGCATCCTGAATAGGAGGATCCCAGGTGGCACTTGGACAGTCTTTTAAGATGAAGGCAGCCAGGGTCGGTGTAGTCTGAATGGAGAAACTGGACTGTTGACCAGAAGAGCATGGATAAAGTTGAGAATGCAAAATTGATAGACCAATTGTCCTCAAAGTGAGGAGGAAAAGTGGGTAGCAGGTGTCAAAAGAAAAACTTTTCATGTAATTCAGGATCTCGCATCTCTACTGAGCAATTCATGATTAGGGTAGCATCCCACTCAGAAAGCTGAAGGGAGCTCCACCGAGGGAGTACAAAGGGGAAGCTCATAGAGGGAGAACACTGAAGCAAGTGAGGAAGCATTCTGATTAGCTGATATTAAGTTTCCATTTTACATAGGGGGCCCTTACAAAGTGGGGAGCAGATATATATTGATTAGCATGGTATGCTTGTCCAAAGGAAAAGCCTCCCTCCTGGACTGAAACTGGTTTATCAGCAGGTGCTTTTTATCTGCAACTCCGTAGAGTTTGTTCCATTTTCTCAGAAAGCCCCTGTAGGTCAATTGTTTTTGTCTTCTAGAAAAGCACCTTTTTTGAAAGTGGTTCTTCCCAGCAACACCCAATGCAGGTGGCTATTTATTTTACTTAACACAGGGTTGGTAGTCAAGTGGGTGGAAAGCAAAATGGCGGGAGGTGAATAGCTCAGGCCAGAGTCTGAACAGAGGATAGGCATGGCAGAGCTCCTGTCACACACACCATCCATCTATATTCCTGAACACATTAACCACACCTTTGCATGGCAATGCTCCAAGGGCCCTATGAAATATTAATAATTCTTTACATTTCAAGAGCATTTTACAATTTAAAGAACATGTTCCCAGACATTATCTCACTTCATTGTCACAGCCACTTTGTGGGGCTGTTTTGATTATTCTCATTTTGTAAGTGAAGAAAACCAAGCCTCAGAGAAACTTTCCAAAAGCCATGCAGTTAGGAAGAGGGAAAACTTGATGCAAATATTCTCCTTCAAGGCTTGAGTTCATGCCACCTCATTACAATTGAAGAATAGGCTGACAACTTCTGGGAGGGAAATACATTTAAAACCCCTTAGGTGTAGATTTTTTGTTTGCATATTTGTTTTGCTGTTTATAGTTGAGTTGCTTCCTTAGCCCCTGGCAGAGAAAACCAGGGGAGGTTAGGCCCCAAGGAAGTCAGGTACTGAAGGTTCAGTGCTTTAAAATTTGACTTAAAAAAGAAGAAAGAACATTTGGGAATAAGGAATAAGAAAAATCATGTGCATGCTCAAACAGCTAAAAAAAAAGGCACAAAGAAATAAGATGTTCCCTCCGCGTTTTATATCCTCTTGCCAGATCCTTTAATTATGTTTCTATTCTTTTTTCCCAAATTTAATTTTCCCTCAGACTTAAATAAAGAGCAGATGATGCTTCATAGAACACTTGGTAAAATGGCCCTTCAGAAGTTATTTTTGCCAGATGCAGGTCCTGGCTTGATCTCCCATTCACCATGTGATCTTGGATTATTATTTACCTCCAAGGGGGTTCAGTGTCCCCAACTGTAACAAAGCAATAAGAATATTTGCCATCAAATGGCCTTTCAAGAAAACTGAAAAAGGAGGCAGGGTGAGAGCAACGAGGAACTTGGAAAACTTCTAGAGAGATGTCTTAAGCTGGGAGATATTATTACAGCATTTCCCAGAATCCCTGGGTTTGTAGATTTCTACAGTGTAGGGCCCTCTTCTGCCCTGGCATTAAGGCTGGCACGACCTTTGTTACCAACCTGGCTGAGATGGGACCTCAAGTCTTCTAAATCCAGTGCTCTAACTGTTCCTCCAGGATGCAGATAGGTGAGTAGGAGCGGGATCCAGCATTGGGCTTCTTCTGAGGGAGAAGGAGAATCAAATGGTATTCTCATTTCAGAAAGAGCACTCTGGGAGAAGTGTGGAGGATTAAATACAAGTGTGCAAGATTGGAGGGGTGAGTATGGGTGGCAGAGAGACCTCTTGGGGGCTCTCCCAGTAAGAGTGGAGAGTACACGGGACTTGGGGCCAAAAGAATGTGGGAGGTAGGTGTGAGGGAGGGAGAAGTCTAGAATGACTCCCAGGATTCTGATTTAGGTAACTATGTATACAGTTGTACTGTTGACTTAAGTAAGAAATAGAGGAGGAGAACCAGGTTTGGGAGAAAGATAATTTGTTTAGCCTTAAAAATATTGACTTTGATGTGCATGGGAAACCTATATTGAAATAGCCAGTAGGCAAATGGGTTAAGGATATGGAAATCGGGAGAGAGGTTTGGGCTAGAGATCTTTACCATGGGAGTCAATGAGATCAACAAGGGAGAGAGGTAGAGAGAGAAAAATAAGAGCACTGAGCAGGAACCCTGGGAAACAGCAATACTTAAGGATGAATAGAGCAGGAAGGGTCAGGTAGGGAAACTGAGAATGGCCAGAAATGTATGGGGAAACCAGGAGGCAGTAATGTCAGGGAGGCCAGAGCTGAGGGGAGTTTTAAGATGGAAGAGTAGACTATCTTCTAGGCATGCTATCAAATACCTTAGAGAGGATTAATGGGGAGAGGGGAGAGGTGGGGAAAGGGCAGAGATGGGAAGATGGGAGGGTGGGAAAAGGGCAGAGATGATGGATAGCATAAGGCCCATGGAGTTGACTGGGTTTAGGAACAGCCTTAGATAGGAGTGGGGTCCCCTTTCACTAATATGGGATGAAAGGACAAACCTATGAGAGCAATCTGCCTGTACCCCTTTTCCCTAGTGCCTAGCCAAGGGCTATTTCACATACATCAGAATACCACTGATGTAGACAACTTAGGAACTGAGTTGAGTATGTACTGATTGTCAGATCCTGTGCTAGATACATTATGCAATTTATCTCCACAAACCTTTGAGGTTGATAGCATAATCCTCCTTTTTAGAGAAGAGGAAATCAAGGTTCCGCATGGCCAAGTCACTTGCTTGCCTCTTTCTTCTACACCGGTTGCGAGGTCACAACCCCCAAACAGATCTGTGACAAACCATGAACAGGCAGTCTTGTATCTCTCACTGATAAGCAAAAATAAACATAGACTTGGGCCAGATGCAGGGTGCTATTTCTACCACCCAGGCATTCATATGAAAGGTACACAGTTCAGTCCGTGGGTAGAATGGGATACGACATTGCACAAAGAAGCTTTCTTTCAAAGGAGCAAAGGACAGTGGTAGAATTGGGGGAGTGGCGGGCAAGGAGAGGGAGGGATTTCAGCCAAGATGATTCCTGCTGCCTTCCAGTTACTGAGTTGTAAATCCACCCCTCCCCCCAACAAATTGGACAATTCAAAACTCCTTGGGAATATGCTGGCTCACTTTTTACCTTCCAGATTGATTATTTGTAAACTAAGATTTTTACAGTGTTTCACTACCTTGTGAGATTGATGATTCCATTATTATAATTTGCATTTTAAAGATAAACTGAGGTCCAGGACTCTTTCCAATACCCACGCTTGGATGATTACACAAGGCTCATTGGAACTAACCACCCCAGCACATATGCCCCTGGATAGCACTTACAAGGCTCTATATATCCAGCAACTCAAGACCCCTCTGACCTTATCTCCATCGACTCTTCGCCCCTCACTCAAAACACTCAAGTCACAGGCCTCCTTCTGCACAAGGCAAGCTCCCTCCTCAGGCCTCTGAGCTGGCTGGCACCTCCCTAGACTGCCCTTCCTGGCAGGCATCTGCATAGCCAGGGCCCTTGGCCTCTTCTGGACTTGACTCAGATGTCACCTACTAACAAGGCCTTCCCCACCCACCCTTCTTACAGGTGAGTCTCCACCTGCAGCGTCAGCACTCACCATGCCCCCTCTGATTGTTCCCTGTAGCAATGATCACCATCGAGCACACTATAAATATTTTACTTATATTTTTTGTTTATTGTCTGTCTCTTCGCAACTACAACGTCAATCCCAGGAGACAGGGAATCGTGCCTGTTTTGTTCACTGCTGTATCACCAAACCTGGAACAGAATCTGGCACATGGGAGGGGCACACTATTGAATGACCTGAGTGTCTGGATCTATGTCTCTATAAACACACTCAGATCTTGATTATCTATGTCAACAGCAAAGGATGGTATAATCCCAAATGATGGATAATCTCAAACCGATTCATAACATAGTTTAACATACTTCCTTTCTAATTTTAATATATTAATACAGGAATTAGCTTAGAATAGCAAATAGAGTATTTGCCTTCCATAAGAATTCCATGGTGGTACATGATTGTTGGAGGAAGAAAGAGGGAAAATCAGGCCCAGAAATAGTGAGGTGAAGAAACGAATCTAGGATTCAGTTCACTGCAGAATAATTCACATGCATTTACAAGATTATCTTCCTCACTTCCTGTTATGGATTGAATCATATCCTTCCACAAAGACATAGTCAAGTTCTATCCCGCTGGCTTGTGGATGGGAACTCATTTGTAAATAGGTTCTATGAAGATGTTATTAAGATATCATTAGTTGGAAATGGATATGGCTCAAATGGTTGGGCGTCTGTCTCCCATATGGAGGGACCTGTGTTCGATCCCCGGAACCTCCCGGTAAAAAAAAAAAAAAAACACAAAAAACAAACAAACAAAAAAGATATCATTAGTTAAGATGAGGCCAAACAGAATCAGGGTAGGCCTTTAATCCAATATGACTGGAGTCTTTATAAGCAGAGGAAATTTTGACATAGGAGAGAGATGGGGACAGGATGGTCATCAAATGGAGACAGAAATTGAGTTATGAATTGCCGGCAATCCACCACCAGTATGCTACAGACATCAGAGAAAGCACGGCCTTTCCAACACTTTGATTTTGGAGTTTGGCCTCCAAAAGTATGAGACAATAAATTCCTGCGGTTGAAGCCAACTAGTTTGTGGTATTTGTCACAGTAGCCATGACAAACTAAGATACTCCCCCAAACAACAAATGAGTCTATATATATATATGTAAAACATGAAGAATGGGCCTGGCCTTCAGTGGGCACTCAGTGGATATTTGCCTTTGTTATTATCTCCTGCAGCTGACTTGCACCCACCTTCCAGACATCCCATGCAGCATTCTCTTAAGTGCACCCCACGCTGTTTCTGTAACCTGCCGAGCTTTCCCCTGCCCCTGCCCTTACTGTTTCCCAGGCTTCGAAGGTTGCCTTTTGCCTCCCCTGTGTCTACCCACTTGTGCCCTCACCTCTGTCTCCTGGCAATTCTCCACTTAGTCTTCAAGTCTCAGCTGAAATATTATTTGGGCAGGGAGGACTGACTCTCGCTTGGGTAAATCACTCCCTCTTCCTATAATAGCATCTGTGACACTTTGAAGCTTTTGTGGACCCCAGAAAATCCTGTTCTTAAGCTAATCCATTCCTGTGCATGTAAATGTCTTGTAGGTGAGAAATTTGATTAAATTACTTCAGTTAAGGGCATTTGATTAGATTGCGTCTTAATCCTCTTACTGGAGTCCTTTATAAACAGAGGAATAAAAAGCTGCAGACATAGAAAAAAGCTGCAGAGACAGAAAAACTCCTAGAAGCTGAGATGAGTCACTGAAGCCAGAAGCTGAAAGCAACGAGGCCTGGAGGAGAGGGGAGAGATGAGTGGACACCGCCATTGTGTGCTGCCATGTGCCTGATTGCCTGTGGCTGCAGCTCAGTGCGACAGCATCTCTGATGATGCCTTGATTTGGACACTTCCACAGCCTCAGAACTATAAGCTCTTAACCTAATAAATCCCGTAGTAAAGGCCAACTCATTTCTGGTATATTGCCCCCAGCAGCTTTTGGCAAACTAAAACAGCATCCAATACAAATGCTGCATCGTAATTGTGTTTTGTTGCCGCATCCTTCTCCACAGAAGACTACAAGAGCCTGGAAGGCAGAAACTGACCTGCACTCCTACTTTATCCCCAGCCATAAACACAGCATTTGACACACAGTAGGACTGAGGTGCATGATGGAGGGGATATAGGAATCACAGAAACTGTAAGCAAGGAAAGAAAACATCTTGGCCCAGACAGGTGTTTCTCCATTATCTCTCATCCGAGGCAATAGGTAAACCCTACTTCAAATGAACCTGACAAATGGAAACAATGAGCAGCTAGAGTAGTGTATACAGGTGTGAGACTGTTCATTTCAGGGCAGAGTTCCTTTAAATAATGAGCATCTTTAGTGCTTTCAAAAGTAAGAGCTAATTTTCAGAGAGGTAATTTGAACTCAGCCTAGCAGACACGAATCTATTCCACTAAGAAAGGAACTCCTTTTGAAAAGCTAATTAAATCAGAATCACTTTTTACTTGTCTATAGTACAACAGCATTGTGTTCACTGGCCGAAGGCATCTGTATAGTGCCAACAAACAGATCAATAGAAACTTGTCAAGGCCTCAAATCCAGATTAAGAGAGACAGAGCAGGAAATCATCTAGCCATAGCAATAGGCAGGGATTTTGTCTTTTTTCTTCCTTTCTTTCATTATAGCATCCCCCAATGCTTAGAATAATCCCTGGCAAATAAATGGTACCCAATAAATATTTGTTGAATGAATGTGTGAATAAGAGGCTCTAAAACATTACTTGGGAAAGAAACAAGGTGGAGGACGTATTAGAGTACTGGAGTTGGAAGGAATTCTCTATTCCTTTAATAAACCACTAAGGCGCTGGTGGTGGGGTGAGTGTGAGACCTCCAAGAGGCACACAGATGGTGGATAAATTGCTGTTCAAGAAGTGTGGGTTCAGTTAATGGAAGAGCTTTTTTTTTGCTAAGTGAAGTATGCACGTTCCCATTTGGGCACAAGAAAACTGCCCCGGCATCCTCCTTTTCCATCCCTTCTCTATGCCGTGCTCAACTTCTTATGTAAAGAAATGTCAAATATTTAAAGAATGTTTCTTTCAAAGGACACAAAATTATTACAAAGCCCAGGGTGACCACATGCTTTAGTCTGGCCCTGGCCACAGTTTGATCCAGGGCCATTTATAAGAGCTAGAAAATGCACAAAACTGGCTTTTTTCTTTTGTAGTATTATTCAGAACTGTATTTTAAGAGTGCTACTGAACTGTTCCTCAAGGTTGTTTCACACGAAAAAATCTCCACAGGTGGGCTATAACCATAATTTTTAAAACTTGGCCATATGGAAAGGAAGCTAACATTTATCTAGTGCCAATCATATGCCAGAATGCATAAGCTAGACACATTCGATATATTATTTAATCCTTATGACCACGCTATGAGGGAAGTGCTACCCCTTTGCAGCTAGGAACTGAGGCATAAGCTCACCCAGCCAATTCATCACAGCCTGTCTGATCCCACGCCAACTCAACACACAGCTCACAGATGGGATTCAGAAAACCCTTAAGAGCACCAAATCCTTTTGATCAAAAAGTTTTGCTGACTTCCTCAGTGACTGACATATTTGCTCGGGCATACTGAATGTGGCCAGGCTCAGGACAGCAGGAGGAACTGTGACCTCTCCCAGGAAACAGGGTAAAGCTCTAAAGCCTCCACTGTCGCAAACGCACCTTCAGCCTAACCAGTCCGCTTTGACCTCTGACTTGTGACTGCAGTGAATGAGTGATAACAAGCTGTGGAGGAGAATGAGAGGGCTCTGTTGTGCTGAACAGATACCCCCCTCCCCCAAGAGAACAGCTTACCTCCCCCTGCACGGTGCCACTGTTTCTTGGAAAAATAACACTAGGGATACATTGCAGGGATGTAGGTGGAGACCGTAAGAACATGCTGGCACTGTCTACTTAAAATAGCAAAGGCACCAGAATGACATGAAGGTAATGATTCTAACCTTGTTAAACTAAACACATTCCTCAGGTTCTCTTGGGAAACTTTATCTTGCTTCACAAGGAGGAGGTAAACCAGCTTCTCAGACGTCAGTTTCATTTGGAGATTTTCCTATTTCACTCTTGATCTATCTGGCACATTAGAAGAGTAGACATAACCTGAAGACACTAAATAAAAATGTGGAGGTTTGGAATGAGCTTTATTTTTAAAAGGTCTTCCTTTGGGTAAATCCATAATAAACCTTTGACCCAAAAAACTGCATTCCTGGGAAGGAACATTGACTTCAGGCTTCCTGGGTTTAATCTGGCTCTGCCACTTACCTTGGGCAAGGTACCGAGTTTATCTGTGCTTGTTTCCTCATCTGTAAAATGGAGATAATAAAATGATCGACCTATAAGGTTCTTGCAAATGTAAACTAGCATAGTGCCTGATACATAGAAAACACTCAATTGTTTATTATTATCTAAGACCCAATCATAAATATGGACAAAGCTTTATGCAAAAAGCTGTTCACTGAATCACTGTTTATGACAAATTGGAAAAATCTAAAAATCCAAAATTAGATGAATAGTTAAGTAAAATAGACTGATATATAATCACTGAAAGATGATGGGATCATTGAAAATTCTTGCGATGAAAACTATATAATATGAAGAAATGCTTATGTTAGATGAGGGAGGAAAAGCAGTACATAAAATTACATATATGGTCTATCTGCAACTGTATAAAACAAAACCCAGATCCTATAAATAGAAAAAAAAAAATTAAAAGAAATACACAGGGGAGCGGATGTGGCTCAAAGCAGTTGCGCGCCCGCCTCCCATATGGGAGGTCCTGAGTTCAGTTCCTGGTTCCTCCTAAAGAAGACAAACAACAAGGAGACAATGAGCAGACATCAAGCAAAAACAAAGAGCAGATGAGAACAAAACAACAAGCAGACAACAAGCAAACAATGAGTAAACAATGAGCAAAAAAACCCCAAAACAAGCAGGGACCAGATGTGGCTCAAGCAGTGGAGAGTCCGCCTCCCACATGGGAGGTTGGGGAACAGGTTCCCAGTGCCTCCTAAAGAAAAAAAAAAGACAATGAGTAGACAATGAGTACAAACAATGAGTAAAAACAATGAGCAAACAGACGAGGGAGCCATCTCAGGGGGGAAAAAGAAATACATAAAAATGCTGAAGTGTAGGTCTCATTAGGAGAAACAGACTATAATTTCTAGTCTTCTTTTCTCTATTTTCCAAAGTGTTTTATATAGTTGCATTATTTTTAGAGAAAAAAATAGATGAAATAATATTAAAAATTATTTTCAAACGTTTGTAGTCTGCCCAAAGGCCCAAAAGTTACAAAACTGAGAGCTTTGTTTCCATTTATTTTATCATTATGTTCAGAAAAGAGGATCAGAGTAAAAGTAGGGCAGGCAAAATAATTGTCCAGGCTTGTAAATTTTGATAGTTTGTTGGCAGCTTCAGTAAACAAGCTTGAATTTTCCTTTTTTTAGGACAGACTGCCAAATACCAATTTCTCATCATCTTTCCTGTGGCTATTACAAAATGCTCCAGTTGACCCTTGGCAAGGAACCCACTGAAGGCAAGAAAGGTGAAAAGGTCAGGTTCTAGCCAGTTAGTAAGAGCCCTCTTCGGTGCTCACGACTGATCAGATGTGCTTGTTAAAAACCAGTCTGTCATGAAACACTTTTTTTCTGTCTCTTTCTTCCACACCACCACTTTCCTACCAACCCCCGATTCATTCGACAAACTCCTTTGCCCTTGTCTCTACTATAAGCCCAGTACTCCGCAAGAAGCTGAGGACAGAGGTGGATGGGACTCAGTCCCTGCCTTGAACGAGCTCAGTCCCACAGGGGGCGCAGACAAGTACACACAATCCCAGTGCAATACAAGGACCATGAAGGAAAAAGAATAGTGCTGTAGCATCCAAGAGGATGAAAACACTGACTGTGCCTGGAGCCTGGGTTAATGTACCTGTGGAGGGGGTACCTGATGGAGGCCTGGAATGAGCAAACATTTACAGACAGGAGAGGGGCTGAGGTACAGGCATTCCAAGCCGAGAACAGTAGGTCCAAAAGCAGAGCTAAGGAAGGGTGTTGTGGGGGAAAGCTGTAAAAGTCAGTGTGGTTAGTGTTTTGTAGGGTTCAGATGGGGAGAGCGAGCGAGGATCAGCAGGCAGCATGTGAAGAGCCCATGCTAAGACATTTGGCCTTAGTCTTATAGGCTGGTAGTTGAAGGAAGTTTTGGAGCAGGGGAGAGGCATGCTCAGATTTTACTTTCTGGAGGATAATCCTGGTAGCAGTGTGAAGGATGAGCTCCTTGGCAGAGAGTAACCAGAGGCAAGGATACATGTGATGAGGTGGCTGCAGTAGCCTGAGGACTGCAAACTAGGGCTTTAACTAGGACCTTGTAGTTGGCCCAGAGGTGAGGAACCAGATCAGAAGTGGCCACTGAGGCAGAGGTGACAGTACTGGTTGGCTGGTTAGATGTGGAGGTGAAAGAAGAGAAACCAGCCATTAACTAAGGTAGGAAATTCAGGAGAAATGGGCTTGGGAGGGGAATGAGGAAAGATGAACTAAGTTTGGGATAGGTTGAGTACAAGGTACCTGGCAGCTCTCAGTGAACAGCTCTAGGTGGGTGCTCTAGAAATAGAGGTCACCCTCGTGGACTAGAGGAAAGATTCTTGGGAATAACAACACTTTGTGACACTCAGTCCTCAAAACTAGCTTTGACAGAAGGTTGCTTGAGGGCTTTTGAGGCTCTAAACTGCATAAATACTGTTTTCTTTTCCATGTCCATTCTAGTTGGATTTTTCAGTTCACATTTTTTGGTTTGTTTTTGCTGACTCTGAAAAAACAGCAGTATGGCGAGTTAGGGAATGGCTAGAATTGTGTTCCTGTCCCAGCTTAGAATGAAAGAGTTAACATCTCTGAGCCTCACTGTCCTGCACTGTAGAGGAGGGACAATCACATCTAACACTCACAGAGGTGTCAGGGTTAAGACACTGTACGGCAGTGGCTACTAGACCCCAATTGCTTGGTAATATAAAAGCCTGTAACCTCAGTTCTGCAGGATATTATATAAGCTAAACCAAAAAGCTTCTCCAAGTGCAGACATATATGCAGAATTTACACTTGTTAGGCTCCAACGAGGATATTTTAAATTGAAAATATGTCGATTAGTGTTTAAGCTGGCTCTGGCATTTCAATTATTAAAAAGCAGACTAGAGAGTTCTAAATGACAGGGCATATTTGTTTATCTTCCTAACCTGTTTTTCCAAAAAAAGATCAGATATGTGCATGAATATGTAGCATGGTTCAGGCCAATTCCTTAGCTCTCTTCAGGGCTGCATGACTACCTAAGCTATTATTGCCATGGTAGGGAAAGTGACTGGACAGGAATTCTGTGAAGCCCAAGCCATTACATGGGATAATTACACTGGTGAGATAGTTTGTGATATTGTTGATGTTGGGGAATGCTAAGGGGTGATCTGGCTATAAGCAGACCCATGATCTTAACCATGGGAACCTTCCTATTCCTTGGAACTTTTCTGTTATACTCACTGCTCTCCATGATGATCCATTAAATTTATAACTGTACTTGTGATCAATAAAAAAAAAAAAAAAAAAAAAGATCAGGTATGTGAATTGCAAATGCTAAGTGAGCTCGAGCTCTCAAAAATGCATTATTTTCAGTCATCTAATTTAGAGGCAGTGGGACAAGTCCAAGTAACAATTTTATTCTAGTTTACAGCACAACTTTTACATACATTTTAGTGGTTCTGACACTGTTACTTTTGAGCAGACTTTAAATAAATCCACAGAAAGTTAATATATTAAAAATAAAATATACAGTGAGACAGTAGGCATCCAGATGTTGAGAATCATGCATACAGGGATGGCGCAGTTGGTGCAATCACTGAGTACCTCGCCTACTTAAGAGTTCACCAGTAAATACCAGTTCTTCTGCGCATCATTCCCATATAATTCACCAAAATCAGAGCGTTCTAAATATACACACACAAAACAAGCCCTCTTTTAAAACCACATCAGTATAAAAATTCAATTAGCAAACCTAAATGTCATCAAATTAATAGACAAATCCACTGATCAAGCCGATAACTAGGAAACAGGCAACATCTGGCGTCTGATCTAAAGGCAAGGTTGTTCAATTTAGTAAAATAACAATGGGAGAATTTAATCAACAAAGCAAAGGATATGTTAATCTTAATATAAGACACTGAGAGAAAAACAAACACAACACATTAAATACCACTCACTGAGCTAGAATATAACCCATGGATTACAGATGCATGAGTTTCTATCTGTCCAACAATGCTTTAAATACTTTTCTATGAAAAAAATATATTTGTGGGGGGATGCAGAGGAAAGGTAGGAAAGTGAATTTATGCATTTAATTCCACAATTTAAAATGAGCATCAAACTGATCGTGTAAAGCTGAGTGACAATGACTTAACCATCAGGCACAAAACAGGAAATAAAACTGTTCCCTGCAATTCATAATGCTCTTCAGTCCTCAGCAGATGGCCAACCCAGCAATACTATCGCAACACAGGTGTGACCACTCATCCAGTGTTGAAAGAGACCCTGAAGAAAACATGGCAAAGGCATCGAGAAAAAGTTGGATCTTTTGAAAAAGGTAGTGATATCAAAATACTTTTCCATTACTGGCAAACCCTACTAGATCAAGTATATGGCCCAAAGCAGCACTGGATTTGGAATCAGAGGTTGGCAGAAAAGTTTGGAAAACTTCAGTTTTTAAAAATTGGCAATTTCTCCACGCTTAATAAAACTATCAGTAGAGGTATACTGTTTGTTCATTTGTGGAATGTTAACTGCTTGCTGCAAAAATTCACATGAATGAAGAACCGCAGAGATGCGCTTCAATGGAATATTTTTTAAAAATTTACAAAAAACTAAAGTTTCTAGTTAAAAAATAACCATGTTATGCCAAGATGAAACATGGTAAAAAGTAGTGTTAAGTTCTTTCCATGATTCTTTACACAGCTAATGGGAAAGTGATAGAAACAATTTTTTTCTTAAAAAGGAAGCTTCGTTATTGTACTAACTTTTACAACCTGGCCTAGAATTTAGAAAAATTATGTAGTAAAATCTGTAAAATGAAAATACAAAATTCTGGTTTGTAAACATCAGTTGGCCAAGTCTACCCAGAGTCCTTCATGATAGTGGAATGGAATGAATAATTAGTTCACTATCTTATATATTTGCTGTGAGGGGGGAAAATTCCAGAACACAGCTTTTATATTTTCACAGTAATTATATTCAAAAGATATAAAGAATGTCAGTGCAGTTGTCTGTTTTTTTCTGTGCAATTTTCAGCTCTACCCTACTCCCAAGTGCCATAATTGAAATAATACTGGTTTGGAGACCTAGTACAGATTGATCATAAATGTCGCATAAAGTCTGTAGGACTTCGGTAAAGATATTTCCAAATGGCGTAGTAATGCACCGCAGCTGCCGTAGCCACAAAGAGGTGCCAGATGGCATGGGCGAATGGAATGATGCCATCACTCTTGAAGAACACAACTCCCACGCAATAAATTAAGCCCCCACAGGCAAGTTCGTGAAGTCCATCGGTGTTATTCTGTCAACAGAGCAAAAAATAAAAAGGTTTGGATGTTACTCTGATGTGTTAACTACAGAGATAACTGTAATTTCCTCTAAACTTCCAAAGTTTCTAGACAACGAAGAAGGTCTGCATGAACAGAATTCTCATCTGTGCACATAAAACTAACATAAAAGAAGTCCCTCATCTATCTACCTGGATTGCACTTTGTACTCTCTTGATTTGACCAAGCACACATTACAGGTCCCACACTCAACAGCAGCACATTCTACTCACCTAGAGTATGTATGAACAGAAAGTAATCACAGCCAGGTGTGGTAGTTCATTTTAATAAACTGCAATCCTTGACTTTCCTCTTTCCTTTTGAAAGCTTTCTTCTCTACTATGGCACACCCATGGCCCTTCATCTATAACTTAAATCTCAGCTGGGTTTTCACTTCTCTTTGTCCTCCTCAAACGATGTTCTACACTGATGGCTTCTTTGAGGCTTCCCCTGCTTGCTGAACTTAAAGCTTCCTTATGGCTAACATGTAAAAATCATAGGCAGAAGTGACCTCTGAGCTCACAGATCATCTAGTACAAGACATTTCCTAACCTTCTAGATGAGTAGCCAGGCCTTTTGTTTTTTGCAGCCTAATGAGAAGTTAACAGTCTTTCTGTGTTTTAGGGCAAATAGGAGATTTTAGGCAGTCCCTTGGTTTTCAAAGACCTAAGTCCATTTACAAGATTACACTAGCTTGTATGAATGAAAGGGGAAGAGAATAGAGGCAGTGCTTGGGGAGCTGATGAAGAAACAAGACACCTATGAACTGCTGGATCCTGTAAACTAGGAATAAAAGATTGAAGTTTCTGCAGGATGGGTGGATACCTGGCCAGATCATGGCAGGGCCTTGGAAGAAGAAGGGGTGTGTGGGTATTCCAGACGTCTGAGCAACGACAGCTGCAGCCTTATAAGCCTTGATGCAGGTCCCTGTGGCCAAGTCCAGCAAGGAACAAACGAAGCCTCAAATGCAGTGATCTACTTCAAATGGGCCACATGGCCTAGGCTAAAAGCAGTCAGCAAAAGACTACCATGAGGTGAGGAACAGGTATAAGAACTGGTTCCTATATGCCCCCAGGGACCTTGTGGGATCAAAAGACAAGGAAATGTCTTTTGACAATTGACTGCCATTGGATTTCTCATTAACCTTGGTAAGACAGGACTTTAGGCCAGTTTGTTCTGATTTTAAAAGTTTAAAAAATACTTACTAAAGGTTATAGAGCACTTGATTCCCATGAAAAAAAATTTTCTATGTATGTGCATTAGGAGCATTTTTCTAAGAGAGGGTTAAGGCTTTCATCAGATTCTCAAAGAGGCATATGACTCTCAAATGGTAAGTCACGCATCTAATACAAACTAATTTTAAAGATGAGGAGACTAAGGCCAGAGAAGTGACTTAGTGACTTGTATGAGGTCATCCAGCAGGTCACTGCTGTATTGCTGAAGATGCCACTCTTTTATCTTTCTGCCAAAACGATAGGCAAGGGACTACACCGAGGACACAGGTGGGTGGTTATTTTTCTTTTTTTTTAGGACGTACCAGGTTAATAGTTCCTCAGGATATCACATTTGTCTTATCAACTTTCAAAAAGCTAGACCATAGGTAATCCTGGAACAAGTGTGTATGTGTGTGTGCTCTTCACTATTAATATCATTATCATTAGTATGGATCAGACCCTGTTTAAAGAACTTCCATATTTTTACTCATTTAATCTTTAAAATAACCCTAAGTTATTATCTTCATTTTACAGATGAGAAAATTAAAACACAGGTTAAGTAATTTGCCCAAAGCCACAGAGCTTCTAAGTGTCAGCATCAGCATTTGAACCAAGGTGATCTGGTTCCTGAACTTTCACTTTTTTTGTCATTGAAAATAATTGAGGATTAATTTACAATGTAATACATAGATCTTAAGGGAACAATACATGAGCTTTATGAGTTCTTATTACTATCACCGTCGATTAAGCTTATCTGTTTTAGAACTTTATATAAATGGAATTGTATGACATGTATACTTTTGTGTCTAGCTTCTTCTTGTTCAACATAATGATTATGAGATTCATCCATATGCATGTGTGTATCAGTCGTTCATTCCTTTTTATTGCTTAGCATTCTATTGATTAATGTAATTTCTTTATTCTTTCTATTTGGGGGCTATTATGAATAAAGTTGATATTTACAGTCTTTTATAAATCTTCTTGTAGATATTTTAATTTCTGATGGGTCACAGAGTAAATGTGTGTTTAATTTTATGAAAAACTGCTGAACCACCTTACAAAGTGGTTATACATTTTTACATTTTACACTCCCACCAACAATGAACTAGGGTTTCAGGTACTTCACATCTTTGCCATTATTTGGTGTTGTCAGTCTTTAATTTTAGCCAATCTACAGGGTGTGAAGTGGTAGCTCATCGTGGTTTTAATTTTCATTTCCCTGATTTCCCTAATAACTAATGACGTTGAGCACTTTTCCAAGGAATTACTAGACCCTTGCATATCTTTGTGAAATGTCTGTTCAAGTCTTTTACCCATTTTTATAGGATTGTCTTTTCCTTATTGAATTAAAGGGGTTTAAATATATATATATTCTGGATGTATGTCCTTTGTCGGATATATAGACAGAGAGCAAATATTTTCCTCCTAGTCTATGGCTTGTCTATTCATTTTCTTCATGGTGTCCTCTAAAGTTTTTAATTTTGAATAAGTCTAATTTAGTTTTTCTTTGGTTTTTGCTTCATGCTGTCTGTGTCCTAAGAAATCTTTTCCTACCCCCAAATTGTGATTTCTTTTAAAAAGTTAACAGTTTTCTTCTAAAAATTTAAGTTTTAGCTTTACATTTAGATCTATGATCCATCTCAAATTAATTTTGGTGTATGGTATAAGGTTGAGGTTCATGGTTTTCCATATGATATCCAGTTCTACACCATTTGTTGAAAAGTCTCCCCTTTCCCTATTGAACTATTTTGATGGCTTTGCCAAAAATCAACTGATCATAAGGTGTGAATCTCATTTTAGGCTCTTCATTCTGTCCCATTGATCTATTTGCCTGTCTTCTCCAATATCATGCTATTTGGATTACTCTATAGCTTTATAATAAATCTTGAAATCAGGTAGTATAAGTCTTTCAACTTTGTACTTTTTCAAATTAGCTTCAGATATTCTAGGTTCTTTGCCATTTTCATAACAATTTTAGAATCAGCTTGTTAATTTCTTGGGAAAAAAGGACCTCCTGGGATTTTGATTGGGATTGTGTTAAAACTATGGATCAATCTGGGGAGAATTGATATCTTAATAACATTAAGTATTTCAATTCATGAACCTTGTTCCATTTATTTAGGTCTCCTTTAATTTCTCTGCAATATTTTGGAGTTTTCGGTGTATAAGTCTTATACATTTTTCATTAAATTTATTGCTAAATTTTTATGTTTTAAAAATAGATACACAAAAGAAAAACAACAAAAAAAAAAGAAAACAAAAAACTAGATGGTTATTAATATAAATATAAGAATGTTCTTCTACTATAATATATTAAGAATGTGGTGATACATGGGAAAATATAATTTATTTATATTTTATATATAATTTATAGACTATAGTTAACCACAACATTGTAAGGTTTTTTTTTTTAGCAAAAGCAAAGATAGTACTATATTAATGCTAAAGGTAAAAAAGAAAAAAAAGAATATGGGGTTTGATTTTGTGAGATGAATATGATTAAGCATTTTTTTCTCTTCTTCCTTTTTTTCATTAATAAGGGGACCTTGACTATGTCATTTAACTAATCTGCGTTCATCTGTGTATCTTTCTGAACACTAGAGGAACAACTGAGTTGGTAGTTGGAATTAGATGAAATAAAAGTGCCTGGACAGCAGCGGGTGTAGCTCAGTGGTTGAGGGTGTGCTTTACATGTACAAGATCCCAGGTTCAATCCCCCATACCATCTGAGAAAAAAAAAAGTGTCTGGACCAAACTCCTTAGGAGTAATGCTTCTATAACTTGTTGAGCTGCCCTTTTCTGTTATTTTTTTTTAATTAAAAATTTAAATAAATACATTTTTAAGTTTTTGATGCTGTTGTGGTATTTTTTTAATTTATTTTATTTTTAATTAAAAAAAATTTTTTTTAAAGGAGGTATTGAGGATTGAGCCCAGGACCTCATACATGGGAAGCAGGCACTCAACCACTGAGCTACACCTGTTCCCGTAAACAGTATTTTTTAAACATTATTTTCCAGTTGCTCATTGCAAGAAAATACACATGCAATTGATTTCTATATTTGACCCTTAACTTTTCTTTAGTTCTAGTAACGTTTTGTAGGTTCCTGATGATTTTCTAATTACATGATCAATATCATTTGTGAATAAAGATAATTTTACCTATTCTTTTCTGACTGAATGCATTTTATTTCCTTTTTTCATCTTATTGCACCACCAGAACCTCAGTTCAATGTTGAGTAGAAGTGGCAAGGACAGACACTGTTGCCTTGTTCCTGAACTTAGGGGAAGCATTTAGTCTTTCACTGTTAAGTATGATATTAGCTAATAGGATTTTTGTATATACCCTTTATCAGATTTAGGAAATTTCTCTTTATTCCAAGTTTGCTACCTGGTTTTATTTTTTAATTGTGAATAAGTACTGAATTTTGTCAAATGCTTTTTCTGCATCTAGTGAGATGATCATATATTTTTTTCCTTGATTTTCTAATGTGATAAATTTTAAAGCATTGAACCAACCTTACATTCCTGGAATAAACCTACCTTGGTTATGATATTATTTTTTCTAATATATTGTTGAATTGGATTTGCAAATATTTTGCTGAAGACTTCTGTACTTTTTAAATGAAGAAGAATGGTTTGTAGTTTTCTTTTCTTGTAATGCCTTAGTCTGGTGTTCAGCATGATCTCCCTACTCTCCACTATGGCTGGTAGGAATGCCAATGTGTCCCAGCATTGTGCACCTACTGGAATTTCCTTTAATCACAGCCTCCCAAGAACTATTCTCAGTCAGGGCTTGCAGAGTCTTGCCCTGCATACACTCAGCTTAGTATTTGGGCAAAGGCTCAACCCCTTTGCAGATTACTATAGCTTCTTCTCTGCACAGCATCCTTCTCTCTGGTCCCCTGTCCTACTGCATCTTCTCAGAACCTCAAAATGCCGATTTTGGTTTCCTCCACCCACACTGTTACTCTCTGGGCTCCACTTCCTTTTGTTGCAGTATGGAAAATGCCCTCAGGTAGAAAATTGGGATGAATTTGAAGCTCACTTCTTGATTTCTGTTCACGCAAGGATCACAGACCTGTATTGTCTGAATCCAGGGCCAAAAAACAATTGCTTCATATTCTTTTCCAGTTTTACAGTTCTTGAGGGCAGTACAATAAATCAAATACCCATTATTCTGTTATGGCTGGAACCAAAGATCTGAGCCTTCATCCATACTGTTACTTGTTAGTTCAGATGACTAGTTAGAGGTCCTTTTTGATCTGGATTCTGTCTAGCTGTGCAGCTTTATCACATGAGATTTGTGCCACCTACACAGCTGCCCCTAGCATTCATATCTGCATATTTGCAGGTACATATACTCTATGTTCCAAACTATTAACACTTTTCAATTCTTCAAAGATGCTAGAGCTTTCGCCCTCTCTAGGGGAAAAATTCATGCTATATTCTCTATAACACTTGCCTCACCCCCACCATTGCTGGGTTCCTACTTGTCTTTCAGAATCAGCTTCAATACAATTTTCTTTGGAATATCCCATAGCAGCCTGTACTTAGCCTAATCAAAGACATAAAACTTTACGATAGTTTCTTATTTAATATACATTGCATTTTCCTGCTTGATTCTAAATTCTATGAGAGCAAGTGTGACGATTATCTTGCTAGATTATCATAAACATCAGCTCCTTGTTACTGTATCATTTGTGAAAATGACAATTATAGATTTGAGGTTAGTAAAAATTCTGGATAGATCTGTTCTTGTGAAATCCAGAAGGTATCTTGGAGTTCTACTACACTGATTAGTAACCTATTTACATAGACCTTGCATATATTACTTTGGATGTCTTGAACTAATTATATGGCCTTCAAGATAGATTTCCTCATATCAGTCATTCTCTCCTTTTCCCATTCTCAACTGCCTTTAACAACTACACTAAATATATTTTGGTATTAGGTAATTATTAAAGCCATCATAAACCTCATATTTCAAAAAACAGTATTTTGTTAGATTCCCATAAAACATATCCTTTGAAAAAGATACACTAAAAAACCTATGACCTCCCAGACCTTTTACAAGTCTTTTCATGATAGACAAGAACCATGTACAGTGGAATTACATTCTTATAATGTGCCTGGGAGCTCAGGAATGAAATTATAAGTACAGTTCTTCTTACCACTGCAGGCTGGAAAGAGAGTTCAAACTAAATACTTTGTGGCCTCTTTAATCAATATAGTGGCTAAGTGCCAAAAGAATGTGTGCTTAAGGCACAAGTAACCAGTTGGATGGAACCCTGATGTAGTAATGATATGTTTTCGCTTCTAATTGACAGATACACACAGACTTCTCAAGAGTAATTCAATTTGGAAGGGAGTGCCAAAAATATATATACAACTGCCTACTGAAGGTAATAGTACACTTTCACCTGTGGAATTCTCCAAAATAAATTTTCAAGGCAATTGAAAAAATCACTTTCATGGTAAAGAAAAATAATATAACTTAAAAGCAAGTGAAACAAAAGTAAAGAGTGTGGGGAATGGAGAAATATCATTGTAAGAAATACCAAATTTACCCTCATCCATAGATTCAGGGTTAAGACAGAAAATGATTCAATCAGAAATGCCTATCTTTATAATCACATATCTCTCCGGGAGGAGAGGATGGGGATGGGTGGAAAGAACAGAAAGGATCATTTAAAAAAAAAAAAAAAAGACAAATACAGTGGGAGGGGCAAGATGGAGGCAGTGTAGGGAGCTCCAAGAGTCAGCTCATTCTACAGTGCAGTTAGTAATAACCCAAGCTACCTAAATCACCTGTTTGGGGGCTCAGGAAACCAGAAGGGCATCCTGCAACACCTTGAAAGAACAGAAGGAGGAGACTGCCCTCCTGTAGGAAGATCCATGATCACTTGAGAAGAATGTATACTCTGCTGTTTAGGGGTACAATGTTCTGTATATGTCTATTAGGTTTCTATTAGGTTTAGTTCATTTATCATATTTCCAAGTTCTCTTGTTTCTTTATTGATCCTCTGCCCAGATGTTCTTCTCAAGTGCTCAGGGACCTTTCTCCAGGATAGACCATATGTTGGGTCACAAAACAGATCTCAATAAATCTAAAAAGACTGAAATTATACAAAGCACTTTCTCTGATCATAATGGAATGAAGCTGGAAATCAACAACAGGTAGCAAAAGGAAAAATTTCCTGTGTGGGAAATTTATAGCCTTCAATGCTTACATTAAAAAAGAAAGAGCTAAAAATCAATGGCATACTACACACAGCTAGAGGAGCTAAAAAAAGAACAGCAAACATCCCAAAGCAAGCAGAAGGAATGAAATAACAAAGATCAGAGCAGAAATAAATGAAATTGAGAACAAAAAAATAGAGAATTAACAAAACCAAAAGTTGGTTCTTTGAGATTAAGAAAGTGGACAAACCCTTAGCTAGATTGACAAAGAGAAAAAAAAGAGAGAAAAGATACAAATAAATAAAATCAGAAATGAAAGCAGGGACATTAGTACTGACCGCACAGAAAAAAAAAAAAAAGATCATAAGATGATGCTATGAACAACTATATGCCAACAAACTAGACAACATAGATGAAATGGACAAATTCCTAGGAACAGACGAACAACCTACACTGACTCTAGAAGAACTAGAAGACCTCAACAAACTGAACACAAGTAAAGAGACTGAAACAGTCATCAAAACCCTCCCCAAAATGAAAAGCTCTGGACCAAATGGTTTCACAGGTGAATTCCACCAAGCATTCAATACAGATTTAAAACCAACCTTACCCAAACTCTCCCAAAAAATTGAACAGGATGGCACACTACCAAACTCATTCTATGAAGCCAATATCACCCCAATACCAAAGCCAAATAAAAATATAAAGAAAAAATACAGACCTATTTCCCTAATGAATATAGATGCAAAAATCCTCAACAAAATACTCACTAATCAATCTAACAACACATTAAAAGAATTATTCATCATGATCAAGTTGGTTTTATCCCAGGCACGCAAAGGTGGTTTAACACAATAAAATAAATTGGCATAATACACCACATTAATAAATTGAAGAAGAAAAATCACATGATCATCTCAATTGATGCAGAAAAGGCAGTTGACAAAATATAGCATCATTTCTTGAGAAAAACACTCCGAAAGATAGGAATTGAGGGAAACTTTCTCAATATGGTGAAGAGCATATGTGAAAAACCCACAGCTAACATACTCAATGGTGAAAGACTGAAAGCTTTCCCGTTGCGATCGGAGACAAGGATGACCACCATAACCCCTGTTGTTCAATATAGTGCTAGAGGTTCTAGCTAGAGCAATCAGGAAAGAAAAAGAAATAAAAGGCATCCTAACTGGAAAGGAAGAAGTAAAACTTTCGCCATTCACAGATGATATGATCCTATACCTAGAAAGTCCTGAAAAGTCTACAACAAAGTTACTAGAGCTAATAAACAAGCTCAGCAGAGTGGCAGGATACAAGATTAGTTTGCAAAAATCAGTAGTGTTTCTACACACTAATAATGAGCAATCTGAGGAAGAAGTCAGGTAGAAAAAAAAAATCCATTTACAACAGTGACTGAAAGAATCAAATATTTAGGAATAAACTTAACCAAGGACGTAGAGGATCTGTAATCAGAAAACTACAATGCATTGCTAAAAGAAATCAAAGACCACCTAAATAAATGGAAAGACATTCCATGTCCATGAATTGGAAGACTAAATATCATTAAGATGTCAATTCTACCTAAACTGATTTACAAATTCAGCACAAACCCAATACAAATTCCAACAGCCTTTTTTTTACAGAAATGGAAGAGACAATTGTCAAATTTATTTGGAAGGGTAAGGGGCCCAAATAGCCAGAAACATCTTAAAAAGGAAGAATGAAGTTGGAGGACTCTCATTTCTGGACTTTAATTCATATTACCCAGCTACAGTGGTAAAAATAGGATGGTACTAGCATGAAGATAGACACATAGACCAATGGAACTAAATTGATGGTTCAGAAACAGACCCTCACACCTATGCTCTGTGATTTTTAACAAGGCTGTCAAATGCACCCAGCTGGGGCAGAACAGTCTATTCAACAAATGGTACTGGGAGAACTGGATATCCATATTAAAAAAAAAGAAAGATGACCCTTATCTCACACCTTATACAAAAATTAATACAAAATGGATCAAAGACTTAAATATAAAAGCTAGAACCACAAAATTTCTAGAAGAAAATGTAGGGATACATCTTCAAAACCTTGTGGTAAGTGGTAGTTTCTTAAACCTTACACCCAAAGCATGAACAACAAAGAAAAAAATAGACAAATGGGACCTCCTCAAACTTAAATGCTTTTGTGCTTCAAAGGACTTTCCCAAGAAGGTGAAAAGGCAGCCTAATCAATGGGAGAAAATATTTGGAAATATTTTTTGGAAAAATACTTTTGGAAAAAATACTTGGAAAATATAAGCATTTGATTTCCATGCTATATAAAGAGATGACACAACTCAAAGATAAAAAGGCAAACAATTCAATTAAAAAATGGGTAAAAGACTTAGACATTTTTCCAAAGAGGAAATACAACTGGCAAAAAAGCACATGAAAAAATGTTCAATATCACTAGCTATTAGGGAAATGCAAACCAAAATTACAATGAGATATCATCTCACACCTCATAGAATAGCCATTATTAAAAACCAGAAAACTATCAGTGCTGGAGAGGATGTGGAGAAATAGAAACACTCCTTCACTGTTGGTTAGAAATGTAGAATGGTGCAGCCTCTGTGGAAGACAGTTTGGCAGTTCCTCAGGAAGCTAAATATAGAAATGTCGTATGATCCAGCAATCCCTCTACTAGTAATAGATCCAGAAGAACTGAAAACAGGGTCGCAAACAGACATTTGCACATCGATGTTCATAGCGCCATTATTCATAAGTAATAAAAGATGGAAACAACCCAAGCATCCATCAACCAATGAGTGGATAAACAAAATGTGGTATACACCTATGATGGAATATTATGCTGCGGTAAAAAGAAATGAAATTGGGACACATATGACAACATGGATGAACCTTGAGGACATTATGCTGAGTGAAATAAGCCAGACACCATAGGACAAATGCTGTATGGTCTCACTAATATGAACTATTAATAAGAAGAATAAACACATGGAGTTAAAATCTAAAGTATAGGTTACTAGGATATAGGATGAGAGCTAAGAAAGGGTATTGATGCTTAATGTATACAGAATTTTTAATTAGTTTGACTGCAAAAGTGTAGAAATTGTGGAAATGGATAGAGTTGATGGTAACATATTATAGTGAGTATAATGAACATGGCTGGTTTATAAATGGGATTGTGGCTGAAAGGGGTAGTGTAGGGACATACATGTCAATTGAAAGAAAGCTAGAGAATAATCTAGGGACTGAATAACATACTAAACAGAGTGGTGGATAAGGAGTGTTGTTAATAGTACAAATACAAGAATGTTCTTTTATTAATTAGAACAAATGTACGCCATTATTACCAGGGGTTAAAAATATGGTGATGCAGGGTAAAAATACAATTAATGTAACTTATAGACTATAGTTGACAGCAATATTTTAATAGTCATGCATCAGTGTCAAAGAAGGTACTATATCAACACTAACGATCAGTAACAGGGGGCTATGAGATTTTTTTCTTTTGGACTAAGGAAAACATTAAAAATTTACTGAGGCGATGACTGCATGACTCTGTGATAAAAGTGAGAGTCACTGAGTGTACACTTTGGATGGAAGAGTACAAGGCGCGAGACTGTATAATGCAGTGAACCATGCAGTAGATGATGGACTATGGTTAACAGTACAAATATGAGAGAGTTCTCTCATGAACTATAACAAATGTATAATACCAATACATGGTGTTAATAATAGGGGGTGTATGGAAAAAATATACCAAATGTAAGCTATGGACCATAGTAGTAGTTATATTTTGTTGATTTTCTTTCATAATCTGTAACAAATGTCCCACAACAATGCAAGGTGTTGGTGGAGGGATGATGTATGGGAATTCTGCATGTTATGCATGACTGTTATGTAAGCTCACAACTTCTCTAATAAAAAAATTCTTTAAAAGAGACAAATAAATAAAGAAGGTTACCATAAGGAAGGATGCATATCTAAATGTATAGATTTTCCAAACTGTAGGCAGTATCTAGTACACCTACTAGACTTTGTTATTTACATATATTTTTCTTTTGAGTTTTTAGTTAATGGAAATGCTGTAACTTCAGAAGGAAAGGCTACAGATCATATCTGTAGTTGCATTGCTGGATTTAAAGAAAATAAAGTGACTTAGCTAAAATAATGAAGATACTTCTTACCATTGATGTCACCACCAAGGCTGGAGAAAATCCCATTGTGAGATAGAAAAAGAGCTCAACCACCTTATACCTACAGGAACAAAAATGCAATTAATTTAATTTATATATTTCTATAACACTGAAACCATTTCCATACCAGTTTTTCCTTTTCTCTTTTGAAAAAGAAATGTAAACTCTTAACTACTCAAATGAAACATATTTGTCCAGTAGGAGATCATAACGCCTCTAACTAAAATACTGTAGCTGAGTAACAGTGGACTGGCATTTCTTTCAACAATTGAAAAGGCATTACACTCAACAGGAATGTTTTCTGCCCAAAGTAGTTAATGTTGAATCCAGTCCACCTTGCATTTTCCCCCTTCAAATCCCAGAGTCTTTGCCTTCATTGCCATTCCAAATCAGAGGTACAAGAAACTGAAAATATGAAGATGGACAGGGATACAACTTGGGACCTAGTTTATCAATGGCAAAGAAATAACAGTCCTAATGAACAAAGGGCATGCATTTTTGTTTGTCTCTTTATTCTGTATCTGCACAAATTCCAATTTGTAGGCTACAGAAAGTTTGATTGTATTGAAATTAAACTTACATTTCTGCCTAAACAGATTATAAGCTCCTCAAAGGCAGAGACCAAATTTTATTTTTGTGCGTATTTGCAGGGCTTAGAATAGTACTGGAATATTTTAAGTACTCCCTAATGTCTGCAAACCAAGTGGCCAAGGGTGACACGTATACCTCGTTCTTGGTGTTTTATACTCAAAGACTACTGTGTAGTAATCAAACTAGGGAAATGGGGAAGAATGGGCCTACATGTTTGGTTTATACCAGAAGGCCTGGGATAGTAGAAAAGATAGTGGTCTTACTTTGCTTTCTATTTTAGCCAAGGATATAAATCAGGGATTTGTACCCCAAGAAGGAAACTGCTCTCTTAGATTTATATATTCTGCACATCACTACCAAAATTGCTAATTATGGCAAAAAGGTACTAAAGTGAATTTAAAAGTCAGAGAGTAGTCCAAACTACCATTTTCTTCTGAAACAGGAAAACAGTTTTAATATTTTGTGATAAACAGAAATTTTGTTCAATTCATTTTGCCAACCACAATAGATAGATTTAATAAACTGTATACCTGATGACAATGATTTCATGCTTGTAAGTTTCTCAAGTTTAGGCATATGAGGTAATGGAAAGAGTCATGGAATGGGAATTATGACATTTGGGTCCCAATTCCAGATGAGTCACTAGTTCAATGCATGTCCTGAATGTCCTCATTTTTTAAACATGAAGCTGGAATAGAAGACCTTGAAGGTTTCCTTCAGAGTCAAGATGTAAATTTTAATGTTTTTCTTTTTATATTGCTCAGTATGACTATGAGCTATGATTAATGGGTTCAAATTGTACCCCAAAGTTAGGATATTCAGAGTTTAAATGCTCTTCCAAACATGCCCTTTCTCAGGGAATTCTAGTTTGGAACACCTTCTAAGTTCCTGTCTAGGCAATTGTTACACTTGACACTTAATATCTATTATCTTTGGTCCTTGGAGCAACCTTGAAAAACGGTTATTTTTTTTCACGCAATAACTGAATCTCAGAGGTTAAGTCTAGTCAGTTGGAAACAAGGTCCAACTGACGCCAGAATGACTGGCGACATTGCCTCTTAACTACATCATTCCACATGTGCCATTCATTTCCTTCCATAAGCAATCTGTCTACCAATAATGAATATCAAATGCCTTTGAAAATTTATTAAAAATAATATATATTTTATTTATGTATTTCTATTACTTTGAAGTACAAATTAAAAGTGAATTGTGCTGTAATGTAGATAAAATTTAGGCAGTTAATTTTTAAAATTTAAGTGTAAATTATTTTCTCTTACTTTTCATGGTAGAGAAATACATAAATGGTTCCTCCAGCTGCCATGAGCCAGATAAACCAACGCATATGAGATGCCAGGGGTCCAAGTTCACGGAGATTTAACCTGAAAATGTAAACGTGACAACAAAGAACAGAGGTGATAAATGAAGGGAATTCACAGAACTTGTATTTTCCTCTAGTCATTGAAAACTGGGAAAGCAAGTGCTAGGATAAGACTCGGAGGAAAAGGCACTCTATACGTGAGGAGGTATTTGGCAATTTGACAAAATTAATACTCAAAGAAAAAACTGCCACCCAATTGTGAAGGCTTAGAATTAGTTCCAACATGGTTTAAAAGCAGAATCAGCTAAAAGCAGACATGTAGAAGTGAGTGCCAGCACACCCATGATGCTTGACTGCTTATTAGGCAACCTGTATTAAAGGCTGCTGGTCTTACTTCTGACAATGTGCTTGGGAGCAGACTGCTTACAAAGCTTAAACAGAACTCTGAACAAAATCCTGAGCTGGGATCACATACACACAGTAGACACCTAATACACTGGCCAAGTATCTCCATTACCAATCTCTCTGCCAAGAGAGAACAGGAGAAAATTTATCGCAAACATACATGCTGGAAGACATTTTGTTCAAATTTCACCATGGACTGTTGTGAAGCCTGAATTTTAAAATGCTGCAAATTCATCTGTCCTAATTTTGTATTAAGAATAAATATGAGGGAAAGCAAAGGTTGTCCTGATTGGCTGTAACTACAAAATTAACATTTTCAAGAAGAAAAGGCATCCCCTGCTTATTAAGACTACATATAAACAAATCGACCTTGGACAGCATTTAATTTTTCAAAACTTTAGCTACTTTAGATTGAGGTATACTTCACCATAGTCTTTAAGTGGTCTCGTTCCAATGTGAGGCAGACCTATAATTTAGTAACAGGTGTTAGATAGACAGACCCTACTTTTTATTCCAACAGATAATTAGGTTTCTTTTGAATGATTGATGCAGCATTAACCAGAATCTGGGAGCTGACTCTGTTTCTAATGATGGCATAATATGAACTTCTGAGTGTTTAAAACTGGACCAGGTCTTGAGAGAGGAAAGCTACCGTTTCTATAATTATGGGCTTTAAAACAACAAAAGATTTTCTTTGATCTGTACCAAAAGAGCAGCAGGATCAAGGAATTGAACAGAACACTAGATATCTTAAATAGCTAAATGATTTGGTTAATTCTCTTACTCACATAGCTAAAGAAAAATGAGAAAAGCACTTGGTATATAGCAGTTGCTGGGCCATGAAATGAATTGAAAACAGTATAAATTTCAAAAGGGAGCTTGCTTTCCTCATATATATTTACAGCATTTCTATTGGAACAATTCAACATCTAAGTATTCCAAACAGCAGCATGGTATACAGAGTATGGAAGGCAAATGGTACATATTTCAAAAGTAAGCATGCAACCTATATACAAGTTCACAGTACTTCCTCTTGAACAATGTGATGTCCAGATGTGCATTCTAAATAACAGCAATATTCTCCCCTTCAAATTTGCAATCTGACCCAAATAAATCAAATGGGGGAGGGGAGTGGGATTGTACGTGTGTGTGTGTGTGTGTGTGTGTGTGTCTGTGTGAGGGTGCATGGGGGCTGGAGGGAGGGATAGGATGAAGGGAAAGAGGACTGAGGAATGCTAAACATGATAAAAACATTATTTTCAAAATATAAAGATTGTATCTTACCACGGAGCATAAGAAGCAGCAATGAAGAAATAGATAACCATTCTATCACACATGTGAAAACAATGCTCCACTGTCCTAGTGGAAAAATTAACAAAATAACTTAGATTAATGTTTCAGAAGACTTTCGGACTAGGAGGTAAGGGTTATCAGTCTACGATGTTGCCATTTCCATTCTTGTTCTAGTTTCTCATGGCATTTATATCTTGGCCTTCATAGTCACAAAGCTTTTTAAATGTATTGTCAGAACAATACGAGGTTATATTTAAGATTTCAGATATAATAGATACTTTCACCATGTAGGAGACACATGGACTGAACCTCACAATGGTCAGCAACTCTGAATAGCTTCAAAAAATCAAACCAAAAAATTGTCTTTTCTGATGTTATCCATTCCTTTCAGATCCCACCAATCTAACAGAAAACAGAAATTCCGTGAAGGCAGACCACCCCTCAACCCCACAGCAGTGCGGGGCACAGAGTCCAGATGCTCGGTCAACACTCCCTAAACTGAAGGCACACTTTTCACATCCATTCCATTTAGAATGCCTTTAGAGAAGTTTTTACTTTAAATATCCTAGTGTAGGGAAGCGGCTGTGGCTCAATCAGTAGGGCTCCCGTTTACCATATGGGAGGCCCGGGGTTCGGTTCCCGGGGCCTCCTGGTGAAGGCAAGCCCGCCCGCACGGCGTGGTTAGCTGACCCAGTG
Source organism: Tolypeutes matacus (assembly GCA_026826555.1). NCBI lineage: Eukaryota > Metazoa > Chordata > Mammalia > Cingulata > Chlamyphoridae > Tolypeutes > Tolypeutes matacus. The sequence goes on from JAKSZT010054055.1 coordinate 9,123,137, forward strand.
AGCACAAGCAGCAAGGGGGGGATAAATGAATAAATAAATAAAATCTTAAAAAATAAATAAATAAATAAATAAATAAATAAATAAATAAATAAATATCTTAGTGTAGACAGTAAAGGAAATTCAGAAACTAATTTAGGAACAACAATAACAAAAACAATAAAAAAACGGTGCATTTGCTGCAAGAGGGTAGCCAGCTGGATTTCTAATCAAGTTCCTCCTTTCATAATTGAAAAGCCAGGAAGTGTACAAAGCTCTTGGCTCACTGAGGTCTAGTCATGAAATGCACTCGTCAGGATTTGCCCTTTAGTGAAGTAATTTTAAAGTAGGAGTGCATAGCATCGCTTCAAATTCATTCTCAGCGCCCAAGTTATGATTTGGTAGAACACTAGTGTTAGACCTTGCCTCACCACACACACAGTGTCCACCAAAGTAGAATGATGACAACTTGTATTAGTCAAGAAGTGAAAAACAAAACCTCTGGGAGGAAGAATGGTTTTCAAGGCCACTAGTCAGAAGCTATAGCTGAACTCCAATTAATAATTTAGGTCAGAGGTCACAAGAGCAAACACTAGGTCAATGCTTCTCAAACTTGACTGCACGTTAGAATCACCCCAGGAGCTTATAATATACAGTACTAGACACTAGTCCAGAAGATTCCAACTTAGAAGGGCTGGAAGATGGAATGGAGAGAAGAGGGGAATCTTTTTTTTTCCTTTTTAGCCCTTGGGTGTTTGGGGGACCTTTCTAAGCCTGCTTTCTACATTGCTGTGCACTGTGTTATGGCAGGTAAAGTCAGACCTGTCATCTTATCCAAGATTGCCACCCACCTCTCTGACCTCACTTTCCTCACAAGTAAGACAGAATCTCTATTGTAGAGTATGTGTGAACACTGGATGAGATAATGTAGGCCAAGTGTTTAGCACAGAACCTAGCACATAGTAGGTATCAATAAACTATTTCCCTCCTTTTTTTAAAATAAGGCTATTCTTAGATATTAAAAAAAATTAATGCAGACCAAAATAATCTATACGTGGCTTATGATTCTAGCAGTGCTATTCCAGGTTCAGGAGAGTCTAGGTTGTATCACACTTTCCTCTCTAATCTCTGGCAGAAAGGCCCTGAATACTGAAATCGATGTCCACAACTCTTTATTGATTCAGAAATCCAGACATCAAATCCAAGGCAGCCAAGGTAACCACAAGTGCCTGATTGTGCCAAGAAGATAATGAAGTGCCCTGCTTCCAGGCTAGCCTCTGGGAATCCTGAGGAGCCAGACAGGTACTTCTGTGGCTCTTGTATAAGCGTTTCCCAGAGTGCCCTCATGAGTGCTTTTATTTTATGTCCTGGGAACTGTCACCTTATAGATGACAGTAACAGACTGCAACTTTAGGTAATACATGAAGGGTATGGTGCGAAGAACACAAGACTGGGAGTCAGAGGTCCTGGGATCAGCTTCTAATGGTTTCACTCACTAGGGCAAGCCAGGCCACATCTCTGAGTCTCAATTTTCCCAAGTGAAAACTAAGGGGTGTGATCTCTAAGGATACCTCCAGTTCTAAATTCTATGATTCCACATGTGAGGAAATCAGTAATCATCTCATAAATCCCAAATCCTGCTCTTAAATGAAGCGTATCTTTCTAGTAATAGATTGTTTGAATAGTTTGAGACAATTTTGGACATTCTGCAAAACCAAAAGGTATATTCTAATGTTATTTTTAAATCACTCTTAGTCTGCTCTGAATTCTTTTTTTAAAAATTTTTTTAGGAGGTACGAGGGATTGAATCCAGGACCTCATACATGGGAAGGAGGCACTCAACCACTGAGCTACACCTGCTCCCCTGAATCTTCCTTTTTTGAGAAGAAATTTTGCCCTTTTGAGTTGTGCAGAATCTATTTCACAAGCCACCCAATTCCACCTAAGTGATGTGCTGCTTCCTTTGTGTTCTTCCCAAATTAACCCTTTACTCAGAAGAGGAATGCTTTTATGTTCTTCTCCTTGGGAGGTTGAGGGCCACAGTACTGTTCGCACTGTGCCTGAGAGCCAACAGTGGCAAAATGCTAATTCTGAAAGCTGAACTTTGCAACACAATAAACCTAAGCGGTAGTATACTTCCTATACCAGAGTATTAAAGTACTTTGGAATTTTCAAAGCTTTTTCACCTGCATTATCTTATTCAGCTATCATAACAACTGTGTGAGTCAGGCATTATTATTCTCATTTTACTGATGAAGGTTCCATGAGGTCGAGTGACTTACCCAAGGTCCCAGCTAAGTGGCAGGGCCAGGAAAACCTAGATTACTGATTTCAAGTTCAAAGAACGTTTTCACTACTCTACAGCTCCCTCGCTCTTGGAGCATCCTTAGAATGCTTAATACCATTGGAAAATAGATCTCAAGATTTTATGCTGTGATTCCTGGGAAACCAATGCAGTTTTGTTTGTGGTTACTTAGCAATGGCTGGCCTTCTTAGATGCATATAGAGATCCTCAAACCCTGTCTAATCCAAAGAAAATGTCCTGAATACAGGGATAGCATTATAGTCTCCAAGATAGGAAAATGTCATTGCTTTGCTTCACGTGACCAAACAACCCATTATAGGAGACTAAGAGACATGTGAGTCAACTATTCTGATCTGTTGAAATAGCAATGTCATTCTCTGTACCTTAAGTGGCTCTTTTTCCATGAAACAATGTGAAATACAGTGGATACGATGAAGAGGGCACAGAGGCCCATTCCATAAATCCATGCTGTTATCTTTTCCCAGCAGTCATCAGATAGCCGATGGAGGAGGGCACTGCCCACAATGGCTGGAACAATGAGGAACTGAGAGAAAGGTAAAGAAAATTAAGTACCCCGGATTTTACTGAATTGAGACCTTTGCTAAAAACACATAGGTTTACCAGGGTCAATTTTAGAAACAGAATTTTAAAACAAACATTTGTCTCTCCTGGGTAATCATGAGGGACAGATGAGGTTGCCAGTTGCTGCACTGGAAACAGGTACTGCTGCTCAGTGGCAGGAATTGTGCCAACCAATGGGACACAAAGAAGCTGCAAAGGATGCACCATTACTCAACTGTTGAAAAACAGATGCTCTTTATCCTAATTTCATTAAATAAGGACACACTTCATCCTATTCTCTAATCTGATTTAAAGTACTTAAAATATTGAAATGGCAAGCATATACCCAGATTTCCTGAGGAGGTTCTGACTTATAAATATTATGTCCTGTTGCCCCCATGAGCTACTGAAATTTCAATAATTCAGCAAGGGCACCAATTTGGGAGGCTACTGAAGAATTGAAGGGTTTTTGGCTTATTTTGTTTAAACAGCAGCTTTCATGTAAATAAGAGTAATCCACTCCCAACGTCCATCTAGTCAAAAAACTTTAAGAGACCAGACTTGGAAAAAGAGAATTTTGCTTTCAGTAACATATCATACTCCATACAGACACCAATTTCAGTGTCTGGCCATATGAGTAAAACATTTAACAATAATAGAAATTCTCAGGGGAAATACATTTCTTGATATTAAAGTAAACTTATCTGGTAAAGAATGGAAACGTTAGCAATTTCATCATCTCTTTTTCTTTTCCCAACACGTATTTTTGCCCTCTTGCAACAGAACAGTAAAACACCTGGATAAAATCAGCATGAACTTTCAAACACTGACATTTTCATTGGACCAGGGCAAAATGAGAAGATTAAAGACAATAAGTTTTTCATAAAACAGAATTTACTTGATTTAAATGAATGTCCTTTATGTCCTATTTTGAGAATGTGTCCTCTTTACTGTTTTCATGTTAAACTATCCTCTCTTTAATAAAATGATGTTGAGGAAAGCTTTTTTTTTGTCTTGTTTTAGAAATTTTACTCCAAAACTCTGGGATATAGTTAATAAGATAACATTTTCCCTTCCAAAAAATTAATGTGGCAGTTTCATCAGTTTTTCCTTAGCTTCAGTTTGTGCAATTGTCCCTTAGCTTGTAATATATCCAAAAGATATAAGGATTATTCATATTCATCTTCAGCAAATATTATTCCTAAATGTGAGCTGTGCATCTAAATAACCACAACATTATATTTAAATGGCCCACATTTACTATTATTGTTTTGGTCAATAGTATGGAAACTACCAGGGCACTGTTCCTGTAACTTTCATCATGGTTTTGCAGTTGTAAGTGGAGAAAATAAAGAAACAGACCACATGAACTAAATGTTACATAAAAATTTATATCCCTTATATCCTAATCCTGCCTTAGACTTTAAAAAAAAAAAATCTTATTTTCTTAGGCACCTGTGGAGAAAATTATCTTCAGAACTAATTTTACCTTTAGTTCTGTTCAATTCATTGAAGGTTTAGTTAAGAATAAAAGATGGATGCCCAGGCAGGTATAGCAGAAAATCAAATTAGACCATGCTTTTTTAAAAACCAAGTGTGGGCTCTAAACACATTTTGACCCTCTGGTGCTGTGAAGGTCACTTTACATGGGCATGTCATTAAGACAGAGACAGAAGTCAGCTCAAGTCCTGAAAATTCCACTAAATCCTTCCTGGGTCCATGGGTTCCAGTGAGACTATCTCCACCAAAAGAGAATCCTGAGAACTTCATTATTTAAAGCCTTTAATGGAATCCAGGGCAGGCTTGTCAGGGAGATTTTTTTTTTAAAAGAAAAAAGTTTTAGCAGGGCTCAAGCATATTGTTTACTTAAATAAAAATCTTTTTTAGCACCTGAGGAAAAAGGGCATTCAGTGATAAATTAGCAGAATGTTTCACTATATTACCAAGTAATATCTGAATTTTGTTATTACAATACACAAAACAAATGCTTCATAAAGTTTGATTTGTGCTAAGTAATGAACAAATGACATTATCTGATTAGATTATAAGTGATCCACAAAAAACTAATTTATCTAGGGTTCACTGGGCTTCATGGTTTCTTTACAGAAAACATTGTGACTATTACACTTCTGGGGGAGGGACTTAAAGAAATGCAAAGGCACAACATGAATTCAGGCAAATTTTCATCTGAACAACCTATGAATGTAACCTACATACTATACATACTGTACTAACACTGTTTAAAATAACTAAACTAGCTCTCTAAACACTCTTCACTAAGGGAGTAAATTGGTCTCCTCCTTCATTTCTTGTTTTCAGACTCTACACCGGTCACCATTTTTCCTTCATAAGTCTCACTAAATGCAACTTTCAAGGGAATAATGAAACCATAGAGAAAAGAAAATCTATAATGATATAAGAAAATACTTATAATATATTAACAAGAAAACTATGAAAATACATACATATTCACACACACCATAATCACAAAAAAAGGAATACACCAAAGTGTTAATAATTTATTTCTAAGTAGATTGTTTTTAATATACTTTTTGGTATTTCTAAGATTTTTATAATGAGCATGTCTTGTTTTTATAAACAAGAAAAAAATTAAGAATTTAGGGGCCAATTCAACTTTTCTTTGACAATATGGAATAATATCTGCTCTGAGAAGCAATGGTGACTCGGGGGTAGGAGTGGGTGTGGCTACCTGTTTCAGGGGATCACTTAGTTAAAAAAAAAACCACCTCTTTCACAAATTGTGAACTCTCCTTGCTGGGTGAACACAGTAGATTGTCTTGAGAAGGTGATTCGCTTCATTCCAGGAGTAACAGTCTTTATCAATTGGCTTCTTTGGTTTTCCTATAACAAGGGTACTTACTATTATTATTCTATTAAAGAAGATCTTGTTAGAGAACACAAGTCCAGGACAAAGCTGACTGCAGGTCAGAGCACTCAAAGTACTCTACTTGCTCACAGTTTCTGGTGATATGACCTGGCACTAATAACTTGGTAGGTAAGGTCACAGAGATGGGTAAATCCAACCAATCATGTTAAGGGTACTAAAGATAACTACCTCTTCCTTCTATCAAAGCCCTTTGGGTGAGATGGAAATGGCAGAAAACTTGTACTCACTGCATGTGTGTAACAGTTAGCAGCATGTTCATAGCAAGTTGGTTTGTAACGGCCATTGGCTGGGGCCCGATGGTTCATGAACCTGTAGAAACAAAAAGGCATCATGTGAGAAGAGCTCAAAGAGTGTGAAGAACAATGGGGAAGTTTGCCAATGGTTGCTTGGCCTATTGTAAATGAAGAGGTGCCTGCTGGAAATGCCTAGCTATAGGAACAAAACCAAAACCACTAAAAATGTATAAACTGGGGCCACAGCAATGGTCCCAAAGCAAATGCCCTAGTTTACTGGATTAAGTGTTCATTCAGCTCATTCAAAAGAAAAACCTACCAACTAACTAACTGAACCAAGAAAAACAAAAAGAGAAACCACATCCACTTCCCTCAACTGACACCCTCCACACTAAAAAAAGGGTGGGGGGGAGGGAAGGCACAACCAATTGTTAATAGTAAATCGAGGGAATTTTTCTGAACTTTACAAATGTGGGTCATTGTCATTAAGTGAAAGAGATATAATGGAAGTGAAAGTCTTCTATTTTATTTCTCAGAATGTGTAATGCAAAATGTGTAATCCATTTACAAAATGTAGATCTCTGAATCCTATATCCCACCATCAGCAGGTCTGACCAACTAGTTTCTCTATATTGCATTACCTATTCCAGCACCAGACAGCTTTAATAAATGACATGTGGCTACCTCCAGGCCACCTGAAACAGGAGGTATATTTTCACCTGCATTCTTCCTGAATTAAAAAGAGTTCACTTCAGAAACCATACACATGACTAGTATCTGATACTTTAGCTATAAAATTCAGATATATACACAAAGGTGTATGTATCTAAAGGTCGAAATCTGTTACACATATGGGAAGCGGCTGTGGCTCAATCAGTAGGGCTCCCGTTTACCATATGGGAGGTCCCGGGTTCGGTTCCCGGGGCCTCCTGGTGAAGGCAAGCCCGCCCGCACGGCGTGGTTAGCTGACCCAGCGAGCACAAGCAGCAAGGGGGGGATAAATGAATAAATAAATAAAAAAAAAAAAAAGAAATCTGTTACACATAGACACATAGTCATATTCCACACTTCCCTTTGGGCCAACCTGACAACCAGCAGTACAGTGAAAAGTGCACCACAGAACCTGAAGAGACCGACAGCACTCTTCCATTAGTACGTGGGTGCGCACTCACAACCCACTCAAGGTTTCAAAAGGGATTCTGGTTTGGTCTGGCTGTTGTCTGGAAGAAAGGTGATATAAACTCAGGAGGAGACAAAAATAACTGCCTGAATATAAGAAGCAGCAGACGCAGAGAATCAAACGAAGGAGAAAGAGCCCTGACAGCTTCGTGTCTCAGAGGCCCATCTGCCTCTGAGTCTGCAAGGTGTCAAAAGGCTTTTTACAATAAACTATCCTATTGCTCAAGCTGGTTGAAGGTGGGTTTTTGTTATTTGCCTCTAAGGAGTTCTTACTGGTCACATCTTACTAATTCAGACTATGAAAAGTGGTAACAGGTGGAACCAAATGGCAGAGCTAGGTTGCCAAAAACTGGCTAATATGCATGGTTAAGCCATTCGAAACAGTGCCAAGTTTTTGAGCAAAAGACTAGTCAACAGTCTTTCTGAAGTAAGAAGGGCCTGTCTTCCTTAGGTAAAATAAGTAAAAATAAAATGGCAGTCCCTGTTAACCCAGTACAGATAGCTCAGGTGGAAAATCCACTGGGCAATGGATTTGGAACAGTGGTGGTATTTCACCTGAACCACCAATGGGTTAGCTTTCTAACTATAAGTGCAAAATATGTACTTATTGAATTGAATTCACAAATGGTTTGGAAACTGTTAAAGGAAAATGTACAGTTAGCTGCTTCAGAATTTATTCCATCTATTCTCTCATGTTGATGAATAATTTCAAGTCTCATCCCTTGTCCCCTGATAATCCTTTAAATAATTTTACTAATTTCCTAAGGGACAAGAGTGTTGCTATACAGCTCTTATTAGTAGAAAGGAAAATAATTACACTCTTGGGAAGAATGCTTTAAAAGCGTTCCAAGCATTCAACAATTTACAACATCATTACCCTGAGACATAACAACAGAGCTATAAGTAGCATATTCTATTAGGAATTTTAAAGGGTAAAGAGCAAGGCTCCAAGATGATTGAGGTTGGATTCAATTGAGAGCGCTCTGTGTAGGCAGCAGTAAATAGGGTTTGTCTACCCACCGCTAGGCTGCAGACTAAAAGAGCAACTTATATCTCTGGCAGCCCAATCTAAAAATAGCCAGGCCATTACACAGCAACAGGGATAGACTTTCACATTTTCTCTTAAAAGCAAAGGGGCTAGGTGGCCGTGTATGTGACAGCTTAGTAACAGCTCACCTGGAATAACTTTGGTTAAAAATAAAGTCAGAAGTTGTAGAGAAAAATAGCCCATCCATGATGCCTTCAGGTAGTCTCATGATGGACAGGGCAAGATTAGGGCAACAAGGAAAGGTAAGAGTATCCATCCCAGGAGCAAGTCACTGCCTGAGGCTCAGGGGGACAGACAGCATAATTGTTCTGCGGCAAATTTTATAGTACACGTTTTCCATTTCTCTCTGACCTGACAGGGTGCAATCAAGCTTCTTCCAAAGCCTTCTGAAGAAATCACTCCTATGACCTAAATGGAAAAGCAGATGTAAAACGCAAATGAACTCCCACACACTGAGTCTATTCTTTACCCCCCAAAAAGAAAGAGAACGTTGTCAAGTGTTACAGAAAACAGCACTCATTTATGGAAGATAAATGGTTACCCACTGGTATCCTAATGGTTACCCAGTGCTCCAGCAGGGTATCCAGCATGCTTTTAGGAGGCTGGCAGTGGGGAACGTGATTTAGTCCTGGGTACAGGGACCACACTTAAGAAGGCCAGTAGTTAAGTTCACTCAGCCTCTCACTTTCTCGTTCAGCCTCCCTTACCTCCTTCTTGCTCAGTGTCCTTACGCTACCCCGGCCCCCACCATGACGGAACTTCGAAAACTATGGCGCAAATGGAAAAATGCGAAGGGACCCAGGGAAACCCCTTACCATACTTTAAATTTGGCCCAAAACACTGCTGAAAGTGAATCTGCAACCTACCAGCTGATTTCAGATCAAATTTCAGAAATGGTCCTCGATTCCTGTATGTCCCTCACTCTCCAAATCAAGTACTGTCAATGCTACCTTCAAAACATATTCCACGTCGGTCCACCTCTGTACAGTTCCACAAGTGCTACCTTTAATCAAGATACCAACATCTCTGATCTGTAAAAATACAAAGTCTCTTCATTGGTCTCCCTGCTTGTCCTCATACAGACTCTCTTCTAAGTAGTTTCAATAGTCTATTAAAACCTGATCACATCACATACACCCAACCCCAGTTTAAAAACCTGCCCCTGGCTTCCCCAAACACTTAGGATACCACCCAACTTCTGCACTGCCCACAATTCCCATGTGGTCTGGCCCTTAGGACTTCTCCCACCTCAGCGTGCCACTTTCCCTTCTCTCTCGCTCCAGCCACACTGCCTCCTTTCTGCTCTTCAAACATACAGAGGTCTTGTCTGCCTCGGTGTGTATGCATTTTCTGTTTATTTCTGCCTGGAACATTCTTTTCCAGAAGGCTTAGCTCTTCTCATCCTTCAAGCTCAGCTCAAATGTCACCTCCTTAGAGAGATTTTGTTGGCCACCCTACCTAAAGTATCACTTCAGCCCTTAGTACCCCATTTGGGCACTTATCAAAATCAGCAAAACTCTGGCAAATCAAAAGCCTTGTTTGTTGTTGTTGTTTTTTCATCTTCTCCCACTGTAATGTGAATTCCCTGAGGACTGTCTTGTTCAACTCTTCATTTCCAACCCCAGGCACAGTGCTTAGCTTATTAATGGTGCCTAATAAATAATTGTTGAATAAACAGAAAGACATTCCAGCTGCTGCTAAACTATTTTACCTTAGAGCGATATTCCATAGTCAATAGTTTCACGAGGGATTTAGCAGGTTCTGTGTGTAACAGAGAGAAACAAGCAGTCTGAAAGCCAAAAGAACCCTGCGCCTCAAGAAACAAAAATTCTTAAGGGCCAAGACACTGGACATTCTAAGACCCCTTCTATATCACTTCATGGTACAACATAAGCTGGCCCCTGCCCACAGCACCTTACTGCCCAGCATATTTAGCTCCTTAGTATGATATTTGCCAGAAGTGGTGATAGTGGTGGTAGAGATCCTGACTTAATTATTAAATAAAGGAGAAGGCATATATAAGATCGAAAACCCCATGTCGATGATTCAATGCTCTGCTCTGTGAACATGCAAAAAAGGATATCTTTTAGGCAGGCCCTGAAAGATATCCTAATGATTTAGAATAAGGTACTTTCCCACATAATCAATTTTGAAGCTGAAAAGTGGTCCCAAAATTGGGACTAAGGAAAAGGGCATCGTTTCCCTTGGATTTTCTAATACAAGGCTGGAGAAATGAATGAGTACCAACAAGAAGATAAAGTAGAAGCTCTGTAGATCTTGAACCTCTACATGGTACACTTAGATGTTATGGTGTGGGCCAGGAGATAAGGAGAAAGGAGTGAGCTGGCAGCATGGGTGGTAGAAAGATATACATGAGCGCAAACCTTTGGGCTTGCCCCTTCCTAGCTGTGTGACAAGTGAATTCCTTTATTTTCTAACCCTGTTTGCTCTCCTATAAAATGGGTACACAATTTGTGTCTTCAAGGGTTACATTTGAGGGTGAAATAAGTAATATACAAGCACCCACACAGTGCCTGGCACAGACAGGCACTCAATAAACGTTAGCAGTTATTATCACCAGCTGGAGATGGTGTGATGAGGGAAGAGTGACTGTGAGTGAGTAAGTTAGTGTGTGGATGCTATGGGGAGACTCAAGTACAGAAGGGGGTAAAGTGAGACAGCTCAGATATGCTCTCTGGGTTCCAGTGGAATTTTTTGCTTCCTAACCTTTTTGAGAAGGCCTGCCTGCATAAAGATCCCCACTTAGGAGGGTGGGCTAGGTTTCCTTAACTTTCTCCTCCTCTTCCTCAGCAGAACCAGCACAACTCTGGAAATTGATCCAAAGCCTCAAGAACCACCAAGACTCCATTACGGACAAACCAGCAAGGTATTGAGAGTTTTCTTGCAGCTTAGGCATAGCTACAAATTTTGGCCTAATGAAATGCTTTTACTGAAATGCTCCTTAATCCAAGTACTGATACATTTGTCAAGAGAAGGAGCACACCCATTTAAAGAAAATGTGTTCCTCCCTCCAGTCCTTTGCAATCTACCCACCTGTAACTATCCTGGATACTCCAAAGGATGTATATATAATGAACACAGCTTTAAAAAGTGCAGAATAGTACTCAGTGTTTTGACGTGTTATATTACTTATTTGCAGGCCTTATTCCCAACTTCAAATTAATCCTTAAGAAAAAATCTTTCTAATCTACCTCATAATAGAGAAACAGGAAATTATGAGATTACACAGGCTTCAAAGAAAATCAGGCCTCGATGTCAACAAGAAAGGCATTGTTAAACACTCATTGGGTGGAATATTGTGCAGCCATGGAGAAAATTACAAAGTCTGTGCCATACCATAAGAAAATGCCTGCCTGTATCTATTATTTTTGTGTATTTGTCATTTTTAAGTGAATAAAGCCATCATGCAAAATTACATTAAAACTGTGCTAATAAGGACTGGATGGATAAATGTCCAGCATAAAGAAGATAGTTCAATCAGCTGAGATAATAGGGTCAGAAATGAAGATTGTTTTTTTTTTTTCATTTCTTTTAATGTTCGTGCATAAATAAAAGAGGCTCTTTTTTTTCCTTTTTAGAGAAGACGTTAAAGGGATAGGAAAGAAATACAAACACTTCTTCAAATAGGGAAGGTGTAATTTCACAGAATATTGTCACTATTCTCTGAAAACAGGAAGAGCACAGATGTGCAGAGAAGTAAAACCAAATCAAACAAACCGCATATACAGGTCTGCATTGAATGCACGTCAATTCTCCCCTAAAGCCCCTCCAGTCTTCATTTGGACGTCAGGTTCTGAAGGGGCAATATTCAGAAGTCAGTCTAAGTTTTCAAACCGATTGCCCTCCTGAAGGAACAGTCCACGCAATTCTTCCTAAGCATTGCCTTTTTTTTTTTTTTTTTTTTTTTTTACGCTCCTCCTTCACACTTTGGGACTGGGGGAAGAATGAGAGAAATATACCAGGTGAATGGGCAGGTAGAAAAGAATGGGGGAGTGGGAGTGAAAAAATGTGCAATTCAAAAAATTTGAAATAAAAAGCAGCGCTTAAAAAAATCAGCAACAATAACTTTCTTGAAAGATTTCATGCATTCCTTTTCTTCTTTCAAATTCCCCCTGTCACTTCACACTGAGCTAGCCTACCGGTGAAGGTCTGGGAATGGGGGCAGCTGCCGGATTCAGACAAAGGGTCTGAATCCACAAAGGGTCTGAGTTACCACAAACACAGGAGAGATGAACTTTCACCCACTTAAACGAAAAAGAACCGGCCAGAGCTTCCTCTCGGGGCCATGGACCAGCCTACAACCATTGCTAGACAGCAGAGCTCGGAGGTCCGGGAACAAGGCCATACAGTGCCTCCCATGCTCGCGTTCCCACCAGCTCTCCAGTGAATGAGCAGCCGGCCAGTCTTCCGGTGGCGCCTCTTCGGTTCCTCCTGGTTCCTACCACACAGGCGGCTCAACAGCAGGTCTTACCAGCCGAACGCTAGCTGGCTGGCCCCTTGACAGTGCCCCAAATAGCACGGATTTGGGACCCGAAGCCCGAGGACCAACAAGGCCCCGACGCAGTCTGCCAAGGCTAAGCAGGAGCGGTGTGCCTCAGTTTCCCCACTGCTAGGGCCGACCACAGGCAAAGCACCTGAAACGCCCAGCACCCCCGCTCTACAGCAAATCTCGCTGCTGGGCGCAGCAGCTGCCCAGCCCCGCGTTCCGCACGCCGTGGGAGCCCCCCACTCTGGGGTAAGAAGGTGAAGGCCAAAGCCCGGGTCGGAGGACCTGAGGGCGGCGCCTGCGCCTGGGGTTCGCGTCCTCAGAGGGAACAAGAGCCCTGCCTGGATGGGGGTCGGGAGGGCGAAGCGAGGTGAGCAATGGGATCCCAGAGAAAGGAGGGCAGGGTCGGCGTCCAAGGTCTGGGAATCCATCCGAGGTCTACAGATCGCGAAGAAGGACCCGGGTCAGGCACGCGATCTCGGTCCTCAGAGGAAGGAGATTGCCCAGGGAGAGCAGTGCGGGGAATCCCGCGGGATCTGGCCCCAGGCCAAGGCATGGGACCCACGGGTGGATGGATCCAGGTGAGGCGTCAGGACCAGCGCGGGGGCTGGCGGGATCTAGGGACCAGCTCCGGGAACGGGCTGCGGGGCGGGGCGGGGGCGCCATCCTCTCACCGCTGGAATCGATTCTTGAACCGCATTGAGCCTCCGCTCCTCCTCGGGGGCCGGGGAGCTCCGTCTCTTCAGCGCCGGCTGCCGGGCGCGCGGCCCTCATGGGCTTGAGCTGCTCCAGGCGCCGCCCGCGTACCCGGCGGAGTCGCTCAGCGGGACACCGCAAGAGCGGGCCAGCTCAGGGGTCTGGCCAGGGCCGGGGACAGACCCACGGCTGGGGGCGGGAGGGAGGCCGCTTAAACAGCCCGGACGCCTCCCGCCTCCCAGGCTCCTCCGCCCCCGGGCGCCCGCGTCCCGCCCCGGAGCCCGGCTCCACCCCCGCGCGCTCCGCCCGCCTGCGTGCTCCCGCGGCCGCCAGCGCGTCCCCGCGCCGGGCGGCCAATCAGCGCCCCGAGCGGCGCGGCGGCCACGCTGCCATTCATTCCAGCAGGGCTCGGGCGGGGGGGGCGGGGCCTCGCGGCGGAGGAGGCGGGGCGTGCGCGTCTAGAAGTGGTGGAGTTGGGGCGTCGAAAGAGACCCGAGAGAGGAAGGGAAATTGAAAAGGAGGAGGTGGGCCAGGGACCTTAGAAGCAGTTGTGAAGGAAGTAGCAAACGAGGACCCCTGTCTGCGTTCTAGTCCCGGCTCTGTGTCATTCACTCATTCTTCATCATTCTTTTCTCAATCCTTCCATTCATTTATACCGTCATCATTTTGAAGACCATTTCTGGGTAGGATATTGTGCGAGTGTCGAGGCCAGATCAAAAGTCCTTTCCTTGTCTGTTTTATGAGGAGACTGAGATCACTAAGACATCACCTTCTATGAGATTTCAGTGAGAACCACAAAGAGGGGAATCCTCCACGGGGATCCTTTAATGTTATCCTCCTATTTATTTTTTATTCAAACAGCGGGAAGCTTCCGAATAAACCAAAAAGACTTGAGTCGGAGTCCTCTCGCTAAACATCCTGAACTCGGAGGGCTTGCTGTTCAGAGGACAGCGAATGAATAAGTGATTTAGTGAGGCTTTCCCTCACCATTCCTGGAATTTTCCTGCGCTACCCTCTAGGTATCCTGTCTGCATCTATTCCCTCTATACCTCAAACTTGATACTTTCAAGGGGCACCTTAGCATTTGAAAGCTGAGGACTGCTTTCACCCATAATTCTAGTTGCCTTTAACACCTTCCAAGTGCCAGGAACTAGAGGGGTGCTTTCCAAGGTTATTGAATTAATCTTAAGAACTGCATCAGAAAGGCATTATCTTAGTCCTTTTTCTCTAAGGAAGCAGAGGCATTTTAGAGAATAAGTAGTTGGCCAAAGGCAAAACTAAGCTTCAAACCTATCTTCATCTAATGCTAAAATCCTAGCTCCTTTTAGTACAATAGACTGCCTCCCTATGTTTTAAAGAGGTGCATTTCTCTTAGAAAACTTCTTCCCCACCGCACCCCCCAGGAAGTCAGGAAAGTGAGCAGGGATTGAAAGGCTACGAATCTGCTATGTCAAGACCCTGGGCTAAGTGAATTAGTTGTAAGAGGGGGATAGTACTAAGGAAACAGCTAATAAAGACAGATGAAAAATAGCAATATAAGATAACATAAGAAGAGTTTTTAAAAAAATGAACCAAATCACATCCTATTAATGTGCAAAGTGGGGCTAATTAGGGCAGAGGCTGCTGGATAGAAAGAAGTCTGGAGATGGACATGAGACAGCCTTTCACACAGGGAGAATGTCTTGAACAAAGAAAAGAAATGTTGATGGGAGGGGAATTTTGAGGAGCCACCTAGTTTAGAAACATCAATGTAAATGATATTTACCCAAGGGGAAAAATGTGTGAGATAAAATGATATTAGATTGGCTAGAATAAAACACCCTAACCTACATTGGTCTCTTCCACAGAAAAGTAGGAAGATTAACTGCAAGTGGCATGTTTAAGCAGTATGATCATAAATTTAAATCGGCCTCATTCTTGGTGAACCCCCTCCTCCACAGTAAAATCAAGCCTAAAAGAATAAAAATAAAACACAAGAAGCCACTTTGAATAAAAAATGACAAACACCTTGTATGTTTGCAAAAAACAGGTACTTGATTCAACTCAGCAATTAGTGTTGTGGGAAGGAAAAAAATAGATTTTTTTTGCATTAGTGGGATATGACATTTTTGTTGAGCTTAGAGATACAGTTCTTCTTTCTGCAAAATTGCAGAAGTGTATTTGCATGGGCACTGCCTGTGCCTAGAAGAAAGAATTTGCAAGGGAGTAGACAACAACTGCAGAGCAGACTCTTAGGAAAACACCTGCTCTACTTGCTGAGGAAGCCAGAGCTCTTGGGCAGGCTGCTGACCACAGTAGGAAGCCCGTGGGATCTGTTCCCTGGGACTGTGAAAGTAGGCGCCAAGCAGCTCTACTCCAGTCTTTGCTTCCAGACTCTCAGGGAAGGATGACTGAATCTCTGATCTCAGACTGTCTGTTACTAGCTTTTAATCTGCCTCTTGCAAATATGACAGGGTAAAGCAATGATTTAAATGCTAATGATTGCTTTCTGTCAGGCGGCAGCCATCAGGGTAAGCCGAGATGGGTGCTTACAAATACATCCAGGAGCTATGGAGGAAGAAGCAGTCCGATGTGATGCGCTTTCTTTTGAGGATCCGCTGCTGGCAGTACCGCCAGCTCTCTGCGCTCCACAGGGCCCCCCGCCCCACCAGGCTGGATAAAGCGCGCAGGCTGGGATACAAGGCCAAGCACGGTTATGTCATCTACAGGATTCGAGTGCGCCGTGGTGGCCGCAAACGCCCGGTTCCTAAGGGTGCAACCTATGGCAAGCCTGTCCATCATGGTGTTAACCAGCTGAAGTTTGCTCGAAGCCTTCAGTCTGTTGCTGAGGAGCGAGCTGGACGGCACTGTGGGGCCCTGAGAATCCTGAATTCTTACTGGGTTGGTGAAGATTCCACATACAAATTCTTTGAGGTTATTCTCATTGATCCATTCCATAAAGCTATCAGAAGAAATCCTGACACCCAATGGATCACCAAGCCAGTCCACAAGCACAGGGAGATGCGTGGGCTGACGTCTGCGGGCCGCAAGAGCCGTGGCCTTGGAAAGGGCCACAAGTTCCACCACACTATTGGTGGTTCTCGCCGTGCAGCTTGGAGAAGGCGCAATACTCTCCAGCTCCACCGTTACCGCTAATATATAAGTAATGTTTGTAAAGTTCATACCTAATAAACAATTTAGGACAAAAAAAAAAAAAAAAAAAAAAAATGCAAATGATCCCAGTCTGTTCCCTATCCTGAAAAAGAGGGGAAAATGTCTTTCTACTTAGTCTTCTGTGCACATTCCCTGACTTTGAAGAGTGCCTGTCTCTGCCCTTCCCAGTTCCTGGACTTTCAAATGGGATAATGGGGATAAAAATACAGATCCAGAGAGAAAGGGAAGGACTTAGGCAGAAGGGCTATATTTAGTTGCATGATGAAGAGGCGAGAAAGAAAAAAATATTCCATAATCTGAGGAATGTCGGTAAAGTTGTTGTGTGAAGTGGGGAGGTATTAGACAAAGTGGGAGGTTTTGTAGAATTGTGGAATATGAGAGGAGTGAAGAAGACGAATGAAAATTTTGCTGGTAGTATGGGTGGGATATCTGTATTAGTTTCCTGTGGCTTATGTGACAATTTAACACAAACTTGGTAGATTAAAAGAATAGATATTTATTCTCTTACAGTTCTGGAGGCCAGAAGTCTGAAATCAGTCTTACTGGGTCAAAAGCAAGTTGGTAGAACTATGCTCCCTTCAAAGACACTAGGGGAGAATCCATTCCTTGCCCCATCCAGTTTCTGGTGGCTACCCACATTCCTTGACTTGTGGTCACATCACTCCAATCTTGAAGCATCTTCATATTATCTTCTCTTCTGTGTGTAGTCAAGAATCCCTTTGTCTTCCTCTTATAAGGATATGTGGGATTGCATTTAGGGCTCACCTTGATAATCCAAGTTAATTTCCCCATTTAAATTCTTTAACTTCATCATATCTCCAAGACCCTGTTTCCATATAAGGTAACATTCACAGAATCCAGGATTTGGATGTGGATATCTTTTGAGGGACCATTTTTCAGCTTACCACAATACCCTTTAATGTTTTCCAACAAGTAAAATATGACTTTTACTTTTGAATATTTGTGTTCCTTTGAAAGTGACTTCTTTCAGAGACCAGACCACATGAAAGGGAGCTGTACAATGGTTCCATAGGTCCGACTTCTTGAGAGCTGTGGCAGTTTGAGACTATATGTACCCAGAAAATCTTGGTCTTAAAACTGGTCCATTCCTGTGGGCATGAACTATTGTAGGTGGGATCTTATGATAAGGTTACTTCAGTTAAGGGTCTTTTGTTTAGATTACTTCAATTTCAATTAAGGTGTGGCCCAGGGTGGGTCTTAATCCTCTTATTGGAGTCCTTTAAAATAGAAATGAATAAAGAGAGAGAGCAAGAGAGAAAGCCAAAAAGAAAGCTGTGGAACAATGAGGCTGGAAGCAATGAAACCTGGAACAGAAGGGCAAGACCAGCAGACACTGCTGTATGCCTTGCCATGTGACAGAGGAGTCACCAGCAGCCAAGTCTTCAGGAAGAAAGTATTGCTTTGATGGTGCCTTGATTTGGAAATTTTCATGGCCTCAGGCCTGTAAGCTTGTAAACTAGTAAATTCCTATCGTTAAAAGCTGGTATATAGGGGGCGGATGGGGCTCAAACGGTTGGGCGCCCATCTGCCATATGGAGGGACCTGGGTTCAATCCCCGGGACCTCCCGGTAAAATAAAAAATATATATATAAAAAAGGAAAAAAAAAAAAAAGCTGGTATATGGCATTTCAGCAGCCTACCAGACTAAAATGAATGCCTAACATGGGTCTGAAACTTTTACATCCATTATCTCATTTTATTCTTTTTTTTTTTTTTTTTTACCGGGAGGTACCGGGGATCGAACCCCAGTCTCTCCATATGGTAGACGGACGCCGAACCTTTTGAGCCACATCCATTTCCCCTCATTTTATTCTTAAAACCATCTGGTGAGGTAGGTATCATCATGTCTATTTTATAGATTAACTGGTGAAAGCTCGAGAGGTTTTGTGAGTTCCTTAAATTTGAAAATGTAAATTAAAAACTCTAGGCTGGAGACCAGGTTTTCAGACTCTGAGCCCAGTGCTTTCCCCTCCATGCCTCATTACAGTGTATTACTCATGTCATTCCTCACTTCACTGAGCTGTATTCTATTCTCAGTGGGTAATCAATAGATGACATTCTATTGGTTGTTGTGGTGTTTTCCTCTTCCCAATAAAGAACACTATCTGAATGTAGGACACTCATGATATTTTTAAAGTCCCTGCTGAGGAGAGGACAGAGGATTGCTGCAGCTCTCCCTTCAAAAGAAGGTTTGGAAGGTGATGATGGGAATGCCACTGAATGCAGAAAGAACCCTGAAAGACCAACATAGAAACAAAACAAATGTTGATGGCAGTCTTTCTCAAAAGAGGCCTCAGAGGCCACAAGATTACTCAGACAGGGAGCAGGTATAGCTCAAGTGTTGAGTGCCTGATTTCCATGCACAAGGTCCCGGGTTTGATTCCCGGTACCTCCTAAAAATGAACGAACGAAAATACCAACTCTCATTGAGGAGCAGATGTAGCTCAGTGGTTGAGTGCTTGCTTCCCGTGTATGAGGTCCTGGGTTCATTCCTTAAAAAAAAAAATAAGGATTACTCAGAGCCCTTCACATTGGTTACTGGGTTACGGTTCTGTATGGAACTTCAGCCATAAAGAATAAAGAATTATTTTTAACAAAATGCAAATACCCCTGAATTGGGATTAGTTAGCCATCTGTCTGGAAGCTTCTTTCTTCATTAGGTGATGGTAATAGGAAACCAGTGGGGATGGTCAACCTGGGAGGTTTTTAATTCTGCCAAAGTCAACCATGAACTAAAAAGATTTGAGAGATTCTTTGGGTCTTGTGATCTCAGCTATTCTGTTTGTTCATGACAAATAAGAAGTAGGAGCACAGAGGAGGGCTAACTTCACTTGAAGAGAAAAAAGCAGAGTGCGTATGAATGCCCATGAAGGCCCAGAAACTTTCACACACTGAAAGATGCTGCTCCAATACTTTGGCTGCTCTCGTAGAGTCAATTCAGATCATCAACTTATTTGTAATCCAGATGCAACTGGGCCTCCTGACAATCCAGATGTAAGCCCTTGCACCTGCCTTACAGCTTTCTTATACTAGGAAGAAACACAACCCTATACAATTCTAAAAGCACAGAAGAGTAAGTCCAATTGATACTAGTTTCCCATGGACATGGAATTACATTGCACATCACTCTTGAACATCTTTGTTTTTCTGAAGTTCCTATTCCCTTGGGCTAATACCAGATTTCTTTCTCCCAAACAACCTTATTTTCTCACCCAACTTTTCTTTTCCATACTAGTAGGGAATCTCCCTTCACCCACCAGAGAATCATATCTGTACATTTTCCCATGCAAAGAAACTTGATCTTTCTCTTTTGATTTCTACTATTTGCATCCCAAACAATCATGCTGCTAAGCCAGACAAAGGGTTTTCTTGGGTATGTACCTTCTTTAGAAGATACAAGAAGAAAAGCATTTGAAAATAACTAATAATTTATTATTTTTCTCTATCATACATTTATTCAATAAACATGTACTGAAAGCCTCATGAGCATGTTGGTACTATAAACAAACTTGTATAAGATGTCCTGTCCTCAAGGAACTTCCAGGCAGTGGGAGAGAAAAACAACTGCCCATAAAGCACTCTTTAGTGTATTAAGTGCTGTGATGGAATATTGCTCAGAGTGCTTTAGAGGCACATAATTGAGGTCTCTAAATGATCTGGGGGAGGGGTCTTTCAAGAGGTGGTGACACTGGGACTTAGTACCCAGTAATTAGAAGGTAGAGAGTAAGTTAGGCAAAGAAAGTAAAGAAGTTGAAATCTAAAGTAGAGAGAGTGCAGCATATGCAAAAACACGATGTGTTTGAGGACCTATAATTCTACATGATGCAAGTGAAAGGCATTTGTGGAGAAGTGTAATAGATGAGGATGGAGGGATAGAAGGGGGCAGATTAAAGAAAGGACTGATGGGCTAACTCATTTTCAAGTTTATACTGAAAGCAGCAAAGAGTCACTGGGGAAACAGGAAGATGAGCTTTGTACTTGGAAAGTTCTTTTTGGCAGTTGTATGGATAATGGATTAGAGGGGTGTGGGTGGGATTGTCGATTGCCTATATCAGCTCTAATCAGTAGAACTTTCAATGATGATAGAAATGGTCTTTACCTGTGCTGTCTTGTAAGGTCGCTGCTAGTCACTTGTGGCAACTAAGCAATTGAAATGTGGCTAATTCATCTAAGGAAATGAATTTTAAATTGTATTTAATTTTAATAAATTTGAATTTAAACAGCCACATGTGACTAGTGGCTACCATATTGGGTAGCACAGCTCTATATTCTTCTCCCCTTTATCTGTACTAACAGAACCCCAATTTTTTAGCTGGGCACATGGCTGCCCTGAATAGAGTATATTTTCCAGCCTTAAAGGAAAAAGTATGCTGTTCCCATACTCTTTTCCTTACCTCCACTGGCTGAAATGTGGACCTGGAGGGGAGGCACTGGAGCATATTACCATGCCAGATAAACTCTCAAGCATGGCAGAGCAGTGAGAGAGAAGGAGTCTGGGCCCCACAGGACTTTGTGGTCCAGAGCACTATGCCAGCTTGAACTTTTCAGCAATGAAAGAAAGAAATTTTCTACCTCATTGATAACACTCTTATTTTGGGTTTCTGTCACATATAGTTCATCCTAACAAATATTGTGAGTGAAGCTGGAAGTAGAATGACCAGCTAAAATTGATTGCATCCTACAATATGGATGACCCTTGAAGAAAGACACCATGTTAAGTGAAATAAACCAGATGCAAAAGGGCAAACATTGTATGATTTCACTTATATGAAATAATTAGAATATGCAAATTCATAGTCAGAACTTAGAATACAGGGGCTGAGGTGGGACTAGAATTATGCTTAATTGGTACAGAATTTCTGTTTAGGGTGATGGAAAAGTTTTGGTAATGGATGGTGATGATGTAGCACAACATTGTGAATATAATTTACACCACTGAATTATATATTTGAAAGTGGTTAAAATGGGAAATTTTAGGTTGTATATGTTACCAGAATAAAAAATTTTAAAAAACCATAGAATTGTACAACAAAGAGTGAACCCTAATGTAAACTCTGTACTATAGTTAATAGCATAATTATAATAATATTGTTTAATCAATTGTAAGAAAGTATAACACTAATGCAAAATAGTAATAATGGGGAAAACTTGGAGGTATATTGGAACTCTGTACTTTCTGCATAATTTTTCTGTAAACCTGCTCTAATAAAAAAATGATTGCATACATGGTCCTGGCTGAGATCTAAGAATGGAGGAAAAAATATCCAAAAGTATATTATCAAGACATGATAAAACTGGAATATAGATTGTAAGCTTTTTATCAAAGTTAAATTTCTTGAACCTGATAACTGTACTTAAGGTGGTTACATAAGTGAATATCCTTGTTCTTAGAAAATGTACACAGAAGTATTAAGTGTTTTCAAATGTTTAGATAATAAATAGATGATAGATAGATAGATAGATATAGACAGATATAGAATAAGACGGCAAATGTGGGCAAATGTTAAAAGTTGGCGGATCTGAGTTTCTGAGTGGAGGGTATGTTGGAGGTCTCTTTATGGATTTTGTATTATTTTTGCAATTGTACATAAGTTTGAAATCATTCCAAAATAAAATGTTATAAAAAAACAAAACTGATTGCAATAATACAGCCAAGAAGTGATGATGGCCAGAGCTAAGGCAATATTAATGGTAGTGGGCTAACCTGACAGAGGTGAAGCAGTTCTTTATATAAAGCCTAAATCTGTGAAAACTCTTTAGAGGCAGGGGAGAGTACAATGTCATCCATGACTGCTTCTGTGAGCATTATGTTTAGCCCACAAGAGAGCACCGTTTTAAAAATAGAAATCAAATGAGCAAAGAGAAACCAAAATAGGACACATGTTCTCCTCCATACCAGCTCAGATTTGCTGCAATTTAGGTATAATTAAATCGATGCAGTACCCTGACCTATTCAGAAACTGGGAAATCATTTTATTTTGGAAGGGAAGAGCTAACATACAAAGGCTAGAATAATTTAAATACATATTTTGTGCCTATAGATCACCAATTCCATGTCAACAAAAACTTTACAAGGACAAATCTTAAAAGATGTCTTAATAAAAAAATAAGATTCATTTTTAACTGCAGCAGGTCCAATTGCTTGCCAACAATTTGCTAAGACTCACTGATATTTTAAGTAAGTTAAACAAGTTTCCTATCCTTTTTTTTTTTTTTTAAATAATAACCTATCCTTTTTTTATACTTAAAATTTGCTCTGAAAGCCCTTCCTTCACACACACTTAAGATACAGAAAAATTCTGACTGGATACAGTTTGACTATAAGGGATTTTATAGTATTTTGAATGAATAAATGCCTGACTTTTTATTAAGCATTAGTTACTATGTCAGGCACTTTTGAAGGCATAGTAGACCAAGTCCATTCATCTAACAATTACTGTGACCTAGACTTTCTCATCCTTACCTTGAAGATGAGGAAAGAGATCCTCCAAGAGATTACCCCGCCCAATACCACATTTGCATTTCATTAGGATTTGAGTCATAGAATTACATAATTACTGAGATGTTGAAAACGTTAGAGTTCATCTTGTTCAGTCTTCTCATTTTACGGGAGGATTCTAAGGACTGGGGGTTTTAAATGCTATATATATAGATATTTTGTAAGAGTCAGAAATAGCCCCCAGATTTAGCAAATAAAAATAAACCATGCCCAGATAAATCTGAATTTCAGATATACAACAAATAATGTTTGGTGTATGTCCCATGCAATATTCAATGTTTGTTCATGTTTATCTGAAATACACATTTTACTGAATATCCTGTATTTTATCTGTCATCCCTGCCCCAGGGCTTCTACCTCCAAGGATCCTTCCCATGTCATAGCTTAATAAAACAAGCAAACAACTATTCCATAATTTGTTTATAGGAAATTCTGGTCATGTCTGCATCAGGTTAACATTTACAGCTACAAGATAGGAAAACTATGATTTTGTGAGTTTATGGTTTTGATGAGATACTAAACCTTTCTGAATTGGAAGAAAACCCCACAATAAGTAATATTTATGAGGGAGTCATGGCTCATTTATAAAATAAACCCATCAAAATAAAATAAAATTAAAAAACTCTATCTTGTAAACTTAAATGTATCAGAG
Source organism: Tolypeutes matacus (assembly GCA_026826555.1). Taxonomy (NCBI): domain Eukaryota; kingdom Metazoa; phylum Chordata; class Mammalia; order Cingulata; family Chlamyphoridae; genus Tolypeutes; species Tolypeutes matacus. Next base: position 9,146,875 of record JAKSZT010054055.1, read on the forward strand.
ACTCACACAGTCAGATGTACTCTCAAACTGGTATCTATCTGGCACATCTCTTTATTGCCAGGTAAATTGTCCCCAACGGATCAATTAAGCCTGGATTACTGCAACCATTGTTGGGGGCCCAAATGTATTGAGAAGGTAAGATTTGGCAAAGCAGAGAAACTTGAGAAGACGAGGCCAGTACAATGGAGAACCAGCCCAGGGGATTGTTTTTGCTGATAAGTAAACAGAGCCGTGGAAAAATAGATCTGTCCTACTGATAGAGACTGGTGCCTGTGAGAACAAAGGAATGTGGGTGTTTTCTGTCAATACCTGTGACTTTGTAAACAGAGACACGCGTGAGGGAAATGCCACAGTCATGAAACAACCTTTTTCTTTACTGACTGGCGTGGTACCACTGATAAAAGCGATGGTTCACACACAAGCCCTAAGGGGGGCTATGTTTACAAAAACTGCTCCAGATTTGCATAGCCTTTGACTCTTTCCTAGTCGAGCCCTGGTCACAGCTCTTTACTGTAGTGCTTTTGTGATTGCCTTCTCCCATCATCCATTTTATAAAAAATGAAGCTATTGAGTTTCAAATAGGTTAAGAACAAGTTCAAGGTTGCACCATGAACAGGGCAGAGCTAGAACTCCCAACAAGGTCTTCTGACACTAAATAATACTTTCCATTGTGTGGGAGTCTTCAGAGTTGGAGCTGACCTGGATTGAGAGCCATGCAATGGGTGTGACATCTGTGTCCACAGGCTGAATATTAGATCTGAAGACAAAGGCTTTAGCAAGTTCACACAAGTTCTTTCATTGAAAGAAAGCCCTGTAGATTTAGCTCAAGCGAAGGGCAGTTTATCATCATCAATGGGGAGCTCAAAATCCTAAGGCAGGAAAGACAATTTTGCCAAGCTGCCAGGAAATGAGGCTGTTCTCTGTATGGCCACGCAATCTTTTTGTTTCTCTCTTTGCTCCTCCTCCTCCTCTTGTTTTTCCCTCCATGTATTGACTTCCTTTGCCTACTCTCTGGCTTGTCATGACACTCAAATGGGTGCCCCATCTTTGGAGTTTTCAGGACATTTCACCTTGACCTGCCCTGCCCTTGGAAAATAGTTCAGCACAGTGGTAAAGAGAAGAGGTGCTGAAGATAGATTGCTTGAATTTCATTCCTGATTTAACATGTAACTTTTCTGTGTTCCAGTTTCCTCATCTGTAAATAGGGGCCAATTGCTATTGGCCCAATTTCATAGGGTGTTGTAAGGAGTAAATGAGATACGTCCTTAAGCACAATGACTGGCATGTAGTACATGCTCAATAAATACTACTGTTATTATTATTATAGCAATTCTGGTGTTCATAGCTCCTGGGTTGAGCATTTCCATGTCCCAACTCCAAATTCTTAGGTGAGAGAGTCATTGGCTGAGCTTGTCATGTCTTCACCAAGCCATAGGTTACTAGGCTTTATGCGGATTGGTTGCCTTGGCCCAATAGACTCCAGCTGGAAGGTGGAGTGTGGTGGAACAAACACTCTGACTTGTTGGCAGCTTCAACAGAGGTTGGGGGAGGGAGAGCAGCTCTTTTATAAGTGGCTTGGGTGTGGTTAGCACCAGAAAGTTGTCTAAAACTAAGTGTGTGCAAGAATTTGTTCTCAGACATTAAATATCTAATATTAATAAGTGCTTGCAGTCACTGGGTTAGAGCCATCTACTCTTTCTTGCCCCATGTGGTAGATTGAATCACTTCCCCAACAGAGACATGTTCAAATCCTAATCCTGGTCCTGTGGGTGTGAATTCATTTATAAATGGAATCTCTGAAGACCCTATTAAGATGAGGCCAAATTGAAACAGGGTGGGCCTTAATCTAGTATGACTGTGTCCTTATAAGCAGAGGAAATTTGGACATTGAAGTACAAGCCACAGGAGGAGTCAGAAAGAAACAGGTGGCCATGTGATGGAGGCAGAGACTGATTGCCAGCAAGCTCCACCAGAATGCTATGGACTTCGTAGAAGGCAAGGGATGCCGATGCCTTAATCTTGGACTTCTAGCCTCCAAACTGTAAGACAATAAATTCCTGTTGTCTTAGCTAGTTTGTGGTATTTTGTTATAGAAGCCTTGGCAAATTAAGATACCCACTTGGGCTACATAGGGTGCTTTTCCAAATCTCCATGACAATAATATACTTACATACATCCCAGATATTCACCTACCCAGCCCACATTTACCAAATGCCTACTGTGAATAAGGCACCAGGGCTTGCTCTGTGTATATTTTATAGGTGGCGATGGTGGGCTGGGGTCAGAAGAAAGAGATATAAACACGAATAAGGAAAATTCCCTACCTTTCAAGGCACTTAAAATTGGATGGGATTTTACAAAATAACTCTAAACCAAGAGAGCATGTGGTATTCAAGGCATTCAATGTTAGGGCAGCACAGAGAGGATACATAAATTCTATCTGCTAGGGTTTTAAAGAAAGGTTCATGGAAAAGGTCATTTGGCCTGGACTGTAAAGATGAGTGAAGATTATATTGCAGATTGGGTAAATGTGATGAGTACATTTTAGAGATGAGAAGGTAGGGAACCTATTAACCAGTAAGTGTTCCGGTTTGGTTAGGGTACAGTTTATTTAGCTGATGCAGAAGAGTGTGTATGAGTGTAGAAAAGCTGGCATTAGATCATGAAGGACTTTGATGCCAAGCTAAAGAAGTGGTACTTAATTTTATAAACAAGTGGAATCTATAAAAAAGAGAAGTAATGAGATATCCACTATCTAATTTGGGTTTTGCTTTGTGTTCTTATTTTGTTGGCTGTATACATTATAAAAGTATATCCACCTAGGTGCAGCTTTCTTTTTTTTAAAGATTTTATTTATTTATTCATTTATCCCCCCCTTGCTGCTAGTGCTCGCTGGGTCAGCTAACCACGCCGTGCGGGCAGGCTTGCCTTCACCAGGAGGCCCCGGGTTCGGTTCCATATGGTAAACGGGAGCCCTACTGATTGAGCCACAGCCGCTTCCCATAGGTGCAGCTTTCTTCCAGCTTCTAGAAGGCAGGGATTACACAATAATTACTAACATAGCACTCATCTTTGTACCTTCCAGGTGCTATTCTAAGTACTCAGCATATATTATTTCCTCGTAATAACCCTACGAGTAGACACCATCATCCTCATTTTACCAATGATGAGACTTAGCCCTGAGTGGAAAGCATACTATTTAAGGTCACCACCTAGAAATTGGTAAAGCTGATATTTGAACCCAAGCATGCTGCTATGCCACATTGCCTCCCTCTAGCTATGAAATCTTTTTGCAACATCTAATCCAGTTCAGAAAACAACTCTGGAATTTAAGGATTATAGTTTATTGCAAGCTATGCAGGAGATGATGCTTTTAATAATCATAATGAAGTAAGATGGGGTAGCTTCACCATCTGGATATGAGGGGAAAATGGCAACCTTGACCCAGACTCAGGATATGGAAGAAGATTCTCCCTCAATCAAAGACCAGGGAGCAATTCTCTAAAGGACCTCACGTCCTGAAAAACTTATGCAGTAACTCGTTCCTTTTTTGCATGAAGCTTACACTTTCAATCCAAAATAATGACTAGAAGCACAGGTGTTTTCTTAGAATTACAGAAGAATTTTTCACTGCTGTTAAATTCAATCCCTCACTCTGCATCCAAGTCTTAGATTCCTCACTACCTCATGGTCTTCTGTCTCAGCAGTTCTCAGCCCATTTTTTCCACCACCCCTCCCCCATGGGATGGATAATGTTCACATGTGAGATATGTTACCTCTGCTGATGAGATAAGCGCTTGTGGGTTATGTGCAATTCCTGGCAGACTGACTTTGCACCACTCCTTTTTCTTCCACTCAGAGTAAATCAATAATGCAAGTAATTAGGAGGGATACTATTACAGAGACAGCCTTGATTATATTCTAAAGTGTATTTTTAAGTCATTCATTTGAAAAGATTGGTAGTTTAACTATGATTAGCCAAACTTAGTAATGCCCTGCACGTAGCTATTTTTGATAACTAGATTTGCAGATGAAAAGTGCTGGACTCACCTGTGGTTGAAACCCTCCTGGTGACTGGGAGTTCACCATTTCTGATGGAAGCCCATTACAGCTCTGGACAGTTTTTACTGTAAGCAAATTCTTCCTTTTATTCAGTTAACAATACCTCTACCAGCTGGCCACTACAGCACTGGGAAATGCATTTGCCCCATTACAGGTTCCCTCTCGTATTATTGATAGAAAAGCTACTCTAGATGTTCATAAGAATCTTTTAGTCTTTTCCTCCACTTTCATCTCCCTCACTTGGCTGATGACCCTCCCTGGCACAGGCTAAGTGCTCAGAAAGGTTTGCTGGCTAAATATCTACCCCAGTACAAGACAGCTGACAGGATGCCCCAACTTCTAGACCAGGGGTTCTTAACCCTTTTTGTTTCATGACCCCTTTGCTAGTCATGTGAAAACCACTGACCCCTTACTAAGTCCACACTGTACTGTGTATTATTTAATAAATATATCACACCCACACCAACATGTCCCCACAAGAATAAAGTTTTTTTGAATTTCAATTCAAGCTCATGGACCCCTGGTTAAGAACCCCTATTCTAGACTCTATACTGACAAAATCTTGTCCTCCTCTTCTTGTCCCAGTCTTAGAGTAAAGGGCTTATCTCTTCTATGAGGCTTATTCCTCCGCTTGTGCTTTAAATCTAATCCTTTTTGGCTAATTCAGGGATATAAGAAATAATGTCATTCTCTTGGGTAGAACTCTTTCCTCAAAGGATATCATCACTCTGAGCAAATCTTCCATTTTAGAAATCTGAAGAATGATTTTAATCCTTATCAGATAAATTTTGGAGCCTTTCATCCATCTGCCGTGCAGTATTCTCAACTTTAACTGCACATCACAATCTCCTGGGAAGTTTTTTTTTTTTTTTAAATCCTGATGCCCAGATGAATTAAATCAGAATCTCTGGCATGTGGGGCCCAGGAATTAGTATTTTTACAGCTCTCTAGATGATTTCAGGTTGCATCCTTGCTACTTATGGACAAGCAGCAGCTGCTTCATGTGGGAGCTTATTTAAAAATGTAGAATCTCAGGCTTCACCCAGAATTACTGAATCAGGATCTGCATTTTAACAAGAAACCCTGATGAGTCTATGCACATTAAAGTTTGAGAAGCAATGGTTTAGACCAGAGTAGGAATCAGCAAACTAAAGCCTGTAATCCAAATCCAACCCCTTGCCTGTTTTGTTTTGTTTTGTTTTCCTAAATAAAGTTTTATTGACCACAACCATGTCCATTTGGTTACATATTGTCTATGGCTGCTTTCACACCATAATAGCAGAGTTGAATAGTGGCCGCAGACACCTGTGGCCAACAAACCCTAAAATATTTGTTGTCTGGTCCTTTACAGAAAGAGTTTGCTGACTGCTGCTTTAGAGGGTGAAATGTTAGGTCCAGTTAAGAAAACACCTTTGGGCTTGAGCCAAGTGGACAATAAGGTGCATCTGCCCTCTAAGCTGACGGTGTCTCTCAGGAAGATGATTCTTCTGGCACTATGGCCTTTTATATCCACTTTCCAGGGCCATCCTGCCAAAAGAAGCCGGTTGTTTTTGAGTTCCTAATAGAAGTAATTCTGGATAGATTCTCCAGAGGAACAGATGGACTGGTACAGGTCCTCCCTCAGATCATGCCCAGACACAGGCACACACTTATGTCATTTAAATGATGTTGCAGAATCATTTGGCTAATGCAGTATTGCAGAGACTTTACTGGAAAAACAGGATGGCATGAGTTCAGAAAGAAGTGTTCTAGTGCCTCATAACCCAGATGATCTTTTCCATCCTACTTCATCTCAGAGATAAAAAGGTTTCTTCTATTTTTTTTCACTCTCCCTATGGCACTTGATTGTATCTTTTACAAAATGTTTGTCCTTCATGAGAGGAACCATAAATTGAAATCTGGTGCTGTGATGAGGAAGTAATACCTAGCATTGAAAAGTCCAGTGTGCCTATAACAAAGGTTAAAGCAATTCATATTTAATTTGCATTTTAATTTTTAAATTGCCATTCTAGCAAAAAGGCATCAACTGAGTATTCCTAATTCTTACTGCTGTCAGAAAAGAAATGTATGAATCCTCTCTTTAGAAAGGATTGTTCAAGTGGAAATGAGTGAGACAGTACCTCAACTTTTTGTTTTAGTTATAAAAAGCTCTTTTGAACAGAAAAAAATTAACCACTGGCTCCCAGTAAGAAGGTCAGAACTTACTTGGTTTGCTCAGCAGAGGGTTATCTGGAACCAACCTGCTTCAAATGGCATACTTTTGCAAGATAGTTGGCTCAGCCTCTGTTCTTTACTGTTTAATCGTGAAAAAGAAAGAACCTAACCAGCACATGGCAATATTAATCTGTGACCATGTTCCAACTGACACAATATACCACTGCTTCTCAAACTCAACCATACATACAAACCACCTGAGGGTCTTGTTCAATTGCAGATTCTGATTCAATATGCCTGAGATTTTGCTCTTCTAACAGGCTCCCAGATGATACTGATGATCCGAGGACCATGCCTTGAGGAACAAAGGTCTAAGGCAGGTATTGGCAAATGGTGACCTATGGCCAATCCAGCCCATCGCCTGTTTTTGTAAATAAAATTTTACTAGAACACAACCATTCTCATTCATTTACATATTGTCTTCGGTGGCTTTTGGGCTACAAAGGTAGAGTTGAGTAGTTGCAAAGATGATATGGCCTGCAAAGCCTAAAATATTTACTGTCTAGCCATTTATAGAAAACGTTTGCTGCGCTGATTCTCCAAAGTAGTCCAAGTATGGCCTACATCAGCATCATCTGAAGGGTTTGTTACAAACGTCAGTCCCTGCTGTCATACCAGACCTACTCACTAAGACCATTCTGGGAGTGGGCCTGGTAAGCATCACTGTTTAGAAGCTCCTCAGGTGATGCTGATGGACACATCTTGAGGAGCAAGGCCATATCCTGTCTTACTGAGAGAACCAGCCATAGTCATTGACAGGGAGGATGTTTTCCTGGCTCATGGTGCGTTTCTTTAAGGAACTCAAACTTATTTACATGCTTAAACCTGGGTCTTGCTGAGGCCCTTTGAGTGGTGTGTTTCTCTCTTTCCTGCTATCTAAAGTTCTGGGACTTCTGCCAGGGCAGCAAATGTGACTGACTGTAATAGCAGCATCTTATCTGGGTGAAAGGTGGGCTATTAGCATACAAGTGGTGCAGGCTAGGTTTCCCAGAAGCTAACTTTGAGGTGGAAATTCATGTGCAGGAGCTTTGTTTGGGAGTGCTCTTTGGATTGGCAGCTGCAGACTAGGGGGCTGGAGATGGGAGGGGAGAGGAGAGGAGGGCAGGGACTTGTCCTTAAATAGGGTGAGGCAACTGGACTTTGCAGTCCCTGCTCCCACCGTGGTGTGCTCCAAGGAAGGGGCGTGCCCTTGGGCAAGACAGCTCTCTTGCCAAGGCAATACCGAAGAAGGCTGAAAACCGACAGCATTTTTCTGGCAGCAATCCCAGCAGGTGGGCAAAAGAGTCCTTCCTTTATTCCTGAAGGGGATTCTGGGAAGAGCCTCACAAACTCCATTCCACAAGTGTCTTTTTTTTTTTTTTTTTTTTCAATATATAGTGATTACCATTTATTGGACTCCCACCAGATGCCAAGCAATATGCTTGCTTATTTATCCTCATGGTACCCTATGAGGTGGGAATTATCAGCTTAATTTTAAAGATGATGATGTGGAGACTCAGAGAGGTTAAGTAAATTTCCCCAGGGCCGCACAGCAAGCAAATGAACAGGTGGCGATTGGAAACTGGGTTTGCTGACAAAGCTCATGATTTTCCCCTATATCAGCACTTCTCAATGTGTATGCCTTAGAACAGATGGTAATAGGCGTTACATAAAAGAGAGGGAAAAAAACACCAAAGAATGTGGTCAAATAGCTTTTGGAAATCGTACATTAAAGGTCAACTGGTTTCTTTACAGTAGACTTTCTCAGAACATTTACCATGCTAGTGTACATGGTGAATCCCCAGGAGGGGCATTAATATGCGTTACTCCCCCAACATTTAAAAATAGAATTATTTTGTATCAGGAAACATGGACCACGTTTTGGGACATGTTGTATTACCTTAACCTTCCTCCTCTCATTTGTCTTTTCAGGTTTTAGCTCCCGTCTTTGCCAGATGTGTTGGTGAAAACCATTACCCCAATTCGTATAATTTTGTCTTGTCTTCATTTGAACTGATTTCCTGCTTTTATATTGTGAGCTAAATTGTTAGAGTAGGTTCTTTTGCTTTTCCGGGTGTATTATAAGGTTTGGAGTTTTCGCAACTGAGCCCAGCACGTCTCCACAGGGTTCCTCTCGTGCAGCGGTAGAATGAGGAAAGAGAAAGGAGAGTTTTTGCCTTAGCTGGGGGGTGTTCCTAAGGGGCAGGAGGAGAGGCGGTAAGAACGGAACCCGCCACTGGGATGGAGAGTTGTCATTTGGAGAGGTGGTGCCAGGGCTGTGCTAGGATTTTATATACATCACCATTTTATCCTCACTAACCTTATGAGTTAGGAAATGCTTCTCCCATTCCAAGGCAGAGAAAGGAGAGCTGCTGCTCCCCTCCTCTTGCCCCGCCATCCCCCTTTCTTAACAGGGACCCCAACTTCTAAATGGCTACCTCTTGATCTCATATGTAATTTCTCACTGCTTTTCCTTTTCCTTTCTTTTCTCTTTTTTTTTTTTGTTTTTTTTTTGTTTTTTTTTGTTTCCTCAGAGGGACGAACTAACTCTCTGTCTATAATACCATCTGGAACTTGGAATTTACTGAGATTCTTAGATATTCAAAAATCCAAGACAATATGGACCAATACAAGCCTTTCAAAGGAGACATAAGACCTGTGGAAGGGAGCAGAAGGTGTGGGGGAAGCACGAGGTTTCACCTCCTGATTTCAGCATTTCTGTGACATTCTCTCTCTCACTGTCTCTCTCTCTCTTCCTCTCTCTCTTTCTCTCTCAAACCTGGAAAAAAAGGAGTCTATGTCATGGTAATAGTTGCTTTGCTGTCAATGAGGAGATTGAGATCCCATCTCCAGAGAGTGCAGAGGGGAGAGCAACACTCTGACAGTTCTGGCTCCCAATCAACCCAATCAAATTCTAGCACCACCGATTATCAGGAAAATCTCAGTCAAAGTAATCCAGCTCTTTATACATTCTTTTCTTTTCTTTTCTTTTTTTGGTCAAAAATAATAGGCAGATACTCTCCCTAAGGGATTATCTCTATTTTAGCTGTAGGTTTGTAGTAAAAGCTTAAATATAAATGATCTTAACATTCAAGCATCAAACTTAGCAAGTTAGTGAAGAGGATTTCCCTCCTTCCAAAGTATAGTTAGAGATCTCTTCTATAATCTGTGTTCAGGAGTGGGTTTCCAAAGAAGCCAATGAAACATAAACTTGAGGGACCCTCATTTGCATGGGCCCTTTTATGCAAGGTGTACTAGCACTTGGCCATGTGTTTTTATAATACTTGCAAGACTAAGATATATTTCAAGTATAATGGGTTAGGGCTGCTGTTTCCTTTCCCTCCTACTTCTGCCCCATTACACTCCCTTTTGGTACAAGGGCCATGGAGTGGCTGTCAGCATTTTGGGGATCTGGGTAAATGGAAGTTGAGTAGGAATGCATTTTGTTTGGATTTAGTGGGATGTATTATGTGGTTCATGGTCACTTTTATGTATGCTTACGTTATTACTGCCCATCTCAGAGGAGAATTGTCTTCCACAAATACTATCTACCGTGCCAAAGCACTTGATGCTGTGACATGAAGGTGCAGGGTCAGAGATCATATTGCAATTTGAGCATGTCTTATGGAAACGGGTACTTGAGGATTGTGAGGAGTGGAAGAGAAACAAGGTTTGAAATGTATAGAGCCAAGAGCTGGTCTGTATAGCATTCTTCTAAATATTTATTTTACTCAGAATTTAAATACTAATTCTTCATATATATAATATGAAAGAACATGATATAATTCCCCCCTGGTGATTTGAAGCTGTATGTACCCTAGAATTACATGTTCTTCCATCTAATCCACTCTTATGGATGTGAACCCACTCTAAGTAGGACCTTTTGATGAGGTTACTTCAGTTAAGGCATGGCCCACCTCAAAAAGGATGGCTCTTGGGGGACGGATGTGGCTCAAATGGTTGGGTGTTCGTCTCCTATACGGAGGGACCCGGGTTCGATCCCCAGGACCTCCCGGTAAAAATAAATAAATAAATAAATAAATAAAGTACATGTGGGTAATTTTCCAGGATAAACTGCATGTTAGGTCACAAATCAAATCTTAATAAATAAATTGAAAAAAAAAAAAAAGGATGGCTCTTAATCCTTACTGGAGTCCTTTATAAGAGAATGACATCAGACACAGACAGAGAAAACCACAGACAGCAAGAAGGTGAAACGGAACCTGGCAGAGAAGGAAGAGACCAGGAGATGCTGCCATGTACCTTGTCATGTGACAGGAGAACCCAGGATCACTGGCAGCCAGCCCCAGAATGCCATAACCTTTGGGGAGAAATCATCGCCTTGATGATGCCTTGCTTGGGACATTTTCCCAGCCTCAAAACCGCGAGTGAATAAATTCCTATTGAGCCACTTCATGGTATGTGTTTGAGCAGCCTAGGAAACTAAAACACTCCCCAAATTTACATGACACTTCCAAGTAAGAGCTGTGACACTGAAATAAACTTTCTAGGTAATCTATAAGAGAAAAAAATGAATTTTCATCAATCATGTGCCATGAAAGACTGACTTATTTTTCTATTCTCTCTAAAAATATATGTATAAAATTATTGCAATAAAAATGTAAAAAAGATATAGAAATGTGTCAGGCAGGCAATTAATAAAGATGCTAGGTTATTTTTCTGATGTGTGTGATGTTTATAATACTTATCAGCTTAAAACATTAAAAAATGAATTGGGGTTTCCTTTCTCATTCTAAATATATTTTCACTTTAATACTAATTTTGTATTTGTAATTTTGTATTTTTCTCTTAAATACGGTTCCCCAAATGAATAAGCTACAGGCCCCCAAAAAACAGAATCCATTCCTGTGTATAACCCTGTAAGAAACTGCTGCAGAGAGTTACAAGCTGTGGCCTTGGAGTCAGGCCAGACCCAGATTTGAATTCTAGCTCTGTTCTTTATTAGGCCTTACAGAAGTCATTTACCTCTCTCATTTAAAAAATGGGAATAAATGCCTTCCCTGCAGAGGTTGGTTTGAATTAAGTGAGTTACTACATGGTCAGCATCTGCTCTACAGTCCACATGCCATACCTGGTAGTCTCTGCTGTTAGAGTAATAACCATAGACCCCGGCAGAGTGTTCTTGCTTCACTCTTAGACACCTTTGGTTAAAAGAATCGAGTTTTCATGCCCACAGGCACACATTTAAATGTTTCTTTTCTCTTGAAGAGAGGTCTTTCCAAGCAAAGACAGGGGAAAATTGCCTTTAAAAACATGCAGTTCCACATTCTCCTTTACCTTCTCCCTTGCCAAGGATGGAAGTTTCGCAGGGCTTTCTCACATAAGGAATGGAATGTAGCATTTACGCTTTGTTGCCTTTGGTCCAGATTTAGAAATAACGGCTCAGGAAGTCCTGGGCTGAGGACGTCAGCCTCTGAGTAGTACTCTCGTCATCAAACTGGAACAGGAAGGCCTTTTGGCATCCCCACACAAGCTTGGCAATGAGCTAGGCCTCATTTTCCCATGACCACTCTTCTGGTGGCTCAAGGTTGCTGTAAATTTCTTTGGTTTTAAAGTTGATATATATATACCGTATGTATTTTTTAAGCCAACAATAACAGACAACACTGGCAACATTAAATCCCTTCTCAGTACCCTTCCAAAAGAAAGGAGTTCAATCCATTAAAAAACAATTTTTTTTAGTGTTTCTGTAAAATATGGGGGCAAAGTCAATCACAATCCAAAGTGACTTTTGCTCAAAATCTTTTCCTAAGTAAGAAAATGCTGGGAAATCACTCTCTGGGGGTATCTGTGGCTGGGTGGCAGCAAGTGGTTCAGGTTGGCTATCCAGACAGAGGATGGGCACATATATGGGTGTGGGGCTGCCTGTCCTGCTTTGACCCCTTTTCATTGCCCAGTGCCATCAAGATCATCTGCATGGCAGATTGCCTCAAGATTTTCACATGAAATAGAGGGATAATCACAAGCTTGCATGAAACTAGCAGAAATCAAAGTGAGAGCCCAAGTACCATGATTCACAGCCACAGGTTAGAATCAACGTCACCTCCAACCACTCAGAAGCATTTGCCTTGGTTGCTTGCTGACCTTGTTACTGAAAGGCTCTTTGGCTGGGACGATTTTGGAGACTGAACTGATTTTAGTAGAATTCTTGTGCCCTTCACTTAATAATCTGACTATTTTCTTGTCCTGTAAATAATTTAAAGTTTACATACTGAATTCCTTACCATTGGTGGAATGTGAAATTGGGGAAGTGAGACTTGAACTTAGCATGCCAGTCCTGGCCATCTCGGGCCTGAGGGACATACTTGCTATTTAAAGTCACCCAAATATCCCCGTTTGGACCTCCTATCTCAGATCATAAGGGGTTTCTGCACATGGTTACCAGACTGACAGACCCACAGGGTGAAAGGAGGTCAAGGAGCAGCAATGGAGGACACTTTTAAAATAGAATTTTAAAACCTTAGAAGGAAAGTAATTTGCCCAGCTGCAAGAAACTTTCTTTGAAAGCTTCCATAATTGAACCAAACAGAACAGATTGGTTGTGAAGCTGATCATTCTAAGTGCTGGTTACAGCAAGTTTAAGTTGGAAAAGATCTTAGTTTTTATGGCCAAAGTCTTCAATTCCTTCACTTGTGAAAGGTAAAATTATCCCCACTTCGGTCCCTCAGCTGTTAGTTGCAGAGGTGGAAAAAATGTCCAAGTATGCTGAGCCCACTTGGCTCTTCCTCTCCTACTATACTTGGTGTAACCATTTTATCTGAAACCAAATGATTTGATCCCTAAATTAAAAACTGAACAATATTCTGGCCAGACTGAGGTCTTGTCACACAACCTCCTAAGATACAGATTTAGCAATAGAGGTAATTGCATTGATGGATTTTTAAGGGGTATAAAGGGAAGGCTTGAGTTTCCAGGGCTGGGGAAGCACTAAATAATTTGGAATTCAGGTGGCAATTTTCATTCCAAGCTTGCATTATATCTGCTTTTTGCATTTATTTGAAGTGAAATCCTTCACTTCAGACCTGTCAAGAATTGGCCTTGAAATGATCCCATGTTCTCTCCTTGAGAGAGCTGTACTGTATAATTGAATATTTTCAGTAGAAAGACAATGTGATCATAAATGGCAGCTTTCTTCAACCACTGTGTGATCTAAGTTTTCACTTTCCTCATCACTAAATTGGGGCATAACAGTATGTACACCTTAGGGTTGTTGTGAAGATTAAACGAGCTCTTTAGAACAGTGCCTGGCACACAGCAAACACTCAATAAACATTAGCTATTCTTATTACCATGAAATAATACAATACATAATAATCCTTCCTAAGTGGTCCTTTAATTAACATGCCCGGAAACCTGGTGCCAAAGGGAAAGTTAATATCTGTGTGTAATGGTGATAGTGTTAGAAGGGGGACAAACACAATCTTAGATCACCCATTTCCGTTAGATACTGTGGATGATTCAGTATTTAGCATGGTCACATGGAGTTTCTCTTCAGTCAGGTTTGGCAATAAAGTTTCAAAATCTAATTCAATTCACTAGGAATTAAATTTCTAAATATTCCTGTTGGCCAGTTTTGTGCCAAGAACCTGGATGGGAGACAAAGATGAATTTAAGCATTACAATCTAGTGACTTCTCAATAATTATATGATACTGACTAAAGGGAATCATGATATTTACTCTCATTGTCCTTATTTGCAGGCTTTAGGAGCCATATTTATTTTTCTTTTGGTTCTTTAATTATTCTCAAAGTTCAAATGGAGGTGGAACCAGAGGATAACATAGCAGGTGAAGCCATCTAAAAAAGAGACTGATTAGGATGTGGTTAGATAATGTTCAATGAGTGATACGTTAAAATTCTTTCACCGACCAAATTTTCATCTGAAAAACAACCTCAGTTCAGGAAATTAGCTTGGGAAGACATGAGAAGCTACTGTTTGTTCCATTGTAGTTTCTGATTTGTCTGGAGAGCAGTAGTATCACTCTCCAGCTACTGACTTCTTTCTTCATATAATTCATCATATGTCAGAGAGATGGCTTCAGATCCTGGTTCCATCTCATAATGGTTGTGTGCTGTTGGACAATCAGCCTCCAGGTTTCCATATTTTAAAGGGGATGACTTCATAGGGTTGTTGTGAGGATAAGATAACCAGGAAAGGCTATGATACACAATAGGTGCTCAGCTAACGTTATTTTCTTTCTTTCTTTTTCCCTGGTGTGAAAGTTCATACATTTCCTTCAGGGCTGTAGTAAGGCACAGGTGGAAGTGTGGTGAAGACGACAGGATAAATTCTTTTCCTCTTCCTGAAACTCTTCTGAGTCATCTGTTACAATTTCTTTAATTAATAGCTTGGCTCTTCAAATTATTTGTGGGCGTAAGTGTTCCTGAGAGTCTACTGGGGCAGACAGAATGGGGTGGATGACAGGAAAAAGCACCTATTTGGGTATATGTTGCTAGGCTTAAGAACATTTGTTAGCTGAAGGATCTGCTTTTTCCAAAACAGCAATAGGGCTGATTGCAGAGATCATGACCTTGGAAACGTGACCTCCATCTTGCAAAAGCCTCAGGTCTACAGATTTGGGCTATTAGGTCTGGGACATGAAGATTTTTTTTAATCTCATGTCAATTTTTTTCTTCTTTCTAACCAGATGCTTCCCTGCAAATTGCAGTAGGACAGGGCAAAAAAGCCTGTTGTTTTTTTTTCTCATAACTTAGAGGAAATACGCATCTCAAAACATCCTAAGAAAGAACATATATAATCTTGACTTCTTCTTGTGGAATGGAAGTGGATAAGGGCTCCCAAGAGCCAACTACATTAGACCCCTCTCTTTAGGATACCAATGCTCAGACAGATGGGTCTGGCTAGACAGTATCATGCAACAGATTGGTACAGAATAAAAACAAAAACCCTGATCGATCAATGACGAGCTGAGTATGTTCTTTTGTTATTTTACAAATCAGCTGATGTCCAGCTGATTTTCCAGACTTTGCATTGTAAGGGAAGGGGCCAAGATAAGCTTATTAGAGGGCTTCTGGAAGTTTCTGTCTGGGAACAGCAGTGCAACAACCCCATACAAAGTCCTTTACTGGGTGCTGTGAAGGAGAAATGAATGAAACAAGAGTCATGGTGGAATAGGGAAGAGAAGAAGAATGAATACCTGGAGGTAGTGTGCAGGTTTATTTGGGGGTGGGGGTGGTAATTGATATCCAATCTCTGCACTTTGCTTTCTGCTTATAGCCTAGAGAGAGAGGATCAGTCTCTGACTTAGGAGAGTCTCAGGGAAACAAGAGAATGCCACCATAGCACAGATCAGGTGCTTAGGCACTGCAAGAGTCCAGAGAGTTATACTGGAGTGTCTTGTCAGTTCTAACCTACGAGCTACGTCTCTAACCTGCCCACATTTCTCCATCTCTCTTACCAGCGCCTCAATGCTTAAAGTCCCCAGTGGCTTTAATTATCCTTGACTGAGATCTTGCCCTGCCAGGCGCTATTAATCTGATACCTGTACATTCCCCAACCTCATTTCCTATCACTCCCTGTCCGTCACTCACCTCCAGCCTGGGCAGACCTTGTCTGGTCCTGGAGCAGGCCTGGGTCTTCCTGCTTTCAGGCCTTTGCACTTCCTGTTCAGTTTGCTTGGAATGCCCCGCCCCCCCCTTCCCATCATTGACTCATGTTTTACCCCCAAGTTGTAGCTCAAATAGCTCCCAGAGAGGCTTTTATGTGGACATCTAGTTCCTCCACATGGAACTTATTATTCTCTGAGCTATCTTATCTGTTGATTGTCTTTTCTTGCCACTAGAATAAAAATGCTATGAAGATAAGGACCTGGGGAAAGACCCATCATAACTGTCCCTGGAACAATACTTGACACATAGTAGGGATTTAATAAATGTTTGTTGAATGAATGAATTTACCAGTTTTCCTAAACCAGGTTGCCTGAGGAATTACTATGTATGCCTTAGAAAATATATTGAAGTCTCTTTGTATCTTTTTGTGACCTCTTGAATATTCACTATACATATCAAAAGCTCTGAGAAGTTCTAGGGTAGAGGAAACACTTTAATGAAGCTGGCATTCCCCAAGCATATTTGATCACACATCCTTTGGTCAAGGAATATGTCTGAATATCCCTTCCTGCTAATAATTTTGCACAGAACACAGTTTGGGAACTGCTGGTGTCAAGTTCTGTAACAGCTGGATTCGGTTAAACTACCAGTTTGTTTGTTCATAGCCGGTTGGATCCAGGCTGTACACAGGTACGCCAACACATGCGTGTGCGTGCACGCATTTGTGCAGAGCAGAGCAAAGTTGCTAACAGAGCTGGGTTAGCAAGGGTGATGCTGGAAGGAAAACTCAGAAGGATGGAGAAGTAGGAGACCGACTGTGGCCTATGGACCACTCACACTGGAGGAGAAATGGGGCAGAACGAGTTCTGTGCTTCTCAAAGGGACTTTGATCAGGAGCCCAGACAAACCAAGAACGTGCAGTGAACACAGTCCACAGAAGGCTCTGGCTTTGCTGACGGCAAGCGCTCAGCTGACACAGCAGCCATCCCATTCTATTCTGGAAAATATGAGCTTTATCACGGCTCAGCTTACATCCTGTCTCTGGGTGCCCTGAGAGTGACTTGTAAACATTGGCCTTTGCTTTCTAATAAAAATGACTCCATCAGTCCTTGCTATACTTCTTTAGTACTTTTCCCTCCAAATTTTGCCTTTTCTTAAACATATGGTCCAGTCATCATTTTTTAAAGGTCAAATACCCTCAATTTTTAGTTGGTTGTGCAAGGAGGAAAGGTGAGGTGCTCAAGGGCCCAGGTGTCCACAGGCAGGCCTGGGAATGGACGCCTGGCTTCTGACATTCTAGCTGCACTCTCTCCCCGAAGTCCACCACCTGGGCAATTCCTCCGACTATGAGCCCATGTGAGGAGGTTTTCATGCATTTGGGTCACTTCTGTTTCCCATGCTCCCTCTTCCTTCCTTTCACTCTTAAGAGGCCTATAAACCATAGGTCTCTTAGCAAGCTTAGAACTGTTCCAACTAAGATAACTAGCACCCTTGCCTGAGACTGGCTATCGTGTTCTCTAGATGATTTTTGCTTGCTAGTTTTTTAAATGTTGAAGCATATCACACATATCTCAAAGTGCATACATAGTATTAGTGTGCTCAATAGGGTTTTTTTTTTTTTTTTTTAGATTTATTTATTTATTATTTTACTTTTATCCATTTTAAAACCCCCCTTCCATTTTTGTTGTTTTGTGTCCATTCACTGGGCAATTCTCTGTGTCTGTTTCCTGCCCTCTCTTCTCATCCTTCTCCTCCTGTCTTCGATCCTGGGAACCTCCAATGTGGGAGAGAGGCATCCTGCTACCTGCGCCACCTCAGTTCCTGGTTTTTTGGCGCTTCTCATCTTGGCTCTCCCTTGTGTCAATCTTCTGCTACATAATCATCTTGCTGCATGGCTCGGTGGGGCCTGGCACACGCGTGTGGGGCTGACCTGTGCACATTCTATATATTTTTGCTTTTATTTTACCAGGAGGTCCGGAGATTGAACCCAGATCCCTCCATATGGGAGACGGATATCTAACTGGATTTTTGAACTCAATGGATTTTTAGAAGCTGAACCCACTCTTATGATCAGCACCCAGAACAAGAAACAGAACATTACCAGCTCTCCAGAATTCCCCTATCAACTGTCCCTTCTTCCCACGGGGTATAGTCATCCAAAGTATGAATATATTACAAAATATTTATCCATTTTACTGTTAATGGGAAATCCCCAAGTTTCCAGATAGCTGAGTCAAGACTATTTCTGCATGACAGTGGGATGGATCTTCATTGGGCAATATCTGGAGAAACTGGCAGATTTTTCCACTTTTGGGGGTCAGTGGCAGAGCCCCCATATCTGGGAAGTACCTACTGACACAACATCATGGAATTTGCAGTCTGGAGTGAACAGGTAAGTTTCCTGTATGAAGAGATGTCAGGCTGGAAGGAGATCAGGGCAAGTTAGAGCCAAGCCTGCTTCCTCCTCTGTCTGCATTTACCAGTGGAAGGGGCATTAGCAGCTGACACTGTTGTCATTTGATCAGTGGTGCCACTGTTAATAATATGACCAGAAGTGACTTTCCTCGGGAGTCATTTTTGAATATGTGTTTGGAGGGAGTCTTTGGAGACACTCATATTTAGAGAGTGGGATTATAGAGATCACTAAGGGGAGGAGGTACTAAGAGGTGAATGAAGACCCAAATTATCCCAGACTAAACAAGTTTCAGAGATAGGAAGAACTGAGAAAAGGAAGTGCCATGTGGCATTTTGATATGCATTACAAAGGTCAGAAATAACTTGGCTAGACTAACCTCCTCAGTGACAAATAAACAGCCTTCAGGGATTGCTCTCTTTTTAAAAATAGCACCTGTTTTTGTTCTGTTTTTAAGTGTATCACATGTTACTTTTCTTTTCTTTTAAAACAATTTATTGCAGTATATCATTCACACATGGACAGACGTAAAGAATAAGTGCATAGTGAAAATTGTGACTCACAGAACAAACATGCATAACATCATGCAGGACTCCCACACATCACTGTTACGGTTCTGCTTTAAAAAGCATCACGTTACTTTTTAAAACCTAAAACAGAAACAGTAAAATTTTTTAAATGTTAATTTCATAGAGATATCCACTATTAAGTTTTTGCTGAGTATCCTTTTAGCTTATTAATATGTTTTTATACACTTTTGGACACTGATGATGTATCTGCTTAAACTTGCTTTATTTCCCTAAAATTGTTTCATGGGCTTTCTGTACAAATAAGGCACACAGGCAAATCCAAAAGCTCAGGCTTCTCATTTGAGAAAAACATAACAGGGGAGGTAAAATAATCAAAACAAATGTTAAAATCTTCACAATTTGTCATGAACATTTCCCCATGCCATTAACTATTTTTCTACAAAATGATATTTAATTACTGTATTTTCTTGTCACAATTTATTTAACTTATCCTCTATGTGTGGACAATAGGTGATTCCTAATTATTCATCACTAGAACTAACACTGCAATGATGGTCTTAAATCTTTGCGCACATTCATTAATGTTTACTTAGAATAAATTCCTAGAAGAGGAATTGCTCAGTCAAAAGCAACTTTCAAAGCATTTTGCTACTGATTCCCAAATTGCCTTCTAGAGAGACTGATTTACAATCCCACCAGCAGTTCTTATGAGCATTTGCCAATGCTGAGTAAGTATGAGCTTTTAAAGAAGTCACTGGAAATTTCATAGGGGATGTTTGGTACTTTCCAAATTCTATAGCTAAGATTGTACATATAGTGTAAGTCCTCACCTTGGTCTCTGACACCTTTCACAATTGGGTCACCATCTATCTTTCCAGCCTCACTTATCTCCCTCTATTCCTATGCACACACACATTCTAGCACACACACACAATGACTGATGTTCAAATAGGATTCATACTTTCCTAGCTTTATTTTTCTTTCTTCTCCCCAGATGACATATATTCCATCCACTCTCATCTTGGTCTTTCCAATAATATGTCTCAAAATCCTTCAAATGAGACTGTTTCAAAGGCCATGTCCTTCATCAGGTCTTTTTGGACACCTTCAAGCAAATGTCATCTTTCCTTCTCTCCTAATTCCTTTATGGTATAGTTTTACCCTATCCTAGTCACATGCATAGTGTGTCCAGAATGAGGACTGTGGCTCATTTCTTATTTCCATTGGGCATTATGGCCAAGTCATTTTTCCTTGACATACCTCAGTTTTCACTTTTGTAAACTAGAGGAGGCTGATCCAGTCTAGATCATTTCCAAGTTTCTTTTTTTATCTTTTTTTTTTTTAACTTTGTTTTGTACATTTAATAATTGAAAATATAAACAATTAAAAACTAAAAAATAAACACAGATGAATAAATATATACATTTCTCAATTAAATGTAATGGATACAAGTAAAAAAATTTTTTTTTAATCAAACAATATATTACACAACATATTTGGTTCAGAGTAACGCATTCATACAATATTTGTCCTTTTGTGTCTGGCTTGCTTCACTCAACATAATGTCCTCCAGGTTCATCCATGTTGCCATATGCTTTATGACTTCATTTCTCCTTACAGCTGCATAATATTCCATCATTATTCACCATTGCCAAAAGTTGGAAACAACCCAGGTGTCCATCAACAGATGAATGGATAAATAAACTGTGGTCTATCCAAGTTTCATTTTTAACATTCTTTTTTTTTTTTTTTTTTAATCTTAACACACATTAATCAGACATCTCAGGTGAATCTATAACATTCTATTATTCAATATTTACATGTGATATTCCACAACTAGACCAGTGATCCTAAATTTTCTGAAGCCATAGATGTCTTTAAGAATCTTCTGAGGGAGTGTAGATGGCTCAAGCGATTGGGTGCCTGCCTCTCTGCCACATGGGAGGTCCCAGGTTCGGTTCCCGGTGCCTCCTGAAAAGAAGATGAGCACACAACAAACAGATACAGTGAACACAAACAATGAGGGAGGGGGGAGAGAAATAAATAAAAATAAATCTTAAAAAAAAAAGAGAGAGAATCTTCTGAAAGCTTTGGTCCTGATTTTCCCCCAAGTAGATCGACAGGTATGGATATTTAATGACAATATGGAAGTCCACTTAAAGGCTCATGGTTAAGAACTGTGGCTCTTTACATCTGTGACTTGTTCATTTTAGTTTCTTTCTTGAATATAGTAGGAAGGCTCAATAAATATTATTACTGCAAGCAATAAGGAGAGACTAAAAAATAATTACGTATATTTACTCTTGGGATTCAAGGTTAAGGTTCATTACTTTCTAGTCACCTCTGATATTGAATTTACACCCATGTCAAGATTTTTGTGTACTTTTGGTAAATTGAATTATGTACCCCAGTTTAGACATGTTATTAATCTTAATCCACATTCCTCTGAGTGTGAACCCAATGTAAATATGATCTCTTGAAGATAGTATTTTAGTTACAACTTAACTAAAGGAGACTGGGTCTTAATCCTGATTATTGGAGGCATTATAAAGAGAAAGAAACTAGAAGCAGGGTGAGGGAAAGCCACAGGGAGGAACCTGGAGCTGGAAGTCGGAAGCCAGAAATTAACAGAACCTGGAAGAGAAAGGAGAGGACATCACCTTGTAATGCAAGGCCAGATACGAGCCAAGGAACCCCAAGGATTGTTGACAGCCAGCACCAGAATGTTACAGACTTTGGGGAGAAAGAACTGCCTTGTTGCTGCCTCGATTTTGGACTTCTCCTATCCTCAAAGCGTTTTGCCAATAGATTTCTGATGTTTAAGCCAACCCACGATGTGGTATTTGCCATATAAGTCTGGAAAACTAAGATAGTACTATATTTCTCCGTAAAGAAGTATATCTCTTTCAATCATTTCTCTACTCCCAACCAAAGTACCTAGAATATAGTAGATGCTTAAAAATTTTCTTAAATTATTCTTATTCTTCTTATTGTTATTACCAGAAGTGGCAATAGTAAATATTTACAGTTTACAAAGCACTACACATCAACTCATCATGGAGAGATATTAAAAACATAGTGCGGAGTGAAAAAGAAACAGGACAAGCTCTATACCACAATACCATTTACGTAAATTTAAAACACATAAATACAAAAATTAGCACCAGACAGGTTTTAACAATTTAAATGCACCTAATCACATATAATGAACACATGAGAGCAAGTGTCTGGTGGAGGAGAATGGCAGTGGAGTAGAGAATAAATGGGAAACATAATAAAATTAAGCAGAAATGAGGCCTCACACAGACTAAGGGTAATAGGATATCGGGAACTGAGATGCACGATAATCTCAACTCTGACTTGAGAGCAAAGAAAGAGAGAACGGAGATATTTGTTGAGGCTAGACTTTTGAAAAGTCTACGATAATAATTTGTACCATATTTTGAGTATATTCAATTTCCCAAACACCTGATTCTTGACTCAACCATCAGCCTTCTCCTCAGAACTATTGTCCTACTCCTATCTCTTCTCTCTTCTTTTCTCTCACTCATATACTCTCAAAACACCTTCATCAAAAAGAAATGATTTTCAAAGTATTTAACACCACTGAATTGTATATTTAAAATGATTAATTTTAGGTTTTATATCTGTTCCCAGAATAGACCTGTCCAAAATAAAGACTGAGCCCTGAGGTAAACCATGGACTATTAATAATATAATTATAATACTAATGTTTTATCAATTGTAACAAAGGTCCACACTAATGCAAAATGTTAATAGGGAAAACTGTGTGTGTGTGTATGTATTGGGAACTCTGTACTTTCTGCCTGACTTTTCTGTAAACTACAACTATTCTAATAAATTTTAAAAAACAATAAAAAAGAATGGCATAGATAGAAGTATGTTTAAGGACTAGAACAATAGTCAGAATACATTTGTGGCAGGCAGAATAATATGTTAAGGAATTAAGGCTGCTAATTCTTTTTTGTTTTGTTTTGTTTTGTTTTAAAGATTTTATTTATTTATTCATTTATCGCCCCCTTGCTGCTTGTGCTCGCTGGGTCAGCTAACCACGCCGTGCGGGTGGGCTTGCCCCCACCAGGAGGCCCCGGGAACCGAACCCGGGGCCTCCCACATGGTAAATGAGAGCCCCACTGATTGAGCCACAGCCGCTTCCCAAGGCTGCTAATTCTTAAAGGGGAGACGATCCTGGGTTATTCAGGTGGACTCAATGTAATCACAAGGCTCCTCATAAGTGCAAGAGGGAGGCAGGAGAGTCAGGGGCAGAGAGATACATGTTAGAAAGATGGGCCATTGCTGGCTTTGAAGATGGAAGGGGACCAGGAGCCAAGGAATATGGCAGACTCTAGAAACTGCCAAAGGCAAGGAACAGATTCTCCCCTAGAGCCTCCACAAAGGAACACCCTGCTGACACTTTGACTTTAGCCTCATGAAAGCCATTTGGGATTTCTGATTTCCAGAACTGTTAAGATAATAAATGTGTTGTTTTAAACCAACAACAACAAAAAGAAATGTTCTCCACGCAACAACATCGATGAATCTCAAAGAATTAAGCTAAGTGAAAAAAATCCAGACTCAGAAGGTTACATACTGTACAATTCTGTTTATATGACATTCTGGAAAAGGTAAAAATACAGGAGCAGAAATTAGATCAGTAGTTTCCAGGTCCTGGGCTGTGGGAAAAGATGACTGACTACAAAGGGACACAAGAGAACTTTTTGGAATGATGGAAATACTCTCTATCTTGATTGTGGTGGTTGTTAGACAACTGTGAGTTTTTCAAAATTCATAGAACTGTATACCTGAAGAGGGTACATTTTACTCTAAAAATTATACCTCAATAAACAAAAAAATTAATTATTTATTTACTTAAAATTTGTAGTGTACATTTAAAAATAGAAAACAAATACATTTCTATGAATACCCAGAAATATATAGCTTTATTTTTATGATCTTCATTTCAGTAATGAGACCAAAAGAAAAGAAAAACAAAAAAAACAAAAAAACCTTTCGTGGCAGTATTAAATGTGTTAAATGTCTCATTGAAGTCTTTTTTTTAATACTTTTTTTTTTTTTTTAAGATTTATTATTTATTTATTTATCCCCCCTCCTTGCTGCTTGTGCTCGCTGTGTCCATTTGCTTTGCGTTTTTCTGTGTCTGCTTGTGTCTCTTTGTTGTGTCATCTTGCTGCGGCAGCTCACCACACTGCACGGGCCATCAGTTCACCACGTGGCATGAGCCATCAGCTTGCGGGCCGGCTTGCCTTCACCAGGAGGTCCGGGGAATTGAACCCGGGGCCTCCCATATGGTAAATGGGAGCCCAACCAATTGAGTCACAGCCGCTTCCCTTAATACTGTTTTTGATTCTATAATGTGGTTAGTAAATAGAACACTTCGGGGCAGGGAGTTCTTGTGGAAGAAGGCTGAAATGTAGGCTACATTAGGAATCCACTGGGAGATTGGTCTGGAGTAGCAGATGGAAGAGGCTGCAGATATGTGTGTAGCCAAATTCATACTTTTCTGGGTTGGAACAATAGCTTGTTTGGGGACTAGTTGAGGTCAAGCTTGGAACAATTTAGGACAGGTTTGGGGAAAGTAGTCTGGTATTGTGGACAGTGAATGGCCTTGGATTGAATCTTGGATTTAGATGGATAAACTTGAGTTTGACTATTGACTTCTCCATTAATTAGCTTGGAAATGCTATTTAACCTCTTTGGATCATTTCCTTAACTGGAAAATGGGCTAATAATAGCTAGCAAAGTAGGGTTGCTCTGAGAATTTGAAATAAAGAGTGTATTAGTCAGACAAAGTGGTGCTGATGCAAATTACCAGAAATAGGTTGGCTTTTATAAAGGGTATTTATTTGGGGTAGAAGCTCACAGTTACCAGCCATAAAGTGTAAGTAACTTCCCTTCCCAAAGTCCATTGCCATGTGTTGGGGCTCGATGGCTGCTGACATCTGCCAGGAGTTCAGGTTTCTTGGGTTCCTCTCTTCCCGGGGCTCTGTTTCTCTCTGAGACTATGAGACTCTCTAGGCTTTGCCTCTCTCCACAAGACCAGCTGTGAACTGTCAGGCGAATGGCTCATCTCTTTTCCTGGGGCCTTCTCTCCTTCTTCATGACCAAGCTCCTCTGTGTGCTTACTTCCCCGAGCTCCAGCATTAAAACTCAGCATCAAAACTCCAACTCAAAACTCCAACTCTGTCCTTTGCCTTGTCTTTTATCTTTGATTCCTCACCCGCCAAAGGGTGGGGCTCAACGCTCTACTGATGTGGCCCAATCAAAGCCCTAATCATAACTTAATCATGCCCAGATGAACAGACTAGTTTACAAGCATAATCCGATATCTATTTTTGGAATTCATAACTATATCAAACTGCCAAACTGCTACACCCAGTATGATGCCTAGCTCTTAGTAGGCACTCAACAATTAGTAGCATTTGATATTTGTTGTGGTTTGGACAGCAGAATTTATAATGTGTCAAGCCTAGAGAGAATGCTCAGGCCTATGGAGCCAGGTCCCTTGGATGTGGTCTAGTTCCTTTCAGAGCCCCTTTGGAGAGAAATTGCTCTGCTCGTGTCTGAGGAATGTTGGAAGGCTTTTCCCCACTAGTTCCAATTTTCTGGAACTCCCTGTTAAAGGGACTTACTATGACAAATTAAGTACCTAAGGAGGTTGGGATTTATCTTTATCCACCCAAGAGCACTTGGCCTCAAAGTCAGAAGAAAAAAGGTATTTCTTTTAGCTGAATGGGGGTTTCTACAGGAAGCCCCAGGACAGATAATAGTAAAGTTATGGGAGTAGATAAATATAATAGGAGAGTATTGATTAATAAGTCCACTGCTGGGTGTGGTAGAATATGCTCTATATTAAAAAAAGGTGCCTGGGCCATTGATCTGTTTTGCCCCCCCGCCCGCCCCCCCAAAGTAGATAACTCTAGGTAAGAAGTTGCTCTTCTTTGGGCTTCATTTTCTGCTTATATGCAGGGAGGATGTTGAGTTAAATTACTTGTAAGGCCCTTTCCAGCTAGGATATTCTAATATCCTATGGTTTGAAAGTGAAGAAAGATCTTAATTAATTGACTGATTGATTAGGACCTGATGCGTTTTTTTTCTGTGTCAAGCCCTGTGTTGTATGCTGGGGAATCCGTGAAGAACAAGTCAAGCACAGACCTTTCCCAGCTTGCATTTATATCCCTTATCACAGTACTATCTCTCTAGGGCCAAGTGCCATTCAACATTTCTATCAGTGACATACAAGGCATATTAATTACATTTGTGGTAGGTTTAGAGGTAAAAGTATTGACCAGGACATTGTATGGCAGAATCAGGTTAAAACAAACAAAAACCAACTTCTAAAAGTTGGAGAGATGGGCCAAAACTCACCAGAAAAATACATAAGATACAACTAAATACAAAGAGAAGGAAAATCTTCAACTCATGTTGAAAATAAATTAAATGTATACGTACAGGATAAGAAATATAGGGCAGTAGTTTTAAGTATCTGAACTGCTCTTCTGTACACCTCCAGCTCCAGGGATTACATGGACACAAAGTAACTTCAGTCACAAAGCTGGAAAAGGATTGAGCCTCCTCAAGATCTCCCCACCTGACACTTTTATAATTCCAATGATATAATTGGGAACTAGTTCATAATCTCTTTCACTCAACACTTTCCCTACATTTTCCTTCTATTTGCCTTATCCAACATTGAATCCATTCTCATATCCATGTCCATGGTTCAGTGCTGTGCACATGATAGACAACAAATAAAATAGAAATACTACCTTACTTTATAGCAGGCCATGTGAAAATAGACTAAGGGGTTTTAACTGATCAGAAGTTTAATATCATTTAAATCACGTGATGGGGTTGCCAGGAAATACCAAGGCCATCTTGGGCTACATTTACATGAGAAGTACAGTGGATAGTAGAAAAAACTCTGTACTCTGTGCTGGGCAGATATCACAAGCATTGTATTCCATTTTGGATATAATGTTTAATGAGGAGGCATTAAAATTGGAGATTTTCCAAAGAAGAATGAACAAATTGCTAACAGTAGGCAGATTGGTTATGGAGTCAGAGACTTGCTTCAGGTCCAAGCTCTGCCATTTACTAACCTTGTGATCATGGACAAGTTACCTAACCTCCTACAGCCTCAGTTTCCTACTCTATACAAAGGAAATCATTTTGTGCCTATCTCATGGAGTTATATTTGCAGGAACTAGAATTGTTTAAACAGAAAATTTGAAAACTTAGGTGTGGGGGTGGTGAATGGGGGGAGTGATATCTATTTTTAGATATTGAACAATTCTTACTGGAAAGAGCTAGGACTTATTTTGGGTAGATTCGTAAGACAGTATTAGGTCAAATTGTGGGATTTGCAGAGAAGACAATGCTATTGCCTCCATACATGACAGAAATTTTTGACAATCAGCAATGTTTAAAAATAGGATTGAATTCTTTAATCAGGTGGTGATTTCTAGACCATGGTGAGCATTTAAGCAGAGGTTTAATTTCCATGTTTTAGGATGATGCAGAGGATAGTCCTGCCCTGGGTACGTGAGTTTAGGCTCTTGGGGGTTCCTAAACTTAACTGTGCATTAGAATAATCTGGAAGCAGAGCCCAGGAATCTATAATAAGGACCCCAGGTGGTTTTGATAGAGCTGGTCCCTGGATAGGCAGTTTGGAACCACTGGACAGGAGGCCAGATACCCCTTCAGCTGTAATAGTCTGTGATGGGATTCTGGTGGGAAAGTGCAGTGAGCAAGGAGACACAGAGACAAAAAGTGGCAAGCATATTTGGAGTCCCTTTGGTTAGAGTGGAGGTTTCAAATAGAGGAGTAATAGTGGAGGTTTCAAATAGAGGAGAGGGGAATTTAGGGCCACTATATGGAGGAGAAATTATCAAGCAGGGGTTCATGATAGAAGTTGTGCAAAACTCCCTCTGGGTGAGCTAAATGATAAATAAAGGCAATTCTAGACACAATGTTCCTTCCCTCTTGGAGTTTCCAGTCTTGGAACCTATGGCTTGCATTTGTTGCCTTCCATTTTCTTCACTCTAGAGCTTCTCTCAGATACGGTACAGTGATTGATCCACGGCAATAATACTCCTTTCGAGCCATAGCATGTGGGAAGAGGGGGCCTTCACTGATATAATTCTTCCCAGCAGAGGAAGCAGAAATACAACAGCTTCAAGATCACAATTTTGGTGACATCAGAGATGCCAATGGCTAAAAGCCAAAGGCCAGAGTTTTCCTCTTAAGGACAAGTTTCTCCAAATCCAACCCACTGGCTTATTTAAAGTAAGTGCTTTTGTTCTTATCTCAAGGCAATTCATAAGTTAATTAGTTGCAATTGTTAGCTCTACTGCAGTGGAATGCACAATAACAGAAGCGGAAAATGAGGCCATCAGGGAGTTGCAGTTGGGTGTTCTGAGATAGCACAAAGAAGAACTGCAACTGGTCCCATCGACCAACTAAGTCTTTA
This sequence comes from Tolypeutes matacus, assembly GCA_026826555.1. Classification (NCBI taxonomy): domain Eukaryota; kingdom Metazoa; phylum Chordata; class Mammalia; order Cingulata; family Chlamyphoridae; genus Tolypeutes; species Tolypeutes matacus. Next base: position 9,175,174 of record JAKSZT010054055.1, read on the forward strand.
AAGAAAGTAATAAACCAAAACTTATTCTCGATCCTTCAGAAAGCCAAGGACAAATAGAAGTGCAAAACATGAGGCAAAAGCTGTACTTACACAGCGTTCCTTCTAATATCTGCCCACATCCTGCAACACTGAAATGTCTCTGAAGATAATTTCCTGTGGGAATAAGTCGGGAGGCAGCTATGGGTTGGTGGAAAGAACAGCGAGGCTTGTCAGAAGCTGGAGGTTTGAATGCTTGCTTCTCTTTAGTAGCTGCGGGATTGGGGGCCAGTCAGCTCCATCACTTGTAGAATGAGGGTTGAGATACCAACCCCACAGGGTGTCGGGAGACTTATGTTTTTAGTTTTGAGTTTGATAAATGCAAATTGAGTATGATTGTCTCTACTGCAACCTGGCTTTCCAGCTGGGTCAACACACAATTTGCTTGACTCCACCTCTGTGCCTTTATGAAGGTACCAGCATTTCCTAGGATTCTCTCTGTTGACTCCCATACCTTTCCCAGCCAAACATACCTAAATTTGTACCTTTTCAGGGAGATACTATCATAATGCATTTAAGGGCTTGGGCATCACATAAACCTGGCTCAAATTGTGGCCCTAACATTTACTAGATACGATCTTGGTTGAGTTATCTAATCTCCTAAACTTCAGTTTCCTCATCTCTAACATTGGGACTAGACTATTAACAGCCTCATAGCGTTGATATGAGGAACAAAGGGGGAAATCTTTGGCAAGTGCCAGGCAAACAATGAAGGAGAGAGGTATTTTCACAGACATCTCTCTTTTTGAGAGAGGAAAGCCCTTCTCAGAAGCCGCTTGGAAGGAAGAGTCACACCCCCATATCCTAGCTGCAAGGGAAGTTGGGAAAATGAAGTCTGACATTTTCAGTCTCAAGAATGGAAGATGGACTCCTACCAGCAAAGAAGAGGGTGTATGAGTGCAAAATGGTCAACAGGTAGGAAACAGTGGCTATCATGCCCAGGGAGCAAGATCATATTTCTATACCCTTGCCTTGTATTTTTCCAGTAGAGCTTGGGCTTTCTCTGAATATCTGCATACAGTCACTGCTCAGGAGTGAACTGACCAAAGCTGGCTAGTGGTAGAGGTGGCTGGGGTGTTGCTTCCCCAGTGATGTACAGGGAGCGGAATGGCAGTCTCCCTCCATCCACATGCAACCTGAGGCATCAAGGCTAATTAAAGAGGGGTCCTTTTCCAGAGAAGGGGTCAGCATTTTCATCAAGGGTACTTGATGCATTGGTTCCTTTCCCATTGTAGTGGAGAACTAAGAAAGAAACCAACGAGCTGGGAAATTATAGGAGGAGGGTTTATTCTTCAGATTTTCTTCAGCCTCAGAGACTAGGTCTTAAATTCCCCACTATCCAGAGGCTTTAGAAATAATAGTAGATGAATTCAGGAGGATAAAAACGGTCGTTTTCAAGCATATTTTTTAGATATGGAATTGCTTCTTCAAATGAATTCTTACAAGGAAGTCCAATACATCAAACACACTGAAACGGAGCTGCTCTGGTTGAAATGGGTTGGTTGTGGAAGTCCAAGCCTGTTGCATTTACCCTTTTCCAGTGTCATGTGAGGTACATCTGTGGAATTCCTCAGCCATCTTGGGAGTTTTTGGTGAAAATGCTATTTCCAAACCAGATACATCACGTTGACATCTAATTTTGAATCTGGGGGAGAGGAATGGACCCCTTTTCACTAGCAGGGAGCCCACCTGTCCTGCAACCCTTGGGCCGCCTCCTTCCCCGTGATTTCTCTTGAGCTCTCTAGGGCTCCATCTCCCCTGGGGAACAGGGTCCTTGCTTTCCCAAGGGGATAGCAGGAACCCCAAGTGCCTCCCAGGCATTGAGTCAGTTGCAGATTGTGACACTGACTTCAGAGGACAGAGGATTTCTTGGTCTTTGGTGCAAAAGAGAAGCTGCTAGTTAGTGCTCCCACAGGATTCAGTATCCTGCTAGATACAGGAATGCTTCTCCCATAGCATTGCTTAGGCCCACAAGGCAGGCACGAGGAGCCTAGGAAATCTGAATTTGTATTCAGATCTGGTTATGCCTGATGTAGCCAAGTGGCTGGGAATCAGATTTTGCATCTGCCATGCTGGCTGTGACTCCAGCATTTCCAGCTGCATGAACTTGGACAAATTACTTTGTAGCCTAGTTTCAGTATGTGTAAAATAGGAATAATAATGTTTCCATCATAGGACTGTTGTGAGTATCAAATGAGAGAGTGTATGCAAAGCACTTGGCTGGTGCCTCCTCTCACACAGGGCAGCTGTTGCTGCGGTTGTAGAATATAGCAGGTGTGCCTTCAACCGTGTAGAGCACTTTTTTTTTTTTTTTAAAGATTTATTTATTTACTTTATCCATTTTAACCACCCCCCCTTCCCCATTTTGCTGTTTTGTGTCCATTTGCTGGGCAATTCTCTGTGTCTGTTTCCTGCCATCTCCTCCCATCCTCGTCCTCCAGTCTTTACCAGGATTCAATCCTGGAAACCTCTGATGTAGGAGAGAGGTGTTCTGCCACCTGCACCACCTCAGTTCCTGGTTTTTGGAGCTTTCAGAGCATCTCGTCTTGTCTCTCCCCTGTTACGTCATCATTTTGCTGCATGGCTCCCGGGGCCTGGTGGCTCACTGACACACAGAGCCTGGCAGCCCATGCGCCTTCTATATATATATTGTTTTTATTTTACGGGGCGGTCCCGGGGATTGAACCCAGGTCCCTCCATATGGCAGACGGACGCCCAACCATTTGAGCCACATCCGCCCCCATAGAGCACTTTTATTTCCTAGCTGGATCACCATCTGCTTTTTACTATTACCATTACCTCCAGCCATTTGCCCCTTCCTTCATAAGCACCATCATTGCCGAAAAGAGTCTCGACCCTCCCAAGGAGGCAGGGCCAGGTTAGTGAGAATGCCCTGCAGTAACCCGGTACCACTTCAGGTGAGCGCCGTGAGCAGAGGTAGAACAGAAAGATCTCAGGTGTGCCCACAGACCCTGTTACTTTGGCACAGGCGTGGGTGAAGGGGCCGAGAAGTACACAGCATGCTGCCCGGGCAAGGCAAAGGAGGGAGGAAGGGCACGCTCTGAAAGAATGCAGTGAAGTCCCACGGTCTACAGCCCCAGGCCCGACTACCAAATGGTGGGACGCAAAGGCAGTTTGGGTTTCTCATAAATTCAAACATGAGTGGGATCATGGGTGTTGTAAGTATACCGGAGGTGGATGCTTCAATAATGAGGCTCTCCCAAATTTCTGATCCTAATCCCAAATCTGCTAAAGCAGATTCTTGGTAATGGCACCCAAGTTTGTAAATACTACAAACTGGTTTGGCTTAAACAACAAGCATGCATTGGCTCACGGTTTTGAGGCTAGAAGAAGTCCAAAATCAAGATCTCGGCAGTGCTTGCTTTCTTCCCTGGAACTGGCAGTCCATGGGATTCCTTGGCTTGTATCTCTGACTCCCATCACGTGGCGATGCCCTCTCCTTTCTGGCTTCTGAGAATTCCAGGTTCCTTTTATAAAGCCCCAGTAATCTGGATTAAGGCCCATGTTGCTTCCATCGTCTACACTATTTATAATGGGTTCACACCACAGGAATGAGGATTAAGATTAAGACGTGTGTTGAGCGTACATGCCTCACGCTGACATGGGGCTTAAGCAGCTGTGTGTGTAACCAGCTCTCCAGGTGATTCTGTTTAGCATGCTCATCGATTGACTTTCCTCTAAACCCATAGCCCTCGATTAAATGCCATCCCAGTGTGGTGCAGGAGTGCAGGATTTCTTTTGATTTCTAATAATAATTATCAGGTGGGGGAGCATTTCATAGTAGTAGAAGGAACTCTGGTTTCATAGTAGTAGCAGGAGACCTCAAGGCTAATCATCATTTTCTTTCAATTTCCCCAGAAGAACTTGGCCTAATCATGTAACTGCTGTTTCTCCTAGATAATAGTTCTTCCTTACACGGCATTGTAATTATCATAGAGTTTGTATAGCATCAGGGGCAATCATGATTATCTTTTATACAATGTTACACAATTTCTTATCTTGGATTTTTCTATGCTTCCCTATTTCTCTAGGCAAATTACAGACCGTTCCACTTTATTTACCTTGAACTTAGCTGCCACATATTCATATAGTAAAGAACCAGAAGGGTAAACACATTCATGTGCACAGATACATACACGCATATATTCTCTCTCTTTCTGTCGTACCTACACTCATACACAGACACAGGTCTTTAATTAAACAGCCAGATCAAATGGCATTAAGCCTCAAGATGCTTTACACATAGGCAATCCTTTTAGACCCTCACTCAGAACTTATTTATTTTTATTTTACATGTAATTCTAACAGAACATGGTTATCTGACTTACACCCCTGAAGTAGAATAGAATCAGCAAACGGACAGAGCACAAATAGGGTGAGCTAGGCAGATACACTGGGAGCACCAAGAACTGAGCGCTGAATGTCCAGCAACAAAGCAGAAGGGGAAAAAAAAAAAAAGAAACAAACTATAACAAATAAAGTAATCTGGAGCCACTGGTTTAGGGATAAACAGTCCTTTGTGCCTCCATGGATCCTGGCAATGCTGCAACACAGCACAGTATGATCCTTTCTGTTTTTGAGCATGACTCAGCCTCATCAAAAAGGCTAAATTAAGTTCTGTATTTTTTGCTTAAAAAACATAGACATGGGTACTACAGCTAAGAAAAGTTCATAACTAAAATGTTAAAAACATTTTCAGACAAAATTTGACTTCTGAGAATCACAGAGTTTTAGAGTTGGGAAGCGTCATAAGCATTATAAAATTATAATTTATTGAGTGGATATTTGACAGCGACCCTCTCTTTTAAGTTGGCCACCCAAATGTGACTTTTTCTCCTTCAGTTGAAGCTGGTGACCCAGCTAAAGGAAGCCTTTTTGCCATGCCAGTATTTGCTGGGTCTTAAGTTCCTTTGCAAAATGGTGGAGAAAGAAGTTAGAGCTAAAAGAGAATTCGCCGGTTGCCACATGTCCAAACTTTCTCCCTACTGCTTCCCTTCAAGTACCTTATATTCCTAACCCCATCTCCAACAGCGCTCCCCTCGACCCCCAATTCCATCTTGCTCCATCCCACAACAACCTGCTCAGTCTCACAGATCCAAATCCATTCTCATTCTTCAGTGTAGCTTCAGTGCCACCTCTTCCAAGAAGCTGTTTAGAACCTTCAGTTGAAAATCAGCTCTCTTTCTCTGATTGTCATGGCACATTACTGATTTCTCACCTTGTACTTTTCAATTTCTATACTGTTTTTCTTTTCAAAGTATGGTTTCTTCCTCTCAATATCCTGTAATTTACTTGAGGACAGAAACTGTTTGATTCAAATCTTTGTCTCCAGTAGCACCTAGCACAGTGTCTCACACGTAATGGGTGTTTGATAAATGTTTGTTAAATGATTGAATGAATAAATTGAGCCAGACAGTTATTTATCCATTGTGCTTGTCTTGGGTGCATTGGTGATGAGGCAAACTAGAGACTCTAGGGGAAAAAGACATTTACTGACAGAGGCATCATATGGAAAATTAGTACTCTGATTCTTTTTCCTGTAGGGGAGTAACAACTCTCTCTCCTCTTAAAATGGGAAGCTAAAGAGTGATGGCCTGTCTAAAATGAAGAGAAAGTCTTTTGAACATCATAATGTGGCATTAGCGCTTGCAGGATAGCTTTAAAGGGCATTTGCTTGACACTCTGTGGTTCATTGGTTCCTAACAAAAAGTAGTCTAATATCACCTTATATTTGTATAACATGCAGAGTTTTCAAAGTGCTTTGACATGCACAATCTCTTGGTTGTAGTATCAAAATATAATGGCAAGCAAGATGGATTCTATTTTCATTGCTTTTCAGATAAAGATTCCGAGGCTCAGTGAACTAACATGACTTGCTCAAGTTTACATAGGAAGAGCCAGAGCCAGGAATGTTTTTGCCAACACTCAATCTAGTGCCCTAGCCAGAAAAACTTACAGAAATTACTCATTCTAACCTTTCTTGATTGGTTCAGTCTGAGCGATCTCTCCCATCTTTGAACACCCACACTAAGCATTGATTCTACCACTCATTTCCTACCTTGTATTGTCAGTTTTTTTTCTATAGAGACAACTCTTGGTTTATGAGGGTGGTTTTCTTTATTAGAGAAGTTGTGGGTTTACAGAACAAGCATGCATAAATACAGGATTCCCATATACTACTCCACCACCACCACCTTGCCTTGGTGTGGAACATTTCTTACAAATGATTGCATATTTTTATAACCGTACTATTAATTAAAGTCCATGGTTTAACTTCGGCTTCACTGTTTGTGTACTGTAGTTCCATGGATTTTTAAAAAACTTATTCTGTTACCATATTTACAATAGAACATTTCCCCTTTTAATCATGTTCAGATGTATATTTCAAGGCTGTTAATTGCATTCACAGTGTAGTGCTACCATCACCACCATACATTGCCAAAACATTTTCACCATTCCAAATAGGAACCCTGTACATTTTAAGCCTTCACTTCCCATCCCCTATCCTCATCCTGTTCCCTGGTAACCTATATTCTAGATTCTGACTCTATGAGTTTGCTTATTCTTAGTCACTGTATTTTGGATCTTATTTTATTTTCCAACTGGAAACAAAGCTCTCACCCCATGATGGGGAATTTTTGGCAGTTCATTCCTTTACTGGGTGATGTGAGGATTTGAAAAAGATATATAAAAGATTGATTTTCTTCATCTCAGTTACTTAAGGTCAAGCAAGGAAAGAGATAGAACACACTCTCAGGGAATGAGTAGGATTTATAAATGAACAGAACTTACCATTACATATTAAAAAAAAAAAAAAACTCATCATGGGATTCTGCAAAAACATCGTAAGCAATACAAAGATCTTTTCCAATATCTACAACAAAGCTACTAGAGCTAATAAGTGAGTTCAGCAAAGTGGCAGGATACAAGATCAATATTCAAAAAGCAGTAGTTTTTCTATACACCAGTAATGAACAATCTACAAAAGACTAAAATATCTAGCAGTTAATTTAACCAGGGATGTAAAAGCCTTGTATTCAGAAAACTACAAAACACTGCAAAAAGAAATCAAGGAAGACCTAAACAAGTGGAAGGATATTCTGTGTTCATGGATTGGAAGATTAAATATCATGAAGATGTCAATTCTACCCAAACAGATTTTATTTTATTTTATTTATTTATTTTTTTTCTTTTTTAAGGATTTATTTATTTATTTACTTTTATCCATTTTTACACCCCTTCCCCCTCCCCCCCGTTTTTGCTGTTTCTATGTCCATTCGCTGGGCAACTCTGTGTCCATTTTCTGCCCTCTCTTCTCATCCTTCTCCTCCTGTCTTCACTGGGATTCAATCCTTGGAATCTCTGATGTAGGAGAGAGGCATCCTGCCCGCGCAACCTTAGTTGCTGGTTTTTCGGTGTGTCTCATCTTGCCTCTCCCTTGTGTCACTCTCCTATTATGTCATCATCTTGCTGTGTGGCTCACGGGAACTGGTGGTGCGCCCGCGCACAGGGCCTGGCGGCCCACGCACCTTCTATATATTTTTTTAAATTTTTACCAGGAGGTCCCGGGGATCGAACCCAGGTCCCTCCATATGGGAGATGGACGCCAACCAGATATAGCCCCCTGCTATATCTCTTGAGGTTGACCAGAGATATCTAGAGTTACAGTCTTTTCCCATACAGGATGGACATATAATAAATCAGGCTTAGTTTATCACCAGCATTCTAAAAACCAGACCTAGGGAGGAAAACGAGGTCTGGGGACACATGCATGGTTTCTAATATAGCGAATGTTTAGCCCACCCTGATTATCACAGAATCAGGACAGTGCCAAACAGATTTTAGATTCAACACAATCCTAATCAAAATTCTAACAGCCTACTTACAGAAATAGAAAAGTCAATTACCAAATATATTTGGAAGGGATACCAAAAAATCCAAAAAAAGAACAAAGTTGGAAGACTCAAGTTTCCTGACCTTAAAGCATGGTATTTTCATGAAGATAGACACATTGATCAATGGACTTGAATTGAGAGTTCAGAAAGAGACTTTCACCTCTACAGTAAACTGATTTTTTTTTTTTTTTTTTTTTTTTTAGGAGATACCAGGAATTGAACCCAGGACCTCATACATGAGAAGCAGGTGCGCCAACCACCGTGCTACATCTGCTCCCCAATGGGAGTTGGGAGTGGTTTTTTTCATTTGTTTGTTTGTTTTGTTTTTAGGAGGTACTGGGCTCGAACCCGGGACCTCATCCTTGGGAAGCAGGTATTCAACCACTTGAGCTACATCTGCTCCCTCAACTGATTTTTAATAAGCCTACCAAGTCCACTTTACTGGGCCAGAACTATCTCTTCAACAGATGGTGCTGGGAGAACTAGATATTCATAACCAAAAGAATGAAGGTGGACCCCATCTCACTTCCTATACAAGAACCAAAATGATTCAAAGACCTAAACTTAAAAACTAGGACCATAAACTCTTAGAAGATAATGTAGGGAAACAACTTCAAGATCTTATGGTTGGAGGGGTCCATTAAACCTTACACTCAAAGCACGAGCAACAAAAGAAAATATAGATAAATGGGACTGCCTCAAAATTAAACTTTTTTTTTTTTTTTAAAGATTTTATTTATTTATTCATTTATCCCCCCTTTGCTGCTTGTGCTCGCTGGGTCAGCTAACCACGCCGTGCGGGCAGGCTTGCCTTCACCAGGAGGCCCCGGGAACCGAACCCGGGGCCTCCCATATGGTAAACGGGAGCCCTACTGATTGAGCCACAGCCGCTTCCCAATTAAACACTTTTGTACCTCAAAGGACTTTGTAAAGCAGGTAAAAAGGCAGCCAAATCAATGGGAGAAAATATTTGGAAGTTACACATCTGACAAGGCCTTATTATCCATGATATATAAAGAGATCCTATAACTCAACAATAAAAAGACAAAAGACTTGATTTAAAAAATGGGCAAAAGAAAAAAAAAATGGGCAAAAGACTTGAATAGACATTTTTTCTAAAGAAGAAATGCAAATGGCAAAAAAACAAAAACAAAAACAAAAAAACATGAAAAAATGTTCATCACTAGCTATTAGGGAAATGCAAATCAAAGCTACAATAAGATATTTCACACCTACTAGAATGGCCACTATTAAAAAAAAAAAAACAACAGAAAACTACAAGTGTTGGAGAGGATGTAGAGAGATAGGAACACTTATGCACTGTTGGTGGGAATGTAGAATGGTACAGACGCTGTGAAAGTCTGTTTGGTGGTTCCTAAGGCAGTTAGAGATCTACCATGTGGCCCGGCAATACCACTACTAGGTATATACCCAGAAGAACTGAGTGCAGGGACACGAACAGACTTCTGCACACCGGTGTTCATAATGGCATTATTCACAATTGCTAAAAGATGGAAACAATCCAGGTGTCCATCAACAGATGAATGGATAAACAAATTGTGATACAAACACATGATGGAGTTTTATTCAGCTGTAAGAAGAAATGAAGTCATGAAGCCTATGACAAAATGGATATAGGACATTATGTTGAGTGAAGCAAGCCAGACACAAAAGGACAAATACTGTATGATTTTGCTATTATGAACTGAATAAAATGAACAAACCCATGGAGTTAATAGCTAGAATATTATTCACCAGAAAATAGAATGAGGTTAAAGAATGGAAAGCTGAGGTTTAATCTGTGCAGAATTGGTTAAAAAAAAAAAGTTTGTCTGTAAATCTTTGGAAGTGAATAGAAATGGTGCAAGCACAGCATAGTATTTGTAACTAGCAAAGCTAATATATGGGAATGATGGTGGTTGAAAGGGAAAGCCTAAGGTCATGTATATTACTAGAAGGAAAGCTAAAAAATGAAACATGGGACTGTATAGCATAGTGAACCCTCTTATGAAAAATGAGTATGGTTAATAGTGCCTATATAAGAATGTTTTTCTCAGAAACAGAACCAATGTACATTAATTTAAGACATTGGTATCAGGATGATATTTGGGCAAAAATACAACCAAAGCAAACTATGTCCAGTTGTGTAAACTAATATATTAATAACCTTCCATCAATGGTAAAAAAGGAAGTATGCTAAGTAAAAGAAACTAGACAAAAAGTACTACATATTGTTTGACTTCATCTGTTACAAACTGTAAATACAAATGTATTATAGAGATGGAAATAGATTAGTAGTTTTATATGTCAGGAGAAGGATAGAGAAATTGAGAGGTGACTACTAAAGAATAGGTTTTTTTTTTTTTTTTTTTTTTTCTCTCGTTTATTTTTTCTTTCTTCTTTTTTCTTTTTATTGTGGAGTAATGGAAATGTTCTAATATTGACTGAAGTGATGAATGTACAACTCTGTGATTATACCAGATGCCATTGATTGTATACTTGAGATAGATTGTATAGTTTATGAATATGTTTCAATAAAACAGATAATTAATAAAAGACTTAGTCAAGACTTGGAAATTATTGCTATATATCTCCATAGATTTCCTGGATCAAATTCTTAGACTGGGTTCCCATCCCCACCCATCCAGAGCAAAACCGGGGATTAGATCGGGATTGGAGGTAGATTATTCCCATTAAGCATAGACAAAATCAGCGGGTAATACGGTGGAGTGGTTTAAAGCAGTGGCCTTCAAAGTGAGGTGTAGAAGAAGATCCATGTAATGTGGATATAATTTATATGTGCTCACATATGTATGATGTACATATAATGTATAAGTTTCTACAAATACATACTTATTTAAGTACACACACAGGGGTCAGTAGAAAATTTTCTTCCCTGATAGGAATGCATGCTCACAGGTGTTTGGAGGTCTCTGGTTTAGAGAATTGACTTTAGAGTCCTAGGTGCTTAAAGTGTATAACACTGGAAAAATGATAAGTACCTCCCAGGGTTGTTGTGAAGATTCCAACAAATGATGCAAGGTGCTCAGTGTAGTTTTTCCTGCTGCTTGGTAAGCTTCGTATGGGCAGAGCTCAGGTCTGTCCGGCACACTTAAAGCATCCCCTTTGCCCGGCACTGGTCGTGCACAAAGTCGGTGCTTTTTAAATATGTGCGAAACAGGTGAGTAGTCTGGAGGTATATGTACTTCCTTCCATGTGAGCTGTAGCCGCCTGTGCCTGTGCTATGCAAGCAGCACAGTTGAAGTAACAGAAGTGAGAGTAACATGATGATCGGAATAACCTTCAATTCACCCTCTGTATAAACGAAGGTTAATCATTCACAAGTGTAGGAAATTTATTGTTAGTCAATTATTTGCGACACACTTCACAGTTGTTGGTGATTCACCAGTATGCTATGACCTCCACAACCATGAACAACTGTTAAATTCTTTCGCAAGTCATGTCAATACAAATCACTACATAAAAAGTGCTTCTCTATAAAAACAGTAAGTGTTAAGTGAGAGAAAGGAATGTAAAGTTCTAGAACAGAAGGGAATACTTCTTGATGGTGAGAGCGGTCAATTGCAGCCTGCTTGCCATTTAAAGAACCAATTGGGGGGAATGGATGTGGCTCAAATGGTTGCACGTCCGTCTCCCATATGGAGGGACCTGGGTTCGATCTCCGGGACCTCCTGATTAAAAATAAATAAATAAATAAAAGAACCAATTGTTTCCTTGCCTGCATTTTCTAGTGTTCATCCTGTGAAAGTATATAATAGCTGCCGCAGGTTTTCTCTAAAATGCTGTCATATTAGTTTTTCTCTACTCCAATGGCAGGCTGCTTACCGCTGATAAATTTCCATGATAAGAGTACTATTATCAATTCTAAACAAACACACCAGACTCCAAATTCCACTGCCACATTTCCACTGAGCTTCCGTTGAGCAATTTGAAGCCGTCCTTTGGAGCAGCATGCTTTTCTCTCCCTCTGTGCCCATCTTCCAAACCAAGTCCCTGTAGTTCTACTATCTGGAGCCTTGTGTTCTGGTCAAACTTAGATGGCAGCTGAGGCCACCAGGCTGGAGATGGGCCAAACAGAGAACTATCAGATCCCAGCACATGGTTGGTATTAAATTAATGACTGGTTACAGAGAAGCCTTGGACAAAAAATACATATGTACAGACAACTGCCCAGTATTGTGGGAGGATGTGAAATAGCTGAGATCTTTCTCAATCCTGGCGTCACAAAACCCTTATCTGGAGCACTGACCGGGTCAGTGCTGAATGAACTGTTACAACAGTGGTAGATAATAAATCCTCTCTTTAACTCTCTACATCCCAACCACTAAGTGTTCCCCGAGAAGATGAAGGAATGACAAAGAAGCAATCCTGGAGACTACTGAGCAATACTGGACTGTGTGGTACCCTCCAGTTCTCAGGCCTTTTGCCCTAATCAAGAGGATTGTGTTATTTGGCACTGACCGAAAGTACAGGCAGCAAGAGCACTTCACAAAAGTGTGGCCTTTCTGTATCCAGCTTGCTGAATCACTCAGTTACTCTGCATGGATTCTGGGCAGCTATGGAGTTAGAGTACAAAGCTCAGAACTAAGAATTGGGAACCCTGGGCTCTACTAGACCCGTGTGCCAACCTAAAGGTTATGCAAGACAGCCTGAAACTTTCTTGTCTCTAAAATGAGAATAACAGCTTCTCCCCTACAAGTTTTCAGGAAGAGTAAATGCAGTGCCAGGCAAAAGTGGCTTTTGAAGTTATGTATGGGATACCTGGAGAGACCCTGGTACTTGAGGGCTAGTTCTGAGCTGTTTTGCTTCAATCAGATAGTTTTGCACTTGGTTTCCATGATGCTTTTCTTTGTGACTTGCCCCTTGCCCCCTTTAGAGAACTGCGTTTCTCATTCCTATTCCTCCCAATTATCCTCCACATTCCAGCTAGCAAAACCATAAACACTTTTTCCTCCTAAAGACATTCTTCCTGTAGTCCACTCTCCTTAAAAACACAACAAAAGATACTCTGTGCAGGGCCTATTTCCTAGGTGATCCTGATGGGACTAAGCCCAAGGCCCCAGCTCAGCATAGTGCCACATCCAAAAGCGCCATCTAACCAACCCTAAGGAGGCTAGGAATGTTAAGCATCCCATCAGACTTCCTAAACAGCCTCTTTAGGAATCTTCTCCTCTTCCTAAGTTTCTACTGCATGTGACTGGTCTCCAGCCTCCAACCTGTTCCCCTCAACACTCCCACAGGTGAGCCTGGGCTAACCGGAGCAATCTCCGGCCTTTGAGTGATGAGGCCCCCTACTTAAGCGCACCGTATCTTCTGGCATAATAATAGTGGTTTTCATTTTGTTAAAATCCTACATATGCCAGATACTTTAGTGTATATTATCTCTAAAACTCACCAACATTATCAGTACACCCATTTTTAAGTTGAGGAATCAGGTTTAGGAAGTTAAGTGATGCCCAAAAGACCAAGGAGCAAGTAGGTGACAGAGAGGGAGGATGGAGCTCAGCTTTTACAATACAAAACCCAATCCCAGGCCACTCTACACCAGTGTCTTCTGCAACGCTGGATGATAAGGTTCTGGCCCAATCACAGTAATTTATTTTTCCCCTGATGGAAAATCATCTTATTCAGAGGGAAAAATCTGAAAGTTCATCAGATTATTTAACAGATGTTTATTGAGCAGCTCCCTCGTACGCAATTCTAGCCTGGGAGAGAGATGGAAGGAAATAAACATGGGTTTGCTACAGTTCTTGGACAGTTGTGAACAAATAGAAGGTGCACGGCAAGAAGTATGTTCTCAGTCTGCCTCCCACTTGGAGTAGCTGGGTGGCCTTGCAAAGCTCCAGCTCTTCTCTGAGCCTCTGTTTCCTGACCTAGGAGCCAGGTTTAATGGTGTCCATCTCACAGACAAGTGTGAGGGGGATATCATGGAAACAGTATATGGCATGTAGCAGGTTCTTGGTAGATCTCTGTTCTCTCCCTACCTTCCTTACCCTTGGAAGTGTTTTATTTGTGCCTTTCCCACATCTACCATCTAAATTAAGCCAAAACATTATATTTACTTGAATAAGAAGTGTGAGTGATGGAGAATAATGAAGTAAAAGAGGGTGGAATGAGAGAATCCTAATTCCATAAGAAAACAAAAACAAGGCAGTACTTGAATGCCAGAGGAACTTCTTGGTTCTGGCTAGCAATCCATTTCACAAGGTTTTAATAGCTAATTTCTAAAACTTTAGTTAGAACGTCACAGCTTGGCACATAATAACTCCATTGGGAAATGCAGCTTTATTAAAAATAAGAAAGAAATGATGAATGATAAAATACAAGCAGGTAAGAAAGAGTACTTTGGAGAGAGCCCTAGAGAGGCAAACAGGAAAACAGGATCTTAGTCCCAGCTCTGAGACCAAATACTCTTAGGAAAATCACTCTTCCTTCAGGGCTTATTTCCTCATCTGTAAATTCTTAAAGAGGGTCCTAGTGCTCCTAAGATGCTAAGCATATTTGCTATACAGATAACATTATTTTAAATGCTAAGCCACTTTCCACATGAAGTACATTTAAAAATGTGGGCAGTTTCACTCAGGTTCCTGCAAATCACATGACCCAGAGGCTTGGGACCACCCAATGTCTTCTATTCCAACATTATTGGAATATCTTCTACTCTGACTAGAGTCTTTTTAGTTTCCTCCTTTCATCCTTTTCTCCCTCCCCTGACTTGAGTTATGTTTCCCTTATATATTGTTATTGTTGCTATTATTTTTTATCATTATTACTATTTGCCTTCTTGTACTTCTCCTTCTCTTTCTCTTGGAATTTCTTTTTCTGCAATCCATCTCTTTTAAACTTTCCTCATTAATTGGCCTCAATATGGAATTGAAAGGTGATTTAAAATATTTGTATTTTGAAAAGTTTTGAATGAATGTTTATATTCTTAACTTTAAAATTAGATGTGGCTCAAGAAGTTGGGCACCTGCCTACCACATGGAGTGGGTTCGGTTTCTGGTGCCTCCTAAAAAGAAGACGAGCAGATACAGAGAGCACACAATGAACAGACACAGAGAACAGAGAGCAAACTCAAACAACGAGGGGGGAGGTGCAAGGGAGAAATAAATTTTCAAAATCTTCAAAAATTTAGATGAGTTGAGCATTTTACATTTCTCAAAAAACTAAATTTATTATGAGTGTCATTATTTTCTGCAGTCCACTGACATATTTTTTCTTCTACTGGTAAGTTTTGTTTACATTGACTTTTTTTTTTTCCTCTTAGAGATTAGTGGGCTATGACAGGGGAAAGAAATAAGAAGGTTAGTCAAGTGAAGCTTACATTAAGGAAAGGGTGGTTCTTAGAAGCTGCTTGTGAATTTACTATATTTTCCCAGTCACTTGATATCTTCATTATAAAATTGGAGAAGGTACCATAAACAATCCCTCTGAAGGATTTTCAATAAAATTTTGAAATCATGCATTTAAGATAAAATATGGTTTTCTGATAAGATATTAACAAAATTGAAAATAAATGTCAAAATCTCAAAACAAAGTAACTGGATTGCCTTCATATTTGCTACAGCAACTTAAGGATCCAAAGGCAAAACAATCCCCATTGCTGAGCTGGCAGGGCACGCTGGGCCTGTCCCTGGGTGATATTGGCACTCCTCTTCAGTGTTTTCTTTCAGAAGGAAATGAAATTGAATTCCTCACTGTTTTGGAAGCCATCAGACTTCCACACTCAATATACTCTATGTTTTCTGCTTCCAAGCTTTGTTTATGTTCTTCCTTCTGTCTAAAATGCTATCGTCCATCCTGCCCCACCATCCCCCAACACGCTCCTGCCCTCCTGAAAATAGCTACTTATCTTTCAAGACAAAGAATCTTATTTCTCATGCGTAAGTCTAAGATGGAATTGGCCATTGACTTATTCAACATTTATTCAAATGTCTCTGGAGCCCCTTCTGTGTGCTGGGCCCTTGGCCCTCGTGCCCTCCTGCCTCCTGTGCGGATCTAGGAGAGCATCTGTGATGGTTTCTTGTCCTTCATTATCTCCATGCCTGACTCCTGCTCCCTCTAGACAGCAAAGAGCCAAGGGTAGGGTCATGACACACTCATTTCTTTGTATTTCCACCCAGGGACTGAAGGGCAGAAGGGGTTCAGCAAATCTCTGAGTGACTTTATGATCATAAAGCTGCTCTGCACGCTGGGAAGAGGAGCTTAATAAAGAAATGTGCACAATGGAGATAATAATTCAGCAATGTGGAAATAGATGAATGAGCAGAGCAACAAATTTAACAGTCAACAACAACAACAATAAAGAGAGCAAGAAGAGAGTAATCAGTGCATAGACCAAGCTGCGAGACCTCAACATTCTGCAACAGATCTTCAATTACTTTGCTTTAGGTCCGATCAGAATTGAGGACTGATGGCTAAATTTCTTGATGGAAGTTTGAAAGGGGAAAATATACATGTCATAATAGATAATGCTACATGCCAAGCACTGTCTCAAGTGCTTTCAGTGAATTAGTTCAATGCCTAAAACTACCCTGAGGTTCTATCGCTCACCTTGAGGCAGAAAGGGGTAACCTAACGTAGCACTGGTTACACAGCTAGTAAGTGGAGGAGCAGAGTTTAAAAACAGATTCTGAGCTCCATTGCCTAACTACTCACTATGTTCTACATCTACTGCCTTCCCTATATTGGCTCACAGTGGGGAATAGAATGTAAAGAGCTGGTATGTACCGAAGTAATACTCATCTGAAGATGAGTTCAATGTGGTTGCCTTGAGAAGTAAAGATTTGCTAACTATATGATAGATTTGTGCTTGTCTCCTCCTGTCCCCCACTGCCAAGCACAATTGTATTCTCTTCTTTTAACTTTTACTGAAATGACAGTCCCTCCTAGAAACTGCAATGACAGGATCACCAGGAATGTAGCAGTAATCAACTTCACTCTACAGTGATACTGCTGAAATTTTGCATCTGGAGGACTTGACCTAAGGCCACCTTGGGTGTCTTACCTTAAACAGTTGCTTTATCCACAAAGGGGGTGATGAGAAAGTGGAAAGTAGAAAGTAAGAGAGCGCTCTCACTTACTGGGCCAAGCAGGAGCTGTCTGCTTAAGGGACTTGTAGCCATAATAGAGAGCTGCTGTCCAGCAACTCCAGCACTCTCTCCAGGGTCCCTCAGCCAGCCTCACACCACTGTGCTTTTCTTTCCTGGAGGAGCAGGATCTCCAAAAGGAAAGCCGGGCCTCCTTGCCCAGGGGGCCCCGGGAGCACTTTGCTGCATCACCATCAAGTGGATGGAGGGCTGGGCATCCAGTGTGGCCTGGGAAGTGGCCTCCTGACTGGGGTCCTTGCCCCGGCAGTCATACAGCACGCAGGAGACGAGGAAAACCAGGAGCAAGATGACATAGCTTGCAACGAGGATGATCAGGTTCAAGGTGACCGGGTCGACCTCCAAGTAAAGTGCCATCCCATCTCTCACGGTTGGGAAGTGGGTCTAGAGAGAGGCGTTTTGGGCCTGGTTGGGGAATTGCGGGGAGCAAATGGTAGCTCTTTGGAATAGCTCATTGGCTCTGGGGTAAAAATACATTAATCCCCAATGCTTCAGGGGACCTTGCAGATTAAAGCTGCTCAGTTTAATAACTTAAGCTCTTGTTGTTAATACCCCAGCCACCAAAAACACAGAGCTCTCTCTCACCAATTCACCTATACAGAGAGAAAAACAGAGAGTTCACATGTTGTTGAAACATGGTATATAAGTAAGGTGACCATACAATTAGTTGTCCAAACACACAGTTTTGTGAGCAAAAGTAAGCGCTGTTTATAAGCACACTGAGATGAAAGTTATAAAATTGTATTGTTTTGGACAAATTGTGAAGTATGGTCACCCTATATGGAAGGGCAATTTAATGCTAAGTATGGAGTGATTGGGGTGGACAGTTTAGTGGACTTTGGGAGTGGATGTGTTTTTTTAAACAAGACGGACACAACAGCACCTGACACTTTCTCTTTTTCATGCAATTGTTGGTTTGTTCATTCATTCATTTGGAAATACTTTTTGAGCTCCTGCTATGTTCCAGGCACTGTGCTAAGTGATGGGGCTATGGCAATGATAAGACGAGAAGCATTGAGTTTAGCAGAGGAGACAGATGTTAAAGAATTGTACAAATCGCCATTTAATTACAATGGGGATAAGTTTATAAAGGACAAGTAGAGGGTGATAGGATAGTGTGTTCCAAGGCCGGATTGGGGAAGGAGGGAGATAGGAGCAAAGAAAACTTCTATGAGGAGGAGATGTTTCACCTATGACCTGAGGGTAAGCAGAGTTAGCTGGGTGAAGACAGGTAGAGAAGAATCCTCTAGGCACAGGGAGCAGCCTGTGGGAATGATCTGAGCAGAAAAAAGCCTGGCAAATTGGAAGAAATGAAATAAGTCAGACTGACTGGAGCAGAGAGAGAGAACAGGGAGCACAAGGTGAGGGAGTAGTCAGGAGTCAGATCGCAGAGGGTCTTGTGGACCAAATGAAGGAGTTTAGGCTTGATCCTAGAGCAATGGGACATAGTTGCATAGTTTTATGCAGGGGAGTGATATGATTAGATTTGCATTTTTGAAGGATCCCCTTGTCTACTGTATGGAGAATGGAACAAGAGAGGCAAGAGTGGATATAGGAAGACAAGCACATTGAAAGAAAGATCAGGTTAATCATCGTGCCTACCTCAGCTGTAGCTCCATCCCAATAGTCGTGTATGGGGCTAATTTCACGGGCATTTGACCTGTACAATCACACGGTCCCACACTCAGAAGGGTCTTGTGCTTGGTTAAATGCTCTGCTATTGCCATCTTGAAATTCTCAATGACTTTTTTTTTTTTTTAAAGATTTTTTAAAATTTATTTATTCATTTATCCCCCCCCCTTGATGCTTGTGCTCGCTGGGTCAGCTAACCACGCCGTGCGGGCAGGCTTGCCTTCACCAGGAGGCCCCGGGAACCGAACCCGGGGCCTCCCATATGGTAAACGGGAGCCCCACTGATTGAGCCACAGCCGCTTCCCTCAATGACTTTTAAACAAAGGACACTGAAGTTTTATTTTGCACTGAGCCCTACAAATTATGAATCTGGTCTTGGTCTTATATATTCATTTTTGGCCAGATAGGGCACCTATAGCCATGGCTCCAAAAGATAATGGGTCTTTTTTGATACACGTAGTTAATGGCCAAATTCCTAAGATCAGCTGAATTCTCAGCTTAAGTTTTACTGGGCTAGCAGCTTCTTGTTTGACTGCTTTATGCCCAGCTTCCATGGGAAACTGAAGGTTTGGGGATGCTGTAGAAAGATGTTCTTATAGATCTGGAATTCTTTTAATATAAAATATTCCATGATTCTGTGATCTTGGCCTAACCTATGGAATTATACTCAAGAAGATTAATAGTTCTCAAACACTACAGGTTCAAGACCAGCTTCATTCGAATCCACTGGTCTTCTTATGAATACAGATTCCTGGACCAATCCCAGGTCTATTGAATTAGAATCTTTGGGGCTGGAGTCTGGGAATCTGTATTAACCAAAATTTTCATGGATAATTTTGATATGCAACCATGATGGGGAATCATAGCTGTTGTGAAAGAAGAATGTGTCACCAAGTGGGTCACCAGAGCCTTGGTTGGCTGCCAAGAAATGTCATAGATGGCTTTCCACACAGAATTCAACACTGTTCAAGGTTCTGAATCCAAAGTTAATTTTGTCAAGAAGTCCTTTTCTTGGTGACAGTTCACCTTTACAAATCACTGGAGTCAGATATTTAAAGCAGAATACCTGTTTATTGAGTTACAACAAAAGATTGTAAGTGCTTATTCTGGAAAGATCATAGGATTGTTTCCCTGGAGGTAGATCTAGTGGGAAAGTCTATTATAATCAGAAAACTTCTTGGTTGAGCAAGTGAAATTGTCTGGTACATCTGTAGATTTCATGAAATGCACTCAGATAGAAATAAGGCTTTAAAAGGCATCATCATGTACCAGTTGATGACTTTCTTTTGCTCACTCTGAACTCTAGATTTTTTACTTCTATGGTAAACTGATGTCCATGCATCAATATATAGGGGAGTTCTTTGGCAACTTAAATAGATGACAAATGCATTTGTTAAAATCCTTTCTCACATGTGAACTACATACACTTTAGTCCACATTAAATTAAACTGAACTATATGCAGCAACTGTTCTATTGAGTGCATTTTCATGTCAGCTCCAGGTTGCTCTGTGCAATGGTGACATCCCTTAAACATGGTGGTTGGTCCGGTCTGGCTTCCTGTCTTCTTGCATTGCCCCAGTTCTGCTGATCCTCTTCGTGGAATCCAAAATGTTTGGTTCAAGACCATTGTTTTTGGTTCAGTTTTTTATTACCATCATCAGAGAGTGGTTTTTGTTTGTTTGTCTCTGTATCTACCAAAGTTCATTTTAAGTCCACCCTGTGGAGGCTTTGCTTCCCTCCAATGTGTTCAGGGAGATGCTGGCTACCTACTTTACTTAATTAACCCCAGGAATGGCTGTTTATTTTATTTTTTTATTTTATTTTTTTATTTTTTTAAAGATTTTATTTTTTATTTATTCATCCCCCCCTTGTTGCTTGTGCTCGCTGGGTCAGCTAACCACGCCATGCGGGCGGGCTTGCCTTCACCAGGAGGCCCCGGGAACTGAACCGGGGGCCTCCCATATGGTAAACGGGAGCCCTACTGATTGAGCCACAGCCGCTTCCCAAGGAATGGCTGTTTATTCACAGTGCAGCCAACCCCTTAGCTGTCTGTCTTTAAGGTACTTTTCTCTTGCGCCATCTAGTGGCCAAAGAAGAGGCTGCTGAATAAATAAAAACCTTGGCCTTAGGCATACTGGGAAGGCTCTTCTTAATCACAACCAGCAGGAGAGGGTAACATAGGCAGTAACGATAACTAGCAACATTTCCGAACAACCCCTTGAGGCAGTCAGGGCATTCTCATTCCATCGTTCATTTACAAATATGCATTATACACTTACTATATGCTGGCATTTGACTATTTGATAAATATCAAATCTGTACTACATGCTTGATGTTAGAAAGCATAGATGAAAACAGGAATAATCGACTGTTTAAGCTCAGAGAAGTACTGGAATTCTAATCAGCTCATCATTACCCCCCCCCATTCTTCCATCTTTCTTTTCTTTCTTTCTGGAATATAAATTAAATATCTACATAGAATACACTGTGTTATGTGCTATGGGGCATTCAAAAACCCAATCATATAGGAATTCCATGGGCACTCAGTTATATACACATCTATTTGCAGCATAGTCGACTTTATCTGCTGACCTGAAACATGACTTAATAAGGACATATAAATAAGAGTTCCATGTATGTGCATCTGCTGACCTGAAACATGACTTAATAAGGACATATAA
Organism: Tolypeutes matacus; assembly: GCA_026826555.1. Lineage (NCBI taxonomy): Eukaryota > Metazoa > Chordata > Mammalia > Cingulata > Chlamyphoridae > Tolypeutes > Tolypeutes matacus. Next base: position 9,196,568 of record JAKSZT010054055.1, read on the forward strand.
ATAAGAGTTCCATGTATGTGCATTTCAAGACAACTAGAGTCTATTTCTCAAAACACCAATTTTTTAGTTTTAACTATTCTATGTAGGAATCTATCATCTCTGATATTACACAGCGCCTTACTTCCTCAGTAAAATAGGGTATCCCAAAAGTCTCTGTGCTGGTTTACATTTTAATAACTTCAGGGAGGTATAAATGACACTGGATGTTTAATTATTTTGTAGCTGAGGACATTGAGGCTCAGGGAAGTAACTGCTGAGGACCAAACAGAGGTCACTGATAGAAGCAAGACTTTAGTCATATCTTTTGAATTCCAGTCTAGTGCTTTTTTCCACTGGAGCTGTTGACTAGATAGAGTGGAAAATAAAAGTGGACTAGTTACAGACGCTAGAAAGTAACAGAATAGCAATAATAACTGAAATCAAATGCTAGGCACCTATATTTTCAAAAGTCTGTTTGCATTCAAATATGCACCAAAAGGGGGAACGGGTGTAACTCAGTTAGTTGAGTGCCTGCTTCCCATGTACGAGGTCCCGGGTTCAATTCCTGGTGCCTCCTAAAAAAAAAAAAAAAATGCACCAAAAGAACATAATCTTAGCTACTGCCCTTCCCAATTCCATAAGGTGTGTGTTTAGGGTGTGTGTATCGTGTGTGTAATCTGGTGAGTGAGTGGCTCATCTGGGAGCTTCTGGAGATATACTGACACATTTTATCATAGCACGTCAAGCTCTTTTCCTCCTCCCTACCTATTTTTAATGCTTAGATAAATCCAGGTATGGCTTGGGGCGAGAGAGGTGTACAAAGCTCTTTCAGAAGCCCCTCTATTCTGTTTTGGCACTCACTTTGTCTAGCCCTGGGTGTTTCCTGACTCCTTCTGCTCAGTATTGCTCCTGAAGAAATGGTCTGAGATTAAAGAAAATTTCTGTCTGTGAAATTTACTTTCATGACAGTAAACACAAGACCTTCAGTAAAACATAGCAACTGGCTGTCTGCCACCTGATGTAGCCTTTTATATCTTCCCTGTAAAATGCCTCTGTGCTGCTTTCTTGTTCTTTGTTATCTATATGCCTGAATCTTCCTTCTGCAAGACAGCAGAGGCCCAAGGGCAGGGTCATGACACAATCATTTCTTTGTATTTCTACCAGGGCCTGATGGGCAGAAGGGGTTCAGCAAATCTCTGAGTGACTTTAGGATCATAAAGCTGCTCTGTGCTCTGGGAAGGGGAGCTTAATAAAGAAACACACAATGAAGGTAATAATCCAGCAAGGTGGATACAGAGGAATGAGCAGGGCAGTTAGTCAACAGCAACAGCAAAAAGAGCGAGAAGAGAGTGAGCAAGGTTTACACCAAGCTGTGGGACCTCAACATAAACCTTGTGTTAGGCACTGGGTTCTTAGACTTTACACCCAAAGCACAAGCAGCAAAAGAAAATCTAAATAAACGGGACTTCATCAAAATTAAAAAAACTTTTGCGAATCGAAGGACTTCATCATGCAAGTAAAAACACAACCTACAGAAAGGGACAGATATTTCAGTAAAAAATTTTTTAAAAGTTTAAAAGAATATCTGATAAGGGTTTGATATCCATAATATATAAAGAAATCCTACAATTCAACAACAAAAAGACAGACAAGCAACTTTAAAAATAAGAAAAGACAAAAATAGATATTTCTCCAAAGAAGATATATAAATAACCAATAGCACATGAAAAGATACACAACATCACTAACTATTAGGGAAATGCAAATCAAAACCACAACGAGATACCATCTCACATCCATCATAATGACTACTATTGAGAAAAAAAAAAAAAAGGAAATAACAAATATTGGAGAGAATGTGGGAAAATAGGAAGACTTGTTCATTGTTCCTGGGGATGTAAAATATTAGTCACTGTGGAAAACAGTTTTGTGATTCCCCAGAAAGTTAAGTATAGAATTACCATATGACCTTGCAATTCCACTTCTAGATATATAACCCAAAGAGCTGAACACAGGTACTCAAACAGATATTTGCACACCCATGTTCATAGTTGCATTATTATTGTCAAAAGATGGAAGCAACCCAAGTGTCCATTGAAAGATGAATGGATAAACAAAAGATGAATTTACAAACAATGGAATATTATTCAACAGTGAAAGGAATGAAGTTCTGATACATGCAACAGCATGGATAAACCTTGAAGATACCATGTTGAGTGAAATAGCCAGACACAAAAGGATACATAGTGTATGATATCACTGCTGTGAAATAATTAGAATAAGCAAATTCATAGAGTCAGAAACTAGAATATAGGTTACCAGGGCCTGGGGTAGGGGTAAGGAATTGTGAGTTAATGCTTAATTGGTACAGAGTTTCTGTTTGGGATGATGGACAAGTTTTGGTAATGGATGGTGGTGATGGTAGCATAACTTGGTAAATGTAATTAACACCACTGAATTATATATTTTAATGTGGTTAAAAGGGGAAATTTTATGTTCTCATTTTATGTTACTAGAAATTTTATGTTACTAGAATAATCATTTTTTAAAAAACCATCAGATTCTACAACACAATGAACTCTAATGTAAACTATGGACTATAGTTAACAGTATAAGTATAAAGATAGTGTTTCATCAGTTGTAACAAAGACACCACACTAATACCAAATGTTAATAACAGGAAAACGTGTGTGTATGTTCGGGGAGGAGGTGCTTTAGTTTGCTAAAAGTTACTGGGAACAATATAGCAGAAATGGGTTGGCTTTTATAAAGGGAATTTATTAAGTTAAAAGCTTACACAATTCTGAGGCTGTGAAAATGTCCAAATCGGGGCTTAATCAGAGATGCTGTCTCACCAAATGTCAGCTGCTGGTGATCAGGCCCATGGCAGCATCATGACATCATCCAAAGATGCTTTCTCTCCCTCAGGCACATGGCAGGGCGTAATGGCGGCTCTGCCATAATCAAGGCATTAAGTGAAGCTGTCTCCCAGAGTTCAGCTGTGGGCAATCAGGCATATGACTGTCTCTCCCCTCTCCACCAGACCTCTCTCTCAGGCTTTCAGGGTTTCTCTGTTTCTGTCACATTTTTTCTGTGTGTCTCTGCATGATTCTCCCATTTGTAAAGGACTCCAGCAAAAGGACCAAGACCTACCCTGGGTCATGCCTCACTGAAATAGTTCAATCTAAGGCCTCCACAACTGAATACAATCCAATCAAAAGGTCCCACACCCACAGGAATTAATTAGCTTTAAGAACATGATCTTTTTTGGGATCCACAAAAAGCTTCGAACTATCACAGGGGGTATATGGCAACTCCATATTTTCTGCAAACCTACAACTTCTTCAATAAAAGATTAAAAAAAAACACTAGGAAAAAATTCTTTGAAGACGAAGAATATAAAAACCTACAAAACAATGAAAACAATGTAGCAGGGGATAATATTTTAACATCTTAAGACATTGCTTCTAGCTTCTCCCCCTCTCAAGAATTGTTTGAACCCATTTCTTTTCTCTTTCATCATCCAGGATTTCTAAAGGCAATGACTCTCAGGAGAGATACAACCTGGAAAAATCAAATTCATGGTTTTTCAACTCCTCAGTAGATTTCTATAAATTTATACCAAAGTCAAAAGACTTAAAGCCAGGCTTTGTTGGGAGATCAAAGGACATTTTTAGAAATCTAAAATATCAGCTTTGTATATCAAGATCCCAGCCAAGAAGACCAAGAACATAGAATTGAAACCACAGCCAAAATATAGGAAAGAGAAAGTGAAGAATATAAATAGCTTTCCTGCACTTAAGGCAATGAGACTTGAAAGGGGAGTTTCAAAGGGAGGTGACAAAATCTCAGCTGTCAGTGTGTTCTTGAGAAGGTGTTTTAGTGTCCTTTGCTGCCCAGGCAAACACCATGCAATGGGTCGGTTTAAATGATGGGAATTTATGAGCTCGTGATTGTGAGGTTAGGAAAAAATCCAAATCAAGTCATCATCAAGGCGATGCAATTTCACCAAAGACAGTGGCGTTCTGGGGCTGGCTGGTGGCAGTCCTTGGTCCTGGGCTCCTCTGTCACATGGCAATACATACAGTGGCCTCTCTTGGCCTTTCCCTTCTCTTCTGGATTCCATAGATGTTCAGCTTCTGGCTGCTCCCTCTGTGGCTTTCTCTCTCATCTGTCTGAATTTCATTCTGCTTATAAAAGACTCTAGTAACAGGATTAAGACCCATCCTGATTGAAGTGGGCCACACCTTAACTCAAGGAACCTCATTCCCAAGTCCTACTTACAATTGGCTCACACCCACAGGAATGGATTAAGTTGAATAACATAGTTTTTCTGGGTGTATATATGGCTCCAAACCACCACAGAAGGCTTTCCCTCTCCTGCTAGATTCCCATAGTATATTCCTGGGAGATTGTCAGGTTCTTGGAGAAGCCCAATGCCATACATGGCACTGAACAGTAATGGGCTGGAATAGTAGAGAATGATGTCCAAGAAAGGTAGCTAGATGGATAAACTGGGGCTACTTCACAAGTGAAGATAAACCAAGAGGGAAAATAGTTGGGAGTTTGAAATACTCCATGATAGAACTGAAGTGTTAAAAGATGTCCAATTGAAAAGGGGTACGGAATGAGCAGAAGTGATGATGGGGGGTGGCTGGTAACCTTGAACATGAGCATTTATATAGCTTGTGCAGAGTCTGATGCCCAAGACCACATTGGGACAAGCCACATCTCAGTGGAGGTCATTGAGGACCACCTATCCCTCCGCAAAAGCTGGGACAATACTTAAACCCTCAGGAAACTTAGATGTTTCCCAGAAAGAAGAAGACAGGGGGAAGGGGAAATAGGAGAATACAGAATATGAGTAGTATTTACTTTCCAAAAGATGAAGCTTTATACAAGAAATAGTTGAGTTACTTTGTAATAGAAAGAGTGAATTTTCACCACTGGTAGAAATGGGGTCTTCTGAACTAATTTATTTTAGTTATAGAGAAATGAAGAAGAGTAGTACATCTAAGTGGTGCCTGTAAATTATATATGCATTAAAATAAGACTCAAAGACTATATAAAACCAGAATCTGAGAAGACTCTTGACTAACTATAAGGTAGGTGGAGCTAGATTGAGAAGTACCTAAACAGGCTTCACTGCAGGACATAATCAGGCCCTGCATTATGAGATAGAGAATGTTTAGGAAGAGTTGGGCGTTTCTCCAATCAACCCTGCCATCTGCCCTGCACCAGAGACTCAGGTTCTGCACAACCTCATGGCTCTCTGTGATAGGTCACCATCTCAGCCCCATCCTCAGCCTCTTCCTAGAGAAGTGAGTGGAGAGGGGGGTGGGATTGGTGGTGGTGGTAACTTATACAATGGAGAGTTATTCCCCACAAATAGAAGACAAAGGGAGCACAAAATCAGGAGCAACTATAATTGTTAATTATGGATTAGGATGTGTTCTGTTTGTTCAGAGATCAGAAACTAGGTATCTTGGCAACTGTGGTGGTAGGAAGATTAAGTTGGAGAAGAAGTGCATCTATTCTGATTCCTGAGTTTTTTGTTTTGTTTTTATTCTCAGGAATAAATCCAGGTCACTAGCAGAGACTGAATAAGGGAAATGTATAGTATATATGAAAAGAGAAGTGAAAAAGTAATTGTTTTGGGGAAAGGGAAAGCAAATATTCTAGAGAAATAGAGCCAGATTGTTGGGCAGTTGAGCTCCCATTTGAGATGTGATATCATGAATTTAAGTGAGATGAGAGAGCATGATTTTCTTCAGCTATTCCCAATTGTTTAGGTCAAAGTACGCAGATGGCTTGACTAAGCAGGTTGGAGTTTTAATCAACACAACAGAGGGCAAGAAGGTTGTTAGGAGGAGACAAAGGTGGAAGGAAGGAAGCATTTCTAATAGTAGGACAGGGCATCAAAGCTGAGTAAGGAGGGAAATGACAGCTTGTGGTGGTGATGGGGGAGATAGTGATAAACGTGGTGTCAATGCATTGCAGGGCCCTGTGTGGTCTGAGGAGTAGGAGTAGAGAAAGTAAATGCACTGGGAGGATTGGAGGTGGTGGTTGGAGGGAGGCATGCTTGAAATTGAGATTTTGAGGTGGTATAGGTATTGGTGATGACAACATTAAGGGAAAAGCACGAGACTGTATGGCTGAAGTAAAATGAAGGGCATATCTTTGGGGTTGAGGTAGTCGAAAGTTTGCAGGGGCAGAGTCTTGTTGAAATTGCCAAGAAGGATAAAAGAGTAAGGAGTGAAGAGAAAGTGAGCTGAGGGCAAAAGTCTCTGATGAGAAGGGAGAGGTCACAAGTTTGCTAGATGAATGTAAAAGGAAGAGGTGTCTGGTGGTTAAGTCTGATGGCATGTCCTCCGTCGGTGTAGGCACAACAGCTCAGAATTTTGTTTGAGATAGAGGAAAAAATATTTGGAAGTTGCCATGGGACAATAACTCACCTACTTAAACTGCATTTCCTGAACCTTGGGGGGTATGGAAGAAAAATCAGCTTTCATTTGAGAGGGCTGGTGGTCTTTAGAGATTGTCAGTTTTTGATAAAAATAATGCCAATAGTAGCAATTCACAGTAATTTTTACTTAACAAAAATTATCTTGATCTAAAACAGGGTCCATGAGCTTGAATTCAAATAAAAAAAAAAAACATTATTCTTGTGGGTACATGCTGGTGTGGGTGTGATATATTTACTAAATAATACACAGTATAGTGTGGGCTTAGTAAAGCATCTGTGGTTTCCACCTGACTAGCAAAGGGGTCCGTGGAACAAAAACGGTTAAGAACCTCCGATCTAAAATGTTGGAATATATGAACAAAATCAGGGAAGGGAAAGATGAGAAGTATGCTAAATTTTTTTTCTTAAATAAGGAAAACTCAAAAGATACCACTTCCCCTAACTTCAGCAATTAGAGAGAAGACTATTATGTAGCTTGCTTTTGAAAATATTAAAGAGAACCATTAAGAAAAAATAATTGTGCCAGGCCTATCACCAAATTTTAGGGGTTGAAAATTTTATCGCTTTTCTGGCCTGCCTTCCTTTCTTCTGTTCACTTTCCATTTTCTGTTTAGAAATGTTTCACACCCGTGATGACATTTGTATTTCCTTATTTGAAAATCATGCCATCTGCATTCCTTCTGGCTTTGGGATTTTTGCAACCTGTGATTGTAGTATTGATGATCAAAGATGTCTCCTTTAATTTTATTCAGCTTCCTATGTGGGATTTTTGTCATTTTAATGTTCATTTATTTTGATGTATAGATTGGACTTGGGAGGACATGCAAGGATGTAAGATGTGTATGTGGTTCCAAGATACAGGGAATGCTCAGAAGCAACTGAAACTTGTGCCAAAAGCAACCCTGAGGGAGATCTGAGCACCATATGGAATAACAGAAAATCTTAGTGCCTCTACATTCAAAATATATCAAGGCTCCAAACTTTCTACCACTTCCACTGTTTCTACCTTGTGCCAAGCCACTGTTACCCTTTGACTTGACTATTGCAACAGGTCTCTCTGCTTCAGTTTTTCCCATTGCCCGCCCCGCGATGACAGTCTATTCTCAACAAAATAACCAGAGTGAGCCTATTAAAACATAAGTCAGACCACGTTGTTCCTTTGCTCAAAACCTTCTAATGACTTCGCATTGCACTTTAGTAAGAGCCAGCATTCTTATAATGGGCAAGAAGGTACTGCACAAGTTGGCCTAACCTAACTCTCTCCCCTCATTTCCAAGAACTTCGCCCTCACCTGTCCAACTCTAGCTACACTGGGCTCTTTGGTGTTCCTTGAACCGGCCAAACCGTCTCCAGTTTAGGATCTTAGCACCTGCTGTTCTTTCTGCCTGGAAGATTCTTACTCCCTGGCTTCGTTCAGGTCCTTGCTCAAGTGTGACCTTAGGAGAAAGGCTTTCCGTGACTACCCCATGTAATATTGCCATGCTCCCTGCCCAGGGCACTCCATTTCTCCCTTTTTCTGCTTTATTATTCTCCATAGTAATTATCCCCAACTGATATTAATTAATGTTCTCATTAATTTTGTTTATGGTATGGCTTCTCCCTCTAGAGGGTAAGCTCCATGAGGGGAGGGAATTTTGTTTTATCACTGCAGTCTCCTGGCACACTGCACAGAACATGGTACATTGTAGACACTGAATAAATACTTGAGAAATGGATGGTGAACCATCCACAAATACACCTCTGCCACTCTTGAAAACATTTGAAATATTTTATTATGATATAACTGTGACGCAAAGAGGCCCCCTTGACAGAGGATGAAAGAGGAAAAGGGGACCTAGCCTAGCTTCAAGGGAAAACTTGAATTGGGTTTTCAAAGTGGTTTGATCTATGTATATGAAACCAAGCAGGCAACATTAGCAGATTAGAAGTTTCTGTGGATGCAGTGGTTCCAGGAGTTCAGTCTTACTAAGAGGGAAAGGTGTCGTATTACTAGCCACAGTTGCATAAATCTAGATGGCCTCATTGCTGAAATAATGCAGGATCACCTGTCGTGTAAACAGAATACCAGCAAAGCAACGACGTCATCACCCTCATCAACAGAGTAACTAACACTGACCAAGGGTTTGCTTGCAAGGTTACCTTTTCATGCAATGAGTCTGTGGCAGTTTGATGTAATTATGAATTCCAAAAATATAATTGAATCATGCTTGTAAACTGATCTGTTAATCTGGGCATGATTAGGTTAGGATTAGGGCATTGAGCCCCACCCCTTGGTGGGTGGGGTATTGAATATAAAAGGCATGGCAAAGGACAGTTGAAGCAGTCTTCTGAGAAGCAGTTTTGATGTTGGAAAGAAGGCCCCAGGAGAAGAGAAGCAAGCCGTTCGCCTGATCGTCTACAGCTGACCTTGTGGAGGAAACAGGAGCTAAGCCCGGAGAGAAACGCAGCCCCGGGAAGAGAGGAACCCCAGAAGCCTGAACCCTGGCAAACGCCGGCAGCTGTCTTGCTCTAACACGTGGCAATGAACTGTGGTGAGAGAAGAAACTTAATGCTTTATGGCCTGGTATCTGTGGACTTCTACCCCAAATAAATACCCTTATAAGGACCAACCCATTTTTGGTATTTTATATTAGCACCCCTTTGGCTGACTAATACAGAGTCCTTAACCCTCACAACAACCCTATGAAAGTAAGTACTGGCACCACTCCTTTTTACAGATGAGAAAACTGAGGCACAGAGGGGTTAAGTTGCCCAGGGTCACAAGGTTTTAAGAGGCAGAGTCAAAATTTACTCTAGGCAGCGACTCTGGAGCCTGCACTTTTACCTTGTAAAAGTCTACCTCCTCCTATATATTTTCCTTGGTCCACAGAATGTTCTTTTTCCGCAACATAAGATTTACTAGCCACTGGCCTACAAGAACAAGTTCCTAGCTTAGACTGCAATGAGCACAGTTTAACTTTCCAGTTTCACTTTTCGCTACTAACTTATAACTGGAAAAACTGTACTACCCCTTGCCTTTCAATTTTTCCATATTTCCCTCTTGTCCTAGTCTGCCAGGCTGGTATGGCAAAAACCATACAATGGGTTGGTTTAAACAACAGGAATTTATCAGCTCATGGTTTTGGAGGCTGGAAGGCCTGCTTCCTCCCAGGGTCGGGAGCATTCTGGCTGGCCAGCCATCCTTGGCTTCCTTTGCTTTCCTGTCACAAAGCAATGTCCTCTCTCCTACCTCTTCCAGGTTCTTACTGACTTCTGGCTTCCAGCTCCTCCCCAAGGCTTTCTCTTTATAAGGCCTCCAGTAATAAGATTAAGATTCAGCTGACCACATCTTAACTAAAAATAATGTCTCCAAAAGGTCCTATTTACAATGGGTTTGCCCTCACAGGAGCAGGATTAAGAGCACTTATTTTTTTCTGGGTTATATAGCTCAATCTATCATACCTCCCCTCCCATATTCTTGCTTTTTAAGGTCATTCTATTTTTCTATAATTCCTTCTGTTCTCATCCTTACCTTCATCCTTACCTAGTTTCCATTCTTCAAAACTCATTCCAAATCCTACCTCCCACATAAAGTCTTACCTCAATTCTCTCCTCTGAAAATTTCAGTGAATGTATAATTAACTTGGGAATTATTCGTGTATTCCTTAGAAATGCTCTTCTGTTGATGGCCCAATATTTTATAAATTTTAGGACTTAATTTTTCACAGATTTTGGTTTTATCTTCAAAACAAATTAATTTATTGAGGAATAAAATATCTATTACTTATGATATTTTGAACATAATAAAAATGCAGTAGACATTTATTAATCTTATTTGATTAGGAAAAAGGCAGTTAAGGTAGAAGAAGGAAATAATAACAGTGGCCATTCTAATTAATAGCTAGCACCATGCATAATGCATTATATATGTTAGCTCATTTATTCTTTGTAACACCACTGTAAGATAAGTATCATAATTATCCTCAGTTAATAATTAAGGGAAATGAAGCTTAGAGGTATGATGTAATTTGTCCCAAGTGACACAACTTATAAATGTTAAGGCCAGGATCTAGAAGCATTGTGAATAGGGATACGTTATCAGAAGGGATAGCATAAACTGACCTTTGAAGTTGTGATAGCTGTAAACTAGAATTTGTGCAGATCTAGAATTTTTTTTTAATCAACTACATTACCTGTATTTTCATAATCTGAAGCTGTTCACTCAAATCTCTGTTCTTTCTGGGTGCATAGCTAGTCCACATTTCCTGGCATCCCCTGAAGTTGGGTGTGGTCTTATGACTGACGCTAGTCAATGGAATGTGAGCAGCAGTGATGGATGCCATTTCTGGGATAAGGCTTTTAAGAAATGGGTGTGTCTCCACTGTCCGCTATGCTTCCTGTTACGCTAGCTGCATGAAGATGGTGATGCAGTCTTATGGGATGGCAGAGCCACAAGATAGAAGGAACCTGGTGTTTTAGTTTGCTAAGCTGCTCAAAGCAGATACCAAACAATAGGTTGACTTTTAACAATGGAAAATTTATTAGCTTACAAGTTTACAGTTTTGAGACTGTGAAAAATGTCCAAACCAAGGCTTCATCAAGGCGATTCTTTCTTCCCAAAGACAACTTGCCAGTGATCCTGAACTCCTGTCACACAGCAAGGAATGTGGCGGCGTTTGCTGGTCTCTCCCTTCTCTTCTGGCTTTCGTTCCTTTCAGCTTCTTGCTTCCATGGCTTTCTCTCTCTCCATATTCATCCCATTTATAAAGGACTCCAGTAAGAGGATTAAGACCCGCCCCGGGCCATGCCTTATGTAAGTAACCTAATCAAAAGACCCTACTTACAATAGGTTTACACCACAGCAATGGATTAGCTTTAAGAACATGATTTTCTGGGGTACATACAGTTTCAAACCACCACACCTGGTTGAATCACTGCATGGAGAACTGCCTGTTGAGCAGAATATCTCCTTAGGACTGTTACATAAACAAGAAAAAAAAATTGAATTGAAGGGTCTATTCAAGCAGCTCAGCTAACTGGTACAAGATATCTGTCAAAGGGGTCACAACACTCTCAGCTATCCCAGTATTGAATTAAACATTTGATATGGAGTATTAAGATCAATTTAAAGTGTCTCTTATTAATCAATTAACAGTCACTAAGTAGCCACTATATATACACATACCATATATGGTAGTATAATACCAATAGTATTGATTCAATCAACCTTGATCTACTATCCATTGTGCCTCAAAATTTATTTGAAGTAAAAGGAAACAAACTGGAGAATAGTACGTTTTATAATTATGAGGGATAGGTATCTCCCATCTTCCCTAAACTGAAAACTCCCTGATCCAGGCACACCAGATTCTAAGGTCTCTGAATTGAAATTGTCCATACATCAACTAATACTTTCTCTTTGTAGAACAAATTAGAATTGATAAGACACTATAAAGAATCAAAATACTGTACTTCTTATTACCTTAGTCAGTGTCCCAGACATTAACCCAGACTTTTGAAAATATCTGGACGATTGATAGAACTTAGGAAAACATCTGAATGAATGATGGTATCAGACCTTTCTGTTAAGATGACAGGCTAGAGGGAAACACAGTTTTGGCCAGCTAAGGGTTTCTTTCTCCTTCCCTCTCCTCTCTTTTTCCCTCTTTCCTTCATTCATCAAATCTTGTTTGAGCAGCACCTATTTTATGCCAAGAGCTGCAGTTCATTAGGCATTTCTGGGCATTTCTCTCCATTTAATTTTCTAACTTTGCAGGACTCAGAAGCAGCCCTCTTTTCTGAGTCTGGGTCCCTGGTTCCAGGCATGGATGAAACTTGAGGAAGGTTTCCTGTCTGCTTCCCATCCTCTCTCCTTCCTTCTTTTCTCCTTTTCATTTAACAATTGTCAGGCTGGCGGACAAATTCTGGGTTGGGTTCTATTTCCCCGGCCCAGGCAGCTGCAATCTGCCTCCTCAACAGCAGAGGGCAGCAGGAGACCACAACCCTGTGTAAGCCTAAGGTTGATGGTCCAATTTTCCTTCCCATCAGGAGCAGGAAATGGACCCGTGGTTTTTGGATGATAATGGAGTTTCTCATTTTCCATTTCTTTATATCACCAGTGACATTCTTTTGGCAGCCACTGAAAAAATAAACGGATTTTTTCCCATGTGATCACTCAGTTTGCACCTATCTCACTTCTCTGCCCTCTTCACATTCTCAGTCTCCTTCTCCATTTCCAGGAACTGTTTTTCCCCTATAATGCACTTGCTGGAAATATGTGTGGGAAATGTCAAAATCCCCAGATAGCAACACGCTCCAGGGGCCGTCTCTCTACTCACCTCGATTGGCTGGCCCTCAGCACACTTACATGGATTTTATAGAAAGCCTAAAAAATAAAGAATAAAAAATCATTTAGGAAGAAAATATGCCCTGAATCCCACAGTGCACCCAAAAAGTGTCTTTTGGACGATTTTTATTTTAAAGTCAGGAAATTGAAAATCCAGTACCTCCTTGCCCAATGACCAAAGCATGCTGACATTTGCTAATGCTTTTTCCAGTGTTATGAAATAGAGGGAGGCTTGGCATCACTTGGGAAAAAACACACAAACATCTCTGCTATTCTTTTCTTACTTAGGCTTCATAAACGATTGACTAGAGTTTGACCAGACATTGGTCCCATTTGTAATCACAACTTAATTGTTTTTAATTATCTGTTGGGGGTAATATAAGGTACTGATTTTGGAAAACTTTGGAAGCGGCAATGGAAATTTAATTGTGGGGTATATTCAAAAGGGCGGAATCTTAGAGTGAGAAGAACTGTTGTTCTGCCTCAGCTTTGCCTCTTAAACTGTTCTACTTTGGAATGATCAGATAATTTCTCTGTGCCTCAGTTTACTCACTCATAAAATGGGGTGACCATCCATGCCCTAGGGAAAGAGTTATAATCAGAATTAAATGAATGCTAACTTTAACCTGTTATTCAAATGCTGGCTATCGTAATCATAATCTTAGTTCTAATAGCTAGATGTTTTACTTTTGTGGTTGGGTCTCTGAAATGAATGTTTTCAATAGTTGCTCCCCAGGTGCTTCAGGCTCCCAAGGAAGAGAATATTCACCTTGTTAAGGAAGTGCCACAGCTGTGGAATACTTCACAGTTTGCCGCCTGTGCTGGGTGAGAAAATCATGTGCAAATGTAAAATGGTGGTGGTGGTGGTTTTACAAGAGTGGACTGTGATCCCACTGTATTTACTTACATTATTTAGGCTTCTTACTGCTCAGAACATGAGAAGAAGGGAAAGGGAAAACTGTGTGAGTCCATTATCTCTGGCTGCTATGGAAAATTCAGAGCTCAAAGCTGCCACAGCCAGAAATAACATTTTTCTCTTGGTGGAGATTCTGAGGTTTATTCAGAGTCATTAACCCCTGTGAACATGGTATAATCATCAAGCATTTTACATTCAGTCAAGATACAATGAGCCATGTTTCCTAGAAGTCAGAGAATGTTAGAGAAACTAAGATCATCTACTGCAATCCACTAAGTTTATAAACAGGGTCCCAGAGCCCAAGGCTACTCAGCCTGCTGGATCTTGTTTTTCTCCATTTATGGCTCTTTTCCCTATAGCTACTCTATAGTCAACTAGAGTCACCTCTCAGGGAAATAGTATTTTCTTTCCTAGGTTTGTGGGAGAAGGAAAGTAGGCAAGTTTTACCAAGAATACACCTTTTTTTTCTTTCTTAAAGAGAAATGCCTTGCATGCCCTCTTACCAAGAGAGGGTGCCCTCTGAGCAGGAACTTTCCATTCTAGATTATTCTTCAGTCAGAAAAAAAAATAGGCCAGTCTCAAATAGCTCACTGGAAATGGTAAATACTAACATAGGTTTAAAACCTTGTATCGGGAAGCGGCTGTGGCTCAATCAGTGGGGCTCCCGTTTGCCATGTGGGAGGCCCCGGGTTCGGTTCCCGGGGCCTCCTGGTGGGGGCAGGTCTGCCCGCATGGCGTGGTTAGCTGACCCAGCGAGCACAAGCAGCAAGGCGGGGATGAATGAATAAATAAATAAAATCTTTAAAAGTAAATAAATAAATAAATAAATAAATAAATAAATAAATAAATAAAACCTTGTATCTAATCTCAGAAAGCATTTGATTTAGTAGGAGTGGCAGAAACCAGGCTCTGCCCACCTTGCCCAAGAAGACTCAACCCTTCCCTCAGGATTCTGCATCTCCACAGCTTCATGTGTGTGTCCTGTTGACTTCTGTCTGAAATGCCTTTTCCTTTCTTTTTCCTCTGGAATACTCCTAGTTATTAGTCAGAGTCCTTAAATTGTCCCCTTCACCTTTCAGCTTTCCTTCTTCTGTATCCCAGGAAATTTTCACATTCCAGAAACAGAGCGTCTATTACCTGTTATTATAATATGTTTCATTGTCTGGACCATGCTATTTCTATTGTTGTCTCTAGCACCTAGCCTAGTATGAGGCACATAATAAATGCGTGACAAAAGTTTTTTTGCATATAAAACACACAAATCGATAAAATTACAATATTTTACTAACTAGGATATCTTCAGAAGTGGGTGGGATTATTCAAGGATGCCTTAGAACCTAGGGCTTAATTGTTTTTGCTTTTTCTGCTGACATTTGGAAGAAAATGTATTTTGTGTGTAAAGAAATGTCGTTAAGGAGCGTTGGACCAAGAACCATGATATCTGTGTAGAATTCAAGTTCTATTTGAATACCTGAATACTTGATTACTTGAGTACTTGGATACTACTTGAATATTCCATATACTTCCTGAGTGATCTTGGGTAGGCCACTTAACCTCTCTGGGCTTTAGTGGTGTCATTTGTACTTCGAGGGAATTCTTCCAGATGTTTGCTCGGGGTCTTTCTAGCACTAACCATTTAAAATTGTATGAAGAACTCAAAAATGTTGATATTTATTCTGAGGGGGAAAAGGAAGCATTGGTCTAAACTATCTTTTTCAGGTTTCCATTGGCTATGCCATACAAGAGATATGACCATGCACAGATGTTAAAAAGTAGAAAATACTTAAAAAAAAAAAAAAAAAAAAAAAGCTGGTTGGTTTTAAAAATAATCAGCTGAATTTTGCCCAACTCATAACTAATTTGCTGTTAAAAATATTTGATAAAATATTTAAACCCAACTTTTCCTCCTAAATAAGTTGCCTCTGTAGACATAGCCCAGCAACAGCAGCTCTGTCTTCCACCGAGTATGATGTTGGCAGTGGTTGCTGAGCCATCTGAGACTGTTTCAAACGTCACTCATAAAAGAGGCCTAGAGCTGAGACCTTCCCCAATACCCGAGCAAGGGAAGGGAAACAAAATGAGCAAGTTTGATCTAAAACCAACAAAGCGTTACAAATCCCCCACAAGGATCTCTAAACTCCACTGAGATTTGGCAAAAGGTCATTTGGACAGGAACATGCAACTTGGCTTTGCCAGCGATTGCCTAAGGCTATAAAGGTGGGGGGTGGGGGGAAGCGAGCAGGATTGCCAAATCGGTTCAGCTCAGGGTTTTGAAAACAAAGCTGCGCTACAAACCCAGAAGGAGTCCCTAGAGTCAACTTCACCCTCTTTGCCATTTACAGACCAAGCCCTAGGGTCCCCTTTTGCAACAGAACTTTTCGTAGAGGCAGAAGGTTTTCTGTTTAGCAATTAGGATGGGACTCTAAGAGGTTGTACAGCTCATTAATGCAGATGGCTCCAAGAGGCAGTTAAAAATGCAGGAAAGCAGAAAGAAGTGCTTAGATTAAAACTCCCCATTATATCAGTAGATTCTGGCTGTCAGATAGAGCAAATAAAACATAGGTATCCTATTTGGGCTTGGCTAATGATAGGCTTTTCCTGCTCCTTCCCTGGTCATAACCATAGATTAGACTTTCTAGATTATCAGATTCCATGCCCATCTCCTTCCAACCCATCCTTCTAAAGCAATATATCTTTTAAATCACTCCTATCTTTATAAACCATTGTTGGATCTCCATAGCTTGTAGATTAAAGTCTAAAACCTCAGTTTTACAAGGACTATCACATTCCTACTGATTTCCCTCTATGTATCCAGATTTCACGTGGTGTTTGATCACAGGTCCATGCCCTTGCCTTCCAGTTCCTTCTATATTGGAATGCCCTTTCTCTCCTGTTGCCTTGGTGACCCCCCCATGAATTACCCCCACAAATTCTTCAAATCTCTGCTCAAATTATCATCTTCTTTTGAAGTTTTTGTACTGCTGCACCCCAGAGTTCTTTGATAACTCCTTATATCGTCTTAGCTTTGTGTACACACAAGCCTTTCATTTCTCTTTGCCTACCTCAATTTTGACCATTTATTATTCATTTCTCTATCAGTCATACGATTGATGAACAATAAATGTTTGTGGAATACATAAATTTCTCGGTACTTAAGTTTTGGCCTTAATGTTATTAAATATTGACTGACATAGAAACAAATAAATGCCAAAGGACAAAAAAGTAAATCATTTTTTTTCCTTTGAAATTCAACCTTCTTTACTTTGTATGGACTACTCTTTTATGATTACACATTGATACTCAGTCACTGTTTTAAATAAATATGAAGCTGCAGTAGACAGAATTGTTTAAGAAATGGAGTGTAACCATAATAATAAACTTAGAGGACACAATAGTCTGGAAGGGACTGAGCAGGAACTAAACAAACTAGACAATGGTAAGATAAAGAGAACGAGATAACATTCAGAGGGATATTGACCATCATTTGGAAGAGGTATTTCTCCATTGTGTCAGAAGAGATCATTTATATGTAACCCAAGCTTCAGTCAGCTTCCTTGGTTCCCCATGTTCCCTCATCTCCCGGGGTCAACCTCGATTTTAAAATCCGGGACATTGCTGTGGGAAATCTCCCCTAAGGGTTTCTGTGGAGTGTGCACATCCACGCTGCGTGTGCATGTTTTTGTCAGTCCATGCTGTGGCATGCTTCCAAATGCTCTTCGTTTCTGTTACTTCTTCCCTTTCTTTTTTAAACAAATCAATTTTATTGATACGTATTAAAGCATACAATTCGTCCTAAGTGTACAATCAATGGTATTTGGTATAATCACATAGTTGTGCCTTCATCAATTCAATCATTATTAGAGCATTTTCATTATTTCAGTAATAATAATAATAAACAAAAAACAGACAAACAAGAACAATTTTCACCTCTCAATCTATGCTTCCCTGCTGTACATAGCTGCTATTTCTGGCTATTCTTGCACAATTATTTATTTATTAAGCAGATTTATTGAGATGTAGTCACATATCATATGACCTATCCAAAGTATATAAGCAATGGCTATTAGTATAATCACAGTGTTGTGCATTCATCACCACAAAAAAATTTTAGAACAATTTCATTACTCCAAAAAGAAAATCTCCACACCCCTTAGCAGTCCTTCCCCAACCTAATATAACCACTAATCTAATTTCATCTTTATAAATTGATTTATATTTATATTTTATATAAATGGAATCAGACAATTTGGAGTTCTTTGTGTCTGGTTTCTTTCACTTAGTGTAATGTGTGTGTGTGTTTTTCTTTTTGTATGATGTTACCATCTTATAGTATTAACATACATTTATACAGTTTCAAAGAAATATGGTCTTATATATGCAATTTTACCCATATTCATATTTCATATGCAGTTTTACTATGCTATACAGTCCCATATAACATGTTTTAGCTTTCCTTTTAGTAATATACATCACCTTAGACATTCCCTTTAAACCTCTCTCCTACCCACATAATAGTATTGCTAGTTACAAACATTATGTTAGGCTTTCACCTTTTCATTTCCAAAGATTAACACACATCTTTTTTTTTTTTAACCAATTCTGCACAAGTTAATCCTCCACTTTCCATTCTCTAATCTCATTCTATTTTCTGGTGACCCATATTCAAGATATTAACTCCATGAGATAATGTAATAAATTTTGTTCATAGTAGCACAATCACACAGTATTTGTCCTTTTGTGTCTGGCTTGCTTCACTCAACATAATGTCCTCCAGGTTTGTCCATGCTGTCCTATGCTTCATGACTTCATTTCTTCTTATAGCTGCATAATATTCTATCTTGTGAATACACCACAATTTGTTTATCCAATCATCAGTTGATGAACACCTGTGTTGTTTCCAACTTTGGCAATCATGAATAATGCCACTATGAACATCGGTGTGCAGATGTCTGTTCGTGTCACTGCTCTCAGTTCTTCTGGGTATATACCCAGTAGTGGTATTGCAGGGTCATGTGGCAAATCTACATTCAACTTCTTTAGGAACTGCCAAAGAGTCCTCAACAGTGGCTGTACTATTCTACATTCCCACAAACAGTGAATAAGATATCTCTCTACATCCTCTCCAACACTTGGTGTTCTTTGTCTTTTTAATAGTGGCCATTCTAATAGGTGCGAAATGATATCTCATTGTAGCTTTTGATTTGCGTTTCTCTATTTGCTAGGGAAGTTAAACATTTTTTTCATGTGTTTTTTCACCATTTGTATTTCTTCTTTGGACAAAAGTCCAAAATAGGCAAAAGTCTTTTTGCCCAGTTTTTAATTGAGTTGTTTGTCTTTTTATTGTTGAGTTATAGCATCTTTTTTATATATCATGGATATTAAACTCTTATCAGATATGTGATTTCCAAATATTTTCTCCCATTGAGTTGGCTGCCTTTTCATCCTTTTAACAAAGTCCTGTAAGGTGCAAAAGTGTTTAATTTTGAGGAGGTCCCATTGATCTATTTTTTCTTTTGTTTTATTTGCTTTGAGGGTAAGTCCAAGAAACCAACACTTACCAGAAGGTCTTGAAGATGTTTCCCTACATTTTCTTCTAGGAGTTTTATGGTCATGGTTTTTATATTTTTGAGTGGATTCTTGTATAGGGAGTGAGATAAGAGTCTTCTTTCATTCTTTTGGTTATGGATATCCAGTTCTCACAGCATCATTTGTTGAAGAGACTGTTTTGGCCTGTTAACATGGCTGTGGTATGTTTGCTGAAAACCAGTTGGCTGTACAGGTGAAGGTTTATACCATCCTGTTTTGACAATTGCAGCATTATAAGAGGCTTCAAGTTTAGGCAGTGAAATTCCTATATCACTCTTCTCTTTCAGAATGCTTTTGGCTATTCAGGTACAGTTTCCCTTCCAAATGAATTTGGTAATTGCTTTTCTATTTCTGTAAAGTATGCTGTTGGAATTTTGATTGGTATTGCATTGAATCTATAAATCAGTTTCGGTAGGATTGACATCTTCATGATATTTTGTCTTCCAATCCATGAACATGGAGTGTCTTTCCATTTGTTTAGGTCTTCATTGATATCTTTTAGCATTGTTTTGTTTTCTGCATTATAGGTCCCGTACTTCTTTGGCTAAATTGATTCCTAGGTATTTGAGTCTTTTTGTTGCTATTGTAAATGAAATTTTTTTCCTGATTTCTTCCTCAGATTATTCAATACTAGTGTACAGAAACTTCACTGATTTTTGCATGTTGATCTTGTATCCTGCCACCTTGCTGAAATTGTTTATTAGCTCAAGTAGTTTTGTTGTAGACATTTCAGAATTTTCTAAATATAGGATCATGTCATTCGCAAACAGTGAGAGTTTTACTTCCTCTTTTCCTATTTGGATGCCTTTAATTTTTTTGTCTTGTCTAATTGCCCTAGCTAGAACTTCTAGCACAATGTTGAATAACAATGGTGACAGTGGGCATCCTTATCTTGTTCCCGATCTTAAAGGGAAAGCTTTCAGCCTTATACCATTGAGTATGATGTTGGCTGTGGGTTTGTCATACATGCCTTTTATCATCTTGAGGAATTTTTCTTCTGTTCCTATCTTTTGAAGTGTTTTTATCAAGAAAGGGTTTAGTTGAATCCCTTTTCTTCATCAGTCGAGATGATCATGTGTTTTTTTTTTTTTTCCTTCAATTTGTTAATGTGATGTATTACGTTGATTGATTTTCTTCTGCTGAACCAGCCTTGCATACCAGGAATAAATCCCACTTGGTCATGATGCATAAGTCTTTTGATATGCTGTTGGATCGTATTTGCAAGTATTTTGTTTAAAATTTTTGCATCTATGTTCATTAGAGAGATTGGTGTGTAATTTTCTTTTCTTGTATTATCTTTATTAGGGTGATGTTGGCTTCATAAAATGTATTGGGTAATTTTCATTCCTCTTCAATTTTTTGAAAGAGTTTAAACAAGATTGGTGTTAATTCTTCTTGAAATGCTTGGTAGAATTCACCTTTGAAACCATCTTGTTCTGGACTTTTCTTTTGACATACATATCTTTTTTTTTTCTTTTTCCTTTTTTAAAGATGTATTTTATTTATTTATTTCTCCTCACCCCCTTGTTTTTTGCATTTGCTGTGTCTGTTTGTTGTGGCTGGTCATCTTTTGTTAGGAGGCACCAGGAACTGAACCTGGGAACTCCCATGTGGGAGGGAGGCCCCTAATCACTTGAGCCACTTCCACTCCCTGCTTTGTTGTCTCTCATTATGTTTTCCTCCATGTGTCTCTTGTTGCATCATCTTGTCGCATCAGCTTACTGTTTTGCTCATCTTCTTTAGGCGGCACCAGGAACCGAACCTGGACCTCGCATGTGGTAGGCGGGAGCTCAATTGCTTCAGCCACATCCGCATCCCATCTCAGAATATCCTCTTATGATCCTTTTTATTCCTGTGGGGTCAGTTGTAACTTCATCCCTTTCATTTCTGATTTTATTTATTTGCATCTTCTCCTTTTTTTTTTTTTTTTTCTCTGTTAGTCTAGCTAGGGGTTTATCAATTTTATTGATTTTCTCAAAGAACCAGCTTTTGGTTTTGTTGAATTTTCTCTATTTTTTTTTTCTCAATATCATTTATTTCTGCTCTAATCTTTACTATTTCTTTCCTTCAGCTTGCTTTGGGAATGGTTTGCTGTTCTTTTTCTAGTTCTCCAGTTGTTCAGTTAGATCTTTGATTTTAGCTTTCTTCTTTTTTAGTATAGGCATTTAGGGCTATAAATTTCTCTCTCGGGACTGCCTTCACTGTATCCCATAAGCTTTGATAAGTTGTGTTCTCATTTTCATTCTTCTCGATATATTTACTAATTTCACTTACAATTTCTTCTTTGAACCACTGATTATTTAGGAGTGTGTTGTTTAGCCTCCACATATTTGTGAATTTGCTTCTTTCCCTTCTACTATTGATTTCCAGTTTCATTCCATTATGGTCTGAGGAGGTGCTTTGTATAATTTCAGTCTTTTTATATTTATTGGGACCTGCATTGTGACCTAACATGTGGTCTTTCCTGGTGAAAGAGCCATGAGCACTTGAGAAGAATGTATAACCTGCTGAGTTTGGGTGCAATTTCTATAGATGTATGTTAGATCTAGCTCATTTATCATATTGTTCAAGTTCTCTGTTTCTTTGTTGATCTTCTGCCTGGTTGTTCTATCTAATGATGTGAGTGGTGTGTTGAAGTCTCCAACTATTATTGTAAATTATTATTATTTCTCCCTTCAGTTTTGCCAAGATTTGCTTTATATATTTTGGGGCACCCTGCTTAGGTACACAGACGTTTCTGACTATTGTTTCTTCCTGATGGATTGTCCTTTTTATTAATATATAATGGTTTTCTGTATGTCTTATAACTTTTTTTGCATTTAAAGTCTGTTTCTTTGTCTCTTTTAATGAAGTTTTGTGGATAACTGAAGGGATTTACAGCATAGCACCTTATAGGCAGCAAGTGGAAAATGAACACTAGATATCACTGTCCTAAAATTCCCTGCCACAGGGCATATTGTGCTGGTCACCTGCAGGGCTGGCCTTTCTTGGATCTCATACCTTCTGCTTATCACTATTCTCTTTATATAGTTCTATATCTTCTTGCCTGAATTGCTCACAGAAATCCGAAGTTCTTCTCACCTAAATGTGCAGAGTGATTCACTTCTCTTAGCTTTCCATATTCTTTCTGACCATGCTCTGGGGTGGCATGGGATGGGCATTCACAATGAGGCTCGTCAAAGTGTGTTGTTTTTTTCCCTAAATGTAAAGCATCTCCTGGGATCTGATGCTACTCTGCAAATGTGCAGAGGAGACCTCAGTCTGCTCTTGATCTCAATAGCCATTTTCTTCTTCTGGTTAGCCACAGAAACATGGGGAAAAACTCAAAGCCCAGAGTGCCTCACCTGGAAGTGATACTAGAACTCAACTATACAGGATATATCTATGTGTTTTCGTTTCTTTTTCTTTTTCTTTTGCCTATGCATTTTCAACAGTTTACCCTCATGATAGGAACTTCAGATGTGTAACAGCTATCTGGTAAGCTGTGCTTGAAGGATAAAGCTTGCCATGACCCTAAAAGGAGTCAGGTGCAACCCATAGGCATAATGTAGCTCTATTCTTCCTTGTTCAATATTGCTTTAAGCCATTCCAGTTTAAGGATTTACTTTTAGTGGAATTGAACTTGCTGATGTTAAAGTACTATCACTAAATATATTCAGTTGTGCTTCCAGTTTCAAACTTGTCCAACAAACCTTTGGGAATTTAGAGTTTGCAGCAGTCAAAACTAATAGCAATGGTCAGACATAACTAGTTAGTCTGTTAAACAAAAATCTCAGGATTAATAGTAATCACAAAAACAGCTATTATTTATTGAGTATCCTTACATGCTAAGCACTTTTCTAAGCACTTTATGTATAATAACTGCCTTATAACAACTCTTTGAAGTAAGTATAATTAGCATCCCCATTGTACAGATGAAGAAATAAAGGCACAGAATGATTAACAATATGTCCAGGGACAGAAGACCAGAGCACATGGTCTATTAGGCTACACTTGATCTACAGGACTCATGCTGGACTTTCTCTATTTATTGAAATTAAATGAGATGAAGAAACTAAGACCCACAGAAGTGAAGAGAGTGGCAGACCCAAGAGTGGGACTCACATCAGCTGACAGCCATTTGGTGCTTCCCTTCTTCTGAAGGGCTTTGGAGGTTGTTTTCCCAGAAGGGTTGTGAGTGCTTCGTGGCGATCTGGAGGGAGTCAGTCAAATGGTGGCCATGGTGTCCCAGTGAATGCTTGATTTGTCTGTTACTAGGAATATTTTGCCATGGTTTTCAGAAATTAATTAATTAATATATTTTAACCTGTGCATGATTCAGGAATGCTGTTGGACATTACGATAACAACTTGTGTTGCTGTAACCATCTATTTAATCTTTTAAGTGCACCATTTGAATTATACAATCAAATTTAAGCAATGTAGAGACTGGAACAGAAATTAAGACAAAATGTTCTCAATGTGCAATCATCTTTTAGTTATCTGGGGCTCTCTGATGTCAAGCTATCTCACTGTCTGAGCAAACTACAAGTTAATTCAGAAAAAAAAGAAAAAATAATAATCGAAATGTTATCTTCGCTATGGTTTTCAATTCAGTTTTTAAAAAGTCAATTTACCAGCAGCAGAATTTTTTGTTTGTTTGCAGCAATAGAAATCAGTCTGAATTAGTCTAAGCAAGAAGAGAGAATTTAATATAATGACATAGGAGGGTGTCCTGGGAGCCAATGGCAGGAAGGCAGCTGGCACATAAAAGGGACTAGAAATGGAAAGCCATCAGGAGCCCAGAGAACAGGCTTTCTCGGTATTTTCCCTTCACTTCTTTCTGCAAATCTTTTTCATTTTGCTCCTTTTGCAAATCAGCTATCTCTGCTACTAATCTATTTGGAAGACAATGGATATGCCGGGGTTCCCAAGTTTATATAGTTTCATTATATGTGAGCCCAAGTGGAGATTTCATTCTTTCAGTTCCAAATATAAGTTCCCACAGAGGGGTTCTCATTGGCCCTGTGTGGGTCCGATGCTCAGCCACTGTCTAGTCAGCTGAGTCCTAGGCAGCAGTGCCTAAAACAGGGCTTCCAGAGTCCTGTCTCTGGGACCCAGGGGATCAGAGTAGCAAGTTATTCTCAGAGAAGAGGGAATTGTGAGCTGGGCAGACACCACAAAGGTCTCTTCTATTACCCTGTAAAGTAGGTCTCTGTGTGAATCAGCCCTTAGAAATTCAAGGACTATGGCGAATTCAAGGACAGTGTCTCTTCTATCCAGCGAAGCGTATTTTTAGACTAGATCATTTGAGTATGTAATTAGGTCAACCAATTTAAAAATCAGCCTGAGTAAACCAAAATGCTAATTTGAGTCTTCTGTAAATCACATAATATAATGGATTCCAAAGCTAACTGAAAGTGTTTTGGATCATTCTTGACGTCACACCCTTAATTTGTCAGGATAATTGAGATAAATCCAAGCTTTTAGTCTTGCTGATGATGTTTAAGAGTTATCCTAAATTAAACTGCCACATTTCCTGCTGTAATTGATGTTCAGATCCCTGGAGACTGGAGGGCTTTCAAATGTCTGCATATAATTATATAAATCAATCTTGGGGATCCATGAGTAGAGAAAGAGGTAATTCTTGTAGTGTTCCCAATGTATCTTTTGTGTTCTCCTAAGAGCTGAAAGGAATTCAGAGATGAATTCCTCATTTCACAGATGGGAAATGAAACACAGATAGGGGAAATGACCACTTAAATGAGTGGCAGACCCGGGACTAAAATTCTAGATTCTAGTCTTCTTTTTTTATTATGTCCTACTATTAGTCGTAGGATTCAGAAAACGTGACAGCACTGCCAGGTAGTGATATTTTCACTAGTTTTTAAATTACTTTTCCCCAACACCTAGATTTTACTTATTCAGTCTAATCTTTTTTTGGGATCCCTAAGTATAAATGCTTTGGATAATTTTCTGGCTAATTCAACTTACCTGGAACAATAATTCATCAGCAAAGATGCTAAAATAGCAGAGAAAAAAAAATTTTTTTTTGCTGTCCGTATTGTTTTAGTGGAGAACTAGGTTTAAGTTTTCTTAATTGCAGTAGGAAAAACAGCAGCCATATGTTTTGTAATCTGAAGTAAATTTGTTCTCCGCTATAAATTGTTAAGAAATCTGTAAGAAGAAATTTCCACAATTCTAATTTCATGTGTTACAATTATGAAAATGCATGACCCTAAATGCCTTTTATCTTTGTTTTTCTGATTCTATGAAGGAAAACTCCAAGAAGAATTGTACTTTAAGCTTAGAAATGAAAACCGAGTTATAGATTTATATTTTCATGACATCCTTTCAATATTTCTTCTTTTATTGTTCACAATGAACAAAGAAGAAAAATGACTAAAGAGATTTTTCTGGCCCAAAGATGGCTGTGCTAAACTCCAATAACCATTCACAATTCCAAATAACTTGGGAAACGAAGCATGATGATAAACAGGAAATTGGAAAAAAAAAAAAAAAGTAACTGAAATGTGCCAACCTCCCTTGGCCAACTGGCCTGGGATTAGAGTTCTGAATTTCTGGATTGCGATTTGTCAGAGTTTTTAATATGTGTTGTATTAATTTGCTCTTTCAATTTGACAGAATAATAATTCTCAAATAGACCCTTATTTTTAATTCCAGATCAATTTTCAAAAAAATAAAAAGAAGGGCTTGTTGGGCACATTAAACTCTTGGTGTTTATAGTTCTTTAACATTTTAATTAAAAGTATTATCAAAGAAGAAGTGGCTTAATTGTAAAAAAACAAAAACAAAAACAAACAAACTCAAAATTACTACAAGGCTTCTGCTCCTCCACATTGAATTCTACTCCCTCGGAGCAGAAACTTCCAACTCTTAGCTGACTCTTCTGAATTTTATCTCAATATTTCTAAATAAGCTGAAACTATTGATTTTTCCATTTTTTACTTTATTTTGTCTATTGACTTTCTGCACAAAGCTTTCCCAACCCCCACCTTCCTGAGCTACAGCTGTGGCAATATTTGCATAATCATAATATTATTAACACTGAAATTTGTTTTATCAAAAAATTGTGATATTGGGAAAGTGAGGGTAGCAGAAATGTGTGTTTGCATGTTAGTGAGGAATGTTAGTATATATAGATCTAAATGCTTTTCTTCCATTGTCAGTGGATAAAATACTATCTAAAAAAATTAATAAAGATCAAGTGTCTTGAAAAAGAAAAGGAATAAGGTTGCTGGTCAGGCTGCTCCTTGGTAAATATATTTTAAAATTAATATGTATATTTTTTATTAAAGAAGTACAGTCATATATTTCATTTTGAAAACCCTTTTGCTTATTCCAGTATTAACTATTGCCTTAATTTTCTGTTTGCCTATTTTCCACTCATTCATCCCAATATTCTTTGCAGGAGTTGCATATCTCCTCTCGGTACAGTCAAACATTTAGATAATCCGACAACTCTATTTTTTTCGTGGAGTCACCCATGCTGGAATTTTCTGTCTTCTGGTTCCAGTCTTGACAGGTCTTTGGGCTTGATGACCAGCTAACATCCCAGAACTCCCATTTACCATCATCCTGGCAATTTCCTTCTCTGTCTTGTGTGGGATCCTGTTTCCTGGGTCATCTTTCTTGGGCTGCACTCTCATTTTCTAGGGTGTATATACTCTAGTCACTTGAGAAAGTTGCTTGTAAAATTTCTTGAAACAATCTTTTGAGCATCTGAAAAGGCCCCCCACCCCCATTCTCTTACATGATTAATAGGGTTTGTGTATTTGTGTATGTGTGTTTAGAAGTGTAAGTAGCAACTCGTTATTCCTCTGAATTTTGAAGACATTTCTTCCTTGTCTTCTGGCTTCAAATGCTCCTATAAAGAAGCCTAATGTTAATATAATTCACAGTCTTCTATGCATGATCTATTTTCCCCCTGGATTTGAATTTTACAATGATGTGTATTGGTGTGGGTCTTTTAAAATTCACTGTGCTGGAGACTCAGCGGGGTATTTTCATTTGGATACTTAGATCCTTCAGTGCCAGAGCATTTTTCTTGAGTTATTTCTCTGATAAACTTCTCTCCTCTAAGATAATTTGAGCTTCTTCAGGTGGAGTAAGGCTTGTTGACTCCATTTTGGGTTTTGTTAGGGGACTTCCCAAAGTCCTAGGCCTCTTTCTCTGGGAAGGACTCGTATCATGAGTCTAGCTGCCAGTGTGAGGGAGTCAGGTGGAAGAAGAGAGCTGGGAACAGTCTCTCCCGTTAAATTTATCCAGACAGTAAACTTCCTGTCTTTTGCTGAAGTGAAGGAGGGGTAGTTAATTGGTTTGTCCTAACCCTTTGAGAAACCTGGTAACACAATTTTATGAGCTTCTCTGGGCTTCTGTGGAACGAGTTGCTTGCATCTTGTTGGCTTTCCCTTCTGTAGTCTAAATTTTATCAGCACTAATAAGTAAATCATGACCAATTCTCTTTTCAAGTTCCAGTATTTTCTGGCATATTCTATATATATCTTCTCTCCACTTCTCTTTATTCTGGTGTATTTATATTGTTTTAATAAATATCAATTCGTTTAATTCCCTTCTTTTTTGGAAGGTTTTTGGGAGGGAAGAGAGATAAATATGTATGTTCCCACACCATATTTACCTGAAGGGTGGCAAATATTCTTTGGAAGAATCAGGATTTGACCCTCATACACTGACTACTGGACTCATTACTTTTTCTTTTCTTATTTTTTTTAAGATTTTATTTTTTATTTATTCCCCCCCCCTTGTTGTTTACGCTCACTGCCTGCTCTCTGTGTCTGTTCATTGTGTGCTCTCTGTGTCAACTTGTCTTCTTCTTAGGAAGCATGGGGAACTGAACCTGGAATTTCCTATGTGGAGGGAGGTGCCCAGTTGCTTGAAATGTTGTGTATCCCTGCTTGTTGTGTCTCTCATTGTATTTCCTCATTATGTCTGCTCGTTGCATCAGTTCATTGTGTCAGCTCGCCACACTGGCCCATCACATCAGCTTGCTGTCTTGCTTGTCTTCTTTAGGAGGCACCAGGAACCGAACCTGGGACCTCCCATGTGGTAGGCGAGTGCCCAACTTCTTAAGCCATATCCGCTTCCCAATCTTTTATCTTTTGACTTCAAAAATTGTCATACCCAAAATGTAATATCAAACAGCTATTGATAGATACCTTATACCAAGGGTTCTTAATCTTTTTTGTTCCATGGACTCCTTTTCCAGTCAGGTAAAATAAATACTATAGTAATTTATTTATTGTATACATTCATAAGTGAAGGAAATGCTAGATTTCACTTAGAGGGCAGAGAAAATAAAGATAATAAGTTGACTTTTTTTTCAATTCAAGCTCACGGACCCCATGAATTCTTTCCATGGACTGGGGTCCGTGGATCCCTGGTTAAGAACCCCTGCCCTATACTAATATTATTTCTGATTGAAGTTCTTTCTAATCTCTCTGTCTTTCTCTCTTGCCTTGAACAAGTCATAATCACAAAAGATGTGAAAATAAACAATACACTGGAAGATAGAGTCAAGAATTAAAATAAAAATAATAAAATAAAAATAAAAGCCTGTTCATAAAGAAAACATTTGATCTTGTTAAAACAAAATATTGCATTGGTGTTCAAAAAGTCAATTTTAGAAGTATAGGATGGGGGTTGTCCTACCTTTGAGAGCTGTTCATATTAGTCCTTTCTTGATAGCCATTCATATAAAAAAGAAATTGAGAATTAATTAATTAATTTTCAAAACAGTACCAAGAATTAAACCTGGGACCTCATACATGGGAAGCAGGTGCTCAACCACTGAGCTACTCCCACTCCTGTTTTTTTTTTTTTTTTTTAGAAGAAATTGAGAATTTAAAAGCTAAATATGATACACATTTATTCATTTCTGAGCACTCTATTTTTAAAGAGAGATTGATATACTGAAGTATGTCTAAATGAGAGTGGTTAGGATGGTGAGAGTTTCTGGAAGCATGTCCCATGGGGAATGGATTAATGGACAAATAGCCTAGAAAAGAGATAACCTGATAGCTCTAAAATGTTTGAAGGACTGTCAAGTCAAAGTGAGAACAGATTAGTTCCCTCTCATTCTAAAGGTCAAAATTAAGACTGGTCTAACGATTAGAGTTTAACAGTAGAGCTCCCTGTCAGTCCAAAGTGCTAAAAGACTGTTTCTTAGGGATACTCTTGAAGAGATTCCTATTTGAGGTGGGATTTTGAGTTAGACACTTAAGTTATCTGTCAGCATCCTTTTAATGAATAGCTTGTTGGCAAAGTGACTTTGAAATTACTTGTGGCTTCGTGTGACTTGGCTCAACCTGCAAAACACATAATTGCTTTATCCCCAACAGACTCCCTGTAGTTACCTTGAATACATCAATGATGTGGAGACTGTGGGTCTTCTTGGTTTCTATAGTGGGTCCTGCCAAAAAGACCTCCCCCATCACATTCTTGATTCTCAGGGTTTTTTTTCCTCTTCCTTTTACTTTGTTATTCTATTTAATTTTTTGTTTTGTTCATCTTTATTAAGTTATAATTGACATACAATAAACCAAATATATATAATGTACAATGTAACAAATTTTGACATATGTATACTCATACATGGGTTCTTTTTATCCAATTTGACAATCTTTGACTTTTAATTGGGATGTTTAGACCACTTACGTTTAATATGATTATTGTTTATGTTGGGTTCAAAACTCCTGTCTTGCTATTTGTTTTGTATCTGTACCATCCATACTTTGTTACCTTTTCCCTTTTTCTGCCTTCTTTTAGACTAATTCTGTTTTTTTTTTTAATTTTTAAATTTTTATTTATTTATTTATTTTTAGGTACCAGGCATTGAACCCAGGACCTTGTATGTGGGAAGCTGGTGCTCAACTACTGAGCCACATTGGCTTCCCTGAGTTGGTTTTTTCATTTGTTTTGCTTGCTTTTTGTTTTTGTTTTTTGTTTTTTTCAGGAGGCACTGGAAACTGAACCCTGGACCTCCCATGTGGGAGGTGGGTGCTCAACGACTTAAGCCACATCTAATCCCAATTCTGTATTTTTAAAATTCCATTTTGCTTGTTAGTTATGTCCCTTTCTTTGGGATTGCCTTAGGTTTTATAGTGTATATCTTTACATTATCACAGACTACTGTCAAGTAATATTACACCACTTCACTTATAGTAGTACAAGTACCTTACAATAATATAATTCTAATTTTCCTCTCCTGGACTTTGTGATATTTTTGCCATATATTTTATTCAACTTGTTATAAATCTCACACTACATTCTTATTATTTTTGCTTAAGATAGTCTTCTGGTGATTAATCTGATATTTTTTCTAAGTCTAAAAAAGTCTTTATTTCACATTTGTTTTTCTAAATGGTATTTTTTTCTGTGTATAGAATTCTAAGTTGGTAGTTTTGTTTTTTTTTTTCATTTCAGCATTTTAAATATGTTTTTTTCCAGTGTATTCTGGCTTACAGTGTTTTCCTGAAGAAAAGTGTGCTGTTATTTTTATCTTTATTCCATTGTATGTAATTGTCTTTTTTCCTCCGGCAGCTTTTAAAATTTTCTCTTTGTCACTGGTTTTAATATTTTTATTCTGATGTACCTTGGTGTACTTCTTGTGCTTGGAGTTTGTTGAGATACTTGGATCTATGTGTTTGTAGTTTTGATCACATTTGGAAATTTCTCAGCCAGTATTTCTTCAGATATTTTTTCTATTTATTCCTCTTTCCACTCTCCCCTACTCTGCTCTATTTTTATCTGTCTTGTGTGCACACACTCTGTTTTGGATATGTTCTATTGCTAATTATTTAAGTGCACTAATATTTTCTTTTGCAGTGTCTAATCTGTTATTAACCCCACCCAGTATATTTTTAATATCAGACATTATAGTTCTCATCTCTAAAAGATCAATTTGGAACTTTTGAAAAATATTTCCACATACCTATTTAATATGGTTAATCTTTCCTCTACCTTCTTAGACATATAGTTTATAGTAATAACTTAAAGTCCTTGTCTACTAATTTATCATCTTTGTCTTTTATGGCCCTATTTCTATTGATTAATTTTTCATCTCAGTATGGGTTGTATTTTCCTGCTTCTTTGCATGCCTGATAATTTTGATTGGATACCAGACATTGTAAAATTATTGGATGCAGGATGTTTTTATATGTCAATAAATACTCTAGCTTTGTTCTGGTATGCAGTTATATTACTTGCAAGTAGTTTGATCTTTTTAGGGCATGCTTTTAAGCTTTTTTTTTTTTTTTTTTTAGGCAGTGCTGGAGCAGTCTTTGATCTAGGCTAAATTTTCCTCATTACTGAGGTAATACATTTCTGAATAGTCTACCTGATGGACCATGAACTACAAGATTTTCCACTCTGGCTGGTGGGGACACAAACTATTCTTGAGAATGTGAGTGCCAGCAACTCTTGCCCCTGTTCCTTTTGGGATGGTCTTTCCAGAGCCCTGTGTAGTTTCCACATGCATGTGCTGGTCAGTTCTCAGGTGAAAATTTGAGGGGGACTCTTAGAACATTTCTGCAGCTCTCTCTCTTAGCAAATATCTTCTCTCCAGGGATCTGCCCTGCAAACTCTAGCCAACTTTACCTCTCCAGATATGCAGGCCTGTCTCCTTGACTTAGGAAAATGAATGGGCTCTGACTTGGTTTCCCCCTCCTTGTTTCGCTGGGTGGAAACTCTGTCCAGGCACTAATCTGGGGCAATTGTTGTGCTCACCTTGTTTGTTTTCCTGAATTTCCTGTTTTCCACTGCCTAAAATCCTTCTCTCCCCTCTCCCCCGCCACATATATATTTGTCTAAATTTAGTTGTTTCAAGTGGGAGAGTAAACCCAGTCCACTTGGTCAGAAGGCCAAGGCTTGTTATTCCATTTTCAGGATAAAAATTGTTTCTTGGCTCTAAAACCCACAGTTCTGCTTTGGAATGTTCACATAGGCTGCTCCACACGGCAGCATTAGGCACCATTTCATTATTCTTAGCCTTATAAAAGTCACAATAAGGTCCTTATTTCTAACATCTGTAAAGCAGTCCTATTCCGTCCTCAGCAGAGGTTTATTGAGTGCTAGGTCCTTGATACTTGGCAAGCAATTTCGGAGAAAACAGATAAAACTTTGCCCTTAAGGTAAAAACATTAAATAAACGATAACACAATAGCTCCCTATCACTATCTTATCATGCTACTTTATTTTTCTTCATAGTGCTTTGCCAGTTGATATCATATGTCCATTGGTTTACTTTTTGGTTTCACCCCAATGAGATTGTAAGCTCCATGCGAGCAAGACTTTGTAAGAATAGTGTAAGGCAAGTGTGTAACCTGGAATATCTCTTAGAATATGATCTTTGGAGCCCCCCACATCAGAATCACTTCAGGCTATTGTTTACCAGGCAGACTCCTAGATTCCTAGACCCTCTTTCGAGATCCACTGATATTGAATTTCTGAGGGTGAGGTCTGGAAATAAAAATTTTGACACCCTTTCCAGATAATTTTTACACACCCTTAAGTTGAGAACCACTGGCTTGGGGTAAGGGAATGAGTGTGTGTGTGTGTATGCATGTATGCATGTGAGTTTGCATGCAGGTTTAGAGCCGAGGGGAGAACATTCCAAGAGAGGGAGACACAGAACCTCCAGGTAGGGAGGAGCTATTTCAAGAAGTATTTTTATCAGGGAGGACAGGATTAGGTTTATTTATTTATTTATTTTTAAAAGATCACTCTGGCTGTAGTAAGATAGTTTCATTTACCCATAAACTTCCCCCGCTTAGTAGCTGAGAGGTATCATGTTGAGAAGAGATCTTGTCTTTTAGAATCCAATACACTAAACATGGCCTCTCATTAGCTGTGTGAATGAAAAAAGGACCTACCTTCTCTGAGCCTTACTTTCCTCATATATAAAATGGGGATAATATTTTTCTTATTGGATTGTTTGAAGGACTGACAGATTTAATCCATGTAAAACCTGGTACATATCAGGACTGGGAATGATGTTCGTTTCTTACAACTCTCACCCTCAAGGAGCTTCTGCTCTTTGGAAGCAAGCCAGGGAAACATCAAACACTAGCATACCCACATCCAGTCCCGGCCAGTTATGAAGCCCGCCACAGGGCTGAGGAGACTGCACAATTCTGGGGGAGACTATGGCTAGGCAAGGTCTCATGGAGGCAGAGGAAGGAAAAGGAAGAGAAAGTGGTACGACCGTTCTCACTGAAAAAGACGTGAATGATTTGTATACAGAGAGTCTGTCATCATGGATTGGGGCTTGCAGCCAACTATTCAATAAGATCTTTTTCAAAGAGCAGCACAAATCACTTTAGTTCCAGGAATAAATTTTTCCAGGTATTTCATGAGATTTCCCTTCTCCTCTGGTGATACATTTGCTCTTGATTGCATAGGAATAAAAACATCAAGAACATTCTGTTTCTCCCCTCCCATCCCCTTCCTCCCCCCCCCCTCCCATACTGAATAAGTATCTTAACAGTCAATCCTACCCAACAAGACTAACTTATTAGGGAAGCCCATTATTCAGCGAGGGCACAGTCTTATTTCTGGAACAACAAAACAGTTCCATATTTATAACTTGTGAATTGAGACTCTCCACTCAAATAAGTGTCACAGATATTTATAGATATTGATATTAATCGATTATCTACCATATATGTTAAAGACATCTTTTTTCACTTTGTTCCTCACATGTTAACTTTATTTATGGTCTTATGTCATTCTAACATTTTTCTTCTGTGATATAGTAAAATATATCAACCTTTTTCTTTGTGGGTTTTGATTTCTGTCTCCTCCCTCCTTGATGTCACAAGAAATTTTCCTTAATTTAGAATACTTTCTATAAGTTTTTACAAGTTGCTTTTCAGTTTAATGTTTTTAATCCACATGGAATTCCCTTTGATGTATGGACTGATGTAGGGATTTATCCACTTAAAATTTTTTTTAACAAATCAATTTTATTGATACATATTAATAGAGCATAAATCCATCCAAAGTGCATAATCAGTGGTATTTGGTATAATCACATAGTTGTGCATTCATCATTTCAATCATTATTAAAGCATATTCATTATTCCAATAATATTAATAAAAAAACAAAAACCAGACAAACAAAAAAAACTCATCACCTCTTAGTTTCTCTATGCTTCCCCTGCCATACATAACTGCTATTCTGCTTCCATCTCTCTAGTATATTCGTATTTATATTTTGTAAAAACAGTCTTATATCTGCAATATTATCCATATTCATATTTCACATGAGGTTTCACTATGTCATACAGTCTTATGTTATATTTTTTAGCTTTCCTTCTAGTAATATACAGGTCCTTAGACTTTCCTTTTCAACAACTGTTATACCCATACAATAGCTCTGCTAGTTACAAACACCATGGTAAACTTTCACCATTTCTATTCATTTCCAAAGATTTGCAAACAACCTTTTTACCAATTCTTCACAGATTAACCCTGAGCTTTCCATTCTCTACCCTCCTTCTATTTTCTGGTGACCTGTATTTTAATTATTAACTCCATGAGTTTACACAATATATTTAGTTCATAATAGCACAGTCATACAGTATTTGTCCTTTTGTGTCTGGCTTGCATCACTCAACATAATGTCCTCCAGGATCATCCATGCTGTTATATGTTTCATGACTTCATTTCTTCTTATAGCTGCATAATATTCCATCATGTGAATAGACCACAATTTGTTTATCCATTCATCAGATGATGGACACCTGGTTGTTTCCATCTTTTGGCTATTGTGAATAATGTTGCTATGAACATCAGTGTGCAGATGTCTATTTGTGTCACTGCTCTCAGTTTTTCTGTATATATACCCAGTAGTGGTATTGCTGAGTTACATGGCAAATCTATATTCAAATTCCTTAACAACTGCCAAATGGTACAGTGGCTGTACCATTCTGCATTCCCAATAACAGTGAATAATTGTTTCTATCTTTCCACATCTTTTCCAACACTTGTAGTTTTCTGACTCTTTAATAGTGTCCATTCAAATACGTTTGGAATGATATCTCATTTTAGGGGATCTATCCACTTTTTTTTCCAGAGGTATAGTCAAGTGTCCCAACAAAACTAATCTATCCTTTTCTCACTGATTATTAATGCTGACTTCTCTCCACATACATGTAAGCTGCATATTTTGTTTTGTTCGTCTATTTATCTGTCTTCATGCCAGTATAACAGTGTTCTGACTGCCATGATTCATAATAAGTCTTGTGCCTAGTAAGGCAAGATTCCCCTCCTTGTTCATATTCATCACAATATTCATGGCTATTCTTGGTCCTTCATTTTTCTACAAGAATTTTGCAACTAGCTGGTCAAGCTCCATGAAAAAAATCTTTGAGTTAACTTTTATATGATACATAGTTTTTTCAATCCTTTCATTTTCAACCTTTCTGTGTCCCTATGTTTATGTATGTCTCTGGTAAACAGCATCTTGTTGGGATTTGAAAAACAAAAGCACACTCAAAGAGTTTGTGTTTTCATAGGAAAGCTTAATCCATTTACGTTTATTTAGATGTACTCAAACTTTAAAAAATCATTTTACTTTGTGTTTTCTATTTTTTGCCTCCCCCCCTGCTGCCATTTTTCTTCTTCCCTTTCACCTTATGTTGCCTAAATCACATGCTCTTTATTCTTTTCTTCTTCCCTCTTCAGAAGTCCTACATTCTATTTATATTCTTTTAGTAGTTTGTATATACCTTAAAAAGTCTAAAATGAATCAGTATCTTTAACCGCTTCCTAAACAATACAAAACTCTTGGTTTTCCTCCAATCTCCATTTCCGTTTTTCATGCTTTTGTTCTTTAGTTTGAGTTTATTTTTAATCTCTGCACTCAAAATTGGTCAATATTATTCTTTTTTTATTATCAGTACTTTACCTTTACCAACATGTTTGCCAATTCTTTTCTCATCTTTGCATTTTTATCTTCCTCTTTCTATATGGGCTTAAAATTCTTTTTGCTGAAGTATATTCCTTAAGGGTAGTTTAAATGAGGGTGTGTGAATAAGAAATACTCTGTCTTTGTGACTCTGAAGATATATTTATTTACTTTGCCATCATTCTTGAATGAGAGTCTAGCTACATAGAAACCTAGATCGGCAAATATTTTTCCTTAGCCCTTTGAAGATACTGCTCCATTGTTTTCTGGCTTTATTGTTGCTATTGGCATCCTACTCTATGCAATGGTCGTTCCTCTCTGGGAGCTTTTATGTTTTCTCTTTGCCTTTAATATTGTGCTACTTCACTATAGTGTATCTAGGAGAAAGTTTATTTTTATTCATTCTTTTCAGTACTAAGCATGTTCCTTTAATCTGAGATTTATATCATTCTTAAATTCTGGCAAAATTATGATCCAACCTCTCTTTGAATATTGTTTTTTTCCCCCTCATTTTCTGTGTTTTCTTAGAATTCCTGTTACAAGGAATTTTGTAATTAGAATCCCTGTTGTGTGGGTCTGTCTCACTTTGCCCTCCATTCTCTTACCTACTCTTCCATATTTTCCATTATATTGTGTTGTGATGCATTTCAGGTGTCATCATCAGCTCGATTTTCTCATACATCAGATCCATTTCCCAATTCATTATTTATTTCCTCATCTGTGGATACTCTGCTTTTGACTCACCCATTATTTATTTACTAACAAGCGTACCTATTTATTTGCTTATTTATCTCGATGACTATGTTTTCATTATGAGGTTTTCTTTTTTCACTGTTTTTCTTTTTATTCAACTATAAGCAAACAGCAAAATTAACACAGCATTCAGATACTCCAGACCAGCTTGTCTTACACCACTGAAGTCAATAGGCACAGATCTAAGGGGTCCTGCTGACCTCCTACCTAGCACTGCTGCCTGAGGAGATGGCCAGGCTTCAACACCAGAAAAGTGACTCTCCCAGCAGTGCTCATGGAAAGGAGCCAGAGAAGGACACTGATACTGGCTGACCATCTGAGATGGACCATGATGGAGTCTGGCAGAGGTGCCAGCCTCTGGCTCTCTTGGTGAGATGGCACTATAAAAGCATTTCTCCGAAGAAGCTGCCAAGCACAGTTCTGGAATGGGGCTCACAAAGGCAGAGGCAACTAATATCTTACTCCCCTATACATATTTTTAAAGGATTTATTTATTTATGTTTTTGTTTTATCCATTTTTACCCCCACCCCTCACTTTTGCTGTTTTTGTGTCCATTTGCTGGGCAACTCTCTGTGTCCATTTCCTGCCCTTTCTTCTCATCCTTCTCCTCCGAATCCTCACTGGGATTTGTTCATCGGAACCTCTGATATGGGAGAGAGGCATCCTACCACCTGTGCCACCTTGGTTTCTGGTTTTTCGGCATGTCTCGTCTTGGCTTTCCCTTGTGTCACCTCAAACTTAGCTATATGAAGGTTGGGACTTCATATGCTGCTACTAAGAGAATGAACTCATCTACCACTAGACTCACATTGGGAGAAGGATGGGCAGGTCATTCCCTGAGGCTCTGGATAACATATCACTTGAGACACCTTACAAAAAGGTATACTGTGCTTGGTTTTACACAAGATTACTGATTTAGCATACTATACAACCTTATTTGCCTGGGAAGTTTTTTTAAATTTATGCTTGTTGGCTTGGAATGACTATTAATAGCTCATCCTTTACTCTGAAGTTGTAAGAGTCTGGATGTTAAATTATATGGCCATCCCACTGAAGGTCAGTTTTCTGCCTTACAGGGAACTGAAGTCAGGAGTCCAGACCATTGGACATTTCCATTTCTGCTGCTTCAAAGCCTGGCAGAATAAATGATGCCTTTGGGATGTGGCCCCTATCCACTAAATCAAAAGACTGTTGGCAGCTCCAGAGACAGTGACAACAGGTGCTCTTCTTGGCGTTTGAGGGGATGAACTCAGGGTAATGGAAGAGGAGAGGATGTCCTCATCTATGAAGTCAGCAATTTTGGGAATGGGAGGATATTGACTCAGAACTTCAGCCTCTAGAGATCCCATTGAAATCAAACAGTCATGTCATGAGTCATGTGAAGAGAGGCATTATTTGTGTCCTGTGGATGGAAGACTCATACAGAGAATTTATAAAATCCCCCTTCTTTTAGGAAAGAATGTGCTTATGTTGGAAGAGTTCTTCTTAACCATTGAAGCTTCTTAGACTCCCCAAAATGTATATAAAATACCACCAATGTCAGCTTACCTCTTCACTTGACATACTTTGATCGTTGTTGATGTGGAGGGTATTATTTTCTCATGCAATTCATTCAGAAAATATTTGTTGAGAACATGCAATATGCTGGGCTACTATGGTCAGGGCTGAGATTGTGAGATACTAGATACTAGTGTAAGATAATGTTGTTCTTGCTCACAAAGTTTATTCTTACCATTCATAGGGCAACACACAACAAACAACAATTTAAAATATAATGCAATATGTTATTTAGTAGAGATATTCCCTAGGTCTCAACATCTTGCACATGTTTTGTTGGACTTCCCCTGTGGGAGGAGATGGTGGCGCTGTCACATCCTCACAAGGCAGCTGTCAGCCATCATGCATGTGGCCATTTCCTCTCCTCTCCCCTCTGACTTTGGTAGGTGATGCTCTTGGCCCCACTGCTTCTCTGATATCCTGAGCTGTTTCTGTATCACAACCCAGGGCAGGACCATCTTGGTCATAGTCCTATGTCCAGCCTCCATCTTGTTCATAGTTGTATACTCTGTGCCCAGCCTGGGGCTGGGCGTATTGTACATGCTCAATATAGAATTGCAGAAAGAATAAATAAATATTTATTTCCCATTTATGTCTTTTGCTCTCGCTTCTCTGTTTGTTTTCCAAAAGTCACTACCCTGACCAGAGGCGACGTTCTTCCACCCTGAATGGGGTAATAAATGGTCCCACCAGTGTTTCCCCTTCTTTTGTGAGCATTCAGCCAGGCAGCTCTTTATTTTAACCCCCTTGCCAACAGTAGTACATGTGAGCTGTACCCCTAATCACATCTGCCTTCGCCTAACTCACTGTCCTTGGCTCAAGCTTGTGTGCCTTAACTGTCCTCCTTTAGGTGATACTTTCTCATCTAAGAAAGAAAGAAAGAGACCATTCAGTAGAAGAAAGGGCAAAGGATGTTTTTGGGCAATTCACCAAAGAAAGCCGGATACCATGATATTTGAAGGGGTGTTCAACCTCCTCAGTTATCAGAGAAATGTGAATTAAATAAAATTGAGGCAAAAGCTAAAATATCTGATAACACCAATGATTGGTGAAGATATGGGGAAATGGGGGCTCTTATACCTTTCCTGTAACACTATAATTTGGTATAACTATTTTGGAGAGCAATTTAACAATACCTAGTAAAAATGAAGATGGGTATAATCTACAACCTGGCAAATCCACCTCTAGAGAAGCCCTCCATAATGAGACAAGGAGGCTCATCAGTGCAGCATTGTTGGTAATGCTGAAAATCTAGAAACATCCCAATTGGCCATCAACAGAAAAAGAGCAGATAAACTGTGGTTTATTCATATAATGGATAACTACTATACAGGAGCCAAAATGAATAAACTACATCTATAAGAAGAGATATAAAAATCATAATGTTAAGCAAACAAAAGCAAAGTGCAAAAAGCTGCTCAATACAGTATACCACTTGAACAATATTTCTAAACACTACAAACAATACTATATATTGTTTATAGAAACATTCATATATAATAAAAGTACAAAAACATGCATGATCTATAACAACTCTTGGATACCGGTTAATTCTGGGGAGAAAGTGAAGGAGAGCAGGGAAGGGATGGCTCTGGGCTTTGGATGTATTGGATGTATTGGATATATTGGAAGGGAGAGAGAGGGAGAAACCTGAAGCAAAAGCGGCAACATGTTAACTATGTCTTTTATATCTTATTTAATTCTGTTAAATCTTGAAATGATATCAGGAATATTAGTTTCTGTAGTTTTCTTAATGTTTTGAATTATTTTATAATAAAACATAAACAAAATATCCTACAACTGCCTTCTAAGGAAGGTGAGTCTGTTAAAACAAGTGGTCCTTTTGGAGTTATAAAGACTGACCCAAAAAAAGGTGGAGTGAAGAGGAAAGGTGGAGGGGAAAAGAGGAGTCAGTGAGAAGGCACGAGGCTGGGGTCTCATGGGGTCATGGAGTCTATGAAGAGTCTCCAAGTATAGCTTGCCCATATCAAAAAGGGATTTATATGTAATTTGAAGTTATGTATGTACTGTAATATAAACCTCTCCATCTAATCACACATGCACGCCTGGTGATGGTTTTTTGTTTTGCTTTGTTTTGTTTTTTTAATGGAGGAAGGTGCCAGCTTCTTATTTTAGGTGAATCTGGCATAGAAAGAAATAGCATGGCAGGCTCAGGATCCTAGGTCCTAATTGGACTTGTGGGGCAATTAGGAGCTCACCCTCCACACACATCCAGGAGTTCTGCTAGAGATGACATTTGGAATGTGGAAGGTGGACTTGACCAGATGTCTTGTTTTATTCTGACTTTCATAGATTTCACCAGAAATCTTACTAAATCATTGATTGCAGATACACTGGGCACCTCCTCCAAGATGCTGGCTAATGACCACAGAACAGACTAAGGTCCAATGCCTCTTTTTTTTTCATTTTTTTCATTTATTGAAGTATATCACTCATACATAAATATACATAAACAATAAGTGTGTAGTAATAGTTGTGAACTTACAAAACAAACATACATAACATCATACAAGGCTCTCATACCTCACCCTACTACCAATACCCTGCATTGTTGTGAAAGATTTTTAACTGATTATTAAAGAACATCCTCAAAATATTACTACTAACCAAAATATCTTACATTTGTTGTATTTTCCCCCAACCCACCCCATTATTATTAATATTTTTATATCATTTATACATGAACATATATAAACAATAAGTGTATAGTAAAACTTGTGAACTTACAAAGCAAACATGCATAACATCATATATGGATCCCATACCTCAACCCAGCAACAACCCCCTTGCATTGTTATGAGACATTTGTTACAAATTATGAAAGAATATCATCAAAATCTTACTACTAACTATAGTCCTTATCTTACATTTGGTGTATTTCCCCCCCAACCTACCCTATCATTATTTCTTAAATATATAATTATGACAGAAGTTGTAAACTTACAAAACAAGCATGCACATGTGCAGAATTCCCATACATCACCCCTCTATCATATACCACACAGTGGTGGCGCATTTGTTATAGATTATGAGATAATATCATCAGACTTTTACCAGGTCCATAGTGTATTTGGCACACTTTTTCTATACTCCCCCATTATCAATACAGTACATCTTTGGCATAGATGCAAGAATATTACATTATTACTGTTAGTCACAGTCCATAGGTCATTCCAGTTGTATTTTTCCCATGCTTCTCCACATTCCCACCACCCTGCAATAGTGATGTGCATCTGCTCTAGCTCACAAAGGACACTTGAATCTGTACCATCAACCACAATTCTAATCCACCTCTGGGATTACTGTGTTATTCAGTCCCTATATTATTTTCTAGCTTTCTGTCAATTGGCATTTACATCCCTAGGCTACCCTTTTCAGCCACATTCCCATTTATAAACCAGCTGTTACTCACTATAATGTGTTACCATCAACTCTGTATATTTCCAGACTTTTACAGTAAAGTTAACTAAAACTTCTACATATCTTAAACATCAGTAGTCCATCTCAGTCCTCCTCTTATCTCCTTTAAGAATCCACCACCTACCACCAGGTCTTGAAGATATTTTCCTACATTTTCTTCTAGAAGCTTTATGGTTCTTGCTTTTATATTTACGTATTTGTTCCATTTTGAGTTAATTTTTGTATAAGGTGTGAGATAGGGGTCCTCTTTCCTTCTTTTAGCTATGGATATCCAGTTTTCTCAGCACCATTTGTTGAATGGACTGTTCTGCCTGAGCTGGGTGGGTTTGACAGGATTGCCAAAAATCTCTTAACCCTAGTTGTGAGGGTCTGTTTCTAAACCATCAATTCAGTTCCCCTGGTATGTGTGTCTGTCTTTATGCCAGTACCATGCTGTTTTTACCACTGCAGCTAGGTAATATGATTTAAAGTCCAGAAGTGAGAGTTCTCCAACTTCGCTTT
Source organism: Tolypeutes matacus (assembly GCA_026826555.1). NCBI lineage: Eukaryota > Metazoa > Chordata > Mammalia > Cingulata > Chlamyphoridae > Tolypeutes > Tolypeutes matacus. The sequence goes on from JAKSZT010054055.1 coordinate 9,239,019, forward strand.
CCTTTTTAAGATGTTTCTGGCTATTCAGGACCCCTTACCCTTCCAAATACATTTGATAATCGTGCTTTACATTTATTTTTAAAATGCTGGTGGAATTTTTATCAGGATTGCACCGAATCTGTATATCAATTTGAGTAGAATTGACATCTTAATGATATTTAGTCTTCCAATCCATGAGCATGGAATGTTCTTCCAATTATTTAGGTCTTTTTTGATTTCTTTTAACTATGGTTGTAGTTTTCTGAATACAAGTGCTTTACATCGTTGGTTAAGTTTATTCCTAAATATTTGAGTTTTATCTGTTACATTTTATTTTCACCACTCTTTTGAGACTTTTAGTTACTTTTACTGATATAATCTTCATTTCTAGACTCTCTTCCAAGCCTCTCTCTCCTGTTTTTTCTTTTCAGGCTGTAGCACACCATTTACTATTTCCTGCAAAGCTGGTCTCTTGGTTATAAACTCTCTCAGTTTCTGTTTATCTGTGAATATTCTAAACTCACCCTCATTTTTGAAAGACAATCTTGCCGGATATAAAATACTTGGCTAGAAGTTTTTCTCTTACAGTATCTTAAATATATCTTACCACTGTCTTCTTGCCTCCATGGTTTCTGGTGAAAAATTGGCACTTAATCTTATTGGGTATCCCTTATATGTTATGCACTGCCTTTCTCTCACTGCTCTCAGAATTATCTCTTTGTCTTTGTCATTAACATTTTGATTAGTATCTTGGAGTTGGTCTATTGAGATTTATTCAGATGGGAGTACGTCATGCTTCTTGGACATGGATATCTATGTCCTTCAGTAGGGTTGGGAAATTTTCTACTATGATTTCTTCAAATATTCCTTCTACCCCTTTTTCCTTCTCTTCTCCTTCAGTGACACCCATGACATATATGTTTGCACATCTCTTGCAGTCATTTAGTTCCCTGAGAACTTGTTCAATTTTTTCCAATCTCTTCTCCATCTGTTCTTTTGTATGTTCACTTTCAGAGGCCATTTCTTCAAGCTCACCAATCCTTTCTTCTGCCTCCTCAAATCTGCTATTATATGATTCCAGTGTATTTTTAATTTCATTCATTGTGCCTTTCATTCCTATAATATCTGCTATTTTTCTATATATGCTTTCGAATTCTTCTTCTTTTTTTTTAAAGATTTATTTATTTACTTTATCCATTTTAACCCCCTCCTTCCCCATTTTGCTGTTTTGTGTCCATTCGCTGGGCAATTCTCTGTGTCTATTTCCTGCCATCTCTTCTCATCCTTCTCCTCCAGTCTTCACCAGGATTCAATCCTGGAGACCTCTGATGTAGGAGAGAGGTGTTCTGCCACCTGCGCCACCTCGGTTCCTGGTTTTCAGAGCTTTCAGAGCATCTCGTCTTGTCTCTCCCCTGTTACGTCATCATCTTGCTGCATGGCTTCTGGGGACTGGCGGCTCACCAGCACACAGAGCCTGGCAGCCTATGCGCCTTCTATATATATATATATATTTTATTTTTACCAGGAGGTACCGGGGATCGAACCCAGGTCCCTCCATATGGCAGATGGACACCCAACCATTTGCGCCACATCCGCCCCCCTCGAATTCTTCTTTGTGCTCATTCAATGTCTTCTTAATATCCTTAATCTCTTTAACCATCTCATTGAATTTTTTAAGGAGATTTGTTTGAACATCTATGATTGGTTGTCTCAGCTCCTTTATGTCATTTGCAAGCTTATCTTGTTCCTTTAACTGAGTCATATCTCCTGTTTCTGGGTGTGGATTGTAATTTTTTGTTGGTGTCTTGGCATCTGGCTTACTAGATGTATTTATTCTGGGTGCAGCTTCTCTCTTTAGTTTAGGGCTTTCTTGACCTTTCTCCTTTGCTAGATGTCTAATAGGAGCCAAGGATGTAGTTGGTGCTGTAAGCTGTGGAGGTTCAAACTGCCCTGATTTCCCCAGTGACCTATGAAGCTTCTCCCAATTTTCTCCTTTGCCAGGGTAAGGGACAGAGCCACAGCTGTGTATAATAATCCAGGTTGTGCAACCTATACTTTAGTTACCCAGAGAGACTGATGAAGCTTCAAGCCCCTTTCTCCTCTGCCTAGGGTGGGGATGGAGCTGCAGGTGTGGGTAGCAATCTATGCCATGTGGGTCTAAAATGACCACAGCTGCCCGGGTAGACTTCTGACTATTCAGAATGTCAGACTGCTGAATGTACCTGCAGTTATCCGGAGAGGCTGGTGCAGGGTCCTCCAGCTTCCTCCCTGCTAGAGGTGGGGCTGAAGCCTAGGCTAGGGCTGTAGGCTGATCTGGGTGAAAGAAGCCGGTCCCTACCAGCACTATGATTTTCAGTCAGCCCAGCTTCCCCTTATACTGGTGGAGGAGTCAAAATGGCAGCTAGTGGTCTCTTTCTGACTTGGACAGGTTCAAACTTTAGCTGTTCTTGGAGTTATACTTTAGCCAGTCGAATTTACTAACCAGTAGCTGAAGTCAATGGCCAACAGTCTCTTCCTCCCCTGTTTTTGGGAAATGGAGCTTCCAATTCCAGCCACAGAATAGTTCCCGAGGCTGCTTGTGCTGCCAAAGTAGGATGATCACTGGTCTCCATGGTGTGGCCTGTATTTTCCCAGAGAGCCTGGTGCAGGACCCCCCAGCTCCCTCCGTGCTGGAGGTGGGGCTGCGGCTTAGGCTGGAGCTGCAATCTGATCTGTATGGAAAAAAGCCAGTCCCTACCAGCACTGTGATTTTCAGTCCTTCCATTTTCCCTCGTTCTAGGGGAGGAGTTAAAATGGTGGTTACCGGCCTCTTTCTGACTTGGACAGGTTCAAACTTTAGCTGTTCTTAGGATTATACTTTAGCCAACCAAATTTACTAATCAGTAGCTGAAGTTGGTGCCCAATCATCTCTTCCTCCCCCATTTTTGGGAAGTGGAGCTTTCAATTCCAGCCAAGGAACACCTCCCGAGGCAGCTTGTGCCTCCAGTGGAGGATGGGCAACAGCCTCCGAGGCATGGAGTGCTCTACTCTCGAATCTTCTCTGCAGATGGGCAGTCTCCTCCTTCCATTCTTTCAAGGATGTTGCAGGATGCTCTTCTCGTCTCCTGGCACTCCCAAACAGGTGCTTTAGGTAGCTCTGGGTGATTACTAACTGCCCTGCATCACGAGCTGACTCTAGGAGCTCCTTACTCTGTCGCCATCTTGCTGGTTGTCCCCAATGCAGTTTTAACAAGATAGAGAATGTAGTAACTACCAGAAGGCAGAGAAGGGAGAAAAAATTTGTTGTCTGCTATAGTCATTGACCCAACTTTAATATTTACATTTTCTAGGTCTGGTATTAGCTAGGGTCATCTAGTAGGCTATTTCCTAGCTGGAGAAGCAGTTGATGCAGTTGTATATAAGGTTAGGGTGAAATGGTAAGAGAGGGGTTTGGGAGAGGGAAGAGGCAAGGGCCTGGAAGAGTGCAAGGGGAGGAGAAGCAAAACTTCTTGAAAACGAAGCAGCTTCCACAAAAGAACAGCCTGATGTGATAAGAGCAAAGTAATAAAAAACAGACAGCTCCCATTTCCCTGGAAGTAGATAACCAAAACAACAACTGGATTTTGGCTGTTCTTAGATCACTGTATCAGCCTAAGTCCTTCCCCAGGCCCTTGGAAGGAATAGGGTGGGGGACTATTTCTTCAAAGGCTCCCCAGTCACTCTATGGCAATGAGCTTAAAATGTTGGAAATAGCAAGCTTCCTCTACCTCCCAACCAGTATTGCTCCTACCAGAACTACAAATATGGAGGTGGGGAGTTTTCCCCCTCTCAGTCCACTGGCTCTTTCTTCCAAATCCACCTCCTCCCAACCTCCGGCACTGCCACAGCTGCTTCACTAAATCATCTAGCTTGGAAAGAACTGTCTGTGCACTTGTCCCTCATCCTCTTGCTAAATGGAGGGCTTGTTTAATTAGAAGAGTCCAAAGGTAAGTGGAATCTCCAATTTCACACGGCTCCCTATGAAAGGGCCTCATTTGATAGCTCTTATTCCAAGGCATCAGTGGTGGGATTTAATTTGGATCAAACAGCTTACCCTCCCATTTCCTCCTTCCCTATGGTTTGGCCGATTTCCTCATAAGCAGGATCCCCAGAGCTTTCGGCAGCTTGTACCAAAACACAGCCTTACTTCTTGCACCATCAAAAGACCACAATTTCTAAAACCTGGCAGGAGCAGACTGCTTCAGCGCCAGCTGGAAAGGGGAGAGGCAGCCTGTAAGAAGGCGAGACCTTGACTCCAAGCTGAGAGATCAATGGACTTGGAGGTACAGGCCCTATGTTAACCCAGGGTCCCCAGGTACTCCTGAGAACAGCAGCAGGGACAATTCCAAAGCAGAGGCATGGACGAACAGATGACAATTCAACTAAAAGCCTCATTGGGGAGATCAAAAGAATAAGAAGTGACAGCTGTATAACTTTCCCACATACTAGCTGGAGAGGGAGTTGAGGCATTGGTCCCTCCAGAGGTTTTTCTTCTTTTATCCAAATGGGCTCTGGGTTTCCTAGTCCTGGATCCAACTAGGTGGAACTTGATCTCTCTTTTGCTTTTAATTGTCATGGAGCCCAACACATCAACAGTAATTGAGTTCAGGTGGTGTTTGGGGGGGCCTAAGATGAACTAGGTGCTGTGGTGGCTGTCAAAAGAATTGAAGACATGACTTGTGGTGCCTGGAGATGGAGAACACATGGAATGATTTACAAATGATTTACCTTAGACTTACAAAGGTGTACAGATGACTGCAAATTAATAGTGAAAGCATAGGACAAAATTTTTTATCTAACACTTAGGAGAAATTTTGTAGAAGATTCTCATCCATGAAAAGTAAAGGTCCACTAGGCCAGGGTTTTTTTGTTTGTTTCATTTTTAAAAATATATATATTTTTTATTTTTAAAAGATACTTAGATTACATAAATTGTTACATTAAAAAAATATAAGGGATTCTCATATGCCCCACTCCCCAGATCTCCCACTTCCCCCCACATTAACAACTTCTTTCATTAGTGTGGTACATTCACTGTAATTGATAAACACATTTCGGAGCATTGCCACTAAGCATGGACTATAGTTCACATTGTAGTCCACATTCTTTCCCACTCAATTCTGTAGGCTATGGCAGGATATATAATGGCCTGTATCTGTCACTGCAATGTCATCCAGGTCAATTCCAAGTGCTGAAAATGCCCCCTTATTACACCTCTTATTCCCTCTCCCTGACTTCAGCACCTCCAGTGTCCACTGTCTCCACATCAATGATATAATTTCTTCCATTGCTAGAATCACAATAAGTCTATAGTAGAATATAAGTAAGTCCACTCTAGTCCATATTTTATTCCTCAATCCTGAGGGTTCTGGGATGGTGATGCCCACTCCACCTCTGATTGAGAGGGGCCTTTGATCCCATATGGCTAATGGATGGGACCCTCTTACTTGCAGTTGTAGACTCTCTTGGTTCCTTGATGTGGTGGTTGTCCACCCTCACCTCCCTATCAGCTGTCCTGGGTGAGTCCAATGAACTGGAGAGTAGGTGCTGCAACTCTAGTGAGGCTCAGGGCCCAGCCGGCACATGGACAGCCCAGAGATTCAGGTCTCCTGGACGTACACCTACCATCTCCAACACCAACTATAGGCTCAAATAAAAATGGCAGAAGAGGCTTGTGTAGAGGAGTCACATCTGAGTCCAACTCTGTCACACTCAGTAGCACAATCTCCAAAGTAGGGCCCACTGGCAAGACACCAAACTCTGGAGCTATCTGCCATGACCACAGGTCCTAGTTGTCTCCAGAGACCTCAGGAGACCCACTGTTTGGGGGTAGTGTCCACTTTGTAGGCCAGGGATTTTATTCTGTTTTATTTCCTGCTGTATCCTGAAACCTTGAATACTGCCTAGGCATACTTTATATATTAGGTACTCAATAAAATTCTGTTGAATGAATACAGCCATTCTAGTACCAAATCTTCTGTTTTCTTAAGTATTTGTTAAAAATCTTTCCTAAATTTCTTATAATATTTATTGCTACCCTAAAGATAAGAGACTGAACTTAAATTTCTGCTTGGTGACTCAGTGCCTCATTCTAACCTAATTTATACTATTATATGAGAGAATAGATGGCATAGACATTATTGAGGAATGTGTCTGTTTGCCCCTCTGATAAGTGACCCAGACTGTGTGAGTTCTCCTGTTGAATTTGCATTATTTTTTCTGTATCCTCCTTCAAGGTTAATTTATAGTTTTAATGTCTTTCTATTCTTTGAACATCTACATATAACCTCTTGATTTCTAATTTGCTTCTTTGAATCTGTGGCCTGACATGACCTAGCCTAGTGGATAACAGTCCAAACTTGGAAATTTCGGTTTGATTCACCTTGTCACTTTATTTATTTGTAACTAGAGAAGCGAACAAATCCCTCTGAGCCTCAGTGGCCTTGTCTTTAAAATAGGGATAAAAATATCTCACTGGTTATTGTGAGGACCCAACAGAATAATTGATGGATAAATCCAATCTCGAGAAACTCACAAACCAGTGAGGACAAAATGTAACTTTAAAGAGCAAATTTCTCCCTTGCCCTGCCCCAGGGCTCAGTGCCTCTTAACTAATTCCCCAGTTGAGTGTTGGAGCTCCCAAAGGGGTGTGGCATGTGCACTGCTCTTTCTTCAGCTCTGTCTCTCGCTTGCCTCGTGTACTGTTTCAGATGGAGACTCAGCACCCGTTAGATGAGCTCCAATGTGCACACCACGAGGCTGCCCCGATGTCCCTGTCTTGGTAGGAAGGAGCACTTCTGGGGCGTGTGCAGAAGGAGGAAGGAGGCTCCACAGCACTCTGGGCTCAGAGTCTCACAAAGCCTTCCCTGAATAACTCTGGCAGCTTCTGTGCTTCAGTCCTCGCCCAAATCTCCCTACCTGTCATGAAGTAACAGCTCTCTCAGTTTATGGACTTTTCTCCCCTAACGCTGGTAACTCACTCCCAGCCAGTGAGGCTATATGGGAACAGGCACCTTTCTACCTACTCTATACACATCCCCTCTGCTTTTGGCCTCTCCTGCCTGAAATCAAAATTCTCTTTATCTGTGTTACAAAACCCAAACAGTGACACACCTGGGGTGGAAGGAGAGTACTGTGAATGAGACAAGAACGGTCAGTTCCAGTGCAGATGATCTGAACTGAAAAGAAGAATTCCAAAGAGATACAAGTGATAACAGGGGAAACTGCACATAAGGTAACCACAGCAATCAGCTGGGAGGCCAGAGACCATCACCCTAAACTTCACTCTGTGTCATCCCTGCAACACCTAATTATGCAAAGCCAGACTCCAGTGTTGCCAGGTGCATCCAAGCAAGGGAATATTATACGACAATAGATCCCGCCACAAGAACAGGCTGTATAAATCTCTTCATTCAACAATTTTAATTGAGCTCTTACTGTGAGCCAGGTGCTCTGCTCTGTGAACCAAACCCTCATAGTTTCTTTTCTAATAGATATTTTGGTTTAGTGGAGGTGAGTGACATTAATTAGTTAATTAAATTCGTGAATAAATAATGCATAAAAATAATGATGATGGTGGTGGTAGCTAATATTTACTGAGCACATAAGTGCATGCTCGGGGTTGTGCTAAGCATTTTGCATGTATTATTTAATATTCTTAAACTGTATTAAAGTAGGGACTATCATTCCCATTTTACACATATTAAAACAGAGGTTCAAGGAGGTTTGTAAATTGCCTAAGGTCACACAGCTACTAAGGAGAAAATCTGGGATTCCAATTAGGCCGTGTGACTCCTACAGCCTCCATTTTCAACCATATTCTATACTGTGGCTGTTGCTATGAAAGATAATTTCAAGGAGCTATAACTCCTTTTAACAGTGGGCCCTGACCTAGTATGAAGTGTGTGTGCATGTGTGTGTGTGTGTGTGTGTGTGTGTGTGGTGTCAAAGAATGCTTCCCTGATGAAATGATGGCTAAGCAGAGATGCAAAGGGCCAGAAGGAGTTAACTGGTCAAATGGGTTGGGAATTGGAAAAGATTTTCATGCAGAGGAATTAGTATGTGGGGTGGGCCTGAGTTGGAAAGCAGCATGATGTCCTTGAAAAAGTGAAGGAAAGCTCTTATTCATTGTTGGTCATTTTATGGGTACAAGGTTGGACCAGAATTTCCTGTGAGTATCAAGGGAAACAGGGTCTTGGGGACAGCAATGTGAACTGATGTGGTCCAGTGGCTTTCTCTTCTGACTCTACCAGAGTGGACCCTCATGGCAGCAGTGGCATTATTTTTTCTACTGAGCTTCTTTCAATTTGAGCTCAAGATCAAGAACTTGAGCTTTTTCTCATGCTCCTCCCCGCAGGCTTAAAAATCTGTGAATGTCTTCTCCTTGCTGTTTGGATGAAGACAAAACTACTTCATATCCCACCAAGCCCTGTGTGATCTGGCGGCTTCTTGCTTTGCAGCTGTACTTTTCACCTGTTTCCTCCCACTGTCTGTGCTCCAACCTTCCCTCCACGCTGAACTTTTTTTTGGCGCTTCATGCTCCTTCCATCGCTGTCTGTCTGCACAATCATCCTTGCCCCCTCTGCCTTGCTCATGTAAACAGTTTTTTCTAGTATCCACCGCAGGTTGGGCACACTTCTAAGCACTGACTTCAATGAAAATTCAAGACGTATATGAAGGGTTTGCAGACAAGGAGAGCAGACAATAAAGAAATAAACACAAAACAATACCAGCTCATGGTAACAGCCATTCAGTGAACTCAAGTCACGGGATCTAAGAGCGAGAACGTGAATGTATTTGCAACAGATGGTGAGGGAAGACCCTTTCTAAAAGCATGATATTTAAACTGGAGTCTGAATGATGGGAAGGAGCCAGATAGACAAAAATGATGGGGAAGAATATTCCAGGTAGAGGGAACAAGCTCAAAGGCCAAAAGTTGAGAATGAACAAGGAATGTTTGAAGAACTAAAAGAAGGCAATTATTCTAATTGCCATTAGAGAGTTTTCTTAGGAAGACTGACCTTTTTGAAAGATGGCTATGGCTATTGTGTGAAGAATGGATTATAGAGGGAAGGAGTGAAATAGTTCATGAGAGAGAGAGAGAGAATGGACCTGGGTGGTTATGGGAAAATGGTTAAAGGTGGTGGATTTGGCATGTTATGAAGGCAAAACTGGAAATATTAACTGGTGAACTGCTTGAGTTCAGGGATGAGGGAAATAGAGGAATCAAGAATAATTTTTTAAACTTTTGTTTTAATCAATTGGATAGATAGTAGCAACACTTAATGAAATGGGAAAGCTATGGGAGGAGCAAATATTTGAGGGTTGTTACAAGTTGAATTGTCCCATAACAATTGGCATAGATTATATGCTCTGCTGGACTGCTCTCCATCTTGGCCTTCTATGTTCTGTGCTATAGAAAGAGAGGGCTGGTAGACACTTCCCTGGCTTTTGTCAGGAGAGGGTGGCATTCAGAATGAGTCAGTCTTGAGACTGTCTCTCTCATTGTTTAGAGATGTAGACTCCTACTGAAAACGTATTTTACACTCCTGCAAGTGATAGCAGCACAGGGACTTGTTTAATCATCAAATCATGTGAGATGCCTTGTACTCTTTCTTTTTTTTTTTGGATGGTGTGGATGCCTTTCGTATTTATCTCAGCATCCTTGGCCACCTTACTAGCTCATTTATCTCTGTGGAAGTGTGATGTCATACATTTCTGCATGATGCGATTTTTTAGTTTGCTAAAGCTTCTCAAAGCGGATACCATAACATTTTTTTTTTAACAATGGGAATTTATTAGCTCACAAGCTTACAGTTTTGAGGCTTACAGTTTCGAGGCTAAGAAAAATGTCCAAATCAAGCCATCATCAGGTGATGCTTTCTCCCTGAAGACTAGCTACCGGTGATCCTGGACTCCTCTGTCACATGGCAAAGCACATGGTGGCATCTGCTGGTCTCTCCCTTCTTTTCTGGGTTTCATTGCTTTCACTTTCTTGCTTCCATGGTTTTCTCTCTTTGTCTGAAGTTCATTCTCTTGTAAATCCAGTAAGAGGATTAAGGCCCACTCTGAATGATGTGGGTCACATCGTGACTTAAGTTATGATCCCATTCACCAAAGACCCTACTTACAATGGGTCCACACCCACAGGAGTAGACTAACTTTAAAAACATATTTTTCTGGGGTACATACAGCTTCAAACCACCACACTCATCTAATTCCAACTTTTAAGGCCATTATCCTTTCTTGAAAATTTATTTATATACGATTAGTTCCATTTTCAACTACCTCAATCCCTGGAAAAGTGGGCTTTTTCTGTTTGTTCTCTAGGTGTATCCCTAAGCTTTAGGTCATGACTCCAGGTACACAGATTTAACCTCTATGCCATAGGTTAGGGTTGGACCATGAGATTATTAATGGATAAAACTAACTAACTAAATAAATAAATCTTAAAAAAAAAAAAAATAGTCCCTTCCTCAGAGGTTGTTGTGAAGATTAACTAGGTGACACATAAAAATCCTTAGTAGACACTGGCATATCGTGAGAGCTCAATAAACATAAGCTGTTATTTTTCATATTACTTTCATTTCCATTTTGCTTCTACCTTCTATGATGTTCTTACAGGGATGATAATAAAGCCTACTGAATTTCCAGCAGTTCCCATACCTTTATCTCCTTTCAACAGGATGCAGGAGAAAGAGCATAGACTTTGGAGTCAGATAGACCTGGTTGAGAACTGTGGTCATAAAACTTACTGTGTCACTCTTGTCTGCTTACAGCAATTTATGTCACCACACTTCAGTTTCCTCACTTATAAAATAGAGATAATAAAACCAACTTAAAGATCTTGTGGTGAAATGAATAGGTGTCCTCATCCCTCAATCCAGTTAGTGAGGTGCTTTGCCATAGTAGATGATCAATAAAGTAAGCCCCCCACTCTTTCCTTACATTTGAATTTCTTTGAGATTCACTCCTCAAGCCATCCAAATTCCCATCTGGGATCAATGCTGACCTCCCCTCACCAGACCCCACCAGAGAAGTCAGATCCTTAAGTTATCATCCAAGGACAGAAGAGTAGAGTGATTAAAACCAGGATTTGATTCCTGCTTTCCCCACATTTGTGTTGGGTAACTCTGGGCAAATTTAAACTTTCTGGTATTCTATTTTCCTCTTCTCTAAAATAGAGATAACGATATTATACATACCTTATAAGGTTGTTGTGGGGAAATTAAATTTGCTTTGCTCAGTTTATTTTGGGTATCTGTTATGTGACAGCTATCTAAATTCTAGGTACTGGAATTCCAATAATGAGCAGTTAGATAGTGCATTTGTAACTGTGCTCAGTGCAGTGTCTGGTGTACTGGAAGCTCCACCATATAATGTCTATCATCGTCATCATCATATCATCATGCTAGTGTAAAGCTATCTAAAATCAGAGTAACCCCATTACATTTTAAGTTCTTTAGTCTCAATCAAAATAAATAACCCTCTGAATCTGTCTTAAGAATTCTAGGGAGATATGTCTCCCCATAGATGTATACACGATTCCCATGAGCATCAAGTTATAGCAGAAAGCCATAAGTAAGGTCAAAAGTTATGGAAATGATTCTAACATCTGAAGTTGCAAATCACTAGTGTGGAGTCTACTGTTACTGTAGGTAGTATCTGGTTGAAGGGTAAGGGTAGCCTGGATAGTTCTAAAGAGCAAATAATCCATTAAGTGATATTGAATAATAGAATGGATAAATTGTGGTATATCCAGACAATGGAATATTACAGAGCAATGAAAAAGAACAAGCTACAGCTTGTCAAATGTAGCAAAGTGGAACTCTCACAAGCATTATATTGGACAAGATGTCAGAACCAGAAAAGTATATATTGTATGATTCAATTTATATAATAAGCAAGACAGTCAAAATTACGGTGATAGAAGTCAGAATAGTGGTTATGTGTAGGGGCGAGTACTGACAGGAAGGCATGAAAGAACCTTCTAGGTAATGAAAATGGCCTAGATCTTGATCTAGGTGGTAATTATATCGAAATAAAAATATCTGTATCTAGGGGAGAGGATGTAGCTCAAGCGGTTGAGTGCCTGCTTCCCATGTATGAGGTCCTGGGTTGGATATAGTTACATGTAAAAATTTGTTGTATTAAAAATATTTTAAATAATCAATTATTTTTAAAATAAGATTTTAAATTTTAATTAAAATTTTAATAAACATTTTTATTTTAAATATTTTTAATATTATTAAAAAAAAACTCTTGTTAAAAAACTGTGTTTTAGACTCTTCTTCTCTCAAAGTCTCAAGCTTCCCAATATTACTTATGGAGAGGAGGTGGCTCAGTAGGAGGGAGGGGAAGGTAATTGAGCAAATACAAGTAGGTTTGGACATAAAATGTTTTGTCAATAATTCTTAAAGTGGAAAATATATGTGTGGATAATTGTCCATTCTGGGGGCTGTTATAATTTTTCCCTGACGTTGACAGTGGAGCGCTGAGGTGCCTCACACACCTAGAATAAAGCAGAATAATGGTAGTTACGAGCAGGTCTCTAGTCCCCCAACTTATTCTGAGTGGATGAGAATGGCCGGGAAGTGTTGGGAATGGGGTGGGGGTTAGAAGAGAGGCACTTTCCTACATACAGACTGTGGCACCAGACAGTCCTTTTCTTTAGAGCTGATCAGCAGCTAAGGGGCCAGGTACAGCGCTGGCCCAGTTTCTTCTCTCCTTCTGAGTCGGCTTTGGCAACTGGCCATGGTGGTGCCCAGGCAGCGTACAACCTGCTCTGAAGTTTGAGAGAGAAGATACAGTCAAAAACACTATGTTTTATGTGACTACACGTTCTGAAAGTTCACTGCCCAGCTGGGGCCGCAGCCATGGAGGAGAGAGAGAGAGAAATAGATCCATAATGCAGAGAGAGGAAAAGACTCAGAAAAGGCATAGAAGTAAACATATTTCTTATTTTTAAAGAGAGGCTGAGACACTGGAGGTGCTGAAGTCAGGGAGAGGGGAAAAAGAGGTATAATATGGGGGCATTTTCGGGACTTGGAATTGTCCTGAATGACATTGCAAAGACAGATACAGGCCATTATATATCCTGCCAAAACCTACAGAATTGAATGGGAGAGAGTGTAAACTACAATGTAAACTATAATCCATGCTTAGTGGCAATGATCCAAAATGTGTTTATCAATTGCAATGAATGTACCACACTCATGAAAGAAGTTGGGGGAAAGTGGGAGGTGTGGGGAGTGGGACGTATAAGAATCCCTTATATTTTTTTATGTAACATTTTATGTAATCTAAGTATCTTAAAAATACATAAAAAATATATCTAAGAAAAGAGTAGGAGAGAGAAGTTAAAGGTAACATGAGGAAAGGTTTGAGAGTTAGGGCTGTGTTCGTTGTTTTGACTGGCTGAGGGGTTCACATTTTGACATTTCAATGTGTTTCAGATTATACATTCTAAATATGTGCAGTTTATTTGTGTCAATTACACCTCTATAAAGTTAAAATTTAAAAAAAATTATTTTGATTTTATGTTCATTAAAAAAGCTTTTAATTTTTACTGTAGGAGATAAAGGAGACCTCCAATTTCTGATTGTCAAATAATATTTGAAAATACAGACTAAATTTTAAAAAAAGAGAGAGAGAGGCTGAGAGAGAGATTGATTTGGGACAAAAGTAAAAAGTGGAAAATGAGTGGGCCTGGGGAGGTGGGAAAGACAGAAACCAACTACTAAAGAATAGTTACTTGACAACTTCCAAATCATAATTAGGAGAAACTTCCTCACCTCACATTTTCCACATAAACACTGGGACGCTGGGCAAAGTTAATGGGTCCCTGACTGCTGAGCGAGAGAACAGCCTCTGTCCAAACCCTGCAGCGATTGACGTCAAAGACCGAGTGTCTCCGAGCAATGTGCTCCATTCCCCTCATTTATATGTTTGACCCTAACCTTTCCCAGATGTGCAACTGTTCTTCCTTCCAAAAAAGGAGTTTCAACATTGGGCATCCTGTGCTCTCTGCAGCAAAAACAGAAGTTCAAGTGACGGAGCTTTAGAACTAGATGCCTGCGCTGGAGTTTCTCTAGGCTGTTGTCCCCTCTGGAGCTCTTTCTGTGCTTGTAGGCTCACCCCTGGAGCTGCTCCTTAGCATCTGGCTGGCCACCTCTCTTTGGCTGCAGGGAGGTGGGAGTTGACATGGCAGACGAGGTCCCCGGTGATCCTGCTGCAGCCTGCTTCTGCCTTCACTCCCCGCCTTCCTTGGCTCCAGGCACACACATAATTTGCAATTGTGCTAATGATTCTTGGTGACTCATGGCCCTGAGCCTTTGTCAGCTCTCTTCAGGCTGCTGGATTGTCCTCTCTCCTTTTCCCTTTTTGACTTGTTGAGCACTGGCTGCCCTTCAGTCCTAAAGGCAGAGCAAGCTTGCCCGCCTCTGGGAAGTCTTTCCTGACTCCCTTCCCTGCTCCCTCCATAGACCCCCTGCCCTGCGCTCCATGTGCTCCCAACATCCTGCTGCGTTACGGGTGTGTTTACTTCTCTCTCTGCTTGTTGTTTGAGTTGGTTATTCACATGTTTATTTCTCTAACTAGGTTGTAAACCCTTTAAGAACAGGGACTATATCTGACCCAGCTTTGAAACTCCAGCATTCAGTACTTGGCCTGATACATAACAGGTATTCAATAAGTGTTTCTTGAGTGAATTAATGAATTTGGCCAAAGAAATGAGGATGATGATGTAATACATCCTGCCCTGTATCTTGATGACTTTAAAAGAATTAGAACTGACAAAACAGCAAGGCCTTGTTACTACTGATGACGAAAGGCAAAGGAAAATAACCATGAAATGTACACAATAGGGGCCAAGTATTGTTGCTATTACAGGTCCTCAGTGTAGCCCTGTTGTTTCCTAAGTACTGCACTGATATTATCTCATTTTCTTCTTACCACATCCCTTTTCCAAGTGGCATGGGGATTCTAATCATTGTTTATATTGTCTCAAGTTTCTAGACAACATGATTCTGTAGCCTGCAGTGGAGACGTGTTCCAAGACCTCTCAACCCTTTGGAAAGGCCTAAATCTCTTTGCTGCAAAGTGAGTGGGGTGTACTCTCCATTACAAAGCAGCTGAACAAAGGATCGTGGCTTTAAAATTCCCTCTGTGCTTAGTCCATGAAAACCCAACTTCCTCCTCACCTCTGCATTCAGTTAGCAGCCCACTCTTCCCCAAATCTAAGACTTCTGATGAAGGGCTGACAGGCCACAGGCTGGGCTAAACTGGCATCCCTCTTCCCTGGAAGATAAGAATGTGAACTTAAGAAAGAGCTACTCACGTCTTAAAAACCCTGCACTCCATGCTAGTCTTCCGCTTAAAAGGGAATTGGAGGTTGTAGCAAAATCTGTAAATGAGGAAGAAATGAAAAGAGGGTTTAGAGAGCATTTGTAATAACTTGCTGTTTTCAGTTTCCTAGCTGTTAAGCCAAATATTATATACAGTGGGGTGGCTTAACAACAGAAATTTATTGGCTCACAGTTTCTGAGGCTAGAAGGCCTGCTTCCTGGGGGCAGGTGGAGTGGGGTGGGGGAAAGTTGGGGAGGTGTGGAAAGAAGTCGGTACCTTTTGGCTGGCCAGCAATCTTTGGGGTTCCTTGGGTTTTCTGTCACATGGCAATGCACATGGTGGCCCCTTCTCCTTTCTCTTCCTGGTTCCTTTGACATCCAGTTTCTGGTTGTTCCCCATGGCTTCTCTCTGCATTTAAAATGCACTCCTGTTTATATAGGACTACATAAATCCCTAATAAATCTCAATCTGACTCAGTTGGGCAGCACATTAACTGAAGTAACATCTTGGAGAGATCTTATCTACAATGGGTTCACACCCCCCAGAATGCTGACCAAGATCTAGAACCTGTCCAAACTAGGGTACACAGCTCAATCCCTACACTTGCCTTCCTATCATCTGACTTGGGTCCATCTCCCCATCACATATCCCTCCTTTGATCAAGGAACCTGACCCCAATGTGCAGAGCTCAAAGAAAGCAGAGGCAAATGCTGCCACCATGCTGTTGCTTCAAATTGCATTTTCTCTAAGTGAGGAGGCAAAAATCACTTTCTCTGTGGTATACAGTAATAAGGGTGGTTTCAGGATTTAGGGCAGGCAGAGGTATCTGCTTGTTATCATTTTGTAAGTGGAGTTGGGATGAGAAAAGGAGGAATGGATGGGAGGGAGGGAAAGTAGCAGATCCATTTATCTGACAGTTCTCTGGGAGGAGAGCCAGAAGGATTAATGTCTTCCTATGGTGAAACGAAATCTTTCTGGCTTCCCACTGGATCAGGAGATGTCCACAGGGAATTTTCAATTTGTTACCTCTGTCTGAGGGTAGATAGACCTCCATTTTGTCAGAGACAAGGGCTAAATGGATTAGGTCCTTCAGGGTTGCTCAGGTTTCATAGCTATGTAGGATATTACTTAGAATCTGTGTGTGTGTCCGTGTTTGTCTTTTTTAAGACCAGAATCTCTTCAGCTGCCCCTACAGAATTAGAAAATCATAAAAATCTAGAAAAACCCCCTATAGAAAACATATAGTTAGTAGATAAAGAAAATGAATCTCAGAGAGGTCTAAGGGATGTTTGAAGGTCACACAGTTAAGAGGCAGCAGATCTGGGACCCAAAACATGACCTTAAATATTGTTGTTTCTGTTATTCTATGCAGTTCCCTTAAGAACTACTTTCACTGAAATAGGATAAAGTGGCTTCTCAGAGTTATGGGGAATTTCCCAAGGAAGTTGTGAATCTGTGAAGCCGGGAGCACTGTAGGAAATTATTATTTTGGATTTGATACAAAAGATATGTGTTTTTCCAGTTATGGTGGATGGGGTGGGGGTGTTTGGATTATGATCTCTCTTTTAATTTCAAAGTCTTTATTATTTTTCTTCTACTCTAATATCAATGTTGGCACAGAATTTTAGTCTATGAACATCTTCAAATCATGGGGTAAGTCTGTATCCATTTAAACATCCATTAACTGATATTTCCAAGGAGATAAAGTCAAGAGAATGATGGGAAAAAAATAAAAATAACTTCCAGCCAAATCAGATACAGGGAAAAGAGGAGGAAGAGAAAGAAAAAGAAAAGAAAAGAAAAAACCCCCCACAAAATTAACACACCAAAAAGGAGGGAGGAAACCTGGGAAAGTGAAGCTATCCGATTACTTCCCCAGTCAGGAAATTATTGCTAAGTTAATTTAACGGGTACAGGGAAGAGTAAAGTCAACACACCACTGTTCCGATGAGAGATTTAGTTCTCACTTGCAGAAAACATTCCGCTGCAATGGTGAGAGAATGGGGAAGAATAATAAAGTTTATTAGTGCAGGTTTAGGGATTATGGTCCCCTGAATTACTGTTTCTAGCAGACATTTATATTGTGCCTACAATGTGCTAAGTCTGGGTCAGGCATTTGTAGGTATAAAAATGATTAGGTCAAAAAAATGATTAGGTCACTTGACCTTCCGAAAAAGCGCCCCTGAGTTCTCTGAAAGGGTCCAAACTAGAAGGATGAGAAAGGAGGACAGAAAAACAGTGCTGTCTGAAGTTGGGGTCAATCGGACTCGAGGTTCCTAACTGAATAACCAGCATTATGAACCGTCCTTCCATTCTGTCTGGCCGTGGAGCTGCTGAATAATGGCCACCAAGATGACCAGTTCTTAACATGCCCAAAGGGACTTGGACCATGTGATTCATTTAAAGATCTTGAGATAAAAGCTTATCCTGGATTATCCAGGTGGGGCCAATATAATCACAAGGGTCCTTATAAAAGAAAGGTGGGGAAGTTAGAGTCAGAGAGAGTGATTTGAAGCTGGAGGATGCGGCTACAAAACACGAATGCAGGTGGCCTCCAGAAGCTGGAGAAGGCAATGGAACGTACTCTCCCCTAGAGCCTCCGCAAAGAACACATTCCTGCTGACCCATTTCAGCACTTCTGACCTCCAGAACTGTAAGAGAATAAATCTGTGTTGTTTCAAACCACCAAGTATGTGGTAACTTGTTACAGCAGTAATTGGAAGTGAATACATCATGGAATAGATAGAAGTAAATCTTAACCAACCAGAGGATGGAGAGGTCCAATGAAAGACACAGCTTAGATTAAAAGTGCTTGTTTAAATTCTTGCAGTTTTTCCCCCCTTATTTGGTTGTCTTTTTTTAAATTTTTAAATTTTTAAAATAATTCTTTATATATTCTGGATATGAGTCCTTTGGTAATATATGTTGTAAATATCTTCTTCTCTGTGTCTTACATTTTCACTCTCTTAATGGTATCTTTTGATGAACAGAAATTGTTCATTTTAATGCAGTCTCAGTATATGAATTTTTCCTTTATGGTTAGTGCTTTTTGTGGCCTGTTTAATAATTTTTTCATTGCACCAAGATTAACAAGACATTCTCTTGTTTACTTCTAGAACAGGGGTTGGCAAACTTTTTCTGTAAAGGGCCAGATAACAAACATTTTAGGCTTTGTAGAACCTACTGTCTGCGCAACAACTCAATTCTGAGGTTGTAGCACGAAAGCAGATATAGACAATATGAAATGAAAGGGTGTTGTTGTGTTCCAATAAAACTTTATCTACAAAAACAGGCAGCAGTCTGGATTTGGCTTGAATGTTGTTGTCTGCTGATTTCTGTTATAGAATCTTTATTGTTTTACCTTTCATACTTAGATGTAAAGCCTGAAATAGATTTTTGTATGTGATATAAAGTAGGGTCAATTTTCTTTTTTTTCAAATGGATATCCAGTTGCCTTGGAATCATTTACTGATAACATCATCCTCTCCCACTGATTTCTAGGACCATGAGTGGTCATAAATCAAGTATCTGTATATGTGTCCTAATTATTGTAGCTTTAGGATATATCTTAATACCTGGTACAGGAAATCCTTCCACTTTCATCTTCTTCAAGACTGTCTTGGCTCTTCTTGCAATTTTGCAATTTTCTATTTACTTTTAAATTAGCAGGTCAATTTCTAGAAAAAAAAAAAGACCTGTTACAAAATTATTGGGAATGTTTTGACTCTATATTATATATATATATTATCTACACATTGACTTTAAATTGACCTGTAGATCAGTTTGTGCAGAATTAACAACTTTATACTCGAGTCTTTCAATCCTTGAATATATTATGTTCCTCCATTTATTTAGGACTTCTTTATTTTGTGGTTTTTCTGTCAAGAGGGCTTGAGTATTTTTTGTTAGATTTTTTTCTAGTTATATGATATTTTTAGATACTATTGGAAACTGTAACTTTAAAATATTTTTCTGTTTTCATAGAAATGCAATTAATTTATATATGCCGACTTTCTGTACTACAACCTTACAAACCTATTTCTTAATTTTAATAATTTACCTGTGGTTTCTTTTGGATTTTTAAAAACACAGCCATGTTGATATTTTTATTTCTTTGTTTTATTTTTTATCACTTTAATTAATTAATTAATTAATTTATTTATTTTATTTTATTTTTTGTATTTTACCGGGAGGTCCCGGGGATCGAACCCAGGTCCCTCCACATGGCAGACGGATGCCCAACCATTTGTGCCACATCCACCCCCCACTTTAATTTATTTTTCTTTTCTTATTGCACTGGTTAGGAGCTCCAATAAAATGTTGTCTGCTTAGAAAGTTCAGAGGAAAAAACTTTGAATATTTTTCCATTAAGTATTATGTTTGCTGTAGGACTCTTTGCTTTCCTCTCCTCCCCTCCCCCCGTCTCCTCTTATTATTTTCATTACTAAAATGCTTTTAAAATTTATGACATCTTTATATTCATCTATTAAGGCAATTATATGATTTGATTTTTCTTTATGCTCTTAATGTGGGGGAATCACTGAGGTTGACTTTTGAGTGAACTAAATTTGCATACCTAGAAATAATACAAATTGGTTATTCTTTTGTTGTAATTGCTGGATTTCATTTGCTAATATTCTGTTTAGGATTTTTGCATCTATGTTCATGAGTCCAAGACTGGCCTTCAATTTCTTTTTTTATAAAGCTTTGGGGGATTTAGTTTAGCCTCAAGAATATATTGGCTTTAGACATGTTTAGAATTGTTTCCTTTTTTTCCATTCCCTGGAAGTATTTGGTTAAGATTCATTTTATTTATTTGTTAAATGTTTGGAAAAGTTCACAGGTGAAGTTATCTAGGCCTAAAGTTTCTCTTGTCCCATTAATTAGGATTCAATTTATTTGATGAGCATAAGAGTATTTAGGTTTTCAGTATCTTTTTTTATTTGTTTTGGGAACTATATTTATTTGTATTAGTTTGCGTAGTATAAACATTTTTTAACTAGAAATTTGTCCATTTTATTTAAATTTTCAAATGTATTAGCATAAAGCTATTTGTAATTTAAAAATAATATGTTTTTATTATTTATATGATCTGTAGTGATGTCCACATTCATATTCCTAATATTGGTATATTTCTGTCCTTTTAAAAATTTTGTCTAACTAGGGATTATCAATTTTATTAGCTCTTTTCAATGATTTTTTTTTTTTTAATTTTTGGGCTTTAAGTTGCTTTTCTTAAAAATGAACTTCTTGAGATAGATTCTTAGATAACTGATTTTCAGTCTTTCTTCATTTCTAATGTCTGTTCTTAATACTATATATTTCCTTCTAATATGGCTTTATCTTCACACAAATTCTGATATATTTTCATTACTATTTGTTCAAAATATTTTCTAATTTCCATTGTGATTTCTACTTTGATCCATCGATTAATTAGAAATTAATTGTTTAATTTCCCAACATATGAGGATTTTGTTTCATATTTCTAATTCTATTCCACTAGGGTCAGTGAACATATTCTAGATGATTTCAATCCTTTAAAAATTTTTGAGGCTTAATTTATAAATTAACATATGGCATTAAAAAAAATATCTATCTATCTATCTATCTATCTATCTATCTATCTATCTATCTATCTATTTATTTTTGAGGTACCAGGGGTTGAACTTGGGACCTCATATGTGGGAACCAGCGCTCAACCACTGAGCCCACATCAGCTTCCCTGAGTTGGTTTTTTCATTTGTGTTTGCTTGTTGTTTGCTTTTGTTTTCTCAAGAGGCATGGGGAACTGAACCCAGAACCTCCCATGTGGGAGGCAGGAGCTTAACCGCTTGAGCTACATTTGCTTCCTGGCAATTTTTGTCATATTTCAAGGTGAACTTGGAAAGAACATATATGTGCAGTTTTGGAGTGGGCAAGGCATGGTAATTGTGTTGCCCAAGTCACCTATATACTTACTGATTTTTTTGGTCGGCTGCTTCAATCAATTACTGCAAAACTATGTTTTAAAATTTCCCAGTATGATGTTAAATTTGTAGATATTGCATGAAAGTCTTATCAATTTTGGCTTTATATACGTTGAGGCTAAATTATTAGGTATATACAGATTAAGAATTATTATAGCTTCCTGCTGAATTGAACCTTTTATTACTAATGAATGTCCTTATTTAACTCTAATAATTTTTCTGCCTTTAAGATCTCATTAGGGTAATGTTAATACAACCATGCCAGCTTTCTTTTGATTAGCGTTTGCAAGATATATCTTTTCCCATTCTTGTACTTTCATCATTAGCATGTTCTTTTGCCTGTGCCTCTTGTAAGTAGCATATATTTGGACTCTATAGTTTATTCAGTTTGACAGTCTTTGTCCTTTATTTGGCATATTTGGTCCACTTGATGTAATTATTAATACATTTGTACCTGATTTTACCATCAATTTTTAAAATTTCAGTTAATTCCACTTTTTAAATGTTTCTTTTCTTTTCTTTTTTTTTTTTTTAATACTTTTAAACTTTTTGTTTGAATTACTATCGTTATCTAGCTTTATCCAAATGTATGGTCTTGGGAAGTTACTTATATCTCCCAAGCCTCAGTGTTCTTATCCATAAAATAAAATTAATATTTAACATCACTAACTGTATAAAGATTAGAAATAATGTATAAAAAGTGGTTAGCACTGTCACTGGCATCAAGCAGCCACTCAATAAACCATAGCTGCTATTATAATTATTGCTGTTGTTACTGTTGAGCCTGCCTTTCTACTCTGCATGGGATATTCTGGGATAATGAGGTGCAATACGGCTGTGTCCAATAATGGAAAAGGTTGTCTTTATTGTTTGGAGAATCGCATCACTGAGATTATGTATGTGGTTACTCAGAGGATTTGGGGACCTGGGCTCTAAGAAAGAGAGACGACATCCATGGCAGTCTCATTGAGGGTAAGTAATTGGGTCCTTCGACTTGGCAAAGAACCAGAAGGAAGGGATGGAGGGCCACTGTGGGTACTGGGAATGGCTATACTCATGTTCTAATACATACTCTCCTTCTTGCTTGTTACGATTTCCTTCTGCTAGAACCTGAAGCCTTCAGTAAAGTGGCATTACATATGACACAGTGTTAGTGCTTGTGCTTGGGTAATTAAGGGACAGAACTGAGTCCATGTTTGGGGTGATGAGTCTTGGGAAGCTGACCATGAAGTGTTAAGAAGAATCTTTTACAAAAAGCAGGCGCAGTGACAGATGGTTGACTGGGGTGACGAGGGACATACAAGATGGCCCTATGGGACATGCCAACATGCCTACTTGGGGTAGGGAACCTGGTAAAAGACGGCTTCCTAGAGCAGTAAGATAGGAGGTAGAAAAATTATTATTTGACATTTCAGGGAAGTGTGATCCACTGTGGGATGGAGAAACAGGAAATTTGCATTGCATTATTAGTTCTGAACAATATATTTTAATATTACCACATTCAACACCCTACATACCCACTAGTGACAGAACAAATGCCTGTTGCCACCTCTCCTGCTTGGAAGGCAGTTGAGGGCAGATATTTTGAGCTTGAGCCACATGATTTGTTAGGCCCCTGCCCTGGGCACTTGGTCTCCATGGCAGTCAGCAATATTGACTTCAGAAGTGGACCCGGCAACACCGTGAGCAGCTACACCCACGGTGAGACCCCAGCAACATGCATCCTCTGTTGACCTCTTCTCAGGGCGGGTGTTGGGTGGGAAGCAGAGAAAATACGCCTGCTGATTTCTTAAACTCACACATAGTTATTCTTGCAATCTGTGCTCTATGCTCTCTGTCAGGGCTAATGAAAGCTGTTTCAACTTTGGTTTTCACATCTATACTGATGTGGCTCATGTCTCATCCTCCTCAAAGGCAGGGCCAACTGCTGGTGGGTCAGGAACTCCCAGAGGGATAAAATGGCAGCTGATGCTACTGTAAAAAGGCAGAAAGTCTTCTACTGTCTACATATGAGGGAACCTGGATTCTTTAACTATCTTCCCCTAATTTCAATTATTATTTAGAGAAGCTTTTGCCCCAGGGTAAAGAAAAGAGGAGCTTTTACTGCATCATGGGCCCCCTCCATAAACTCCACTCTGCAGACTTCATAAATTCCATCAGGGCTGAACAAAGCAGGCCTCCCTTCTTTGGGACAGGTCATTTCCTTCCACCCTACACAGTGAGTCTCACAGTCTTTTAATGGCTTCCTGGGATCTCTGTACAGAGTAACCAGGGCATGAGTTGGGCTGGTCCCTTCCCATTAAATATGATGCTACCAAGCTGTTACTGTCAGTTACTGCCATTAAAATACAGCTGTCGGTCAGCCCTCAGTGGAAAGAGGCAACCTCTTCCCTCCTCTTGTTTCTCAAAAATAACAAGCTTTTCGTTCTATCCTGACTTTTTAAAAAATGCATATACTGACCCAGAGAGAGTTAAGCTGAGACTTTTCCCAGGCAGGATCCACCCAGCAGGCTCAGAGCTCTGAACTTGAGGACATAAACTGGATTTGAGCTTCTACCCTCCCTCCCTCCCGCTGTAACTATCCCAACTTTCAGTAGCTGAGAGGATATGTTTGGCTCTGAGATAAGAATTGTTTCTTCCTTCAAAAAGTAAACTCTATCAGGAAAAAAACAAAACCAAAAACATACAAGCCAAGGGGTTGTCATGGAGGAGAGACAGCTGTATGTGTGTGCGTACATGTGTGTGTGCATGGGGTTCTTATACATGCATGTAATGGGCATATGAGAGTTTTTGTGTGCATGTGTGTCTTGTGTGTAGTTTGTGTTGAGAGTCAAAAAACTTTAATCACTCCTCCTCTCTTTTCCCTATCCATGGCTCTGATCTTCCTTACCCCAAGGTAACCTCTTTATGATTTCTTTTATTTTGTCTATCTCTGTGTGTATATGTGCAGCAAAAAACTGACCAGGATTTTGGCAAAGAATGTTGTTTGCAGATGTGAACAGTTCTTGATTTGGTGGCAGTCTTTTTACTGGAACAAAGTTCCCAGGCTCATGTGTGGGAGGACACTGTCCCCTGTTGACATCATAAGTACGGTCCCCCTCCCTACCTGCCCACACTTGGTTGTAAGGCTGTGCCCTCTGGTCAGGTAGAATGATTTGAGACAGCCTGTTAATCCTACTTAGTATCCATCAGCCATAGTGGCTGATGGCTGTTTTTTAAAAAAATCAAACCCAAGTGCTTGTATTTGCTTCTGACCTTCCTTCATTTATTAACTTGCCTTGAAAATATTTCTCAGTTTTAACATGTCATGAGTATTCTTCAGGGACTCACTGATACAGCCACATTAACTCTGGTCTTTGAAAAGTACAGACGAATTGGACCAACGGTTCTTTATTCTCAAAAACCTCTAATAGCTCCCAGTTCCCTTTAGGATAATATTCCAACAGCTTAACATACAAGGCTCTTCAAAAGTTGGTCCCAAACTGCCTTTCTAACCTAATATCCCCACGTGCTCTGCACTATTTGAACTCAGCTGTCCCAGCTCACTCTTAAATAGGTCCCTCACTAGTACTGCAGCTATGGCAGATTTGTTCAGGATACGGTTCTGTTTAAGTGGAAGGTTTATGGAAAGTGTCTTGGAACAGGCATTAACTCAGGGGCTGGTGTGAGGAGGTAACTTGGGGACCATTTCTAGAGAACCTGGATCAAGCACCAGGCCTGAGGAGAACGTTTGATGCCTGTGATATGTTAAACGGTGGCTCCTGAAGTCTATGTCTCAGCCTCCAGTACCCATGATTATGACCTTATTGAGAAACAGTTCTTTGCAGATATAACTAAGCTAAGGATCTTGAGAGGAGATCATCCTGGATTATCTGGGTGGGTCTTAAATCTAATGACAAGTGTCCTTATAAGAACCAGAAGAGGATTCACAGATGGGAAGAGAAGAGGAGGCTGTGAAAACGGAGGCAGAGATTGGAGCTATGCCACCGCAAGTCAAGGAAAGTCTGGAGCCACCAGAAGCTGGAAGAGGCAAGGCAGTTTTCTCCTCTGGAGCCTTTAGAGGGAGTGAAACACCTTGATTTTGAACTTTTGGCCTCTAGAACTATGAGAGAATGAATTTCTGTTGTTTTAAGCCACCCCGTTTGTGGTGACTTCCTACGGCAGCCCAAGGAAACTAAGACAATGCCTTACACAGAGAAAAGAACTTTGGAGCCAAGGAGTTTAGGAACAGGTTGGGAAGAGGAAGAAAGTGATGAAATGGTTCAGACTCTAGTCCTTGAACCCAGTGAGTGTGATGAATCCATTCACATATTGGGTGCTAGCCAAGCAGCCAGGCAGGCTGGTCGGCTCAGCAGTGCTGGGCAGAATGGAAAGTGCAGTCTACGGCCAGTCTCTGCAAATCTCCTTGGTCAGCAGGAAGGGATGCATTGACCAGAGAACCCATAATAAACTAGATCTGAGTTTTTCCTATGGGGTCTAAGGAAGTAACAACTCCAGGTCATAACTTGTGTTTATAGCTGTTTTTGCTATTGTGGTTTCCCAAACAGCTGGGCTGATGCAAGAACTGAGCATTCACTGTTTTTGAGGATGTCAGACACTGCTTGTCTCAACTCTTACTCTATTGCAAGGATTGAGCGCTTCTTGTTTCTGAGTCAGTTTGGACCCCAGGCTGAGCATAAATCAGGAGACCCATCTCTGCTACCTGGGGGAACCTGACTGGATAGCTTTAAGGAGTTTCAGGTCTGTCACTCTACCTCTCTGACTTCAGCAAATTGGCTGAATAAGGTGGCATTTTCTCTTCCTGCCAGATTTGGCCAAAACTCTCTTTGCATTACTCTTGCTGGAGAGCTGACACCCTGTGATCCTTTGGCACTGGCTATAGTGTAAGGAAACAGTGAGTGACTTAAGCTCCTTCAGATTTACAAGGCTTACAAGTTATAACCACTTCTCAAATCCATGTCATATTTATTACCAGAGATTCTTTCTTTACTTATTTTAATAGCAATACTTTCCTTGAACTAAGTCATTTCATTAGTAGACGCAGAGGGTTTCAGTGTTGAATTGGGCCTTGGGAATGACTGGGTCTAACATCTTCATTTAACAGGAGGAAGACTGGGGGTGCAGCACCATGAAGGCCCCTGCAAGGGTCCCTGAGCCAGTGGGCAGCAGAAAGCCTGGTTTTTAATGCAGGGTTTTTTCCTCCTACATCAAGATCATGAGTCTTTTTGATTATATAAAGGGTTTAATTTCATTCTCTCAGCTCTTTCCTTGATTATTTTTTCCTTCCTTTCTCTTAAAAATAGGAATAAGACCATTTTTTAAGAACACAGAGGCACGCAGATTCTGGAAACAGGGCCACCTGACTGCAGCTCTCCTCTCCTTGACTTCCAATTCCCAACTCCTCCTTCTCCTGAGCCACATGGGAAGGAGATGAGGCTGAGTACAGAAAGAAATAACCAGGCATAAGGCTTTTTTCTTCAAGAGCAGCTTCTGAAGCTGGAATGGAGATTGCCCCAGGGTAAAGAAAGGAGAAGATGGAGGATGGTGAGCGGATGCTGATCCTGAGCTCTCTGGACCTGAGGGAAAGAACCAGACACCATCCTGGAGTGTGTCTGGTTTCTCTGGCCCCTACAAAGCCAAGCAGGAGCGTGGTCCTGAGTCTGCGTCCTCCCTGACTATGAGCCGGCAGAGGATGAGAACCATGGTGGAATTTGCTGGTGGCTTAGCAGGCAACTGGCAGTCTGCTGGTTCCTAAACTGCCACTCCTCTCAGGTAGAAAACATTTTCCCATACTATTTGAATGACTGACACCAATTAGGAAACTCTGACAACCAGACCTAAACATAAATGAGCAGACAAAATGAAATGAAGACACATCTAAGTATTCTTGACAACTAGAAAAGAGGGAGACTAGTCGGAATAAATAGAACCTACTCCATGAATAAGACCTGCTAGAATATAACAGGTGACAGTCTGAAAAAAAAAAAAGTACAGTGAAGGAGATTCAAATGTACCACAAACGTGGAGCCAAATACTTGATTTCCCAATGGAATAAATTAAATTAACTGAAAGAAAGGCTCTTGTGGAAGCAAGTGGAAGATAAATCTCAAAGCCCAGAGCAAAAATATAAAGAAAGAAGCTATGAAGGAAGGGAAGAGCTTTAAGAGAGACATTCAAAGACTTAACATGTAAAAAAACTGAAGTTCCAGACATTGAAGATGGAATAAAAGAAGAATTAATTCTTTAACAAATAATAGAAGTGGAGATTGGGGGGCAGAGATTTTTCCTGGGTCAAAGACAAACTCAAATTTCCAGATTAAAAGTGTATATCAAGTTCAAGGATGGATTGATGACAAGTAATAAGCTCCAAGGAATTTTCCTCTAAAATTCCCAAATGCCTAAATTGCTGTGAATATATTACAATTGTCCAGATAGAAAGAACAAGTTACCTACAATGGATAAATAATCAGATCAGATTTCTTATCTATAACACTAGAGGCGACACAACAAAATAACATCTACAGGTTATAGGCTGCTACACAAAATCCCATATAAACCAATATAAACCATATTACTTGCCAAGGCACAATAAAAATATTTGCTGATATCCAAGAATTCAGAGAGTTTTTCACATTCCCAATGTGAAGGAATGAACTCTAACCAAACAACAATGGACCAGAGGGAGAGACCTCAAGATAGGGAAGACAGAGAAGAGGAACAGTGGTGAGTAATGAACCCTGAAAGATACATAGATAAAGATAAAGAAAATTGTAGATCATTGGGAAGGGTAATGAGCAAATTAATGGACATACTCAGAGAATAACAAAGGAAATTTTAATGAAAGCCTGGGTTTAAAATCTCTAAACAATTGCAGCAAGATCCAGGAGTTGGGGGCAAAGCAGAGGAAAAGGGGAGAGAAAAATGTTTCTAAAGGTTTTTGACTTTGGATGAGGTAGGGTGGGGTGGGGGTAAGGATAAAAGGAAATGAGATTACTCTGAAGGTCTCATTTCATTTGTGTATGCATAATAGGAGAAAAGGAGAAATATAGCCTCACGGTAGAGGAAATATTTGGAATGTTATTTGGAAATACAGGCAGAAAAGTAAGAGTCTGATTATAAGTGCAGAGAAGGCACATAATCATTAATGAAATGGGTAAGTGTCTTAAAACTCCCAAATTAATATGGGAAATATGGAATATCTAGCAACCTGTTTAAATCAGAAAGAATAAGAGGAAAAAGAGGGAACAAAAATTTAAAATAAATAAAATAAACAGTAATTTGGCAAGCATAAGGTGGGTTAAAAATGAATGGACGGGGGGAAGGATGTGGCTCAAATGGTTGGGCGTCCCTCTCCCATATGGAGGGACCCTGGTTCGATCCCTGGGACCTCCCGGTTAAAAAAAAAAAAAATGAATGGACATAATTATCCATTAAAATATAAACTAACAAGTTGACTTTAGAAAACTTAGTCATGCTGCTTACAAGAAACACATTGAGCTGATAAAGTTTGAAAATTGAAGAGATGGATGGTTACAAGGCAAAGACAAAAATCAATCAGAAGCATCAATATTACTATTGGAAAAGTTCAAATGTAAAGTTAAAAGCAGAGAGAAGAATCATCAGGTACACAGTATCATGGTAATAGGCATAATTTATGACAGATTTACATTCCCATATACCATTATGGATCTTGAAGCTGCAACACTATATGGAATTCTTTGTTTTGAAATGGGTTGTAGGGGTCTATATGTTTTGAGTATGCTTGAATCTGACTTGGGTAGGGACAGAATAAAAACACAAAAACCACCTGGCTTCTTTGGCTTCCTTAAAGGGCACAGCTGACTGAAGGAGCAATGCAAATGACCACGTAAAAGATCCTGACACTGGTCATTTGTTGGAAGGAGGCTATTCTAGCTGCACCTCAGTGCCATTTTCCCTCTTCTGCAAGTCTAGTGTTAACTGGATTTCCCAGAGCAGCTCTATATTTCACTGGTGCGGTGGTTTGAAGCTATGTGTACATGAAAAAACATGTTCTTTAATCCCTTCCTGTGAGTGTAAATCTTTGTAATTAGGGCTTTTGATGAGATTACTTCAGTTAAGGTGTGACCCACCTCATTCAGATGGGTCTTAAGCCTGTTACTGGAGTCCTTCATAAACAGGATGAAAACAGAGAGAAAGAAAGCCACAGAAGCAAGAAGCTGAAAGCAATGAAACTCAAAACTCAGAAGAGAAGGGGAGACCAGCAGACACCACCATGTGCCTTGTCAAGGATGGCCAGCAGCCGGTCTTCAGGAAGTAAGCACTGCCCTGATGATGCCTTGATTTGGACATTTTCTTGGCCTCAAAATTAAGCTAATAAATTCCCATTTAAAAAAAAAAGATTTATTTATTTACTTTTATCCATTTTCACCCCCCTCCCATTTTCACCCCCCCTCCCATTTTCACTGTTTTTGTGTCCATTTGCTGGACAACTCTGTCTGTTTCCTGCCCTCTCTTCTCCTCCTTCTCCTCCTGTATTTACCAGGATTCGATCCTGGGAACCTCTGATGTGGTAAAAAGGAATCCTACAGCCTGCACCACCTTGGTTCTTGGTTTTTCAGTGCATCTCGTCTTGGCTTTCCCTGTATCGCTGTCCTGTTACATCATCATCTTGCTGTGTGGCTCGGCAGGGCAGGGCCTGGCAGTGCACCTGTGCGTGGGACCTGGTGGCACACCCGCTTGCAGGGCCTGGGGGGGGGCTCACCCACGCACGGGACCTGGTGGCCTGTGCGCCTTTTATATGTTTCTTTATTTTTACCGGGAGGTCCCAGGGATTAAACCCAGGTCCTTCCATATGGGAGACAGATGCCCAACCATTTGAGTCACATCTGCCCCTCAAATTCCCATTTTTTAAGCCAATCCATTTCATGGTATCTGCTTTAAGCAGCCTAGGAAAGTAAAACAATTAGTCATAAACCTTTCAGACAAATATCCCTAGTATGTATTTGTTTGAAATTGTATGGGTTTATAAGACTATTCCTGGGGGATGTAATGGTTTCTCTCTCTGCCCAACAGAGGAGGGGTGGGGGTGGGGCATCAGAGCACCACAAGATCCTACCACTTTTAAGTAGCCATTTCTTGATTTGGTAATTGCCCTGTTATGGCAGTTCTTTAACTGTTTTCTGGAGCTTTGATAAAGATGTTTCTGCCAGTTCTTGCTGGTTGTGCTAAGCTTCTTTGGGGGGATGGAGCCCTGAAGTATCTTACTTTGCGATCTTGAATATGGCAGGGCCCTTGAAACCTTACTTCTTACTCTAAACTCTGGAATGGTTTTAAAATCACTGATTTCCTTTGACAACTTTCACCATTGGTCTATTCATGTTTTCCTCTCCTGAGTCAATTTTGGCAGTTTCTACTTTCCTTGAAGAGTCCATTTCTTCCATTTCTTCCAGATTTTATAGTGTGTTGACATGGACTATTGCAAATATTTCTTATATTTTCATTTCTTCTTTCTCTATGTCTATTTTCTTATTCTTATTTCTCTTCATTGGTTAGTCTAGGCTGTGAGTCATCTATTTCATTGTTTATTTTAGTTATTGTTCTTTTTCAAAGAACATAAATCATGCATTCATCCATTCTACTATTTTTTGTTTTATAATTAATTTCTGCTTTTACTTTTTTTTTTTTTTTTTTTAAAGATTTTATTTATTTATTCATTTATCCCCCCCTTGCTGCTTGTGCTTGCTGGGTCAGCTAACCACGCCGTGCGGGCGGGCTTGACTTCACCAGGAGGCCCTGGGAACCGAACCCGGGGCCTCCCATATGGTAAACGGGAGCCCCACTGATTGAGCCACAACCGCTTCCCGCTGCTTTTACTTTTATTTTTTTGAATCCTATATTGTGCTTTCTTTAGGCTTTTTTCAATTATTCCTTTCTACTTCTTTGTGTCAAATGTTTAATTACTGTATATATTAATTTGTATATTTATTGTCATTAATTTTGTTCTAAACACAGCTTCATCTATATAATAGAATTTCCTTTCTCCATATTTGCATTTTTTAAATTTTAAAAATTTGTTCAAAGTTTAAGTGACAAATGAAATATAAATCAAAGTAAAACTCAGGCAGATTATTTTCTAACTACATATATGAGCCCAGCTTGGAAAGCAACATTTCAAACTGTTCTCTTCAATGTTCTCATTCTGGATGATTCAGATGCCACTGGCTTTGCTGTCTCCTTGACAAGACTGCAAATCCCTGAGTCAAAGTCTGCTGCTCATTCGAGAAAGGGGGATGTCCTGGGTTCGGGGTTTGGAAATGTCTTCTTGGGGAAGTTTAAGCTGCGAAACTCCCATTTCAGTACCTACTGTTTTGCTTCTCTTCTTGGACCATGTGCTTCACAGCTGGAGCCTCTTCTGCAGTGATCTCATGGTCTAGAGAGTGATGGCATCATCAGCCTCCTTCTCACTCTTGGCATGCAACTGATAGTTTCTTGACAGTAGTCCAGTGCTTCTTAAAATTTCCATAAAATAGCTCTGATATGAGTGTGTGGTATGTAGAACCTGGAAGCTTGAGGGACCAGCTCAAAGCAGCTAGTCCTAAATCTGAAAAAATTTTGTCTTTCTTTACCCTAAATATTTATGCAAATGATGTATTCAAATGTGTGAGTATTGACTATGAATATAGTATTTTCCTCCCAAATCTTTTAATCAAAATGGCCCTAGGAAGAATTGCCTTATGTACACCCTGTTGCTTTGTGTAATCCACATACTGTTTAACAGTGGGGTTTCTCATACGCTACTTGGAGAAACATGGATAAAACTCCCAGGGCAATCTGAGTTCAAATCCTGGCTTTGTCATGGAGCAATTATGTGATCTTGGAAAGTTAATTAACCTCTCCGATCTTTAGTTTCTTCATGTGTAAAAGGTGAATAAAAACACAAAACTCACATGATTATTGTGAAGACAAAATAACTTATTTAGATTTCTTGTCACATATCCAGGAATATGATTAATGCTTAACAAAAGTTACTTTCCTTTAACTCTGTTTCCTCACTTTCTAAGAAAATTATTTCCTCATGGCCCAAGGCCTAGAGAAAGAGGATCCGATAGGATACAGACACCCTCTAGTCCAATCCTCTGTCTCTGCTAAACCTACATTTCAAAGCCCCTAAAAGGAGAGCTCTCTGTCCTTATCCTAAAATCCCAAGACAAGCCAATTACTGTCATTTGGCAACTGATTTCAGCTCACAGAATTTGTTCTTTTGTCCATTTGTCTATTCACAGTAAGCATTCATTGGACATTGTGATGGTTACATTCATGTGTCAACTTGGCCAGATTATAGTGCCCAGTTATTTGGTCAGGCAAGCACTGGCCTGATTGTTACTGTGAGGACATTTCCTGGACTTAAATCATCAGTAAGTTGATTCCATCTATATCTGATTCCATCTACAATCAACTAAGGAGGTTGCCTTCAACAATGAGAGATATCTCTTCCAATCAGTTGAACGCTTTCAAAGGAAAAGTGATGATTTCAGCAGTCAGAGAGAGAATTTCCATCTCTCTTTCAGCCAGCCAGCTTCTTGGGGGGAATTCATCAAAATCTTCATCGGAGTTCCCAACTTGCAGCCTGACCTATAGAATCTGGACTTGTGCAACCCACAGTTGTGTGAGAAAATTTGTATAAAATCTCATACTATTTACAGATATCTCCTGTCAGTTGTTTCCACAGAGAACTTTGACTAATACAGCTTTGGTATCAGAGGTGGGGAGGTTCTTGAGAAACAAAATCTTAAGGATGAGATTTATGAGGAGGTTTTTGGAATTGGATCTCTAATTAGATTCAAAGGCACTAATGACTGTGTTCAATAATCAAGATGGCACTGATAGTCCATGGCTCGAGTTGGTAGTAGAAATACACAAAATATCACCACTGTATACAGCTACTCAAACGTTTATAAAAGGTCAGGTGCCCATCCTCCACTGGTGGTGCAAGCTGCCTCAGGAGCTGTTCCATGGCTGGAGATGGAAACTCCATTTCCCAAAAATGGGGGAGGAAGACACGGTATGGCACTGACTTCAGTTATTAATTAGTAAATCCGGCATGCTAAAGTATAATACTAAGAACTGCTAAAGTTTAAACCTGTCCTAGTGAGAAAGAGCTGCCATTTGAACTCCACCCCCGGCATGAGGGGAAGCGGGGCTGATTGAAAATCACAGTACTGGTAGGGACCAGCTTCTTCCAACCAGATTGGATTGCAGCTCTGGTCTAAACCCCAGTCTCACCTCCGGCAGGGAGGGAGCTAGGAGGACCTATACCACCTCTCTGGGAAACTGCAGGCATGCTGTGGAGGCTGGTGCACATCTTACTCTAGCAACGCAAACTGTCTCAGGAGCTATTCTGTGGCTGGAGTTAGAAGCTCCATTTCCCATAAACGGGGGAGGAAGAGAAGTTGTCCAGTGACTTTCAGCTACTGATTGGTGGACTCAGCTGGCTAAAGTATAATCCTAGGAACAACTAGGGTTTGAACCTGTCCAAGTTGGAAAGAGGCCGGTAGCTGCCATTTTGACTCCACCCCTGGCATGAGGGGAAGCAGGGCTGACTGAAAATCAGTGAAGTTAGGGACTGGCTTCTTTCAACCAAGATCGGATTGCATCCCTAGCCTAAGCTCCAGCCCTACCCCCAGCAGGGAGGAAGTTCTCCAGACAACTGCAGGTGCTTTTGGCTGGTACAAACTGAATAGTCGGACACCTGGGACTGCATCCCTGCACCCCAATAGGATAGGAGAGGATCTCCAGGTAACTGCAGGCATTTTTAAACCCACATGAACTGGTTTGCTGAGTGCCTTCCAGTCCATCTCCACCTCTGCCCACCCCCCACCCCCAATGGATGGGCAGGGGCTGGTGTTCCCTCAGCCTCACAGGGCAACTGCAGGTGCTTTTGGCCCACACAGCCTGGACAGGTGGATACTTGTGGATCCACCCCCACCTCCCAGTAGGAAATGAGGGGGCTGGTGTTTCCTCAGCCTCTCCTGGCAACGGCAGGTACTTTTGGCCTACAGGGACTGAACTGTTGGGCCTCAGTAGTTCCTTTCCCACCCCCTAAGGAGCAGAAGGGACAGTACTCCCTCAGCCTCTCAAGGCAACTGCAGGCATATTCAGCCCACAAAGATTAGATTGTTGGGCACTCCAGAGGGTCCATTCCCACCCCTGGCAGGGAGGGCAGGTAGGGGGTATATCAGTTTACTTGGGCAACTGTGGTCATTTTGGACCCACACGGCATAGATTTCTGCCCACAACTGCAGCTCCATCCCCATCCCAGGAAGGAAGGGGTGTGAAGCATCATCAGTCTCTCTGGTAACTTATGGACAGTCCTGTCCTGCACAACTTGGATTACTACACATGGCTGTGACTCTGTCCCTATCCCTGGCAGAGGAGAAAGGTGGGAGAAGCTTCATCAATTCCTGGGGCAAGATGGGCAGCTTTAGCCTCCATAGCTTACAGCACTAACTACATCCTTGGCTCCTACTACTCAACCAGCAAAGGAGAAAAGACAAGAAAGCCCTAAACTAAAGTGAGAAACTGCATGCAGAATAAATACAGCTAGTAAGCCAGATGCAAAGACACCAACAAAAAATTACAACCCATACAAAGAAACAGGAAGATATGGCCCAGTTAAAGGAACAAGATAAGCTTGCAGATGACATAAAGGAGTTTAGACAACTAATCATAGATGTTCAAACAAATGTCCTTCCATCTACCATATGGAAGGACCTGGGTTCGATCCCTGGGACCTCCTGGTAAAATTAAAAAAAAAAAAATAGTATTCAAACAAATGTCCTTAATAAATTCACTGAGATGGCTAAAGAGATTAAGGATATTAAGAAGACACTGGGTGAGCACAAAGAAGAATTTGAAAGCTTACATAGAAAAATAGCAGATCTTATGGGAATAAAGGTGCAACAAATGAAATAAAAAATATATTGGAGGCATATAACAGCAGATTTGAGGAGGCAGAAGAAAGGATCATTTAGCTTTAAGATATGGCCTCTGAAAGCAAACATACAAAAGAATAGATGAAGAAAAGAAAGGAAAAAACTGAACAGGGCCTCAGGGAACTAAATGACAGCAAGAGACATGCAAACATACATGTCTTGGGTGTCCCAGAAGGAGAAGAGAAGGGATAAGGGGCAGAAGGAATATTTGAAGAAATCCTGGTAGAAATTTCCCAACCCTAATGAAGGACATAGATATCTGAGTCCAAGAAGCACATTGTACTCCTATCTGAATAAATCTGAATAGACCAACTCTGAGATACATACTAATCAGAATGTCAAATGCTAAAGACAAAGAGAGAATTCTGAGAGCAGCAAGAGAAAAGCAATGCATAATGTTATAAGAGATACCCAATAAGATTAAGTGGCAATTTCTCATTAGAAACTATGGAGGCAAGAAGGCAGTGGTATGATATACTTTAGATACGGCAAGAAAAGAAACTGCCTGCCAAGAACTTTATATCTAGCAAGATTATCTTTCAAAAAATGAGGGTTAGTTTAGAATACTCGTGGATAAACAGAAACCGAGAGAATTTATAACAAAAAGACCAGCTTTGCAGAAATACTAAAGGGAGTGTTACAGCCTGAAAACAAAAGACAGGAAAGAGAGGCTTGGAAGAGAGTCTAGAAATGATGATTTTATCAATAATAATAACTAAAAGTGTCAAAAGAATGGTGAAAATAAAATGACAGATAAAACCCAAAGCTAAAAATGGATGAAATAAGAACTGCCTTTACAGTAATAACATTGAATGTTAATGGATTAAACTCCCCAATCAAAAGACACAGACTGGCAGAATGGATAAGAAAATGTGAGCCATCTATATGTTGTCTGCAAGAGACTCACCTTAGACCCAAGAATATCAATAGATTGAAAGTGAAAGGTTGGAAAAAGATATTCCACACATGCAGTAACAAAAAAAAAAAAAAAAAAAAAAAAAAAAAAAAAAAAAAAAGCTGGGGTAGCTATACTTATATTGGATGAAATAGACTTTAAAAGCAAAACTGTTATTAGAGACAAGGAAGGATATGACATATTAATAAAAGGGATGATTCACCTGGAAGAAATAACAATCATAAATGTATATGCACCTAACCAAGATGCCGCAAGATACATGAGGCAAACACTGGCAAAACTAAAGGGAGAAAGAGACATCTCTACAATAACAATTGGAGACTTCAATACACCACTCTCAGCATTAGATAGAACATCTGGGAACAGGATCAGTAAAGAAACAGAGAGCTTGAATAATATGATAAATGGACTAAACCTAATAGACATATACTGAACATTGCACCACAAAACAGCAGGATATACATTATTTTCAAGTGCTCATGGATCTTTTTCCAGGATATACCATATGTTGGGTCACAAAGCAGATGTCGATAAATTCAACAAGATCAAAATTATACAAAGCACTTTCTCTGATCATAATGGAATAAAGCTGGAAATCAACAAGAGGTAGAAAAAGGGAAAATTCATACATATATGAAGATTAACCAACACACTTAAATAATCAGTGGGTCAAAGAAGAAATTTCAAGAGAAATCAATAAATATCTCAAGATAAATGAGAATGAGAACACAACATATCAGAACCTATGGAATGCAGTGAAGGCAGTGCTGACAGGGAAATTTATAGCTCTCAATGCTTACATTAAAAAAAAAAGAAAGAAAGAAAGAAAGAAAGAAAGAAAGAGCTAAAATCAATGACCTAACTACACAGCTGGAGGAACTAGAAAAAGAACAGCAAATTAATCCCAAAGTAAGTAGAAGGAATGAAATAACAAAGATTAGAGCAGAAATAAATGAAATTGAGAACAACAAAAAAATAGAGAGAATTAAAAAAACCAAAAGATGATTCCTCAAGAAGGTTAACAAAACTGACACACCCTTAGCTAGACTAAGAAAAAAAGAAAGAAGACGCAAATAAATGAAATAAAAAATGAAAATGGGAACATTACTACTGACCCCACAGAAATAAGATAGATCATAAGAGGATACTATGAACAACTTTATGTCAAAAAACTAAACAATGTAGTTGAAATGGAAAAATCCCTGGGAGCATATGAACAACCTACACTGACCCTAGAAGAAATACAATACATCAACAAACCAATCACAAGTAAAGAGATTGAAACAGCCATCAAACATCTCCCCAAAATGAAAAGCCCGGGACCGGACAGTTTCACAGGTAAGTTCTACCAAGCATTCAAAGAAGATTTAATACCAATCTTACTCAAGCTCTTCCAAAAAATTGAACAAGAAGGAACGCTACCAAACTCATTCTATGAAGCCAATATCACCCTTATACCAAAGCCAGATAAAGATATTATGAAAAAAGAAAATTACAGACCTATTTCTCTAATGAATACAGATGTAAAAATCCTCAACAAAATACTTGCTACTTGAATCCAACAACACATTAAAAGAATTATTCGGCTCTCTCTGCCTAGAGGAGCCCACATCAAATCTCAGTGCATATTTCCATCCTATTCTCCCATTTCTCAGCAAGCTCTGTTATTTCCCCCCATTTCCCAATAATTTTTTTTACTGGCCTAACTGGAAAAAAAAAATTATTATTCATCATGATTATGTAGGTTTTATACCAGGCATGCAAGGGTGGTGCAACACAAGAAAATCAATCAGCATAATACACCACATCAATAAATCAAGGAAGAAAAATCACATGATCTTATCAATTGATGCAGATTTGACCAAATATAGCATCCTTTCATAATAATACAAAAGAATATAAAGAAACTTCCTCAACATGATAAAGGCCATATATGAAAAACCCACAGCTAACACTGTACTCAACGGTGAAAGACTGAAAGCTTTCCTGTTGAGATCAGGGACAAGACAAAGATGCCCACTGTCATCACTGTTGTTCAATATAGTGTTAGAAACAATCAGGCAAGAAAAAGAAATAAAAGGCATTCAAATAGGAAAGGAAGAAGTAAAACTTTCAGTATTCGCAGATGATATGATCCTATATCTCGAAAGTCCCAAAAAATCTACAACAAAGCTGCTAGACCCAATAAACGATTTCAGTAGAGTGTCAGGAGACAAGATCAATACACATAAATCAGTGGTGTTTCTATACAATTGTAATGCACCATCTGAGGAGGAAGTCAGGAAAAAAAATCCCATTTACAATAGCAACTAAAAGAATCAAATATTTAGGAATAAACTTAACCAAGGATGTAAAGCACTTGTATTCGGAAAACTACAATGCATTGCTAAAAGAAATAAAAAATGACCTAAATAATTGGAAGAACATCCCATGCTCATGGATTGGAAGACTAAATATCATTAAGATGTCAAATCTATGTAAATTGATATACAGATTCAATGTAATCCCAATAAAAATTCCACCAGCAATTTTAAACAAATGGAAAACACAATTATCAAATTTATCTGGAAGGGTAGCCAGAAACATCTTAAAAAGGAAAAGTGAAGTTGGAGGACTCTCACTTCCAGACTTTAAATCATATTACCTGGCTACAGTGGTAAAAACAGCATGATATTGGCATAAACATAGACACATAGACCAATGGAACCAAATTGATGGTTTAGAAATAGACCCTCATATCTATGGTCAAATGATTTTTGACAAGCCTGTCAAACCCACCCACCTGGGTCAGAATAGTCTATTCAACAAATGATGCTGGGAGAACTGGATATTCATAGCCTAAAGAAAGAAAGGAGATCCCTATCTCACACCTTATACAAAAATTAACTCAAAATGGATCAAAGACCTAAATATAAAAGCAAGAATCATAAAGCTCCTAGAAGAAAATGTAGGGAAACATCTTTAAGACCTGGTGAAAAGTGGTGGCTTCTTAAACTTTACACTGAAAGCACAAGCAATGAAAGAAAACATGGATTAATGGGACCTCCTCAAACTTAAACACTTCTGTGATTCAAGGGCCTTCATCAAGAAGGTGAAAAGGCAGCCCACTCAATGGGAGAAAATATTTGGAAACCACATATCTGATAAGGGTTTGATTTCCCTTCTATATAAAGAGATCATACAACTCAACAATAATAGACATTTCTCCAATGAAGAAATACAAATGACCAAAAAGCACATGAAAAAATGATCCATATCATTAGCTATTAGGGAAATGCAAATAAAAAAAAAATTGAGATGTCATCTAATACCGCATAGAATGGCCATTATTAAAAAAACAGACAACAATAATTGCTGGAAAGGATGTGGAGAAATAGGAACACTCCTTCACTGTTGGTGGGACTGTAAAATGGTACAGCCTCTGTGGAAGACAGTTTGGCAATTCTTCAGGAAGCTAAATGTAGAGCTGCCCTATGATCCAGCAATTCCTCTATTTGGAATATATCCAGAAGATTTAAAAACTATGACATGAACAGACATCTGCACACTGATGTTCATAGTGGTGTTATTCACAATTGCCAAAAGTTGGAGTCAACCCAAGTGTCCATCAAACAATGAATGGATAAACAAAATGTGGAATATACATATGATGGAATACTATGCTGCAGTAAGAAGAAATGAAATTGGGACACATATGGTAACATGGATAAATCCTGAAGACATTGTACTAAGCAAAGTAAGCCAGACACAAAAGGACAAATGTTGCATGGTCTCATTAATTTGAACTAAATACGAAGAATAAATGCATAGATTTAAAACCTAGAGTATAGGTTATTAGGAGATAAGAAGAGGGTTGAGAAGAACTACTGATGCTTAATGTATGTAGACGTTTTAATTAACTTGACTGTAAAAGTGTGGAAATGGATAGAGTTGATGGCAACACATTATAGTGAGTAGCAGCTGATTTAAAAATGTGATTGTGGCTGAAAAGGGTGGTCTGGGGAAATAAATGTCAATAGAAAGAAAGCTAGAGAATAATCTAGGGATTGAATAACACAGTGAACCCAGAGGTGGATGAGAATTGTGGTTGATGGTACAGATTCAAGTGTGTACTTCTGTGAGCTAGAGTGGATGTGTATCACTATTGCAGGGTGGTGGGAATGTGGAGAAACATGGGAAAAATACAATTGGTATGACCTATGGACTGTGGTTAACAGCAATACTGTAATATTCTTGCATCAATGCCAAAGATGTACTTGTTGATAATGGGGGTTATGGAAAAAGTGTGCCAAATGTACTCTATGGATCATGGTTGGTGGTAATAGTCTGATGATATTATCTCATAATCTGTAACAAGTATTCCACCACGATGTGATATGTTGGTGAAGGGGTATTGTATGGGAATTCTACACATGTGCATGATTGTTTTGTAAGTTCACAACCTCTGAAATAAAAATAGATTTTTTAAAAATAGGGTGAGTTGAGGGAAAAATACACCAAATGTAAGATAGGGACTATAGTTAGTATTAATATTTTGATGATACTCTTGCATCGTTTGTAACAAATGTTTCACAACAATGCAAGGTGTTGGTAGAGGAGTGATGTATAAGACCCCTGTATGATGTTATGCATGTTTATTTTGAAAGTTCACAACCTTTACTATACACTTACTGTTTATGCATGTTCATGTAAGAGTCATATACTGCAATAAAAAATATATTAAAAAAAAAAAAAAAAAAACCCAAAACAATACCAGATCCCTGAAGGGTTGCAGAGATTACTGCCAGCATCAAGGACTTGAAGGATGTAGGGATGGTGATTCTTACCACATCCCCATTCAACTCTCCTATTTGGCCTGTGCAGGAAACAGATGGATCTTGGAGGATGACAGTGAATTATCATAAACTTAACTAGGTAGTGACTCCAATTACAGCTGATGTTCCAGATGAGGTATCATTGCTTGAGTAAATCAACACATCTCCTGGTAACTGGTATGAAACTATTGATCTGGCAAATGCTTTTTTCCCCCTCAATTACTGTTAGAAAGGACCAGCAGGAACAGTTTGTTTTCATCTGTCAAGGCCAGCAATATACCTTCACATAAGGGTTTAAATGTCCTACCTAAGGGGTATATCAGATCTCTAGTCCTATGTCATAATATTGTCCACAGGAAGCTTGAGCATCTCTCCCTCTCGTAAGACATCACACTGATCCATTATATTGATAATATCATGCTCATTGGACCTAGGGAACAAGAAGTAGCAACTACTGCAGACTTATTGGTAAGGCATTTGTGTGTCAGAGGATGGGAGATAAACTCAACAAAAATACAGGGGCCTTCTACCTCAGTGAAATTTCTAGATATCCATTAGTGTGGGTCATGTTGAGACATCCTTTCCAAGGTAAAAGATAAACTATTGCATCTGGCTCCTCCTACAATCCAAAAAGATACACAACACCTAGTTGGCCTCTTTGAGCCCATTTACTCCCACTCCAGCCCATTTACCAAGTGACCAGAAAAGCTGCTAGTTTTGAACAAAAGGAGGCTCTGCAACAGGTCCATGCTGCTGTGCAAGCTGCTCTGCCACTAGGGCTATATGGCCCAGCAGATCCAATGGTATTGGAAGCGGCAGTGGCAAAAAGAGACACTGTCTGGAAAATTTGGCAGGCTCCAATAGAAGAATCACAATGCAGACCCTTAGGATTTTGGGGTAAAGCCTTGCCATCCTCTGCTGATAATTATTCTCCTTTTGTGAAACAGCTTTTGGCCTGCTACTGGGCCTTAATAGAGACCTAATGTTTAAGCATGGGCCACCAAGTTACCGTGAGACCTGAGTTGCCTGTCATGAGCTGGGTGTTGCCTGACCCACCAAGCCATAAAATTGAACATGTACAGCAGCACTCCATCATAAAATGGAAGTGGTATATATGAGATAGGGCTAGAGCAAGTCCTGAAGGCAAGTTGCCAAAA
This sequence comes from Tolypeutes matacus, assembly GCA_026826555.1. NCBI lineage: Eukaryota > Metazoa > Chordata > Mammalia > Cingulata > Chlamyphoridae > Tolypeutes > Tolypeutes matacus. The sequence continues at coordinate 9,281,187 of JAKSZT010054055.1, forward strand.
TATCCATGGCCCCCAGTCATGCCACATTACCTTTTCTTTCTCAGCCCACAGCTATGGCCTCTTGGGGAGTTCCTTATACTCAGTTGACTGAGGAAGAGAAAACTCAGGCCTGGTTTACACATGTTCTGCATAATATGCAGGTACCACTTGAAAGTGGACAGCTACAGCACTACAACCCACTTCTGGGATGTTCCTGAAGGACAGTGGTGAGGGGAAATCCTCCCAGTAGATGTAACTTTGAGCAGTACCCCTGGCAGTTCATTTTGCTTGCAAGCAGAACTGGCCAGAGGTGCATTTGTATACTGATTCATGGGCTGTTGCCAATGGTTTGGGTGGATGGTCAGGGACTTGGAAGGAACATTATTGGAAAATTGGTGACAAAGAGCTCTGGGGAAGCAGTATGTAGATAGACCTTTATGAGTGGGCAAAGAACATGAAGATATTTGTGTCCCACATGAATGCTCACCAGATGGTGACTTCAGCAGAGGAAGATTTTAAAAATCAAGTGGAAAAGATGACCTGTTCTGTAGATACCAGTTGGCCTCTTTCCAGAGTCACTTGTCTTTGCCCAGTGGGCTCATGAACAAAGTGGACATGGTAGCGATGGAGGTTATGCATGGGCTAGCAACATGGACTTCCACTCACCAAGGATGACCTGGTTACAGCCACTGCTATGTGCCCAATCTACCAGCAACAGAGACTAACACTCAGACTTTGATATGCCACCATTTCCCAAGGTGATCAGCCTGCTACCTGGTGGCAGGTTGATTACATTGGACCACTTCTATCATGGAAGGGGCAACAATTTGTTCTACCTGGAATAGACTCATACTCAGGATATGGGTTTGCCTACCCTGCAAATAATGCTTCTGCCCAAACTACCATCGATGGACTTATAGAATGCCTTATCCACTGTCATGGTATTCCATGCAGCATTGCTTCTGATCAAGGAACCCACTTCACAGCAAACAATGTTCAGGAATGGGCACATGCTCATAGAATTCATGTTCCCCATCATCCTCAAGCAGCTGGGTTGATAGAACAGTGGAATGGCCTTTTGAAGATGGCACCAACTAGGTGGTGATACCATGCAGGGTTGGGGCAATGTTCTCCAGGAGGCTGTGTGTGCTCTAAATCAGTGTCCATTCTATGGTGCTGTTTCTCTCATAGCCAAGATTCATGGGTCCAGGAATCAAGGGGTAGAAATGGTAGTGGCACCATTCACGATTACACCTAGTGACCCTCTAGAAAAAATTTTGCTTCCTGTTCTTGCAAACTTAAGCTTTGCTGGTTTACACTTCTTACTGTAAAGATTGCTTCCAGCAGGAGATACAATAATGATTCCATTGAATTGGAAGTTAAGACTGCCACCTGGTCACTCTGGGCTCCTCATGCCTCTGAATCAACAGGCAAAGAAGGAAATTACTGTACTGGCTGGGGTGATTGACCCTATCAAGGGGAAACATAACTGCAACTACACAATGGAGGTAAAGAAGAGGTTACCTGGAATACAGGAGATCTAGAGCATCTCTTAGTACTACTGTGCCCTGTGTTTAAAGTCAATGGAAAACTGCAACAACCTAATCCAGGCAGGACTAACATTGGCCCAAAATTTCAGGAATGAAGGTCATCCCACCATGGCCACCTGTGGTGCTTGCTAGGGTAAAGGGAGCATGGAATGGGTGATTGAAGAAGGTAGTGATAAATACAAACTATGACCACATGACCAGTTACAGAAATGAGAACTGTAATGGTTATGCGTATTTCTTCCTTGTTTTGTTATGAGTATGTTTGTATATATACATAAATCAAATATCTCTGTTTTCTTCCCTGTCTTATCCCTTTATCATATGACATAAGTTGTATTAGTTTCATGTCAAAGTATTTAAGTTTATCACCCAAGGAAGAGATGATTTCAGCAGTCAGAAGAGAGAATTCCCATCTCTACTTCAGCCATCCAGCTTCTTGAGGGGAATTCATTGAAAACCTTCATTGGAGTTCCCAGCTTGCAGCCTGACCTACGGAATTTGGACTTGTACAACCCACAGTCGTGTGAGACAATTTTTTATAAAATCTCATAATATTTACAGATATCTCCTGTTGGTTCTGTTTCCATAGAGAACCCTGACTAATATAGACTTCTACTATGCCAGGCACTGTGCTAAGTCTTGGAAATATAGAGATATTTGACATAATTGCTTTCCTGAAAATGCTCATAATTTAGTAGGGGAAAATCTTCAGATAAACAATTGCAATGCCATGTAATTAGTGCTGTGGTAAGAAATATCCACAGGCTCCTATAAATCACATAAGATAGATACCTTCCAGAATATGGGTGAAATGGATGGTGCAGACGGAGGACTGGAGATGCTTCCCAAAGAAGGGAACCCCTTACTGGACACCTGATAAGCAGAGGTGAGCAGGGGACATGAAGGTTCCTTTCAGGTAAAATCTCAGAGAGAGGAGCCTGATTCTGGAAAGTAAAAGTTGTAAAATAGGACTCAGCATAGATGTGATGAGGAGTGGTGAAGAGAATGAGAAGGTGGAAACTGTGCCCAACTCTACTCTTGCAGACATGAAATAAATAAATACAAAGGCTGAGAAAACAGAAAGGCTACTGTATAATTCAGGTAAGTCATGCTGAAATTCCAGCTAATGGCAGGGGCATAATGAGAAAAAGGAAGATTTAAGAGATATGGAGGAGTAGAACCTTCAAAGTCGGGGTGTACAACTTACTGGGTCACCTAAGATCTGTTGCCCTCATTCTTCATTTTCACTTTCTATACAGTGCTCAGGGCAGTTGGTATTATATCATTTTAGAGTTAGGAAAAGAAAAGGCAATTAAAACATTGGTTGGGAAATTTGATATTTTAAATCTGACAATGATAAGAATAACAACAATAATACTTGTTTTTAGCATATAAAGCATATACTATCTATTGCTGAGCTAAATGACTGAAAAGTGATAGTCCCCATCATTTTGTTTGTTTGTTCAATTGTTCATGCCTACATCCATTCATTCCATGAAGTCAATATGATATCTTCAGGTGGATGGGATAGATATTCATAATATTAATGTGTTGAAGTGCATTATAAACTATAAGGTGCTTTAATATACATTTTCTCATTTGAGTCTCCCAATGTCCTGTGATGTAAACATTTACACTCATTTTACAGGCATGAAAACTGTGGCACAGATTTGTGTGAGGTCACCCAATAGTTAAACCGGGAATTGGTTAAACTCAGGTTGGTCTGATTCTGAAACCGCACTTCTCTATATGATGCCCATAGTGAGATCAAGATTCCTTCTCTTTTTTGGGAAGCTGTTGGGGATTCTGGGTTATAGCAGAAATCTGAGGGAGGGGCCAGACTATGTCTTGGTTTGCAGAACAGTCTGCCTGAGCTCCTCTAGTCTAATCGCTTGGCATACTATTGGAGGTGTGGGGGTTTAGTTTTCTTGGATGTTTCTTTAAGGACGCTAAGAGGAACCAGCCAATACTAATCTCAAACAGGATATCCTTTAAGGAAAACACTCCACACTAAATACAAACAAGACATTTCAAACCGAAGAATCGCAGACACTGAAGAATCTCTTTAGTTTAGTGTGTGTGAGCGCATGTGTGTACGAGCACGTGCATGGTCTCAGGGTCCCCCTTGGAGCCTTGGTGGGCCACCCTCTAGGGATGTATTTGAATACTTATGCTGCCCTGGTGCATCTTGGTGGATGTTTCTCCAGGATTCTCTCTCCTTCCACAAATGCTCATTTGTGTACATATGTTTTTCTCTGTGCATTTCTTTACGATCTGATGTCTCTGTGTCTTTTTAAATTTTTTAACTTTTTTTTCCCCAAAGATCTTTCTCCTGGAGTAGTCACATCCATTAGGACATTTAAAAGCAAGGATTGTGAGTTAATTCCCACTAAGTTCAGCAAGGACCACCCACAGTGAATCATGCAGATCAAGAATGAATTTTCACTTGGGGACAAATCTTTAGCAGATTGTTGTCTGGCTGGCTTTAGTGTTTGGTCTCCACCATCTCTTGAGCCATGGAAAGCAGAAATCTACTTCTGTTCTCTTCTTACTGAGGCACAGCCAGGGTCACTGGAAGAAGGAGGAACATTTCAGTCCCCTATGCAATGGCGTCTGTTGCATTTATGCTTGAAAATCCCTTTCCTGCCCACCAAGTGTTCTGCTGAATACCCCCATTGTTATACTAAGGCTCACCACCCTTTTGAGGGATTTAATGGCTAAATCAGATCTTTTTTTTCATGGCACGTCTCAAGGGGGACCCCAACCCTTATCTCGGCAACTGATCTTTCCCACTGAAAACCTGGTGCCAGTGTGTCCCAGAACCCTCTCAGCTCCTGAGAGCACACTTCAGAGTAAACAAATTGAAATACCAAGAGGATATTTACAGCCACTGACCAAACTTCCAATTTCCTTGGCTGGCCCTGTAGACAATGCACTCCTGCATCAGCCTTCAATTGTACTGTCAGAAATTGATACGGGACCAAGATTGAGAAAATATTATGCTAAGCCAGTCAATAGGCAAACAAAACATTGTCTACATTGCTATAGAGGATCTTGGGCTAAATGTTGGTTTGTTTTCACAATGATATCCTCAGTCATCACAAATCTGGGCCTCTCCTGCTAAAACTTCCTGATCTATTTCTCAGAGATAATGGGAACCTGGCTTTGGAGCAAGGAGAGGCCCATGGAACCTGAAAGCTTGCCTTCCTTATGGCAGGAGACAAAGTTCTCAGCAGGCTCCTGGCCACACGGTCACAATGTGCAAAATCATACAACTCATACGAAAGGTTCTGAGAACAATTCTGAGCACAAGCATCTCCTGGGCCAGTATTACACCCTTAATGCCAAGTTCCTCAAAGCCCCCTATGGGCCAATATTATCACCCAGTGGATGGTGACAAATTGGAACCTCTAGAATTTGTTCTGAGGCCCTGGAGGACAAGACAAACAACTATAGAGTGTTCTTAAATTAGTTTCTTCTGCTTTAGAAGCAAAATTTTTGTCAAGAATCTAACCATGTCTTAAGACTGCAACCCAATATTTTAGCATCTGTGATCTTGAATAAGATCTCATTAAATTCTGCTTGTCTCCTCTCCTTCACACAGTTAGGTTCATTGTCCCCAACCTCACACAGGTGTTCATGCCTTTGTCCCTTTGCTTTTTCTTGTTGAACCTACAATGCCTTTCTCTTCTCTACCTTGCAAAAGCCTACTCATCTGTTCAGACTCGATTTAAAGGTCATCTGTCCAATCCATCTCTTAGGATGTCGTACAAAGCCCTGAGCCTCCCCTCTTTAGGCTTCTCTCTCATCTTTTCTACAATTTCCTCTTCTATCATCGCCTTTACAATATCCAGTGTTCTCCTCCAGGGTCAAGACGAGGCAAGTGAGGTGCCTGCAGCACAGAAGGTAAGCAGGGCCTCACCTTCAGGGCTGTGTACATGAATTTTGAGTCCCAGGCACCTCACTTGCCTCACCCTACTCCTGGCCCTGCTCTCCCTTAACAAATCCTCTCTCAAGAAACACTGCTGCCAGTCATTTAGACCTAAGAGTAAATTTACTGCTTTACCTCCAAATAACATGCTTAGGCTGCTTTCTCTTAATTTTTCTATTTGAGATATTACTAATGATTTATTACCCTGGAGGAAGATTACTCAACTCTCTTAAACTGCTGTTGGCCCCCCGAAACTCCAAACCAGCATACACTTTCCCCTCCCACATCCTTACAATATGGTCACATCACGATTTCAAAATTTTTGACTAAATAGTCTATATTTACATTATTATGACCATGTAGACATGAACATAGTTGAACCTGTAGAATATCTATTTATACTTCTTTCTCTATAATATTTTTGCCTTTCTTAGAAGTAATGGTTTCTTTAATAATTTTGTTTGCATAATTATATGTGTATCATTAATTGGAGAAGAAATCACCGCCAGAACTTCAAAACTTTTAATATGGTCAAAACACTAGGTAATCTAAGATAGCCCACTGGCGTACTGGTTCCATGTGGGCCCCCTTTACCCAGGAGTCCTTCATTCTCCAAACTGGAGTGCTTGCTCTCTGGGCTTGCTGGTCAGCTTCCACAGTGGGAGCTCCCTTTATCTTCTTCTTTGGAATTTCTTTGCTTCTTTCCCATGCTGGATCCCTGTGCTGGAGCCCAGAACAACTTCAGTCTTGGATTATTTAGTCTTTTGACAGAACAAAATCGTTGAGCCCTTGCATGAAAAAGAAAAAAAATCTTTATTCTCCCCTCACACTTGATTAATAGTTTGACTGTGAATATAAAATTCTGGCTCAAAATACATTTCCCCCATAACGGTGAAGCATTATTTTATTGTCTTCTAGTTCTCAGCACTACTGTTAAGTATTCTGATGCTAGTCTGATTCCTGATACTTGTATGTGGCCTTTCCCCCCACTCCCTTTTTTCCTTCTCTTTGGAACCTTTTAGGATTCTTTCCTTATCCCCAATATTCTGAAATTTTATGTTGAAATACTTTGGGATAGGCTGTTATTTTATTTTTTAATGTATTGTATTGGGCCCTTGATATTCTGTTACTGTTTTTTTTTTTTTTTTTTTTTTTTTTTTTAAATCTAGAGATTCAGTTCTGGGAATTTTTCTTGTATTATTATTTTGAAAGTTTCCTTCCTTATATTGTTTTCTTTTCCCCGTATTTCTCTGTCTAAAATTCTTATCAGTCGAATGTTGGTCCTTGTTCTAGTTATCAATTTCTATATTACAAAGCATCTCAAAACTAAGTCACTTAAAACAGCAGCAATCATTTATTTTGCGCACAAATCTGCAATTTGGGTAGGGGTCAGTGGGGATGGCTTCATCTCTGCTTTACATGGCATCACTGAGGCATGTCCACTGGGAATGGAGGCTCCACTTCCAAGATGGCTCAGTCACAGGGCTGGCAAGTTTGTGCGGGCTGTTGATTGCAGGCTTAGTACCTTTCCATGTGGGCCTCTCTATGGGGCTACTTGAGCTTCCTCACAGTATGGTAGCTGGATTTTAGCGTAGTATTACAAGAGGACTGGATGAAAGTTGTAAAGCTTCTTACAATCTAGCCTTGAAGTCCTAGAACATCATGTCTACCACATTATATTGGTCAGGCAAGTCCCTAAGTCCAGGTCGGTTTCAAGGAAAGAGGATTTAGATTCTACCTTTCAATGGGAGGAATAGTAAAGAATTTGTAGCAATCTTTAATCTACTGTAGCATTCCTCTAATTTTCATATATTTATCTCTAATTTTTCTATTTCTGAATTTTTTTCTAGATTTTATATTTCTTAACTTTATTATCAGTCAATCAATTGGATTTTAACAATTTTAAAAATCATACTGGTACATTTCCAAGAGCTTTTTCCTTGGAATTCATAAGTTCCTGCTCTATGCATGCAATATTTTTTCCTTATTTTTCTAAGGATAGAAATTATGGTTTGTTAGTTTCAGTTTTCTTCTCTCCATGCAAGTTCTCTCTTTTACCCATTCTTTTTCAGTTTATTTGTTTTGATGTCTGTCTTTCATGACAGAGAATCTCCTCAAACATCTAGTATCCTTTGGCAATCCATTTGTGCTACAGAATGAATCACTTAGAAGCTGACTGGGAGCTCTGGGTACGTGGAGCAAGTATGTTGAATGTTAGGCATCGTTTTAGAGTGATTGTGCCTGAGCCAGTTTTCTCCTCAGATGAAATGTTAGTATCTATAGATGTTTTCCCTTGGGCCAGTCTGCGTTCATGGAAGCTACCCAAATTCTGCACAGGGAGTACAATAAGTCTGTTTGTCAGAAGTCTGGGGGCAATGCAGTAAAAGAGACTGGAGGGTCTTATTCAAAATGTGGACATTCATTTAATAGCCCTGTTTTTTGTATGATGCTTCACCTCGCTCCCAGCTGCATCTGGTGTCCCCATATTCAGAGCCTCCATGGTTCACTTCTCAGAAACCAAGCTTCCAATTTCAGTCTGGGTTGGGGAAGAAACGCTGATTGGTTACTCAGAAAAGGGGCTAGGAGATCGAGCTACTCCATACATACACCGTGCCACCATCTTATTTTCAGTCTTACCCCTCGGCTCTACCTTCAGAAGGTGTCTCAAATTCCTGAGCCTTTCTGGAACTTCATGAACCAAAATCGACTTACTTCACTTTGGTTTCCCTTTAGTAGTCCATGGTTTCAGCTTTTTCTTCTCTAAGTCAGTAACCACGCAGTTATCCTTTGACATTTTTTAAAATGTTGTTGACATTTTTATTACTATCCTTTCTTCTATTCTCTTTGTCTTTGTGGGTTTCCACTTTTTCCTCTTTACTATCATTTTATTGAAATTTTGAAGAGTGAAGTTGTAAATATTGTTGAGTCTGCCATGTTTAACCAGAATCTACCTGTATTTCCCTTTCCTCACCAGCTGGGGACATTCAAGGGTTTCTTTTGAGATATGAACAACTTCCAGATGCCCCTGAGAAGACCCAACAGGTAAACTGAGGACTCTTTCATTTTTGACCTGCAGGACAACAGCATACATGGTAGGGCTAATCCAGACAGTCAGGAAGCACCTACCAGCCAGGGTTCCTGCAGAGTCCCTGCCTGCTCACATCTCACACGGGGACAGGCAGAGCAAACTCTGCAGCCAACTGCCTGCTTCCAAATCAGAGACCAACGACACACCACATCCAACATTGATTGGATGCTTCCTCTATGTCAGTCACAAGGCTAAACACTTATTTGCAGTGTGTCATTTAATTCTTGTAACAAACTTATGAGGCATATATTGCTATTACCTTCATCTTAGAGGCAAAGCATCTGAGCCACAGAAAGTTTAAGCACCATCCCAAAGCCACACGGGTGATAAGTGGCAGAGCTAACCCAGGATGTCTGTTAGGGGAGACTTAGCTTTTATGTCACATTGCCTCCCAATTCCCATCACCTGTGTGATGTGGGGAATGTGCTTTCTTCTGGTTCCAGGGACCATCACATTTGGACCAAGGATTTTTGTCCCTTGGTAGGAGAGACTCATTAATTTTTTTTAATAGAAAACCAGGATATCAGGGAATATGTAATACTGGGCCACTGCAAGTTGGGTGAAGAAGATGGAGAATGGGAGTGGATAAGAAATATAACTCAAATGTATAAACTATGTGGATTAAGTTTTCATGAATAATTGCCTTTTATGTACCAGACATTAGGACAGGAATTTGCAGAGTTTTTGTTTTGTACTAGCTTTAAAAGAGTCTTAAGAGAAAGGTGATACTTTTTTTATTTTTCTCATGGTTAGATTGGTTAAGGGACCTGGCCAAGGTCACACAGATAAAAAAGACAGAGCTGGGACTCAAACCCAAATGTTCTAAAACCGATGCAGCCTAGTTCCCTTTTATTTTTTTATTTTTTTTTTTTTACCGGGAGGTCTCGGGGATCGAACCCGGGTCCCTCCATATGGGAGACGGATGCCCAACCAGTTGAGCTACATCCAACCCCCTCCTAGTTCCCTTTTAAAGAGAAGATTACAATGTTTTCAGAAAAACGAGTATCTACTGTGACAAACTTTTATCACTTTGTTTTGTATGATCCTGGCTATGGAGTGGTCTAAGAGGTAAAATTAATAGGATCAGGGGAAGCAGATGCGGCTCAAGCAGTTGAGCGCCCATCTCCCACATGGAAGGTCCCAGGTTCTGTTCCTGGTGCCTCCTAAAGAAGACAAACAAACAACAAGCAGACAACGAGCAAAAACAAAAAAAGAGCAGGGAGCAGATGTGGTTCAAGTAGTTGAGTGCCTGCCCCCACCCCCACATGGGAGGTCCTGGGTTCAGTTCCCAGGGCCTCCTAAAGAAAAAACAGTCAACTTGCAGCCAATGAGCAAAAAACAGCGAGCAGACAACGAGTGCAAACAATGAACAAAAGCAATGAGCAAAAACAAAGAGCAAACAGACGAGGGAGTCATCTCATGGGAGGGGAACAAATTAATATGATCATACTTCTATTAAATGTTGGCATTAGCTATATATATATACATGGGGAAAGTGACTTCACCTCAGGCTTCTCATCTGTTAAATATAGATAATAATACTTTCTATATAGAAATAACAAATATAAAATACCCTGAATGGTGGCAGGTGCCTTGTGAATTCCAATAAATGGTAAATGTTATTACAACAGTCCTATGAGCATCCTGTATCTTTAGGCTAATAAATGCATCTGCCTTTAAATATACCTGGAGGTGGGTCTGGGCTTCTTCTTTACACATATAACCAACTAAGCTGTTGATTTGACCAGAGGTGTTTGGGGGAAAGAAGGAAGATGAATGATATGAACCATTTTGCAAAGTTATTTTCACTCATCTGGACATCAGGACCTAGCCAGCTCTAAGAAGATGTGTCTGCTCTCCTGTCCTGGTTCATATCCCTGCAGGTATGACACCACACAGTGATTTGCAGAATCTGGTTAGGGTCTAACTGCTGATAAGTCAGGGGAAAGATGCTTTGGGGTCTGAGATATCACTGGGTTCCTGGAGCTGGGGTGCTTAGAGGTAGAAGCCAGATGCCTCACTCTACATTGATGAGCAAAGCTCTGGCACCCCGGACTGCGGTCAGAGTGAAGCAGCATGGCTTAAAACAGCTTCTCAGTCTTTAGTGTACACAAACGAATCTCTTGGGATCACATGAAAATGCAGATTCTGCTTCATGAGGTCTGGAGTGAAACCTAAGATTCTGCCTTTCTGATAAGCTCCCAGAGGCTGCGATGCTGCTGATCTGTGGACGACACTCTGAGTAGTGTGGGTTCAGGAAAAGTCAGAAGGCGGGGGCCCCAGGTCCTTATTGTGGCATCCTGGCCAGTCAACTTACCTCTCTGATCATCAGATTCCTCATCTTTAAAAGGGGGAACTACAGCTCTGAAGCAGAGATATTTTGAGATATGCAATGCTTTAAATGTTTGTAAAGGTGTTTGGGAAACTTTAATGCACCATTTAAAATTCAGGAGACACAAACTCAACATATGGCTTCTAGAATTTAAAGGAAGATGTTAATATATAACGGGTAAATTTTGTTTTGTTTAAAGCAAAAGCATTCCTTATCTCTTTCTATTTAAGAAATTTATTGTTATAGTTATCTGTGGTGCATTGCTTCTTCCTAGTTTAAAACCCTTCTGATTTTACATAAAGTGGAAGTCATTTGATCAATTAGAATCCCTTGGAATCAGCATTGGCAAAATCTACATCTGTCTCTAATAGGACTCAAATGAATCCAATTTACGGTTATTTGAAGATGGAGATGAGGAAAAATGCTTGTGAGAAGGATTTCTGAAGAAACTACAATTACCAAATGTTCTGAGAGAGAAAATGAGCGAATAAAACTAAAACATACCCTTCATAAAATCATTATCTCTATAATGATTTTTTAAAAGAGAGTTACCACTCTGAGTCACTATAGCATGTCTTATACACGACTATTAAGATAATTAATAAAATTCAAAATATCTCTGGGGTCTGAACTCAAAATATAATTTATACTGCTCAGACTAATTAGCATAATTCTTTCCGCTCTGAACTTTCAGCTGATTTAATTTAATAATAATAGTTACAATAACAATGATTATAAAGTAACCTACAACTAATTCAATTTATAGAATCCACTTCTTAGTGAAAGCAGCTGTGGTGTTCTTGCCAAAATAGCCCTTCTCTGACTTTCCCAGAAGGCCTCGGAAGGGGGTGGGCTGTTCCACCAAGGAGCCTCTCCCTCAGAGGCCTTGCCCTCCCCAAGATAAAGAAGGTATTTTGGTCCTCTCAAACTTTGACTACAAGGCTCTGGGTAGTTTGTACTCCTAATTACTCCTTTACTGTAAACACAGCATTTGTTTATTCTCTCCAGAGCGCCAACTTCCCAGAATAATGAAGTCAAAGGCAGCGGTGAGCTTGTACCTGGAAAACAGGTCCAGGCAGCCTAGCAATGTTCTTCTTGATGGTCTGGGAAGGAGGGGAAGGTTCCCTGCCCTCGCGCTGAAACTAAATCGGTACAGACTGTGTGTTGAAGGTCTGTGGGGCTACAAGAGGCCACTCAGCTTGGAACAGCCAAGATGTCCAGGTAATGGTTCTCAAAGTGGGGTTCCTGGATGCACAACATCATATCACTCAGGAATTTGCTAGAAATGCAATTTCTTTCTAAACCTGATCTAGGGAATCAGAATCTCTGGGGCAGGGACTCAGCATTCTGCAGAGTAACACGCCCATGGACCCATGTGTTTCTGATGCATAATCAAATTGGAGAACCAAGGCCCGGGCCAGAAGCCAGGGTCACCATAGCAACTTCTCTCCTCAGTACAGCTGCTGCCTACCCAGACTGAAGTCTGAGAGGAGAGGAAGGAAGAGGTAAGGGAAAAGGAAGCTGGACGATAGCGTGATGTCGCAGCCTCTGGTCAGACATATAAGGAATCTATGATGCCCGTGGCACTGAAGCATCATGCTCTGTCCTTTGATAACCTCACTCCCACTAGTGTGCTCGGGCTAGGGTCTGTGTAGGGGGACCTGATAGGCATGGTGATTTATTAATTTCTATGGTGTAAATGTTCCCATCATTACAATGTTGGTAGATTTCAAACTACCATGTATCTCAGAATGAGGAGTTGGGAAGAGACGCCACCAATTGGCTTTCCTAAGTTGATTGGAGCCACTGTGTCACTCCTCATCCACTAAAGGAAAAAGAAACCCTCTTGTCTCTAGCCTTCTTATCCACCATCCAATGATCTTAGCCAGTCACCCAGAAGAAAGGTAGATAGTATTTAGTTATATACAGCAAAAACTATTTTTACCAGTTATATTCCTTGTTTGGCTCTTTCTGAATGTACTTGCTTTTTCCCAGAGGATGGAATGTGATAGGATGTGGGGAACAATCTGGATCTGTAGTTAATTTATTTAGAGTCTAGCCTAGGCTAGTGTGACCTTGGCCAAATCACTTCTGGGCCTCAGTTTGCTCATGAGTAAAATGAGGCAGTTAGGCTGGCTGAATTACAAATAAAGCAAGGGGTCCGTGAGCTTGAATTCAAAAAAATCAACTTAGCTTTATTTTCTCTGACCTCCGATGTTGCGTGTCATAAAACTATCTGCCGCCATATTCTGAAATGGGTCTGTGGTTTTCAACTGACTGGCAAAGGGGTCTGTGGAACAAAAAAAGGGTTAAGAACCCCTGAAATAAAGAATGCTATTTACCATTGTGCTCTTAACAGCCTCTTTATCACCTATAATCAGTGTGATTTGGCCATGGCCCCTGGAAGACAAACCTAACTGCTGATGATGGAATTCCTTTTAAGAATCTAAACAGCTTCCTTTGAAAGCTAAATCTTCCATAAACCAGTCCCTTAGAAAAAAGGGACTCAAGTCTTTGCCACAATTTTCAAACTGAAAAAGTAGATTAACGGAAAGTGTATTCACTTTGGAACATGGCAGGTGTGGTTTTGAATCGTCTCAGACACTGCTATGTGACCTAAGGAAAAGCACTCAACACCTGGGAACCTTAGCTCTGAAAGATGGGGTAATAATATGTGCCTTATAGGCTTGTGGGAATATTAGAGGAACAGTATGCAAAAGTAGAGCAAACCCTCATACTATATTGTTAAAGAATGCTGAACATCACCGAAAGCAAATTAGAAAAGAGAAATTGAAAATAATAGACGCAAAGCCTTATAGTTTAGAGGAGAGAATACTCAAGCTAGACATGTTGTGTATTCTCAGATGTTTGAAGGAATTAACCTTATTTTGTTTGGCCACCGGGGATAGTACTAGGTAGACTCCAGGGAGGCAGATTTGGGTGCAACCTCAGAGTTCCCAGTCACCTGGGCTCACTGGTTCTTAGGTCAGACCGTCTCCAAATGTAATGTGCATGTGAATCACCTGGGGAGCTTGTTATACTGCAGATTATAATTCAGGGGGGCCTGGGATGGGGTCTGAGAGTCTTCATTTCTAAGGAGCACTCAGGTGATGCCACTGCTGCCAATGGCTCAAGGTCCACACTTAGAGTGGTTTAGGCATGCGTTCCCAGAGGGGTGCTATCGTGCCCAAGAGGGTGAAAATTGGTTGGGGTGAGGACAGAAAAACCTTACTCTTTATATATTTAAAATATAGGTATACCTACATTACATGAACGATATACAGCATAGCTGCAGTATGAAAATTACAGTGGGAAAAGCAATTAGGAAAAAATGTCTAAAAGAGCTCCTCAGGGGAGGGGGCTGATAATAAAAAAAGAAGGGTGAGAATCATGGCCTTCCAGGGTAGCGCTCTGCAGAGGAATTAGTAACTCAGAGTGGGAGCCAGGCTATCCCTATCCATGCTGAGGACAGAAATACTCTTCCCCCTCCAGTGTTGAGGGGATCCCTGGGTTCTACTATAAAAAACCCTGCCCAGTGGGAAGACAGTGTTTTATAGAGCCTCCCTACACGCAGCCCCTCTCTGTCGTACAAAAAGCCCCACCCAACAGACAGTGGGGAGGTATACAATTTCTCAAGGCCCAGAGATGGTGGAATTTACCACTAGACCTCGGAATCCCAGATATCCCAGGTCCTTTTCAGATCAAAAGAGGCACAAATGCACAAGGGCTGAAACCCCTGAGTGTCTTCCTTGGCAAACCGTGAACATCTGATTGTGTTCTCCTGGACCTGCTGGGAAGTCCCTAAAGCCTGCGTTCCTTGACTCTCCACCCTTCTGGCCCTGGTGGGCTTTGGAGCACCTGTGGTTGACTGAGTGCTGCCCACCCTGGGCAGAGAGACCCGACCCCCTTAACTTCTGCTTCCCTAAGCCCTGATACGCACCACCTGGGTAAGCTTTCTGACTCTTCATTTCCTAAACTACAACACAAGAGGATCTAATAGTGGAATTGCTGTAAGGGTTAAAGGATACAAGTCAGCACAAGGCACATGTTAGCCCCATGTGAGTTGCTGCTGCTCTTCTTGCTACCCCTACTGGTATTGCTGAAAGATGGCTGGGGACAAGCCAGCAATCTTGGTTTGATTACTGAATGGCTGGGTACAGCCTGTTTGCCTCTGCCTCTCTGTTTACATTGCACTTCTCTGAAGTTTGCATGCGTTTCCTTAGGAAGGGGCTGCAGACCATGTGTTCGTGATAGGCTGGGGAGTTCCTTGGTGTGCTCCCCGCTTCCCCCCCACACACACACACACTTCATTCCCAGCATGGCTGGAGCTGGACATCTCAGCAGGCTGTCTGGCCAGCACTTGCTTGTCTGATCTTACAGAGACCATCATGGCTTGTTTGAGCCAAATTCTTTTCTTGATCACAGCATGATCTGCTTCCTTGCTTTCTTCCTTTGGCACATTCATGATTTCCTATAAAGATCGAGGAGTTACCTCCTCTGTCATCTGTGTCACATTCTTGCTTGATGCACCATGTGGCCTGCTCTTCTAACCATGCACAGCAGCAGGATGCTTTCAATGCATACACCCAGGGGTTGACAAACTTTTCGTAAAGGGCCAGATAGTAAATATTTTAGGCTGGCAAGCTGTATGGTTTTTGTTGTGATTTCTCAGCTCTAGGGCCTGGTTCTCAAGTCTGTGGAAGGAGGAATAAGTCCTAGGCAATCCCGGGCAAAGTGGAATTTGAGCCTCTCCCCACCCAGCCCAGAGACAACTGGGGACTCAACTGCCTCCCAGTAGGCTGAGAGTCTTGCCACCACCCCGTCTCCTCTAGACCGTGGTTCTCAGGCCAGAAACTCCAGGTAGGCAGAAATGAGATGTGAGCTCTCAAAGGGAAAGCTGCTGTAGTTCTTCAAGGTGTGGAAGCCTGCACAAACCAAGCTTAGGAACAAGTGAAGACTTTCAAATGATGCCCCTTCTCAGCTGGCTGTCAGTTCTGCCTCCCGTCCCCCTTCCATTCCAAAGCTTGGTTCTTGGGCCTGCACCCGCTGAGGAGACTGGGAATGAGGGTCTGTGGTTCCTAAAAGCATTTGGACTTATCCAGAGCCCAAGGGCAAGGGAGGACTCCCAACTGTCCCCCTACCTATCCAAGTTGGCAGCCAATTCTGCACCAGAATGACTATAACTGAAAAGACCTAAATCACCCTTGCCAAAGTCTGTGTGGGTTATCATATAATCCTTAGGACCAGAAGTGCAAAATGAAAGTGTTTCATTTTGCCAGATCCCTCATTCTGTGGATCCAACTGTCATCTACCCTGCAAAGCTTGCTTGTTCTGAGTACCCAGAAGGACCATGCTCAAGCTTCCCAGACTAATGATTTGCAAATTCCTGCAGCTGCAAGTCAAAACAATGTGTTCTCTTTTTGCTCTCAGTTAATGGAGATCAGTTCTTCAATCCACATTTGATTTTCAATTCAAGGGACCAAGTTCCACTTTCTAAAGAATAAATAACAGAGGGCAAAAATACCAACTTCATTCATTGCGTTGTTCCCAGGGAGAGAGAAGGTGGGAGGTAGCCATTTCTGCAGGCCTCTCTAGTGTGGCGGGAAGAGCGCCAGACTTGAGTATGAAAGAACTGGATTAAAGACCTCACTGTAAGAAACCTTGAAGAGTCATTCAGCCTGACTGAGCCCCAGTTTACTTAATTGGGGATCATGTTAAGAGTTAAATAAAATGCAGTTTTTAAAAGCATTTTGTACCCTGCAAATGTCTATGCCTAAGGAAGGGAATGCTTTTATTTCATTTTCAAAGACTGGGTAATAATTCAAATCTTTTTCCACTGATTACGTAGAGTTAGAGTTTCTGTTTAATATAATTCATATCTCAGATTACACATAGAGGGGAAATGGACAGAGAGTTCCTAAATGTAGGTTACAATGTTTCTTCAAGAGAATCCAATTATAAGCAGTTAATAAACTCTTCATAAACAGAGGCCTCTCTGGAACTGCTGATAGATGGGGGTGATATTGCTATATTATTCCTACTTAAAATGAAAGGCAACTTTATGAATCTTGGCTAAGCAAAAGGTGAATCAACTCTAAAGAATACAGCACTCAGGATCTTCTTCCCATACATTTCTCTCCTTCTAAAATTGGTTTGCCTTTGTTGTTTTTATTTTTGAAGGACCAATCCCTCAGGAAGAATACTAAATAAATTCATTCTCTATCAAGATTTTCCATAGAAGCAATTTCAACCACATTAGCCCAAATGTAATGGGAGAGTGAGTTTGACCTTGCTCATGAAATAGGCATATTTATTCATTCATTTTATCATTCCCCTTGAGAATGATGCAGCCACATTGAAAAAATTTTCAGTCAACAGATCTCAATACCCACTGAATCTCTCACATGGGAACTTGGGAATGAGGACGTCACCTCTGGTCTCGGCTGGGATTCCAGGAGTCAGGACTGGTATCCTAAGAGTAGAAGGATCTGTTGAGGGCTCCAGACCTCCTTTCAGGGGTCCGTGGCATTTTTATCTGCAAACCTGAACTTCTTTTCTTGCTTCTTCCTGTTTGGACTGGCGTCTAGATTTCAGGAGATCTAGTTGTTTCTGACCCAATTCTCTCGCTGGATGGTGCATCTGAGAACTGCCCTTTATAGAGTCTTTATTCCATAACCAGGGCAAGAGGTGCTGTGCCCCTTTCCCAGCCCATGTGTGGGGACACCCTTGAAACCCAGTTATCTGGGGTGGGATTCAGGCACTTCAAAATTGCCTCTTTTACATTTAGAATAAGATCGAAAGTACCTGGTACAGGTGCACTATGTAAGGGACACTTTCCTTCTCCTTCCTCTCCTTTATTACAGTATAACGCTCACAGCACTGTCTACAATCCTTGTCTGACCCTTCCTTCCATCCCTTCCCAGGCTTTAGGTTCAGCCTTTAGTCTTCTAAAACACGGGACCTTTGAGTCTGCCCTCCTAAGTTTAAGTTCTTGGACTGGAACCCAAACCCATGGGCAACGAACTCAGTTGTGTGAGGCTTAGACAATAAATTTAACATAAAGGAGTAGCCTTGGAACCATTTGCACCAGCTACCTTTCCTTTGCAGCCCTACTATTGTTTATAATCCTAACGGCTAAAGGTTATTTCTGATCCCTTGAGGACCCTATCGGGACTTACATCAGTAATTAAAAGCATGCTGCGTAAGGCAGCTAAATGCATCCAACAGTACAATTTTAAGCAGGAAATAGCGAGTTACTCCCATTCACTCCCAAACCACTACAGCACTTATTTGAACACTTTATCTTGGTCCACCTGCCAGAAAACTTCTCATTCTCTTCCCTTACATGCAGGGAACCGCCTTTCCTTGGATATCTGAACTCGGAAACATTTAACATTCTCCCAGGAAATAGCTCCATTCAAAGCTATTGTTCTTAAGCGCCAGAGGGATCAACTTGAAAGTAACTTGCGTAAATCAGTGAGGTTGATTACTAAACACAATGGTAATTGCTAGGGAGGTTAATGAAAACACAATATAGTCATATGAGTAATGTGTGACAATTGAAAGTAGTACCCATAATTGACTTTTAAATGTCATAATACTGCAGTTAAAGGAACTGGGTAAGCAGGTATGTGGCTATCGTGCTGTTACTTTCCCTGTCTCCCAACCCATGGCAAATATTGCTAAGCGATCATAATTTGTTTTCCATTTGCCCCTGGAGAAGGTCTCCGAATCCTTCTCAACTAATGTCTCAGGTGGCCATTATCAACCGGTTGGAGTTGCATGAAAGCTGAAAGTGTTTTCTAATAACGGAGTACATATTTCCACACACTAGGCTGTGAGTCCTTGAGTAATGGCAGGCTTTCATGCATCTCTGTGTTCCTAGCACCTACATTCAGGCAGTGCCTGACGTGTAATAAACCCTCAGAAAAGAGCCATCAAATCAAACACCTGACCATACTCAGTTACTGATTAAACACTCTCCATTGAGTCAAAAAGAGCTACCCAAAGGGCCTGTGGGTAAAATGGGCTCTTGGTACGTGAGCCGATTGTCTCCTCAATTTTCAGGGCCCAGGACTGGACTGAGAGTGGCCAGACCTCCAAGGCAGTGCCCTCCTGCCGCAAGCAGCCTCATCTAAGTGTGTGCCACATGTTACATCTTCTACGTATGCCCTGATGTGCAAAAAGGTTGGGAAGCACTAGGTTAGATGGTCTTCTCTGGATAACACTAAGATGAAATAACTAATGCTGTTCATTTAGAATGATAGTTCTATATATGTTTATGAAGTATTCCAGTTCCTGAAGATCTCAGATAATCACAAGCAGAAAAATGTTACCCAAACGAGGAAGGAAGGATCACAACTAAATCCTATTGTATAGGTGATGGTAGCACAATGTTGTGAATGTAATTAATACCACTGATTTGTATATTTGAAAGTGGTTAAAATGGGAAGTTTCATGTTGTACATATGTTACCACAATAAAAAAATAGTACCAAACAAAAAATAAACCCAAATCCTATCGTGTGTGTGTGTGTACCCAGCAGCAAGTACCGTAGGAGCCGTGAGGATCTCATGCAACTTGTAAGAGTCTTTCAGAAGGGTAGGCAGAGAATTCAGCACACGTGTCTTATACAACATGCATGATCCTTTCATATGCAGTGGCTATAAATACTTTGCTAGAGGGTAATATAAATCTCCAAAGAGAAACAAGGCTTTTCTTCTATTTTTTGACTGTGTTCTCTTAATTCTGAATGTGTTAAACAAATTTTTAAAACCAATATCACAGATGTGAACTGACATTGAGACCATCTATTTGAAATTGGGACCATCTCTGCAAATCTAGAGTATGGGGCTCCCAAGCTAGAATGGATGTGTGCACACCCTGGCAGTGTTCTGAGAACAATGTGTTTTGGAATGTGAACAGCATCTGGGAAAAGGGCATGGGCAGTCTTGGGGGTTGAAAGAGTTGGGAGGCAAGTGTCATAGGATGCCCAGGTATAACATGCCTTGTTTTAGCCATGGCAGGAGGACTGGAGCTGAGCTAGAACAAAGCAGCAGTAGGATTCAAGCTAGACAAGGTGAAAACCAGGAAAACTCACAGGTAGCACTGGCCACAAGCAAGGCTTCGGCGTGGTTCAGTGGGGGGAGAATGCGCATGCGAGCACACACAGCTCTGTTCAAGTCCCAGCTCCATTCCTCCCAAGCTGCAAGACCTTGAGCACTAAGCCTCAGTTTCTAATCAGTAAAAACACCTGAACAATATGTTCTGTACACGTTGTGGTGGGGATTAGTAAGACGTTTATACGGTACTAGTAGACCTGGCACAATTAGACTCTTAATATGTTACTTCTTTTTGCCCTCATGACCCAGTGAGAACCAGACCACCAGACAGGACAGACTGAAGCTGATTGGGCAGCAGAGTTAAGGCCTGTGAAGCCTTCCAGACATTACTGCAGGGTTAGTGACAGAAAGGGAGGCACGTCCAAGGCTCTGGGATGCCTTCATGAGTAGCTGGAGGAATGAGGTAGGCAGACCTCTAAGATGGCTCCCAAGAGTCTGGCCCTTGGTAGTCACATCCTGTATCACCCCCTCCCCTTCAGGTGGGCGGGACTTGTGACTATGATGGGGCAGTCACTCCCGTGATTTAGGTTATGTTACATGGCACAATTGACTTTAAGAAAGGGAGATTATCCTGGTGGAGATGACCTAATCAGGTGAGTGCTTAAAAAAGACAGGGCTCTTCCTAGAGAGGGGAATCAGATATGAAGTAGAGTCTCCATTCCTGGCTTTGAATTTGGACAGGGTCGATGATAAGGACCTGAGAGTGGCTTCTAGGCACTGAGAACAATCCCCACTGACAAGCCAGGAGAAGGGAACTGAATTCTGTCAACAACCATGTCAGCTGAGGACCACAAGCTCCAGGTGAGAACCCAGCCCAGGTGTCACCTTGATTTCAGCCTTGAGAAGCCCTGAGCAGAGAAGCCAGCTGTGCTGTGCCCACACTTCTGACCTACAGAAATTTGAGATAACTAATGGGTGTTGGTTGAAGTTCACAAGTTTGTGGTAATTTGTTATGCAGCAATAGAAAAGCAATAGAAAATAGCTTTAACCTGATCCATTTAGGTCTTTTCTCTTGTCAATCTCACCCAAGACTTTAAAGGGCCTCTCAGAATTATGGAATTTATCTAACTCTGCCAGGTATTACAGGTATGTGTTTTCATGCTTGTTTTCCCAAATAGCTTGTAAGGTCATTGAAGATGGGGTCTAGTTCTTGTCTTTGTTCTTTCTCAAAGAATGCAATGCAGTGCTCAATAAATATTTGTTGGATCAAGTTGCATTTGTGCAGCATCTGGTCTTCCACAAAGTATTCACAACCCTGATCTCATTTGATCCTGGCAGTGACTATGATACTGAGGCAAGGCGGTGAAGGGAACCCAGACTCAAACAGTAAAAGGGACTTACCTAGGAAAGGAAAAAGCCCCCCACCTTCGACTCCCAACCCAATGTAGTTCCCACTCCATCAGAGCTTTTCTCCAAGGCAAGTATCCTAGTGTGAAGAGCTGTGCTGCAACAACCTGATGGTTCTGATGCATCGGAGGCAAAGGGAATATTGCCCAGGCCTTGGCGTCCCACCTCATACTTTCCAGAGTTCTGAAGGCTTATGTACTTGCTTTTCATGCTCCATTTCAAAGGACAAGACAAATCAAGCACAATGTTCCTTTGCTTAATGATAACATCAAAATGACAAACATGTTGCCTTAAGAAATTATTTCAAATGTAATAACTCACACAAATATCTCAGGAGCTCAATACTCTGATCTTATTAGAAAAATTAAGGGTCTTGGAATTTTTTGAAGCTATCCCTGCTGGTACCCATCAGGCTGCTAGAAGATTCAGGACCCTAGGATCGGGCATACTGTGTTTCTTGGCGCCAAGATCATATTTAACCTCCAAATGTCAATATAATCACTACGCTTAATTAATCAATTAATTCATTTAACAAATATTTGAGTGCCCACTGCATGAAAGGCACACTGCTATGTACCAGACATATGTTGGTGCTCAAAAACAGACCTGGAGTCCATCAGGATCTAAAAAGCTGTCCCTGATTTCCCAGGGTGAATTTAGGGGCTTCTTCTACTCTATGTTGTCATTCACTATATATGTGACATTGATTAATTTATAATCATTACCTATTACATAGCACTTTTTCCTTTTCCTTTTTTTTTTTTTTCCAAAGTCCCCATAGGAATAAGCCAGGAGTCAAAGATTCAAAGAGACATAAGCTTCTTTAGGGCCGGGAATGTGTCTTTATTGTAAATCTGGGACTATTGTGCCTGCATAGAGAAATATATATATCTCTCATTAAATAATCTACTGAGTAAATGTAGGAATTGATTTCTTTGGGACTCTCTTTGGAGGTGATTATCTTTGTAAATTTTAGCAGGCTGGGTTGCTTAGTGAGATCTCTTCATTGCTTGAACCATAGCAGGCATTCAATACATGTTTGTTAAATACAGATATTTGTCACATCAAAGAGACATTTCATTTCTCTCAAACATGATAAAAATCCTGGGCCTCCTTCCCATGGGGTCTCATTTACAAAGGAGAAAAGTCAACTATGGAAACCCTGGACAGGCCAAAGGCAGACCTCCTAGGTCACCCCCTTTTTTGCCTAGGAATCTGGGGGTGTTGCAACAGCTGTTTATAATTGCAGGCCAAATCCTAAATTAGCAAGGTTAAGTGGAAGAATCAGCCAGCCATTACCCCTGGCCCCTGAAAGCATCTTTAAAAAAAAAAAAAAAAACATGCCAAAGAGACATTGACACTACTGCTGGAGACTTTAAATAACCACCAGGTCCAACGGCCAGCTCCTAAACGAGCAGCCCCTACGCACGCACGCTGTGTTCCTGGCTCCCAGAGTAGCAGATAACTAATCAACATGCCCTGGAAACCCCTTTTAGAACTCAGGCTCCGTTAGCAACAACAAAACAAACAGTTGAAAGGGCTTCTGGGTGTAAGCTTCTGGCTGCTTCAGGAATTGTTGCTAAAATAAGGGGGGCAAAGCTGCAGGTGTTCTCAGCCTTCAGCAGAACAAGCTACAAGTGCCGAGTCAAGGCCAGGCAGGTTTGGCTGGGCCTAAGAGGAAGCCCTTAGGGTAAAAGTCATGGACTATTCTGCAGACCAAAGCAAGAAGGAAACTGGGGAGATATAGTTTCCTTACCAGACAAGTCAACCTTCTCATTAAATTCCTGACACCAGGCTCTGACCCTCCAAGTCATTATCAACATTGCTTCAGGTTATCTATTTGAGACTTAAGACTGGGCTGTGCCATTTCTCCTTAAAATCTTCATCTGAATTGCCAGGGATAGAAAACAATGTCAAATCCGTGGCAGGCCTCTAGCACCCTTTTGCAAGCTGGCCACAAGTCACTTGCCAGCCTTACCCTTGGCCACGGATACGCATGAACACTGCGGTCCAGCCGCATGGAATTTCATGGCCCAAACGTGCCATGCGCCTTCTTGCCTCATTGCCAGTGGTTTTTAATCAGAGGTGATTTGGTCCCTGCCCCCTTGCCCAGGGGGCATTTGGCAGTGTCTGAGGATATTTTTGGTTGTCATAACTGAGTGAGTGCTGCTGGCATCTAATTGCCACTAGACATTACCATGCACAGAGCAGCCCCCCACAACAAAGAATTATCTGGCCCCAAAACATCAACAATGCCTTGGGTTGAGAAATCTTGGCATCAGTTATTCACTGTCATTAGAACTCCCTCCCTTCCTGCTGGCCTCCCTCCCTCCCTCCTTCCTTCCTTCTCCATCTGGTGAAATGTTATTCATTTTTCCAGGCCCTGCTTAAATTTTCCCTCCTCTGTGAAGCTCCTCTCAACCCTGCTCTCCCTCTCTTGTTGCCTTAGTTTCTTGGTCCAGTCCTATGACATTGTTTCCAAACCTCTGTTAAAGTACTTGTACCACTTTACTTAACATTTTTTTAAAGCAGTATCGATGACCAGGAGTCGTTTTTCCCTTGTGAACCTCCAGTACTATGCTTGGTGGAAGTCCAGACCACAAACCTTTCCCCCAAGGTTCCTGCACACCAGGGTCACACTGGGCTTGGGTGACCACATCCTTGGCTTGTGGGTGGCCACCATCCTGCGTGTGCCAGCTCACCTCAGCCCAGGGAGGAAATGCAGGCCTTTCCTCCAGATTTATAAAACCTTCACGCACACAAGGCAATTTGTGCTGAGTGGGTATACTGGAAGGAGGTGTGGAGGGAGTTTACAAATGATTTCAAAGCGAACATTAGACACCTCTGTTCTAAAAGCCTTTGGCCACTTCACTGCTGAAGATGCTTCCATAGGGGCTTCCCCTTTTGTGCTCTAGGCCCAATGCCAGCTTTACTGGCTCCTCTCTCCTCCCCTGACACTCTTGCTTCCTCCTCCCCTCTGCCCTATAGGATTAGCCCTAAGAATTGTAATTTATTTTTATCTTCTTGTGCTTGGTCCTGCCTGTCTCATTTTCCCCAACTCAAATCCATGTTCACTTTTGCCCAAACAAATCAATCAAGGCAATCAGAAGAGGAACAAAAAGGGAGATAGTGGGCCTCCAAGTAACAACCTTGGAAGGCAAGTTTGGTTAAAAATAGCAGTTCTTTATTATTATTATTACATTTTGCTATCTGATGCACCATCTTGAAGACACATTCTTCAAACACAGAGGCTGAACCTCCTTTATCTGTACTTCAGGGCCTGAGACATTGCTGGGTGCAGTCACTGATGATCAGAGGCTATTGAAGAGCTGTTCTCCCATTTTTGTGCTCATGTGGAGAGAGAATTAGTTGGGACTCTTCCCAACTCTGACTCCAAGTGAATTTTGGAGGTTGGGGGCTATGTGGAACTTAGGCTTGGACTTCATCTATCTAATGACAAATGGCTCTGAAAATGCAAATGCAAAGGGGGCTAAATGGGGACCATTTATACTCAATGAGTATCTCTAGAGGGGGTAGCAACCCTCTCAACATTTAATCCCCTTTTGTTCCATTACAGAAGGGAAATAAAACCAATGACAAATAAGCCATTTTTATGCCTTGGTAATTCAGTGTCAGGACACATGGTATGCACAGCTTTGTGGGTGAGAAGGTTTCAAAGGAAGAAGCTTGGACTTAACTTAGGGAGTCTAGTTATCCACTAACAATTGTTGATTTAGTGGAAACTAGTCCTCGTAAAGGCAGCTGTTGGGTTCCTCTCCTGGATTGTGGCATAGAGGCTTTAATCTTCAGCAAACCTACAGTTTCCTCTGGAAAGCTCCAAGCTCAATAGGGCTATGGATTTGCAGAAACTCATGCACAAGGCTAGGGAGGTAGATTGTAGTAGAATTCAGGGACCATAGCTACAGCTAGTACTACTTCCTCTACTATGTTAGGATTTTGTTTGAACTCTAACCACAGTTTTTTCACATGTCCAATGGTAAAATAATGCATTATAAATAAATGTATTAACTTAAAGAGTACAAACTCTTGAAAATACAATTTATTTGTGATTTCCTATTATAGGAGAAAGAATAAGAACACTGTTAAAATATTGCTAAGGGTACTTCCAATAAGAGAACATTGATAAATTTCATGTAAACATCATGGGAAAAAAGGTGATATGGTGGAAAGGATGTAACATGAAGGCAAGGAACATAAGAATACCTAATTTCCAATTCCAATTCTGCCAACAGTAGTTGAGAATCGTGATCTCAGTTTCCTCAACTCTCTGAGAAAGTAATAGTCTTGCCAACAGTATAGATTTGCAAGGAGGATCTAAGGAAATAGAGGACTTGGGAAAGCTTTGGAAAGTTTAAATAGCTTTTGAGGAGCATAACAATAACTTTTGAGTATCTGGGCCAGAATGGCTAAATCAGGTAATAGTCTTGTAGCAGAGTTTTTTCAAACAGTGGATCATGAACATGGCGAATTGACATGGTCCAGGCCTTGTGCTTTCATAGATTCTAAGTTAGTTGGAGACTCATTCAATGACAGAGTTTCCAGGTGGATTAGACACAGCATGAGAAGGAATAAGGGGTGTCACTGAATGAAGGTGGTGTGAAGGTGCTGAGGCTGATATGCCTAGGAGCCTCCCACAGATTTGCTGAGACTGCAGGGTGGTCATTGAGGGCATTCCCTTTAAGGCCTTTCAAGGGTGTTTATATGATGGTGGAATGGACCCTGGGTCTCACCTACCATAGGGACCTCCTTGAAGGGACCCTGCAGTTCAGAGCATGTGTGTTGACTACAGAAAACTTGGCATTTCTGGTCCAGTCCCAAATGCCATTTCTCAAAGCTCTGGGATTTTATTAAAACTAGAGGGCTTTGGGGCATCCATTTTAGCCACAGAGACCAACATTAGCCTTTCCAGAGACAGATCTAGGAGGGTCTTCCTTTGTTATTCCCTTGATTTTCTATTATCCTAATGGATTCTGCCCATGAATGCCCATCCCAGACATCGTGTGGGTATTTTTTCCTTGAAGTTGGTGGAAATCCCACAGAAGACTCTTTGGGACTTCTTGGGGGTGGTGGTGGCAGGGAAATGTGAGTCTATGGGTACTGCTCATCTCTCAGGATCTCCTCCATGGCAATCATTTCACAAAAAGCGAAATACGCCCACTAGAAAATTTAAGGAGGGCAAAAGAGTCAGGGGGAAAGATGCTCGTGGTTGCAAGAAATCAACAGAGACATGCCTTTACAAGCCTTCTGCATCAGTCCTAGTCCTGGTAGAAAAGAGTGGACACCCTCAAATGGTGTAATTTAGGAAACTTTCATGAAATGACAGTTTACAAAGAGGTGGGTATATTAAGGGAAATAAACAAGGGATGGTGAAACATGCAATGGCAAGCAACAGCTGGCAGCTATTACCACCTCTAGGTCTGGTGGGGTAAGGGGAAGGAGTGGTTACCTGAGATCAAGGAGAACTGATGCCATGGTGGAGGAACACAATGACTAACCCCCCTAACCTAGCAACCAGTGAGAAGAGATAGAACTATTCTGATCTCATTATCTTCTTTCCCTTGGTTTGCTGCCAGGGCTTCCCAACTGGAAGCTAAAGGACAAGGGCAAGTTAGAAGCTGCACATCGCCTACCAGAGGTTAGAGAATCTTTTCAGGCAGGAAAATGAAAGGTCTTTAGTATAGCTTTCTTGGCTAAAATATCCTATTTTAAAACAAAACACTGAAACAAAAGCAAACATAACTTAGTGGAAAGATCCTAGAGCCATAAGTGAGGAGATGAGAATTCTAATCTAGTTTCAGTTCTGCTATTCACTTGCTGAAAAGTCTTGGATAGCTTGCATTACCTTTCTGTGTTTCGTACTAGCCCTTTTCCCTTCTCCAGGTTAGTGTGAGGATGAAGTGAGTATATCAGTACAGGTGAGTGGTGAATGTGGGAAGACGATTTGATCCCTAGTAATGATAGGGGGAGTATGAGCAGTCATAGATGTTGTAACGGGGGAGGGAAAGAACATTGATGGGGCACTCAGATTCCTCAGAACCTGGTGGAGTCAGAGCAAGAGGAGCAGAATCCTGAGAATAAGCAAATCCCTGAGAGTCAGCAAGGCATTGGGAAATGTTCACTGACTACTGCAGATGTGAGCTTTGAAGCGAGAAGCGAGGAAGGCTCTGTTTATTCTTGAGTAAAATGAACATTTCATTTAGTGGCTACTTGCTGTTCTTGACTAGTTGCCAGAGAGTACAACAGTGATTATGCATCTCAATGATCATGTGTCTCAAATGGACTCTATCCCTGTTTCCTGCTCACATTTTAGAATGTACAATCCAGAGAGCGTGGGATTTGGTCAAGGCTAAAGGACATATTGGAAGAGACAATATCTGAGAGGTGTTAGTAAAGTACAGACCCAATACTAATTTCAGAGTAGAAATAAAGGAGGTAAGCAAGAGAAACGTGGAAAGGATACAAGAGAGGGGTCAAAGGTAAAATTTATACAGTCCATCCCAGACAAGAGCCAAGAGAGGAACAGAGAATATGTGGACAGAAAGATCACTGCTGGCATAGGATTGATATGCCTGGAGCTGAGTACCTTTCCTGGCACTCAAAGTCACCAAGATTTGAAAGGGCCACAGTCAGGACAAGTTCTGACCTGCTTAACAAGCAAAGTATTTTATTTCTGTTTTCCTTAATCCCTGTCTTACAGGTAAGGAAACAGGCTAAAAATATTGGATCTGAGCTTTGCATCATTAAATGGTAAGCTTCATGAGGCCAAGGACTCTTCCTGTTTGCTTACTATTTTATCTTCAGCACCAGCACTTTGCCTGGTCCAGAGAAAGTGGTCAATATATAAATGTTGACGGCATGTAGTCTAATTACAAAGTATGTGTAGACCCTCTAGTCAATAAAAAGCTGCAAATAATTGAAATAAAGGAAACAAGATTTCATGTGAAAGGGGGAAACTGTTGCTCGTGAGGTGACCAAGATGGGAGCTGATATGCAGGTCAATAATCTAAGAGAAGCTTATGGCAAGTGGTGGAGGAACTGTTGAATATGGACAATGCTCAGGTTAGAATATAAGTTATTTAGATGTTTTTTTAATTAGAGAGTGATATGTAAAAAGGAAAAAATAAGGTTAAATATGTATAAAATGTATAAACATGCATAAAAATGAAAAATTGATTTAAAGGTACAGGGAATTTCAAAGCAAGCAAAAAGAAGGTTGGTGTTTGGAATAAATTTCAAGGGCATGTCAAAATAAGAAAATAAGACTAGATAGAAAACATTTGCAGGGATTTATATACTTAAATATTTTTTTAAAATTTCTCATAAGAATAAAGGATTGGATAATGCTAATTTGTATTTGCTTGCTATATTCTGTGTATATTTCAGAAAGTCAGCAGTAGAATTTTCTTTGCTTATAGACAAAACTGTGATATGTAAAGTGAAAGCCACTGTAATCTCTGATCACAAAATGATTCATTTCAATTCCTCAAAGCAAAGAAATTTTGCAGAGGCCTATGGAATCTGACAAAATTCTTGTGGAAATACGAAGAAAAAAATGTAAAAGGGCCAGGTGAAGGGCATGGATTCTGTGGTCTCTTTTTTTGATATCATAGTGAGAATTTTTCCGGTGGTTTAAAGAAAGATCTCAAGTGAGTAAAAAAAGAAATGCTGAAGTCTTTGAAGAACAAAGACAATCATACATGGTGACAGAGGAAGAGAGGGGGAAAAGGTGAACAACTGTGAGGTTCAATATTGAAAATCAGATATCAGTGAAACATATCTGTTGACAAATTCAAGACGATTAGGGAAGAGAGCGATCAGGCAAGACAAAAGGCTCTGCTCTACAGACACATTCCAGAGTGTCCAAGGAGGTGATGAGGGGAAAGGGTGATGATGCACTTAAAAAGAATGGATTAAAATTGTGCTAAGAAATAATCTGCTAATGAAGAGTCTTTCTTCTTCAGAACTTGTCAGAGGCAACAAAGGGAGAGAGAAAAGGGCAAAGACGGAGTCATGAAAGGATAAATATGATTAAGGGCAGACCCCACAGTTCCAGATGTGAAAACCAGGACCTGTTGTTAATGAGGAGATTAGGCCCTGGGTCTGCTGGTCTCTTGGGACCAGGGCAACTTCAGAGGACTGTAGGAACAGATCTTTGATTGTAGAGTCCATTGGTCTAAGGAAAGGAGTAAACTGACAAGCTTGATGTAGTAAGAAAGTTTAAGGGTGATATTTAAATGAAAAAGGGAATAAATATGGTATGAATTTCTGTATTAGTTTCATATTGTTGCAGGGACAACTTACCATAAACTTAGTGGCTTAGAACAACATAAATTTATTATCTTACATTTCTGGAGGACAGATACAAAATGGGCCTAAGTATTAAGGGGTTGTCAGGGCTGTGTGTTCCTCCTGGAGGCTCTAGGGGAGAATCCCTTTCCTTGACTTTTCCATCTTCTACAGGCTGCTCACATTCCTTGACTCATGGCCCTTTTCCATCTTCAAAACCAGCAATGACCAGTCGAGTCATTCTCATATCACATCACTCTGACACTTTCTCTTTTCATCCCCTTGTGGTTACATTGGATCCACCTGTATAATCCAGCATAATCTTCTCATCTCGAGGTCAGGAAAATTAATTCTATCACAACTTTAATTCTCCTTTTCCATGTAACCTACTATATTCACAGGTTCTGAGAATTAGGATGTAGACATTTTGGGGTAGGTTATTACTTTTCCTCTTACATCTTATTGAATTTGAACATCCAATCAAGCCTATAAAATGCCATTAGCTCCATTTTACAGACAAGAACAGACTTGGGAGGATAATTGCCTTATCCAAGGGCACAGCTAGTACCAGTGGCAGACCTAGAATTCACCTCCGTTTTCTATGACATCAAAGCCTGGCCTTTTGCATTTTAGATGTGACTGAAAATATGTAGTATCTATCACAAGCTATAAATCAGAGGGATCCTAAGGAACAAGGGAGTAATGTTCCCTAAAAGGGAAGGAAAAAGCTGCTTTATTGAGGAAATGCTGGGAAACCACGGAGCATGCCAAATAAAAGAAGGAAAAAAGAAATGATAAGGAAAAAAGAAAAAAAAAAAAAGGTTTTCATAGATGAAGTTTAAGATCAAGCAAAGAATTTAGTGCCTTATGAGCTGCTGACATGTTTTGATGGTGTCACATACCAACGTGAGCTCAGAGAAGTTTTGTGCTGATCTATATCTGCAAATTTCCTAAGCCTTGGATTTCCTTCCCTTGTTAGTACTTCACTGCTATTTTTTATTTGAGGTTAATTTCAAATATATTTTATTATATCTTTAAGAAATCCCAAATTCCTTGTTAGAAACCAGAAAGGTATGACTACACAACCAACCAAGATTTAATTGAGAATGAGAGTATGCACATGAGTTGAGACCCACACTATTAGCACTTCTATGATCAATGGGCAGGAAAAGAAACTGGAGCCACAAAGGGCCAGAGAGACAGTGGACAATGTGGTCCTTACCGTCTGGGTGGTCTTTAGATATTCCCATACCCAAAGAAGGGGTGTGAGAAGCAAGCACAGGCCAGACAGTTACATAAGCTTGTTCCGGCCACAACGTAGACAGAGTCAACAGCATTTAAATCACATGGAATCTACCAGAGAACTTAGAATATAAACTCCATGAGGACAAGGTCTTTGTTTTGCTTTACACTGGTTGCTCAAGGTCTGAAGAGTAAACATTTATTGGATGGACAAAAGTGGTTTTAAAAATGCAAATGCACAGGAAATTCTGAAAAAGAGCAAGGCAATAGAAATAAACCTTTAAGAGTATAGTTGTAAAAAGAAATTTTTTAAGTGGGGAGAAAGAAAAGAGAGGAATCAGGAGGGAACCAGCTGCTAGAAATTACAAGGTCAGCCCATGGCCTTACGTTGGCTCCGAAATAAATACAGAAAGCCAACAAGTTTGAGGCTTGGCATCAGTACAAGGAGGACTTGGAATATCCCTACATGGGTGTTTAGGAGCTCAGTGCTGCTAAGGAAGGGCCACAATTTGGAGGTGGAAATCCCTGTGGGAAAGGAGTGCTCCTTTGAAGAATTATGGTTTTACAATAGGAAAGATTTATGTCAGATGGAGAAAAAGACAAATGTAGCAGCAGAATGAATGAGTATTTGCTGAGTGGGGGTGGGTAGAGACAAAATTTGAGGATGCTTAAAAAATTCCCAGGCAGTAGCACTGAATGACATCTACAAATGAACTTTTTTGTGTGAGTTTTAATACCACTAAAAAACCTGAAAGTAAGCCAAGCACCAAAAGCTCTATTAACACAATATTAAGGCTCTGACTGAGAAAGGGAGGGAATTCAGTGTTAAGAGCCTCACCCTTCAACACCAGGGCATGGAGGGAACGTTTCACAGCCCACCCAGCTCAGTCAGTCACTACGCGAGGTGCACCATGACAAAATTAGCAATGCCTTGGCCCCAAGCAGCATTCAGCAAAGGATCCTGTCATCTTCCATCCAAAACCTCCACAGGTGGCTCCGGCATCCCCATCCCTCAAGGCAACCTGTACTCTTGGTTACCAACAGGGTCAGATGCGCTGGGTCTGTATATTCAGGTGGTGTGACCTGAGATGGATCATTTAACTTTTTTTTTTTTTATCATTTAACATTTTAAGCCTCAGTTTCTTCTTCTGTAAAATGACAAATAGAACCTATCTCTTGAGGCAAAGTGCCCTAGCAAGTGCCAGGTGCACTGGAAGGGCACAACAAACCAGAGCTGGCACTATTACTCACCCCTGGTGCACCCCAGCCCTTTGGGGCCTGCTTGCCAACCTGGAGTAGAGTCTTTGGGACAATTCCTACAGCCATATTTTGTGGAAAACACTCAGAAATGATTTGGAAACTTGTTGGAAATTTTATGCATTTTTGGAATCTCCCAAAGGAAAGGTCGCGTTTGATAGTAGCAGCTAGTGGGAACCTGGAGCTGAAACTGGGTGGGTTTTCATGAGAATTCACTTCCTTTCTTACCTGTCAGCTTTGTTGTTGCTGTTCAACAGAGAGAAAGGCTTGGGCCCGAACATCTGGGATTTGGGAGAAATTGAACCCTATGGGGTTTTACACAAATTTCTGTCCTGATATATATTCTTGCGAGGAGAGGATATCTAACTCTGAAAGAAGTTTCTGATTCCCTGAACTATTTTTTCAAAATTATGACACAAGGATCCCAGAACTCAGTGATTTTTTATAAATCTCTTTAAGAAAACAAAATGAATTGTAGCCCATTACTCTTTTGGTGTTGGTTTGCCATTATATCCTTTATTCACCAAAATTATTTAAAGATTTGGATCATACCATATACATTAATAAGAGTATCTAATTTTCACTTCTGATTAATATAATTCTTTTCTAGGGATACAGTTGAAAATAGAACTGTGATATTGAAAAAGACCGTTAAGATACTCCCGGCCATTTGTCATGCCTCTCACTGCTGTAGTGAGATTTATACGTCTTCAGTAGAGAAGTATTATCAGCATGGTTTATTTAGATGGAACATGGTTTGGGTTAATAAATTATTCATGCTTGACTACTCAAGCACTGAATTCTTAGCTGATGTACTTTGCGATTTTTCGGTCTACTGGTTATGCACATAATGTTTACAAATATGTCATGGTGAATATGCCTGCAAAGAAATGAATTATTGTCAATGTTTATCATCTGGAAAGCAGGACGTTAGAAAAAGACTAGAATTTGGTGATTTAAGAAACACATTCTGCATGAAGGAGAATTCAGTTTTATTCTTTTTCAAATATTTCCATGAAATGACACCTCTGGTAATTTTAGCAAAATAACCTAAGTCACACTGTTGCACTAAGGTCACTTATTAATACATTCATTCAACATTTATTTATTGAGGGCTTCTCTGTCCTGGATTGAGGATAAAGCAGTGGACAAGCCAGAGGAGGACAGAGAATCTGCAATATGGTAGGTGCTCAAAATCACTATTTTTCTTCTCTTTCTATTGGACAGATTCACCATGCCAAAAATTTTTAATTATTATTCAACATTGTTGTTCAACTTTATGTAACTGCATTGTAAACATTGTTGCATAGTTCAGAGCTGACTTCCTGAGAAAGTGTCTATGAGTTTGCACCAAAGAGAAAAGCACAAGAAGATGAAGTCTTCTATGGGAGTTGCAAAATTTACAACTTGGTTCTAAGCCAAAGGCAGGGAGAACACTCCTAAATAAACATTTCTCTCATCTACATGAAGAGTAGCAGCAGAAAATCAAGCTAGCAAGCTTCCCATGACTTCACTGCAATCCACTCTATGACCTTCTGCAGCTGTGTCAGACACACCTTCACAGTTCCTCCCCAGTAATCCAGAAACCCTGCAACAAGTCATCTTAGGAAATCTTTACAGTCTTGATTTAAAAAACAGTACTCTGAGGCTGGGGCCAAGAACTTTCTGGGCACCACTAAGGAAAATGACCTGGGCTGGTTCTAACCCTTTGTATTGTATCCAGATGATAAAAAGAAATGATTATTCATGACCAGTTTGCTTCCCTCCCTCCCTCCCTTCCTTCTTTCCCCCCACTACATTTTAAATTCCTTGAGGGCACAATCACAGCATAGTATCTTAGCACCTAGCAGAGTGCCTGACATGTAGACAGGAAATAAATATTAAATGAATGGATGAATTAAAAACTGAATGAATGAATGATTTCAGCAAACACGTGTTGAGAGCCTACTCTGCATAAAGGACAATGCTAGGCCCTGGGAGTGGGGGTGGAAAGGGAAGTGGATTCAAGGATAAAGCTATAGTCCTGTGTTAGTGAAAATCTATGCCCAGCATCAATAAATTAGAAGCACCAGGTTTGTATTCCCTTCTACCACATTCTAGTGTGTAAGCTTAGGGAAATGATTGAAATCTTCTTGAGCCTCTGTTCTTTAAAATAGAATAATACCTACCTGTCCTACCTAGCAGGGTTGCTGTGAGGATATGACTTAATGTGTGTGACCCACTCTATAAACTTTTAAGCTATCAGGATATTTTGATCTAAATGGGAAGTAATACACATTTAAACACTGATGAATACAAGTATAAATGATGATGGCATGAGAGAAGTTCAGATAAGATGTTATGCATGTGGTTCATACTGTAATTGTAGTAATTAGAATAGTTCTATAAATTCAATATTTGTCCTCAGTTTTATAGATAAGGAAACTGATTAAGAGAATTTAAGTAATTTGCCCATGGTCACACAGCTAATAAGCTCAGATGAGATGACCAGATCTCTTCTTCATTGAACTCTTTGCCTATTCCAAATGCAGTCAATTAACATAAAAATATATTAACCAAAATATGGTGCTGTTATTGCCACTTTTCTTTTTTTGATATCCCTCTGGTTTCAAACTTGAATCATAAATGAAAGTATATCCATTCTACATATTCATAAATGATCTCAAGAGGATTTTCAGGAATAATTTCCCAGAGGAATAAGCTTTTGTGTCTTTTAAATAATAAAACAATGTTCAAATTATGGAAAACACTTGTATTATTGGTTCAGGGGGAAATAGCACTGGACTTCTTGTCTAAATAAAGAGGCAGTCAGTTTTAAACTAATGGCAGCTAGAGGGCTGTAGTTTACCTTCACTTCCCGTTCGAGACCTTTTGTCAAATAAAGATGTCATGTTCCCCCAGGAGAAATATAACCTTGAAGGACGACAGCCAAGATGAAGCATGTCCATCACTGTGGGCTCAGCACACTGTCAACAAGTAGCACGTTTCCCTGCTCTGTGACAGCTCTCCCTGGACCCTGTGCCGGGGGTCCTCCACACGGAGTTCCAGAATTCGGCTGTGTGGAGTCTGAAGCTGCGAGGGCTACAGGCGTGTCCTGGGAAGGCCTGCCAACTGCTTCCTTGTGCCGCTCATGCTCAAAAGAGAACAGTACATGTGTACCTTTTAGGGAGGGGATGGGTTCCTGGAAATGACATGAGTAACCGAAGCGACGCCTTTTCTGGGTAGTTCGAGCATTTGAATGCAGGTTTCAGGCATCCTACATCTTCTCATCCTTTTTCTTCAAATTCTCTGAAGTCATGGCATGCCTCTGACTATAGTTTCTTTCAGCTACTGTATCTCCTCCCAGGCCTCAGTAAGGTCTATGGTGGCCTTTACAGCATAAAAGAACTTTCACTCTTCTCTCTTTCCTCAGACATTTCCTTGAAGGCACCTCTAGCCTGAGTAAAAACATGTGCATTTTATCATTCTGCTTAATACTCCTCCTTGGCATTTTAGCTGCACTTCCAGAGAGAGATTGCCTGGAGACAGGCTCCACCGTTTACCTACTGTGTGGCCTTGGGAAAATTATTTACTCTTCCTGTGCTTTAGGTTTCTCATGTGCAAAATAGAGAGAAATAGTAACAGCACCTGCCTCCCAGGGTTATTGTGAGGCTTAAAGGATCAATATGTGTAAAGCAGGTCTGGCACATAGGGAGCACTAGATAAGGTTTCTATTTAAGACAAACAAACAACAACAACAACAGGAAAACATTCATTGTCTGATAATGGTCCTTATTCTTCTATACTCTCTGACCAGCCATGAAATCACATATGTGTTTGGACACAAATATACATATCTTTCTCTCTGTAGATCACTGTTCAGTACTGTAGTATACATATATTACCTATATGCAGCAATGCATAGATATATGTTTAAAATAAAAACATCACCCAAGAGAATCTCTACTGTAAGAAATCAGAGCTTCACTAAGGAAACAGTACATGTATTTGTGCTTCAGGTTTTAACATGAATAATAATTTGCTTCCAACATCAAGTAAAGACCAGCATCTCCTTCTTGGTATTTCTCATCCTCAGAGACAGCAGATTTTGTCGATTAGTCTTGTGATTGATTCATTGATTAATGAACTGCAGAACTGTTGTTCTTTCTCTTTGCTGTGTTTCCTATTATTCTGCTAGATAGCAAGACAGTATGGGTAATAATAATAGAAATAGTAATTGTGAGTTTTGAATGACTACTATGAGCTAAATTCTGCCCTAGGCACTTTTCGTGCTTTACCTCAATTATAATTATAGCAGTCCAATGAGGTAGGGACTATTATCTTCTTTAATACATGAGAAGGGTCCAAAACGAAGTAACAAGTAAGAGACACATCCTAAATTCCAACTCAGCACTATTGCACTTCCAGAACTAGACTCTTTCCACAATAAAATTCTAACACCCTGCAGCAGACCTTCTTCAAACCAGGAGCCAGCATTCCTTCATCTCTTCAGAAAGAATGTACTCTCCACAAATCATCAATGACCATTGCAGGCCTGATTGAAGATTTTGTGCAAGATGCAGGAGAGAATCTATATTGCATACCACACAGCAAAAAACTTAATCCCTTTTAGGTTTTTCTGCTCACAGTCCCCAAATTCTTTCTTCCCAGCAGCTGCTGAGGTTCTCCTTTCCTTCAAGTTTCTTTTGATGATCTGGAGTAATTTAGTGCACTGCTAACTTGCAAATCATTTCCAGTAATTAAATCTCCAAAGGTAAATAAAATCTTCTTCTTTAGAATGAAGTAGAGACCCTAGATGGCGAGTTGGAAATAGTCCCTAACCCCAAACATATTAAAGTTTCCTTCCAATAACCTGGAATTCTCTCCCTAGAGGTCATCTCAACCACTAAGAAATGTATGATCGTTCCCCATATGTTTACATAATGGTTTGCATTTTTTGAGCACCTACTATGTTCCAAGAACCGTGTCTTGGGCTTTTCATTATTATTACTAATTCTCACAACAGCCCTATGCTACACAACTTCCTTAGGACCAGGCGACACCTGCTAAATTACCAGGTGGGACAGAGTGGAACACAGGAGGAGGGAGCCAGTCGAGCGCAGTGATTGGGAGTGTGGATCTGAACCCAGACCATGTGTTTTCAAATCCCAGCTCTGTCAGTTTCTGCTTTTGGGGCCTTGAATAAGAAATTTCACTCTCTATGCTTCAGGTTTTTCTTTTATTAAAATGGAGATCAAAACAGTATCTACCTCATAGAACTGAGATGTGGATTAAATGAAATATTTACCAAGTGCTAAGTACTCAGTAAGAGTTATTTGCTAATTATTATCATCATCCTCGGCAGCAGGAGCAGCCTTGTGCTGGCTGTGTTGGTAAGTAATTCTCTTTCTTGTGCCACTGTTCTTTTACCTAAAAAATAGGGATAAGAATACTTTGCCCTTCCCATGTAGCAAGAATGATTAAGAATTATGATGCATATGAATATACCTTGAAAATAGGTAAAGAACCACATAAATCAAAGGGAATGTTTTTCTTTATTTATCCTTATTGGAATAGGATTGAAAATTGCTCTAGGTCCATGTGATTCAGAATAGATGCTTGCATTTGATTCTTAAATCAATTTTTCAAGCAACCCAACTCAGAAACAACATATCCTCTCTCTCCAGAGACCAATCCATAATTGTCATTTGACACATTTACAGTCGACTTCCCTCAGAGAAAATGCTCATTGAATCTTGTACAATAAACCATTTCCTCGTCCTGGTGCTGAACAACAGGGACCCACAGTCCCCTTCTCCATTTCAATGAGTTAAATGCTGTTTGTTTCACAATCTAAGTAACTCCACTTCCCACCTCATTCCCAAGGGATTAACTCTTCCTGCCCAAGGGGAACACAAACTCTTCTTGACCTAGCAAAAGTGTACTCATTCCAAAACTGCAAACATAGCAGGATAAAACAGACCACTTCTAAGTTTTCCTTGGAGGTTGGCTCTTCTTCACTCTCTCAAAGACCTCTGTGTCTGTACTCACCATCTGTACTGAATCAAAGTGACCAGGACTTGCCTCTGGAGGGTAACAGCATGTCAACGCTTTACAGGGATTACAGTCTCTCTGTCTTGCCCTTGCCAGGGTTCAGAGTTTACCTAAAGTCCTCAAGGTCTTAATACCTGTGAGTCCTGGACTACTCTCTCCAGCAGGCCTTGTAACAGTCTCCATGTTGATGCAGTTAGGCTGGTCTTGCTCACTTTCTGACTCTGGAATCTCTATACTGACATGAGAGAATCTGCCTGCTCCTTCCCACCCTTTCTGCTTTAGGGCATTGGTCATGGAGCTACAAGACCTCTGTTTGAGTCCTGATGCAGAGATTTGCTAGCTGTGGGTGCTTGGGTAAGTCAGCTTAGCCTTGACAGCCTCCATTTCCTTAGTTTCCCCCATTTGGCTGTTGTGAAGATTAAA
Organism: Tolypeutes matacus; assembly: GCA_026826555.1. Lineage (NCBI taxonomy): Eukaryota > Metazoa > Chordata > Mammalia > Cingulata > Chlamyphoridae > Tolypeutes > Tolypeutes matacus. The sequence continues at coordinate 9,319,798 of JAKSZT010054055.1, forward strand.
TGAGATAATGAAAGCAAAGTTCTTTCTAACATAGCCAATGAGGTTTATCCGAGGCACGATTATTGCTAATTGAAAACTTTTCCCAAGTGCCAACTGGCAACACAACTGGAAAAAGACCTTGAATAAAAGGGCGAAATGGTAAAGACAATGAGTTCAAGTGGCTAAGAGACTTCAAAGAGAGTCGGGAGGTCATCCCAGAGGTAACCCTTACGCACACCTCAGTAGGAGCTCATAGAACATCTAAGTGCCTATCACCCCACTCAGTGGGGTTCCTGAGAGCTCCGGAGACACCCTGGTCTTATATAAGGGGGGATAGCCCCAGAGACTGATGCCTTATCAGTGGGTTCTATTTTGTAATCTGTGCTCCTGAGAGTGACAGAATTAGACTCAAATAAGTCCTCCCTGCACATGGTTCACCAGTCCCTTCTATTCAAACCTACATGTGATGCTGGAGTTTCTTAGGTATACTTCCAGAGACTGGAGCCTCCCACCTACCTATGTGCCAGGTGTGCATGAAATCTAGGTGGAGCTGCAACTCCTCCTACCCTACAGCTCAATGGACTCATCCAAGTCACCTGGTGAGGAGACAACGATGGGAAATGGCCATCCCAGGGAATGGAGAGGGCCTGCATCTGCAGGCAGGATCATCCCACCCACCATATCCATGGGATATAAGCCCTCTCTCACTTGGAGTTGGAGTGGACATCACCATCCCAGTCGCCTCTGGATTGGGGGAAGAACTATGGACTAGAGTGGACTTGATGGTATTCTCTTGCTCACATATGGTGATTCTAGCAATGCAAGAAATTATAACAATGAGGTGGAGCCAGTGGCCACTTGACAGTTTTTGGGTAGGGAGGGGATGAGCAGTTGAAATACAGGGGCTTCTTTGGGAGTTGGAGGTTGTTCTGAGTACTGTTGTGGCAATGGATGTAGGCCATTTTAAATCAGCACACACCACTCAGAACTGAGTGGGAGAGAGTGTGGTCTACAGTGTGAACTGTGGTCTATGGTTGGTGGCAAGGCTCCAGGATGTGTAAGTTCATTGAGGGTGGTGGGCCACACTGTGGGAGATGTTTGTGTGGGATGTGGTGGGAGGTGTGGGAGGTGGGCAACATGGGAATCCTAGTGGGTTCCGTGTAATATTTTAGGTAATCTAAGCACCTCTTAAAATATATGTATATATATATATATAAATAACATTTTTGTAAGCAAATACACATATATGCATATATATTTATATATCATTTTGCAAATGTTTGTATGAATTTTGATTTTTACCCATAATAAAAAAAAAAAAGAAAAAGAAAAAAAAAAAAAGTTCTTTCTAACAGCTGGTATGTGATACAGGCTAAGCCAATATTAATTGAAGTAGGGGTGATTGTTCCTCTGATATCTAACTCTTTATAACTCTCATATCCTCTAAAGCCTTTCATCACCACCCATATCCTCAAGATCCTTCTAGTCCTGGTTTTAGCTTCCTATCCCGTCTGGTAGACACACTGACTTTTACATTTGGTGCCTAGGAAGTGATTTGTCTCAACGTTCTAAGTCTATGTTAATTAAAGTAAATTTATTGGATTTTCTCAAGGCTTCTAGGTTCATTTCTACTAGAAAAAATCCCAATGCAAATGAGACATCTGGTTCTCATGTGTAGATGGTCCGTGCATTATTTCCATCTTTGTCAAATAGAACTAATGTGAAACCTCATGTAGACACAGCCCACATGTCCTCTGTTTTCTTTATTAGGGATTAGAGAATATCATGAAGAAAATGAAGAGAATATGATGAAAGTCCTTTCTGAGGCACATTAATTTCTATTTCACTGTAAGTCAAATCATTTGATTGTTCTCAGTAAATATTTGTTGAGTGTTTCCCATGTGTGACATTGTTTTAGATTCTTTAAGAGGATCAAAAAACCCCACGTTGTCAACTCTCCTCACAAGGGTAACATAGACCCTTTCACAAGCCCTACCTTTTCATATAGAGAATATTAAACTATTCATTGCAAATCCTAGGATTGAGTTTTATCATTGGAGTCATGATTCCCAAACTCAGGGTCTGATTACTAATTTAAAATCGATGACAATTCTACAAATATTTGTGAAATGTCTACAACTACTAGCCAGGGATGATCAATGATGAGCAAGATTCAGTTCTTTCTCTTTAGAAGTTTATAGTTTGAGGGAGAGAGACAATCACTGGATAAATTACAACACAGTGTGATCAGTGCAAATATCAGTCCTATAAGAAGGAATTGAAAACAGGCACACTCAAATACACAAGAGCTGATATAGTTATCATCCTAGCTCAAATGCCAGCTTCCTCTTTTAAACACCCCCAGAATTTTATCTGAACCTTTGTGATGGTCCTTTTCCATTTTTGCATCCTCCACAAATATTTGTAGAATGAGTGGACAATTTCCTTACCTTTTCCAAACACAGGAAGCTGGTATCTATAGCTGAATAGTTACTGCTCGATATCAGATCCTGCATACTATTAGCCAAGCTGCTAGCTGAGTGATAAAGTCCCTTGGAACCCCACCCCTGAAAACTTATATCTTTGCATGACCCTTGAAAGGGCTAGGAATTTAATGGAATTAGTAAATCATCAAAGAAAATAAGCCATGTCTAGAATTTTAAACATGGCTGACCTGGCCATATAGTATGCTGGGGTGGGGGTGGGAGGTTATAAAAGCCAACCATGGCTAAAGAGCCTTCCCAAATATTCACCTAAGAATATCCTGCTTCTTCCTTCCTTGGCCCAAGATCCCCTTTGCACCTCTGTTTGCTTCTCCAACTTCCATTTGAACTCTGGCTTCTCTCTCTGCTTCTGACCCTCCTTGAGTTTGGAGACCTGTCCTATCACCTATCTGACCAGTGCTTCGACCCCTGTTCTCTGCTCTCTGTGCTCCCTTGACATCAGTGTTACTTATAGCTTCAAGTAAAGGATCCCTCAGAACATAGCTTCTTTTCTGAGAAGCACTTACAATCCTTCAAGGAGGGAAACTGGACAAGTAAAGGAGGGATTGGAGTGTTTGAATCCCACCCACTCCACTTACCAACTGTGAGATCTTACAGAAGACACTTTACCTTTCTGTGTCTACTTCCCCATCTATAAAAATAGAGGTAATATCAACCTCAGGTGGTTATGAAAATCAAAATTGAATATATGTTTACATGCCTGGGAAAGAGGACATTCAGCAAACAGCAGTTCTTTCCTCTGTCACCTCTCACAGCTGTGGCCTCTGTTTTCTCCCATATCCTGGTGTCAGTGTGATAGTCCCAGGGCAGAAGGATTAGGGAGGCCCCTTCCTAGGGAAATTCTAGACTGAACTACCTGTCGTGCTTCTTCCTGTTCTTCACAAATTGTTTCTTGTTCACTCAATCAAATTATCTGAAGAATACATGGAGTAATCCCAAATCCAAGGCATGTAGACTATTTTGTCATAATTGATATAACTCATTGATAGTTGAACATGACACAAAGTCATGTATCAATAATAATACCAAAGGAATCAGGCTAAGTATAAAAGGATACTTACATAATTCCTAAAAGGATGTCTTGGCTATTTAATTTTTAACTTGTACCTTAGGGATTTTATACTGCTTTTCTCTATGCATAATTTTATTTACATGAACTGAGCTGTGACAATATTTTGCCTTATTAACCTAGGTCTTAGTGGATCCTTATCTCCTTAGCCTCACCCTGCTGTCCTTTAGAAAGAAGGACTGATCACCTCTTTCCTTCTTGACACCAACAAAATGGGCACATCAAAGAAGAGAAGCAATCTAAAGAGATTGTTTAAGAAGACCAAGAATGCATCCCAAGACATGGAATCAAAGGAATATGCCAAAAGGAGCTCATGTGTTCAACACTTTATCCTCCAAAACTATGGCTGAGTAAAGATCCTTGCTCTTCATCTTTATCCACCACCGGGGATGGGGAAGGCAGAAGGGACACTTGTCTCCCAACAATGGTGGGAGTGTCACAAACATAGATTACCTCCTATTTTAAAACAGATCTATACCCCACTAATATGGCTTAAGTAGATCAAGCAGACTCACAGAGCTAGGGTCTGTAAGATAGGTTATCAGTAGCAGAAAGGGAGTAAGGGTGGTGAGTAGATGCTCAATATGGGCAAAATCTATGATGAGGTGGAAGGGGGTGTTTGAACAGTGGGTAGGGGTGATAGTAGTGCAGTGATATGATTAGGTTCAATGGTGCTGGAATGTGATGGGGAGAAGGGTGGGAGGGTTGAGCTGGACTATCCATGGAACTGAGGGTGGGCAGTGCTGGAGGAAGGAGCAGGTGAATTCTGGGGATGTGTAGGTCTGTGGTTAAAACTACAATGGTGGACTTCCGGGGAGATGGTGGACTAGTAAGAACGGGAATCTCTTCTCCAGAAAAATAGCTAGAGAGCAGGTTGAAACAGCCCCGAAAAAGATTTTCTAGGATTTAGGACAGTAGGTGAAGGCTGCACACCACCCAGAGGAGAGGACAAAAGAGGGAAATTGCCATGACAGAACCTTGAGTTGGAACCAGCAGCGGCAGCTGCTGCCAGCACCCTCCCCCACACTCTTTAGAATTCTCTGGCCTCTGGGCCTGCGACTACAGATAAAGGGGGCTCCAGAGATCTACCACTCCAGGAAAGGGGAGAGAGAGGGACACAGCCTAAGGCTGACTCAGGTTCTGACCCGCAAATTTGGGCTGTGGAGCCCCATGGACCCTTCCAGGCCAGGTGGGACCACAGGGTGGTTTGCCCTGGGAGCCTAGGAAGGACTGGAGAAATCCCACCCTCGCAATCTCCTTCTCTTCTAGCCTGGACTCATTGTTGAGGACTCCACAGGAAAGGGGAGAGAGAGCCTGGGGCTGACTTGGCTCTTGCCTCACAGGTTTGGTCTGCCATGTCCCAAGAGCCCTTCCAGACTGGGTGGGGCTGCGCCATTGTTTGCCTTGGAGCCTGCAAGGGGCTAAAGATATATAAACCTCCCAATCTCCTCCTCTACTAACAGGGACTGATTGTTGTGAATTCAGAGGGGATTGGAAATATTTCCTAGCTGAGAAAAGTGAGGGGGCTACCAGAGAAGACTAGAGAACTGTCTCAGAAAGTTTGAATTACAAGGCTCTTAGCCCCCAGACAGGAAGCTCTATCACATTGAACTGGTCTGTGTCACAACAAATACACTCCGACAAGGCATTGAATTGTGAGCTGCCAAAAAGTGCCATCTCCTGGCAGACCAAGGAAGTGCACATAAGAAAATTAAAAAGAACTAGGAGAGGCTTTTCCTGGCCTCTATAGTCTCCCTGCCCAAGGCCCTAGGAAGTGACTCTACAACCAATTACTGTATCCAGTGCCAAGTTTTGAGCAACCAGCAGGACAATCCCAACAATCCAGGTCGAGCCAAAAATCAAAGAGCTGGAGTAACTCATAGCCTCCTGCCACTAAATCCCTATAAAAGAGAAAGAGATTGAACATCTGAGTAAACTACATCCTAACCACATGCCTAAACACCAGCAAAAAATTACGAGCCATACTAAGAAAATAGAAGACATGGCCTAAGAAAAGGAATACATCAAAGTCCTAGAAGAGATGCAGAATTTGAGAGAACTAATCAGCAAGATGAGCACAAATTTCCAAAATCAAATTAATGAGTTGAAAGACAATATAGTTAAAGAGATAAATGACATCAAGAAGGCATCAAGTGAATGCAAAGAAGAATTTGAAATCCTGAACAGAAAAGTAATGGAGCTCATGTGAATGAAAGACACAATACGTGAGGTCAAAAACACATTTGAGGCAAACAACAGCAGACTTGAAATGATAGAAGAAAGAATAAGTGATACCAAAGACAGAGCAGCTAAAATTGAAGAGAGAAAAGAATGGAAAAAATTGAGCAGGGGCTCAGAGAGTTGAATGACAACACAAAATGCAACAACATACATGTCAAGGGAGTTCCAGAAGGGGAAGAGAAGGGAAAAGGGGCAGAAAAAGTATTTGAGGAAATAATAGCTGAAAATTTCCCAACTCTCACAAAAGAAATGAACTTCCATGTCCAAGAAGCACACCATATCCCAATCAGAATAAATCCAAATAGACCTACACCAAGACACATACTACTCAGAATGTCAAATATCAAAGATAAAGAGAAAATTATCAGAGCAGCAAGAGAGAAGCAAACGATCACGTAAAAGTCACGTCCAATAAGACTTAGTGCGGATTTCTCTTCAGAAACCATGGAGATGAGAAGACAGCGGTATGATAAAATTAGGAAACTGAAAGAGAAAAACTGCCAGCCTAGAATTCTTTATCCAACAAAACTGTCCTTCAAATATGAAGGTGAGTATAAAATATTCACAAACAAACAGAAACTAAGAGAGTTTGCAAAGAAGAATCCACCTTTGCAGGAAATATTAAAGGAAGCCTTAGGACCTGAAAGAAAAAGACAGGAGAGAGAGGCTTGGAGGAGAGTATAGAAGAAATCGCAGAAAGGATAACCAAAAGAGTGAAAAGACAGACAAAAACAAGATGACATATGAAAACCAAAGAATAAAATGGAGGAAGTAAATAGTGCATTTACAGTAATATCACTGAATATGAATGGATTAAATGCCCCAATCAAAAGATACAGGCTGATAGAGTGGATAAAAAAACACGAGCCATCCATATGCTGCTTACAAGAAACTCACCTCAGACCCAGGGATACAAACCGGCTGAAAGTGAAAGGTTGGAAAAAGATACTCCACGCGAATAGTAACCAGAAAAGAGCAGGAGTACCTATACTAATATCAGACAAAACAGACTTCAAATGCAAAAACGTTATAAGAGATACAGAAGGCCACTATATATTTATAAAAGGGATGATCCACCAGGAAAATATGACAGTCATAAATATCTACGCACCTAACCAGGGTGCCCCAAAATATATGAGACAAACTCTGGCAAAAATGAAGGGAGAAATAGACATTTCTACAATAATCGTTGGAGACTTCAACACCCCACTCACATCATTGGATAGAACAACTAGACAGAAGATCAACAAGGAAAGAGAGAACTTGAACAGTATGATAAACAAGTTAGACCTAACAGACATATACAGAACACTGCATACAAACTCAGCGGGTTATACATTCTTCTCAAGTGCCCATAGATCTTTCGCCAGGATAGACCACGTTAGGTCACAATGAGGCTCTCAATAAATATAAAAAGATTGAAATTTTACAAAGCACCTTCTCAGATCATAATGGAATGAAAATAGAAATCAATAATAGAAAGGAAAAAAGTAAATTTGCAAATGTCTGGAGACTGAATAACACACTCCTAAATAATTGGTGGGTCAAAGAGGAAATTGCAAGTGAAATCAGTAAATATATTGAGACAAATGAAAATGAGAACACAACATATCAAAACTTATGGGATACAGCAAAGGCAGTCTTGAGAGGGAAATTTATAGCCCTAAATGCCTATATTAAAAAACAAGAAAGAGCTAAACTCAAAGATTTAACTAAACAACTAGAGAAACTAGAAAAAGAACAGCAAACCAATTCCAAAGCAAGCAGAAGGAAAGAAATAATAAAGATTAGAGCAGAAATAAATGAAAATGAGAACAGAAAAACAATAGAGAAAATCAACAAAACCAAAAGCTGGTTCTTTGAGAAGGTCAATAAAATTGACAAACCCCTCACTAGACTAACAAAAAAAAGAGAGAATATGCAAATAAATACAATCAGAAATGAAAGGGGGGAAGTTACCAATGACCTCACAGAAATAAAAAGAATCATAAGGGGATATTATGAGAAACTATATGCCAACAAACTAGACAACCTAGATGAAATGGACACATTTCTAGAAATGCACAACCAACCTACACTGACAAAACAAGAAATACAAGAACTTAACAAGCCAATCACATTTAAGGAGATTGAATCTGTCATCAAAAATCTCCCAGCAGGGAAGCGGCTGTGGCTCAATCAGTAGGGCTCCCGTTTACCATATGGGAGGCCCCGGGTTCGGTTCCCGGGGCCTCCTGGTGAAGGCAAGCCCGCCCGCACGGCGTGGTTAGCTGACCCAGCGAGCACAAGCAGCAAGGGGGGGATAAATGAATAAATAAATAAAATCTTAAAAAAAAAAAAAAAAAAAATCTCCCAGCAAAGAAAAGTCCAGGACCAGATGGCTTCACAGGTGGATTCTACCAAGCATTTTGAAAAGATTTAACACCAATCCTGTTTAAACTCTTCCAAAAAATCGAAGAGGACGGAAAATTACCCAACACATTTTATGAAGCCAACATCACCCTAATACCAAAGCCAGATAAAGATTCTACAAGAAAAGAAAATTACAGACCAATCTCCCTAATGAACATAGATGCAAAAACTCTCAAAAATATACTTGCAAATCAAATCCAACAGCATATCAAAAGACTTATACATCACGACTAAGTGGGATTTATTCCTGGTCTGCAAGGCTGGTTCAACATAAGAAAATCAATCAATGTAATATACCACATTAACAAATTGAAGGAAAAAAACCACATGATCATCTCAATAGATGAACAAAAGGCATTTGACAAAATCCAGCATCCTTTTTTGACAAAAAAACACTTCAAAAGATAGGAATAAAAGGAAAATTCCTCAATTTCATATATGCCTCAAAGGCATATATGAAAAACCCACAGCCAACATCATACTCAGTGGGGAAAGGTTGAAAGCTTTCCCTCTAAGATCAGAAACAAGACAAGGATGCCCACTGTCACCACTGTTATTCAACATTGTACTAGAATTTCTAGCTAGGGCAATTAGACAAGAAAAGAAAATTAAAGGCATCTAAATAGGAAAAGAGGAAGTAAAACTCTTACTGTTTGCAGATGACATGATCCTGTACTTAGAAAATCCTGAAATATCCATGACAAAGCTACTTGAACTAATAAATGAATTCAGCAAAGTGGCAGGATATAAGATCAACAAGCAAAAATCAGTAATGTTTTTGTACACTAGTACTGAACAACCTGAGGAGGAAATCAGGAGAAAAATTCCATTTTCAATAGCAACAAAAAGACTCAAATACCTAGGAGTTAATTTAACCAAAGAAGTACAGGACCTATATGCAGAAAACTACAAAACAATGCTAAAAGAAATTAAGAAAGACCTAAACAAATGGAAAGACATTCCGTGTTCATGGATTGGAAGAATAAATATCATGAAGATGTCAATCTTGCCCAAACTGATTTATATATTCAATGCAATACAAATCAAAATCCCAACAGCTTACTTTACAGAATTAGAGAAGGCAGTGACCAAATTCATCTGGAAGGGTAAGTGCGCCCGAATAGCCAAAAGCATCCTAAAAAAGAAGAGCAATGTGGGAAAATTTCATGGCCTGACCTTGAAACATATTACAAAGGTACGGTGGTCAAAACAGCATGGTACTGGCATAAAGATAGACATATCGATCAGTGGAATAGAATTGAGAACCCAGAAGTAAACTTTCACCTATACAGTCAACTGGTTTTTGACAAACCTACTAAGCCCACACTAATGGGAAAAAACAGTCTCTTCAACAAATGGTGTTGGGAGAACTGGATATCTATAACTAAAAGAATGAAAAAGGACCCCTATCTCACCCCCTATACAAGAATCAACTCAAAATGGATCAAAAATCTAAATATAAAAGCCAGGACCATAAAACTACTAGAAGAAAATGTAGGGAAACATCTTCAAGACCTTGTAGTAGGTGGTGGTTTCTTAGACCTTATACCTAAAGCACGTGCAACAAAAGAAAAAATAGATAAAACGGACCTCCTCAAAATTAAACACTTTGGCACCTCACAGGACTTTGTCAGAAGGGTGAAAAGGCAGCCAACTCAATGGGAAAAAATATTTGGAAATCACATATCTGATAAGGGTTTAATATCAGGATATATAAAGAGATGTTGCAACTCAACAATAAAAAGACAAATGACCCAATTAAAAAATGGGCAAAAGACTTGAATAGACATTTCTCCAAAGAAGAAATACAAATGGCAAAAAAACACATGAAGAAATGCTCAACATCACTCATGATAGGGAAATGCAAATCAAAACTACAATGAGATATCATTTCACACCTATCAGAATGGCCACTATTAAAAAGACAGAGAACTACAAGTGTTGGAGAGGATGTGGAGAGATAAGAACACTTTTTCACTGTTGGTGGGAATGCAGAATGGTACAGCCACTATGGAGGACTGTTTGGAGGAATATAGACTTGCCATGTGATCCTGCAATACCCAGAAGAAATAGAACAGTGACATGAACAGACATCTGCACACTGATGTTCATAGCAACATTATTCACTATTGCCAAAAGCTGGAAACAACCCAGGTGTCCATCCACAGACGAATGAATAAACAAACACTGCTCTATTCACATGATGGACTATTATGCAGCTGTAAGAAGAAATGAAGTCGTAAAGCATATGACAACATGGATGAACCTGGAGGACATTATGTTGAGCGAAGCAAGCCAGACACAAAAGGACAAATACTGTATGAATGCATTACCATGAACCAAATATATTGTGTAATAAATTGTTTGATTTAAAAAAAAATTATATGTATCCATTACATTTAATTGAGAAATGTAAACAAACAAACAAACAAAAAACTATAATGGTTGGAATGTCCTTCTGGCAAATATGGCAGGGGAGGGTTACTGATGCAGGGCGTTGTAGGTGGGGAGATATGCAGGATAGCATGCACCTGGAGCATGCTTCTATGGAATATGACAAGAGTTCATCTTGTCATAGTGTGTTATCTCAGTAGGTGGAGATCCACACAATAAACAAGAAAATATTAAACTCCCATCCTGGGGAGTCCTGCTATGTTCTCAATTGGAGGGGCAAGTATCTCTCAAGAACATAGATAGTGCCTAATAAAAGAAAACAAACCAAAATGTCAAGCCCTCAATATTATTGCATGTAACTATGAATCTTATTCTTCAAAAGTTGAAACTTATGGTTTACCATAGTTTCTGAGGGGAGGGAGAGGGAAGAATAGAATAGATGGAACATAAGGTATTTTTAGGGCATTGGAACTGTTCTGCATGATCTTGCAATGATGGATACAGGCCATTTTAAATTTTGTCAAAACCTATAAAAGTGTATGGTGCAAAATGTAAACCATAATGTAAACCATTGACCATGGTTAGTAGCAATGCTTCAATATTTGTACATCAATGGTAACAAATGTACCATACACATGTAAAATATTATTAATAGGGGAGAGTGGGGGAGGGGGAAGGGGATGGGTATATAGGAATCCCCTATATTTTCTATGTGGCTTTTCTGTAATCTAAAGCTTCTTTGAAGATAAAGCAAAAAAAAGAATAAGACACTGGGGGAACATATGGAAGAAATTGTCATTGTACATAAAAGATAATAGATCTTATGATGATGAAAGATACATTGAAAATATTTTTATTTTTTTATTTTACTTTTTTAATCTTTAAAATTTTTACTTTTATTCTTATTTTTGTATTTTATTTGTTATTTATCATTATTATTATTTTTATTTGTTTATGTTTTTGGCTTTGTTTTGGGGAGATTTTGGATCACAGGAAGGTCACAACTGTGTCAGGGGAGGATCACTGGTCTGAGGGGTTGGTGATGAGGAAATGTGTGGAGAGGTGTGCACCTGGGGCATGCTTCTAAGGCATATGAATATGTTCAAGTGGTCATGAGGAGTTGTCTTGGTGGGTGGAGACCCACACAATAACCAAAAGAATATTGAATTCCCATCCTGGGAAGTCCTACCACATTCTCTAATAGAGTGGCAAGAATACCCTGAGCACATAGGCAGTGCCTAGCGGAGGAGGACAGATTATTAAGCTAGGCCCTTGATATTGATGGTTGTACTTATGAACCTTTTCTTGTGACATTGAAACTTAGCCTAGTATTATATATTACCTAAGAGTTATCTCCTGAAAGCCTCCTTGTTGCTCAAATGTGGTCTCTCTTTAAGCTGAATCAAGCATTTAAATGCACCACCTTCCCCCTGGAGTGGGACATGACTCCTGGAGATGATCCTCCCTGGCACTAAAGGATTATTACCAAGTGCCAACTAGTGATGCATTTGGAAAAAGATTTGACCAAAAGGGGGAAATATTAAATACAAATGACTTTTTTATGGCTAAGAGATTTCAAAGTGAGTGGAGAGGTCATTCCAGAGGTTATGCTTATGCACATTTCAGCAGAATCCCATTGACTGCCACAGTAAACAGTTCCTTAAACAGCAGGGCTCCTGAGAGCCCTAGAGACATCTAGACACTATAGGCAGGGCAGCCAATCTCAGGAATTTGGCACCCTGTCAGTGGGCCTTACTTTGGAATTTATGTAACAGAGTTAGACTCATTTATAATTTCCCTATGCAAGACTCTTCTGTTCCTTTTGTTTGAATTAGCACTATACTTGTTAAATATATGTCCCAGGAACTTAAATCTTCAGTCTGTTCATATGCCAGTTGAGCCCTGAATCTCAGCAGAGTTGCAACACCTACTCTCCAAGTCATTGGACTTGCCCAGGACAACTAACAAGGAGATGATGATGGACAATGCCCATCCCAAGAAACAGAGTATCTACAACTGCAATCAAAACAGTTCCATCCATCCTCCCCATGGGATCTAAGCCCCCTCTCAATCAGAAACAAAATGGGTATCACCATCCCCAAACCCTCAATATTAAGAAATGAACAAACATAAGGGAGGAATACAACTATGGACTAAAATAGACATTATTATTCTAGCAATGGAAGAAATTGTATCATTGATATAAAGACAGTGGCCACCAGAGATTCTGAGGGGAGGGAGAGGGGAAGAATAGATGTAACATGGGACATTTTGGGGGTATTAGAATTGCCCTGCATGACATTGCAATGATGGATATAGGCCATTATACGTTTTGTGAAAACCTATAAAATCATGCAGTGTAAAATGTAAAGCATAATGTAAACAATAGTCCATGATTAGTAGCAATGCTTCAATATGTATTCATCAATGGTAACAAATGTACCATACTAATAAAAGATGTTGTTAATGTTTTGCTTGTTGTTTGTTTTTGTTTTTTTCTGGGAGGCACCAGGAACTGAACCTGGGACCTCCCATGTGGGAAGCAGGTGCTCAACTGCTTGAACCACATCTGCTCCCAGAAAAGTCCTCTTTGAGGTGGTGACAACTAAGCTGAGAACTGAGGAGTCAGACATGCAGAGTTCAGGGGGAAGAATTTCCAAGGTGGGGGAAAAGCCAGTGCAAAGGCCTCTGAGTGGAAATAAGCTTCATGTATTTGAAAATTAGAAAGAAAGAGGGCTAGTTGGCTGCAGTGTAGAGAGAGGCACAAGACTAGGTTAGAAAAGTGAGAAAGGCCAAATCCTCTAAGACTTAAGGGAAGGAATGTGTCAAGCAGTGACATGATATGAACCTTGCTTTTAAAAGAACACTTTCAGTGCTAGGTAGAAAGGCCTGTGGGGGTCGAGAATAAAAGTGAGGAGACCAGTCCTGAGGTTTAGATGTGAGGTGATTTGGGGTAGAATGGCAGTAGAGAGAGAGTCTAAAATATTTTGGAAGTAAAGTTAATAGGATTTGCTGTTGAATTATTTATGGGGAGTGATGAAAAAAAAAAAAAAAAAAAACAAGAATCAAAAAAAAATATTTGAATTTATCTGCAACAACTGAGTAAGTGGAATGAATGGAATGGGAAGGGTTATTGGAGAATCAGGTTGCCAGGGGGGAATGTTCAAATCTATTTTGGTCATTGAAAATCGGGGATGCCTCCAAGGAGGCAGTTAATATAGGAACTTAGAAGTCTAGGGAAAGCTCAAGACAACTAGTTTATCTTGGTAGACCGGGAAGTTGCACAGTTCAAAGCTTAATATTTTACAGATGCTCTTTCAGGGTGTTTTGTGACCAGAGTAGGTGTTTGGTTTCGTCAAATTCAAAAAATGTCTGGCCTACAATGATTGCAGTGATGCTTTCTGCCATACAGTTTAGAATTGGGATTGTCCATCTGCGTACGTACTAGGAAGCTCCCAGATTAATCTCTTAATGCTCCTGTGAGTGTTCCTTCAACTCCCTTCCTATCACAGGTGGGAGGACCTTCTCTTCAGACATTTGTCCTTACCTGGATCCTTACCAAGCTCAAGAACAGTTTTGCCCTAAGATTAACTGGTTATTAAGACTGGTCTAATGAGCTGTCATGAAATATAGCCTTAAATACAGCTCAAAAATATTGTATTTATTATTTACTATGAAGCTATTATTTCATAGTAAACAAATACTCCTCCATTCACACACCTTTCCTGAACATTCTCTCAACCTCCTACATCAACTGATTCCTGATTCCCCCTTGAAGGTACTACATACTAAAATGCAGACTGCTTCTTTTCCCACCTCCATGTACTCCAGGTGAGAAGGGGGTTGGGATCAGAGTCCTGAAGTTTTTAGGTAGAAACCCCTGCTCCTTTTGCTACCCATCTTTGCCATTCTCTATCCTTCCTCATTGCCTCCAGATACCACCTTCCTAGTCTTCTCTCATTCACTGAGTTTTGGCACCTGACTCACTCTCTTTCTCTCCACCCAAGTTCTGCAATCATCCTGGCACTCAGTAGTATGTCAAGGGTTACATACATAAGAAAGAAAATATTTCCTTTGATTAATAATGAGATTGATTTTTTTCATGTTGGTTGATCATTTCTATTTTTTCTTGCTTATTTTCCTATGGAGGTGTCCATTTCTTATAGTTGATAAGTACATTCACTAGTAAAAATGTCTTATTTAATTTTTATTATTTTGCTTAAAATTTTTTCTGATTAATTGACAGCTTATTAAGCTTTAAAAAATTATTTTAAGAATAATTGGTTTTTGTCTCACCCATATGCATTTAAAAGATGTTATTTAACACTGAGCCGTATTTAATTTTATACTTGGGGTGGTCTCATCTGGCAATTTATCTGTAGCCAGTTCCTCTAAAATGGACCCCTTTCCTACCTATAGTAGTTATAAATAGTATCTGGAGTCTCATGAACAAGTTTTTAATTCACTTTCATGAATTTTTGTGTTCAAAATTCTACCTCTCAGATAAATTATTTCTTGGGGACAGATTCATTTATTTTTTTAACTAATCAAATGAGCTATCTAGTTTATAACATTTATGGTGTTACTCCAGACCTTGTTGGCACTACCAGGAGCTATGGAAAGATACAAGAAAGTAGATCCAAAATACACCCTTAGATGCAAACCACATGGGCAGCAACTACTCAAAGTTGCAGCTCTTTGCATGTAATGAAATTTTGGCCTCTTCCATTTACTTACAACAATCCTGAGTATAACCTTCCTCCATGGCAAGAACTTCCATTGGGAAGTTTTTGCATCTGTGTGGCAGCTGTGTATTTATATGAGCCTGTGTGTATGTGTGTGTGCATGTGTGAAGTCAGGGGAAGCTCAGTCCCTACTATTTTCTGTACTTAGATGCTTGGGAAAGTGCCAGTGATCTCTTTGTAAGAGAAGTGTTCATGTTTGGACACAAACACGGATTTTGGAGCTGGGAGCTGGATGCTGTCATTGACAGGAAGAAGAAAGGTCAATTTTTTCTTCAGTCCAAGAAGCAGAAGGACTTTGAACTACTCATTCCCAGACAGGAAAGGGTAACTCATGGAGGTTGCCACTCATGTCTTCAGTCTTCCCAGCCAGGCTCTGTTTCATGGCAAATAAACTTAATGGGCAGACTCTAAAATGTGCAGAAATGAAAAAGTCTAACAAGGATCAACCTTGACAAGATTTTGCCCCTCTAGCATATTCAGATATTAAACTGAGCTTAAATGAGCAGTACGCGTTCTCTTTATAGAGGTAGAACAAGTTAGCCTTAAGGCCATAATGTGTGGAGTCAGCCTGCTTAGTTCTTAATTCCTGGCTGGGTGACTTTGATCAAAGAACTCACCTCTTTGAACCTCATTTTCCTCTTAGGTAATAATATTGCCAGTTTCATAGAATTGTTGTGAGTTTTAAATGAGTTAATGTTATAAAGAACTTAGAGTAGTGCCCATCCAGGGGTAGAGCTCAGCTAAGGGTTAACTGTTATTATTTTTCCTAAAAAATAATAAAGCACTTATATTCTTTGCTCTCCTTCCTCAGTCTCACATTCATCAAAATGCCTGAGAAGTTATTTTTCCCAGTTTTCAGTGGTTAGAAACCAAGGCCTGGGGAAGCAAGGGGACAGGCTGTGGGTCAGAGTGAGGCCATCTAGATGCCCAGACCAAAGCCTGCTCCTTCGGATTCCAGCCCAGCTTTCTCTCCTGTGAACCAAGGGGCCATCCTCCACCATCACGCACTCTTTAGGGTGGAATGAATACCAGAATTGTAATCCGAAGTCCCAACAATAAATGTTTGGGGTTACTTTGTCAATACTCCTCTTCTTGTCCCTCTTCTGCCTCCAAAGGAGTTATCACTTTTTTTCCTCGAATGGAGGAAAAAACAATGCCTGCATCAAACACATACAGGGTAGAACCTGTGCACCTCCCCTCCCCCAAAAAATAACAGCAATAAAATATCATGAACACAAGATGCTCCAGAAAGGTCTGAGACAGTTTCTCTAGAATATAAGTATCTTGAAGACAGGGACTTTTTTCTTTTCAACTGCTGTGACCCGGTAGACATTTGTTGAATAAATGGATGGGTGGATGGATGATTCATTTCCCTTGGGCTCCTTTTATCAAGTTCTCATTAAGGCATCTGTCACTTGACTCATGCAGCAAATACCTATTAAAAGCCAGTAGGGTCCAGGGACCATACCAGATTCCAGGAGTGCAAAGGCACTTAAGACAGAAATGTGATCTTTGAAAGGAACTGTTACCAGTGTCAAGGATCCTTACTGAGTGTTGACCTACCTGTGGGTGCTGCAGAGTAGTTTGCCCACATCTTCTGCCTGCCTTCTGCCGGCTTCTAATTTAGGTACTCCATGTGTATAGATAAGGGGGGTGGCCTGGATGGTGCTCTAGACCTCAGGAGGGACCCAGGGGCTTATGATCTGGCTTATCTGAGTGAGCATCAGGCTCCAGTTGAGCCTCCACATGGACATGCAGCAGGGTCTCCTGGCACAGCTACTTCTAGGTCGTGTCAAAGAGCAGTGAAAACCCTGATGGCCCGCGTGCTTCCCACATCCTTAAAATGCAGGTATCCCAGGGTCCTCAGTGATGCCAAACACAAAGGAAATAGAAGAGTTTGAAGAAACAAACTGTCATCATCAGACCCTGATTATCTTTGGGTAAGAAAGGGATAAACGATAAGAGATTAAAGGGACCTGCATTCTGCCTGCCAGGGTCTGTGACAGATGCCACCAGTCATGCTACAGCTAACTAACTATAATGTCTCTTGCTCAGCATGTTTGTCATCCAGAAGGAAATGAGAACTCTGTAACAAACGTCTGGGGTCATAAAGCACATTCCTGGAGCAACACTGTGTGTAAGAGAAAAGCTTTTTCCAGGGAGAGTTAGACTCATTTCTGTTCACACTGCCTTACAGCCTAGATGCAATGTAGCCAGGAGACAAACACTGTCCATACATTTATTCTAGCCCTTTTTACTTTCTATCCAGGTTAAGTGACTTGCCTAAGTCCACCAGCAAACAAGTGACACACTCGTCTCTATCTTAGCCAAGGCCACTTTTCCAGGCATACCTTCCCTACCTTTCTTCTCTCACTAAATGAATCTATTCTTTCTCCCCGACCCAGACCCTTTGCTCAAGCTGGGTCAATTGAGTCAAGCACCTTGTCTGGAATGTTTTTATTTCTAACTTGCCAAGCTCATGCCTTTATAATTTGGCAGAGAGCTCACCTTCATGATCAAATCTCTCCCAAAAACCCTGACTTGAGTAAGGGGACACTAGAATAGCAGGGGTGAATGGGTATGGCAATGGGGGCTCAAAGAGGAATGGATAGATGTGCCCATTTGCATTTTCCATCTCCTCAACCTAAACTCTTACACACCCACACAATCCAGTTTACTGCATTTCATAGGGTAGGAAACCAAGGCTCAGAGAGCTGAAATGACTCCTCCAAGGTCACACAACTAGTCAATAAAGAGTGGAGACTTAAGTGCTTCTCCAGTGAAGTCTATTCCTCAGCCTACACAGGAATTAGAGGAGACCCCTCCCTACTATGCTTCTTCAAGTTTTCACCATTAAAATGTTGATGTCCCCGCAAACACATTATACCCTGCTATTCCCAAAGCTTTTCCCAAAGTTGCCCGAGCCATCTCTGCTGCTTCCAGGAGCCACCATCACTCTGGACACCTCCACCATCACTGTCTGGGGAGTGTCTGGGGCCCAGCCTCTCCCACCCCATCTTTCCTAGCCCATCTGTGTTCTCGCTGTGGAGAGAATGCCTCCCTCCCCTTGCTCTTGACAGTTTGTTACAGGCTTACCAAAACAGTTTTTAGTGTAGACAGTTCTTTCAGTTTTGTTTGTTTTCCTTCTCATAGACTCCCTCTTCATGGAGAAAGAACCTAAATTACAGATACAGAGCTGTACTTATAAAACCCAGTCCCCTTTGGACACTGAGACTTTGTTTCTGGTAAAATCCATCTGTCCCTTTCCCTCAGTCCTTTCCCAGGAGCTCTCCCAGACCCTTAAGCAAATAGATCCCTGGTGGGCCCCACACAGGAGTCTGTCCAGTGCCCACAGATGTATCAGGATCCAGGCTGGCCTGTTGTCTCAAGCTGTCAGCTCTGCCCTACTAGCAACGTGTATTCAAGAATCAGAGGGAAAATGGTGGTGAGAAGCAGGGACAGTAGCAGCTACACAGACTCTTAGTTATTTTTATTCTTGGAGCCCAGGCATTTCTGTTGAATGCTGCTACTCCCAGCACTCACCCAAGACCTGGAAGTTATTTGAAGTCTAAAGACAGCTCCTGACCAGACAAAGGACATTAACATGCACATCTGTTTAAGGAGCTGGGAGGCTTCTTGGTACAGTTCCTGACTAATAAGTCTCTGAAGAAAATCCACAGCTGCAACTTTTTCTTTGCCCTCAAACCCAATTGTGTTTGGATCAGGACTGGGAGGCACCCGTAGTACATTATGGAGTGTCCAAAAAGGGGAGTGTTAATGGTCAGGAAATGAGGGTGCCCTGTCCAGCTTCTTCTCAGGGTTCAGATGCCAAGGCCTTGGCTCTCCCGACTGCTTAGGGTTCAAATGGGATCCCTGGGTGCAATTAGCCCAAGGTCTGTTTTTGGACCTTGGAAAACATAGCAGACCTCACTTACACTCAGCTTTGGAGTCTCTGAAGCAATTATGAAAAAGATCCGCTCAATTCTGTTTCTTATTTTATAATCTCCCCTTTCATCTTCCTTCCCTTTTTCCATTTGTTCCATCTTTTCACCTCCTTTTACTCTTCCCCCTTCCCCTCCTTCTTCTCTTCAGCTCCTTCCATTCCCCTTGCCTCTCTTCCTCCTTTCTCTTCCTTCTTCCTTTTGCTACCCATCTCTCTTGCTGTTGATCTTCTCAGGTGCACTTTAGCAGAGTTTGGCACTAGGCAATTTAATCTAGAAATTGGTCTCCTTTCTGATCAGGGTCTAGTGGTGCGTCATGACTGAGAGGGAAGGGTTCATTCCTTCCAGGCCCGTGCGTCTGAGCCCTGAGACATTTCCTCTATCTACCCTGCTAACAACTCATCTCCCCACTGAAAAGCTACGCAA
This sequence comes from Tolypeutes matacus, assembly GCA_026826555.1. Taxonomy (NCBI): domain Eukaryota; kingdom Metazoa; phylum Chordata; class Mammalia; order Cingulata; family Chlamyphoridae; genus Tolypeutes; species Tolypeutes matacus. The sequence goes on from JAKSZT010054055.1 coordinate 9,339,509, forward strand.
ACTTCATGAGTAAGACAAGGAGGTAGAAACCACAGGGGAGATTCACTAGGGTGGTCCTCAAAAACAGGGAGACATGGAGCTTGGAGAGAATCTGACAACCTAGGTTCTCATCCTGACTGTCCTCCTGGCTTGTCCTTGGGCAGGATATCTTCCCCCTCTGTGTTTCAGAGGTCTCTCTGCAAAAATGATGATGCTGGACTCAAAGGGGTTTTCTAGTTCCTTAATTCTTGGTTCCCTTTGTTTTGGTATTGCCATAGTTATATTTTTCTACTATAGCTAATGTCATCCTGCTTCTATAAAGAAAAAGATTATAATGCAAGGGACCGTTGACAGAATTTCCAGGCAGGGAGAGGGGAGCCATCCTGTATGGATCTGACCCTGGAACTGTGGAGCCTGGGTTTCACCCTGCCTTCTTTTAGCCACCCACAGTCTCTGGCTCTAGCCTCAGTAGCTCATTTTTCACTGATACCTCCCACTGGCCCCAAGAACATGTTGACCTCCTTTCTCCAGTGTGTGTGTGGAAAAAAAATCTCCCTTTTAGAAACACACAAGCATATTTGGAGGTTTAAAAATGAATGCTGACTAATGGCAACACCGCAAAGGAACATAAAGGAAATATTCTGAATACAGGCTTCAGAATGTATTTGGGAACCAAGCTCAGATAAACTAAAATCTGGACCTAAATTGGTTTGGGGCCAGCCAAGCTTCCAGATCTAACAGGATCCTCAGACCCTCTTGGAAGACTCACTCATTCATTCCAATTTTTATGGAAACAAAATTCCAGTGTTACCACAGGAATTCTGACAGTTTCTGAAGTCTGCTGTATGATGGGAATATGACCAATGTTTATTAAAAATGGAGTCATTTGGTGTGGGAGGGGACGATGGGAACAGATTAAAGATAAGCATCCTCCTGCTAATATGTCCTTTCACCACCTACTCTGACCCCCTAGGTCTTAGCTCCAGCCGTGATCACTAAAGTCCCTGAGTTTGAGATGAACGAGGAACCTCAGTCTCTCTGTCCCATGGTCAGCTGAATCTCTGGGAATGGAAAACAAAATTCAGGAATTCATTTGGGGAAATAATCACTGATTGGTTGATTTGTTTCCTTGTCATCAGACTTGATTTTGTCCCTGTTCTTTACAGACCGTTCCCCTTGCCCTCGTCTGAGCCAAACCTACAAGAGGGAGTCAGTCACAGCTTTGGCGTCCGCTCCACTTCTACAGTGAGGAGCTGCCAAGTGTTGTGGGAAGAGAGGGTGGAGCTCAGAGATGATTCCTATTTGGGGAAAGTATAATACAAAGTTCAGGCAAATTATCTGTAGTAGAAAATGCAATTGTTTCTGGTGAGGAAGGAGCTCTCAGAAAAAGGGAATGGGGACAGAAAACAGATGCTTCTCCTGATACACTCAATAGTAGAATGAGGCAGTCTAGTCTCTTCTTTCTAAAGTATTTCAGTTACAAATTCTTAGGCTGGCGATAGCTAGAGAGCACTGGCAACAGACACTGTGGATATTCATATTCCTGTAGCTCTTTATAAATCATAACCTTTACAAATAATTACACAAGGAGATTAACGTAAGTATCCGTTATCCTGGCCATTATGCCTGGAAATCTTTGAGACGGAACAGGATCATCTTGCCACTTCTCTTCTGAATGAATCATGACTGTTCCTTTACACCTCTTTGAGTTATGTCAATAAACCTTATTTTCCTTTCAGAAGTGGAAAAGCAAGGTCATGTGATTTTTATGACTGGAAATGCAGGGCCAGTGTTAGAAATGAGATACCAATCAAAAGCTGCAAATTTCTGGTACTTGCTCTACTTTGTACCTCAGGAAGTGGAAGAAAGCTAGACATAAATGTTCTAATCAGCTCTCCTTTGTAAAGCTCAGTACATAATTTCCAATACAAATGGAAACAGAGGTGAATGTGGATAAAAGCCTTGTGCACTAATGCATGTGAAAGTGTCAACTATTAGGAAAATCAACACTGAGAACACCTGGAATGCAAGGAGGTCCCTAAAGTCACATTGTCCTGATCACTTTTGCTGCTATTTGAGTAACTCCCTGCCATTGCTGTCATCCAGCCCATTAAAGGTTTAATTTTTGAAAGATGATACTTCTGGGAACATAGCCCTGCCCCTGAGTGACTTCTCCCCGACATGTCATCCACCAGATGCTCAGAGTGCCATTTTACCTCAGCGTGTGGGAAATAGGCTATAATTCTACACTCATGAGTAATGAAACTCTCAGACTTATTACTCACACCAGCTCCAGCTGCCACAGGGATAGTTTCACCTTCATCTGCGTTTCAACTTCTTATTTTACACTATCTGCAACCACACCCACTCCCTACCCTCCCAGTAACCTTACCCTCCTCTCGAGCTAGAACTTTCTCTCATGCTATCGTCCCACCTCTATACCCCTCAGCTCTTCTCACACTCAGACCTTTTTAGATGAATCTCAATTTTATGGTGCTGTGTACATTCAAGACAGGTCTCCCTCAAATGAAATGATTCCTGACTTGACATTTCCTCTGGCAACAAAAGTTGCCAGACCTAGAGTTTTCCCTCCAATCCACAAAGCCCAAGGAGAAAAATCTACAAAATACACATCCAAGCTATTTTTTCTTTTGCCCTCTGTACTTCTTTCATCAGGGACCTCTAAATTTTTGTCCACGATTTCTCTGAAAGCTTTGTATGCTTTACACACCTTACAGGTCACCAGTCTATTTTAATGACATGAAGTACCCATTTCCATATGATTTCAATGCAAATATTCACATATTTTCATTTAAATGAAATCTTAATTTCATTTAAATGAAAATAGACACAACTATACTATACACAATTGTAAGGGCCAGGGTATTTACTTTTCAGAAAACTTTTGTTTATTAGAATTATGAAAGTAAGATGTACACATTTTTAAAACTCAAAGAATATAAAAGGGTCTAAAGTCAACTCAATGCTCTCACCCTCTCCTACCCCAGTTCTACAGTATGAAGTAACCAGTGTCATGGTGCTGACATGTGAACAGATGGATATGTCCAATATTTTTATTCAAAATGTGGTTAAATGAACCTGTAACTTTTTTCACTTAATGGCATATCATGACCATTCTCCTTTATTAATAGACAACTTCCAAAATTTTCATTTGTTTTAAATTTACTAGTTTTTAAGAATAAATAAGATATGTAAAGGATATATAAAGAGTAGAAGAAATAATTACACCGTCAAAATGTAAACAATAGAAAATGGGTATACAATAGAAATATCTTATCTTTTCCCAGATTTCTAGTTCCTACTTCTCAGAAGCCACAAATTTTAGTACTTTCTTGTGACTCATTCCATAAATTTGGAACAATGAGCCTCTCTCAAATAAATGTCTAGCCCACCCTCCCTCTTCCCTCACAATTATAGGTTAGAGAAACAAAGAAAATCTTTACTTCTATAAACACTCAGGGTCTTCATGAACTCATGAAACACCGAATGAAAATCAGACATTCCACAGAGAAAGCCACAAACCACCTGCAGTTGATAGAAGGGTATTCTGATAGCTCACAGCAGGAAAGAGCCACTGCCACCAACTAGTCCAGAGGACTGTAGCCTTTTTGCATTTCACTGACCCAGTTGAAACTGTTGAAAGCTATGAACCATCTCATTAGAAAAATTAGCATATATATGTGTTTGCATATAAACTCCGATGTTGAATCACAGGAGTATCATAGATGTTCTGCAGCCCAGTGATGGACTCTAGGTTGGGCACACTGGATCTGGTCCAGCCTCCTTGTTCCTCTCTCCATTCATTGTACAGAGAAGAAACTGAGGTACAGATGGGTAAATATTGCAGATAGTGTAAGGAAAAGCTGTACCCAGGATGAGGTCTTTGGCACCTTCTCCACTGCTTAGATTAGATGGCACAGCCAAGAGGGCACACTTTGTCTGTCTAATCATACTCTACATGATAAATAAGTGAGGTCATGGTGCAAGGGAATAATGTGGTGAACTTTCTGCATAATATTATAAGGGAAAATGAGGCACAGATTTGTCAGACAACAGAGTGTATAGTACACCTACTGGTCAGACTGGTCTAGTTCTTTCTATTAACTTCTTCATACTTAGCCCATAAACCAGTTGAACCTGGAAAAGCATTTCCTGGAATAAGAAGAGGGATTTTTACTACCCCTTGATGATAATACCAAAACTTTGTGATTTCTGATACCAACAACCTATTCCTTAATGAACTATGTATATGCTGTAGTAAGATTATCCTGTAAGGCAGATGATGTTAAATTTGAAGACTTCCTTGGATACTAGAGAATGTCCAAAGTTTCAGGCCCTTTCTGCTCCCTAAGAGTCATTAATTCTTTTGATAAACATATATCAGGCACCTGTTATTGGCAAGGAACTGTGCTGGCCATTGAGTGGAAGTAATGGTCTAATGGAATGAGTGGACAAGGGAATGAAAATTTCTCAGCAGCCTTCCCTCCAGGTAATGCTGTAGGAGATGTCTGAACAGTGTGCTAAATAAAGGAAGCATACCCTCAAGAATAACTCTTTTATTATAATTCATTCCTTCTTTATGTTTACTAACAACTCTTGGTTCCAAGATAGGAAGGACTCTGGCTGGCTTGTGTAAACCTTGCCTTGGCTCACCTCATCACAGCTTCTCTAAGCCTAGAATCCAGATCCAGTTCCCTATAGTGGTTTTATCAGAACAAAATTATTTCAATCGTTTCCAGGTGCAATGCAGACTGGAAAATGAGAAATTTGGGCTCAGCATATGACTGAGTTTGTGGCTCAGATCGCTCACCTCATCTAGGAAGGGAAGCCCAAGAAGCATAGCCTCTGGCATCTTCAAAAATAGAAGCCCCACTTAGGGAGGCAGCTGGGTATTTGATGAATTTCTAAAATAAGGGTTCCGTTAACAAGGTCACTGTGTTGTACTGTTATGTTAGCAATTATCACAGAGGAAGTTAGTCTGGGACTAGGACCAGATTTTCCAAAGCTAGGCTTGTAAACAGTATGGAAGTAGGCTTTCCTGTTGGTGATAGAGAGATTGACATTTAACAGCAGCCTTTTGTGCGGCAATGACAGGACTGATTATTCTGAAGCTTGACCAAGCTTGCAGTTGATTAGATTATGGTTTAGTGGCATTTCAATTTTGGCACACTGAGAGCAAGATTTAAACCATGGATCCAAAAATTTCACTTCTGATAACTTTGTGCTGTGCTAACCCAGGTGGAGTCTGTAGCTGAGGTGAAGGTTCTAGACTGTCTTAACAATTTAAAGTTAAAGAGGGACAATATAGCATGGGAGAGCCATGGAAAATGCAATTCTGTTGTCCTAAATTGTATATGATTCTGAAATTAACTGTACTTTGTTTCCAGGTAAATTAATGCTCCAGTTCAGAATTTTCAAATGAAGCAATGGGTGTATTAGCTGAGTACTGGGGCCCAGGAGAGTGTATACTTAACAATTTTTTCCTAAACTTGAAACTGAATGAACCAAACCTTATTCTGTTGAAGAAAAGAGTCTCTTTATTACAAATAGGACCTAATATCTGGAACAGATTAAAATGCTAAGAAGCTAAATGTTGTTTACCTTTGAGCCAACAAAATAAAATATTGTTGGAAAACAACCCTATTACCCAGAAGAGAGAGAAATGGAAAGGTGGCCAATTAGGTCAATCCCAAAGAATATTTTAACTTCAGCCAATGATCAGTCCTCACCATAGAAGAGAGCTAAAGATCTTAATAAAAGTAGTTACCATGGGAGTAGTAATTAGGTAGATTCTTGATATTATTCAGTACCCCATAAAAGAAACACTCAGGTGTAATTTTGTTTCAAGCAGACTGATTATTTTCAAAACCAGATTTAAGACACATTCTGAGAGAGAGTCACAGTGTACAAAAATTAGTTATAAAGAGTCAGTTCTTTCAAAATATTGTGGAATAAAATTATAGACAAATGGTGAGACAAAGTTTATGATGGAGCAGAGACTGATTTGAAGTCAGTCATGATCCTAGTGTAATAAATATGCTTCCTAATAGTTTCGACAAATCACCAAAACTTATTAAAGAGTTAAAAATCCAACAGATGTGATCTTTTGCCAGATGATGTAAGCAATAGCATGGGCCACTATTTGTGATCACTCTGAAATGGGGCTAAGTGAACTGATGATTATATTGGCAGCTTAACCATAGGAATCGCTTTTTGCTGCAAGAAACAAGAAAGGGTGAGGCAAGATTGAGAAATGTTTTCATTTGCAGTTAGTCTCACTAAAGTGTGTGCAGTGATTGGTTTTCTCCAACAACATGACCCTGTCATAAATCAGTGACCATGGCGATTGTGATTTTTTTTTTTTAAATAATTTTTTCCATTAAATTATTTATTTATTTATTTTTAATTCATTTATCCCCCCCTTGCTGCTTGTGCTCTCTGGGTCAGCTAACCACGCCGTGCGGGCGGGCTTGCCTTCACCAGGAGGCCCCGGGAACCGAACCCGGGGCCTCCCATATGGTAAACGGGAGCCCTACTGATTGAGCCACAGCCGCTTCCCGGCGATTGTGATTTAGCAGCTCAAATATTTTGGTGGATATGAGCCAACAAATGACCAATGTGGGGTTTCTAAAAAAAAATTAAATGGCTAGTGGATATGAATAAGATGTGATATATTTTCTATAACTCCTAATAGACAGAAATTTAGAACTGTTCTATAGACTTCCCTGCCTGTACCTTCAACTTCTTTCAATTTCACTGGCTCCTTCCCGTCTGTCTCAGTTAGCCAAGGCTGCTACGACAAATATCACAACTGGTTTGTTTACACAACTGGAATTTATAGCCTCATGGTTTTGGAGGCTAGAAGTCCAACATCAAGGTACGGTCAGGACTCTCTTTCTCCTGGAGTTTGTAGCATTCTGGCAACCCTCTCTCTCTCTCTCTCTCTCTCCTTTTGCTTACTTCTCTGGTTTCCACTCACTTTTGGCTTCAGCTGACTGACTGTATCTGGATACCCTCTGCTTGTAAGGACTCCAGTCACAATGATTGAGGCCAAACCCTGATTCAGTTTGGCTTCATCTAACTAGCATCTTCGAAGATCTTATTCCCAAGTGAGTCCACACCTTAAGAATTAATAACATCTTCAAAGCCCAATTTACAAATGGGTTCACACCTGCAGGACCAGGGATTAGGACCCGAATGTGTCTTTTGTGGGTTACATGATTCAATCTCCAACACCCTCAACCTATAAATATGTTTGATTATTGTTTTTAAAAGCTTCCTTCAACATAATTTCTTTTTCTAGCTATTACTTTTCTCTTTCCAACCACCACTAAATATCTGAAAGATTAGTATACTTTCATTATAAGTATCTCCTTATCTATTTCATCTTGCTTAAGTCACCAATAATTCTGTAATTTCCAAATGGCAAGATCAATGGGTGTTTTTAGGTAGTCATTCTCTTTGATCTCTAAGGCAATAACACTACCATGATTTCCTCCCCACCACCTTTTTTTTTTTTTTTTTTTTTTTTTTGAGGTACTGTGGCTGGAGATTGAAGCCATGAGTTAAGTGGGAAGCTGGAGCTCAACCACTGAGCCACATCAGCTCTACTGAGTTGGGTTTTTTGTTTGTTTGCTTGTTGTTTGTTTTTTTTGTTTTGCTTTTAGGTGGCACTGGGATCCAAACCCAGGACCTCTCATGTGGGAAGCAGGTGCTCAGCCACTTGAGCCACATTTGCTCCCTGTTAGCCCCTTTTAAAAACCTCTCCTCCTCTGAATCCGGGAGAGCATTCCCTTCTTCCTCACCTCTCCTATCTGGTTCCTGATTTTCTTTATGTGGGCTTTTATTTCTCATCCTTAGATGTTAGTGTTCTAGTAAGTTACTTCTTAGTTCCCCCATAGATTCAGCAAATACCTATTCCCAAACCATTATTCCCAAAGTTCAACAAAGATTCATAAGTTCAACAATTATTCATTGAGCCACTTTTATGTGCTCGGCACTGGGGATTTAATGAAGAATAAGGCAAGATATCTGACTTCAAGGACCTTGAGGGTGAATGACGAAATAGCCACAAAGAGATAATTTCTTTACAGTGGGAGAAAGTAGCTCCCTTCAAGTTCCATCTCCTTTTCCAATTTCGGATGCATATTTCCAACATCTTTAATTGAATGTTTCTCAGTCACTACAAACTCAACATGCTGAAATAATCATCTATTCCTCCCTCCCACACTCTCCCAACACCTGACACCCACACCTTACTCTTTCTTCCCTATCTTGGTTAATAATAAAACCATACATGCAGTTGTCTAAGCTAGAAGTCCCCTAACCTTCCTCATCTCTTTCTTCTTTCTCACACTTCTAAAACAAATAGCCACCTAAGTATCTCTCAAAGCTGTTTCTCCTTTTTAAAAACCTCTATCCATGCCTTATTTTAAGCTCTTTTCCTCTCTCTACCATATTATTCAAACTTCTGAGTGGTCTCCTTGTCCCACACATCTTCCTTTCTAATCCAAATTACCATGGAATTAGCATTTTTAAATCACAGGGCTGTTTATACTGCCCCAGCCCAGCCCAGTTCTGACAGCCTGGCTTCCAGATACCTCCGTACTCTTCACTAATAACAAGGACCAGGACCTTTGCCCATGTAGGAGATCCCACAAGTCATAGCACTCCCTGTCTTCCTCTACTTACCCTGAAACTGACCCTAGTTCATGGACATGGATTTGTCTTTAGGTTTTTCTTATTTATCCCCCGTTTTGCTGCATAATATTCAGGATCTCAGTAGAGGCCAGCCATGAACCCTAGAGGTCATAATTCCAAAACTCCATCTACTATATCCACTTCACCCATGCATTCACCTCAAAAATTGTTTATTGAACTCCTAAGATATAGCAGCCACTACAAAAGGCACTGGAGATTTAATGTGTATATGATCAATTCCTAACCCTAGGAAATTCAAGATCTAATGGAGTCAAAGTTGATTTAAATAAATAATTGCAATATTCTCTTAAAAATGGTGAAACAGGAGAATGCAAAATGTATGAAATGTAGAGGGAGTGTCATTGCGTAGTTTCCAAATTCTCTACAATGCTGTCTTATTACTTTTATAATTAGAGGACCTAACAAACCTACATAGGATATTTTTTAAAAAAACAAAATCAGAGCTCCCTGGCACCCTTTCTCAAATACCCTGTTCCTTTCCAGTAAAACACTTACCTCTATTTGTAATAATGCATCATCTGAGAATAGAGAACCTGTCTATACTGCTTGCCATTTTATCCCCAGGGCCTGGCTCAGAGTTAGATCCAATGTACATTTGCTTGAAAGAAGAAAGAGGGAAGTAGGGAGAAAGCAAAAGAGAAACAAGACAAGATGAGAATCCGAGGTCTTCCAACCCTTAAATCTGTTATTATTTTGCTGTTATATACATTTTTTCCCCTCATCTGTAAAAGAGGAACAGTAATCCATTCTCAGCTTCCATGGCTTGGGTTGTGTGAGGAATAAATGTGCTTCCCTCTGTGATGGAGCCTGGCAGATGGAGGTGAAAGGGGACCAGAGCATTTGACACAATAATTTTCGCAAAGGCAGATGGGGAGAGAAAGGGATAGATAATGAAAGGATAGTGTGGCCTCAGTCATAACAGAAAGTAGCAACAGCAGCAGCCGACAGTGTCCAGACTTAGATCTTCATAGACCTGAGGGCTGGCAGGCTTGGTGTGTTACTTTCCTGAGGCTGCCCTAACAAGTTGTCACAAACCTGGTGGCTTAAAACAACAGAAATGTATTCTCTCACAGTTCTGGAGGCTAGAAGTGTGAAATAAGTGGGGGTGGATTCTTCTCTTGCCTCTTACAGCCTCTGGACCACCTAATTTTATTGCCTTGGCTCTCCCACATATGTCAAGACTCTCATTCTAAAGGATCCTCCGTATACAATCAGGAGGAACTTCGTTTATGGCAAACATAAATGATGGATGTCCATATCAGTCACGGTCCCCATGGGAAAGAGAGGGCACATTTAACTGGGTAACTGAGAGTCTGAGGCTCACAAAGTCATGGACAGCAGTAGCACACCATTAAGGACTGCATGGCAGAGCACCCTGGGCTAGTAACAGGGGGGTGCCAATCACCCCTCTGCCTAAAGGGGCAACGAGAGAGAGAGAGAGAGAGAGAGGAGGTCATCAAGACCTGAGGCAGTGAGCTGGGTGAAGAAGGCCACGTGACAGTCACCCCACAGTGACCCTACAGCTGGGGACCCTCCCTTCTTTCCACCCAACTGATCTCTTGCTGTGGTTTCCATTGGCCAAACTTGACTGAAAGTCTAAGGGGAAGGTAGGTTTGGGGGCGGGGGGGGGAATGTGAAATGTATCTGGTAAGATGGGGAATTGGGAAATAATTGAATATCTGATCATGGTACTATGACTGAGACTAATAGACATGATATTGCACTGCTCCTACAAATAGCAATGAATCTTTAAATTAACCTGATAGACTGAGTCTTTTGAGTTCAAGGACTATATCCCCCATATATCTTTCTATTTCCAATGTCTAGCATGAGGCCTAGCACATTAGCAGGCTCTCAATACATGTTTGCAGAATTGGATTGATTTGAATGAATAAAGGGATTATGGTACCTCATATATTGAACTAAAATGTTTTAGAAATATAATATCATTGCCACTCTGGGGGAGAGGGAGACTTCCTGAATTTCCCAAACTTCCAGGCTCACAGTAGGACTAGAAATTGGGCAAGGGACTGAACAAAAAGGTAATTGGATAATTAAGTGAAATTTTGAGTAGCTCTAAGAATAATCTGAGATTTGTAGGGATAGAGTTTTGATTTATTTCTCATGAGGTTCCCTGGGAAGAGGCAGAGGAGGCTGACTCAGCATTACTGAATCTTTATTCGCAAGTACAGAACACATGCAGGAGAGCAGAGATGATTCTGTCATCACCTCCTCCTGGAGCAACGGGGAAGCATCCAACACAGTGCATGGTGCTGTAAACAGACCCTCTGAGCAACGTGCTGTGGACAAGGTATGATGGAGATCTCAGAGCCCTCTCTGCTGCCCACACTTTTGTCTTCATGGAAGACACTCCTGACCTTTCTCACTTCTCAAAACAAGAAGCTGTTCAATAAGATTTAAAAAATCATAGAACTTTAGACATGAAGGACCCCTAAATTTAGTTTTATTGTATCTTTTCATTCTGCAGCAGAGGAACATAAAGCCAAACGTTAGCATTTGTGGAATGGCTTACTTAAATAGGGCTTATTTTATTTATGGATAAAACCCAGCAAAGCCAAGGTGCTCAAGTCCATACTGAGTGTATTAGTCAGCCAAAGGGGTGTTAATGTGAAATACTAAAAATGGGTTAGTCTTTACAAAGGGTATTTATTTGGGGTAGAAGTCCACAGATACCAGGCCATAAAGTGTTAAGTTTCTTCTCACCAAAGTTCATTGCCACGTGTTGGAGCAGGATAGCTGCTGATGTTTGCCAGGGTTCAGGCTTCTTGTGTTCCTCTCTTCCCGGGGCTGTGTTTCTCTCCAGGCTTAGCTCTTCTGGTTCCTCCACAAGGTCAGCTATAGACTATCAGACGAACGGCTCACTTCTCTTCTCCTGGGACCTTTTCTCCAACATTAAAACTGCTTCTCAAAAACTGCTTCAACTCTGTTCTTGCCATGCCTTTTATATTCAATTCCCCACCTACCAAGGGGTGGGGCTCACCGCCCTACTGGCATGGCCCAATCAACACCCTAATCATAACTTAATCATGCCCAGATTAACAGATCAGTTTACAAGCATGATCCAATTATATTTTTGGAATTCATAATTTCATCAAACTGCCCAACGGCCACACTGAGCAAATAAATAGCTGTTGTGAAAAATTCAGGTCTTGCCCTCCAAATTTCTTTGTGGATGGGGAGTGTGTTCTCAACCAGAGTTTTACCTTTCTGAACCTCAATTTTCTCATCTATAAAATGGGCATCATAATAACTTCCTCCCAGGATTATAATGATGAAAGTGAATACTCATTCACATGTGAATTTTGTAAACTCTAAAATCCATTCATTTATTCATTAAATGAACAATATTCACTAAGAACCATCTCTATCCCCTTTCACTCAGGCTTTGGAGGCCAACCCTTTTCAAGGGTGTTCCTTTCTTCAGCCACATTTTTTTAAATTTTATTTATTTATTTATTTTTTTCCGGAAGTACCAGGGATTAAACCCAGGACCTTTTTTTTTTTTTTTTTTTTTTTTTATCTTTGTTTATTATTTTATTTTGAGAGCTTGAAATAGAGTGCATTAAAGCTCCCACCTATTAATCAGGAAGAGGTCCTAGAACAATTAATATAATTTTACTTTTAACAGTTTTTCCAATATAACTTTGATGTACAAATTGCATGTTACATCTTAAAAAACACCGAGGCAAAATTATCAGACAAAGTCACCATGATCTCTAGACTAGAATTCACTTGCATAACTTTGGTACGCTGCTAAAACAATTAATCAAGATATAACAATTTAAAATACATAGGTACATTTGCATATTATATATAATCTATGTATATATATTTACATTTATGTAAATAGAGCCCAGATATCCATCTAACAATATGTATGGAGGGATCTTTATATATAGCAAACAGCATAATTCTAAGTGCTGCCAAAAGAAATGAAATGTCCTAATACTTATTTTTTTTTTTTTGACTCATATAGTTGCTTTATTGTGTTAAAATGGGCTTTGTAATTCTTTTTTTTTTTTTTTTTTGATAGTTTTTTTTTTTTTTTTTTATGGGTAAAAATCAAAATTCTCAAAATACATACAAACATTTGCAAAATGATATATAAATATATATGCATTTATGTGTATTTGCTTACAAAAATGTTATTTATATATATATATATACATATATTTTAAGAGGTGCTTAGATTACCTAAACCCAGGACCTTGAACATGGAAAGCAGACACTCAACCACTTGAGCTACATACACTTGCCACCATCTTTATTTTTTAAATAAGATTTTAATTTTACAATAATTTTAGATTTCCAGAAAAATTGTGAAGATAGTACAGAATTCCCATATATTCCACACCCTGCCTCATCAATTTTTCTTTCTCATATGGATCCTTCGATCAACATACAAACATACAGTAGTATCTCCCATCTCAAAGAAGAAAGTATCTTTTTACATTTTACTCTTCCATTTCATAACGAAACTACTGAAAAGACTTATTTATCTCTCCTAATGGTCTTTACTATATCACCTCATTATCTCCATAATCCACTTTTGTTCTAATGACTCCACTGACTTGGGTTTCTTAAAGTCACAGAAGTTCTCTATGGTGCCTAGCCCAGAGGTCACTTCTCTGTCTTCATCTTATTCAACTACTCATTAGCACTTAGTTCAGTTTCTCTCTCCCTCTCTCTTGGAAACAACTCTTTTCTTGGCTTCACTGATAGCACACACTCTTATTTTGCTGGCTATCCTTCCTAATCTCTTTTGCTAGGTACTTCTCTGCATGTTCTCTGCAGATGGGGAGTGTGTTCTCAACCAGAGTCTTACCTTTCTGAACCTCAATTTTCTCATTTATAAAATGGGCGTCATAATAACTGATTATTATGATAATTGCCTCTGGGAGTGATCAAATGCCTTCTTTTTGCCTCTATAATTATTCAATCCCTAGGTGATCTCGTCCAGTTTCATGGCTTATATCCGTCTTATATCCAATGACTCCACATTGATATTTCCAGTCCTGATCTCTACTTTAAGGACTGGAATTTTATCTTCACTTTCTGTGTTGACATCTCCATCTGGATGTCTATTAATTATCACAGATTTCATATAACCAAACAGAACTCCTTATCACTCTCTGCTCCAATCTTTACCCTCCCTAGTCCCCCACTTTAGTAAATGGCACCATCCACTGACTAAGAAACAGATACAAGCATTGTCCTTGATTTTCTATTTCCCTTGCCATCTACATCCAGTCTACAAACATGTCCCCTCAACTCTACTGCAAACGTATAACCTCAATGCATGCACTTTTCTCCATCTCTGCACATACCACTCTAGTTCAAGTCATTATATCAAGCCCAGCCTACTGAAGTGACTTCCAAACCAGTCTCTTTGCTCCATTCTTGCACTCTCCCTACACTTACTAAATAAATTCTTCACATGGCAGCTGAAGTGATATTCTTAAAACATTGACCATATCCTGTCACTTCCCTGTTTTAAAGTACTTGTTTACTTCCTAGTGCAATCAAAATTGAATCCAAACTGTCTATAAAATACATTGGGGGAAGCAGATGTGGCTCAAGCAATTGAGCTCATGCCTACCACATGGGAGATCCCAGGTTCGGTTCCTGGTGCCTCATGGGGAAGATGAGCAAGACAGCAAGCTGCCGTGATAAGCAAGACAGTGAGCTGGTGAGATGGGCTGGCACGATGGGCTGGCATGGTGAGCTAACGCAAAAAGATGATGCAACAAGGAGACACAAAGAAGAAACACAATGAGAGAGACAACAAAGCCGGGAGTGGAGATAGCTCAAGCGATTGAGTGACACTTTCCCTGAGAAGAGACTAGGTTCAGTTCTCAGTGCCTCCTACAGGACTTGCTGTACATGATTTGACTTCCTCTCTCCTCTCAGACCTAATGACCTATCATTGTTTTCTTGCACATCAGCTACTCTTGCCTGCTTTATGTACTACAAATGCAGGAAGCTTTTTCCTGCCTAAAGGCTTTTCACCTGGTTTTTCCTATGTCTGGCAGATTTTGCTCCCAAATGCCATCCCATGATTGGCTCCTTATCACCTTATCAGAGACCCTTCTTAACTGCCTTGTTTAAAGTATCCCCTCTCCCTCTAATTAATTACTATTTCAATTCTTGGTTTTGTTTTCATTGCACATAACACTATTTTAAATTTCCTTGGTCATTGATTTGTCTGCTCTCCTCCCTTAAATGTAAGCCTCTTGAAGGCCGGCCCTTGTCTGTCTTTTCACCATTATCCCCAGGTCCACAACCTCACTGGCATGTTGTAAGATCCTCCGTAAGCATGTGTTGAATAAATAAATGAATGGATGTTCTCAGCATTAGGGATGCAGTAGGGAACAAATTTAAAGGATTTTGATGTTTTTTTTATTAGTTCACAACAGGCTACCTCTGATCATAGCATCATAAAAAACCACCAGGGGAGCAGATGTAGCTCATTGGTTGAGTGCCTCTTTCTCATGTATGAGGTCTTGGGTTCAATTCCCAGTACCTCCTAAAAAAACAAAACAAAACAACAACAACAACAACAAAAAACACCAATTCAGAGCCATGCAGGTATCCCCACACTGCCTGGCCACACAACCTGAAAAGAATATTGAGTATTAATTTTTTTTTTTTTTAACTTAGAAACCCTTGTGTCAAGGGCTGACTTTCAATAGATTGCAGTGAGGGAGCTGCTCTGCTACGTATGAAACCCCAACCAGAATATTGAGTATTGAGAGCTTAGTGGTTGATTAGTGGATGAGCAGGTGATTTCTAGACACTGCTGACCCCCAGGTAAGACATGGTTATGAGATGTCAGGACTATACAGCTTCTGGGCAGTGCTGTTAATGCCTGTTAACTGAACATCTACCTTGTCCTGGGAACTCTACCCAGAGCTTCTCACATATTATCTCATTGAGTCATCCCAATAATCCCACAAGACATTTATTTATTACCCCCATTTTACAGGTGAAATAACTGAGGCTCAGAAGGATCCATATGTTGCAAAATGTCACAAAACTAGTAAGACAGATCAGTAATACCAAAGCCTGTTTTGCTATCCATAGCATACTATGATTTTGAGAACTAAGTCCTATTCTCCAAATTATAATAGCAGGAAGGTGAAATAAAAACTGGATCCCAGGTTCCAGTAAGACTTGAACTCTACAAGTAATCTGTGTTTGGGGATGAACCCAAGGTGTCCCAGTATTGGTAGGATTAAGAATCTTTCTGTGGGAAACCAGAAGTTTTATAAAAAATATTCCAATTTTAAAAATGAAAATGAACATTCTTTCCTCCTCTTATTCATTCTTCAAGACCCAATAGATATTTATGGAGTGCCTACTATGTGCCAGGCTGTGGGTAGCTGTTGGGGATATAGAAGTCATAATACTGACACAAACTTCTTTGCAGGTTTCCTTTTGAAGAAGGAATGAAGTTACTTTTAATTTTTCACCACTCAACCCCATCTACCCCCAATTCCTCAACGCATGGAACTCTTTCATGGTCTGGTCTCAGCCAGCCATTGGAGGACAAAATGTCCTCCTGAGCCCTCCATGGAAATGCTGCTTGACACAAGATACAGAGCATAAGTGATGGAACTAGATGATGCTGACCAAAAATGGTCGGGCCATTTTAGGCTCAGCTTCTGAGTGTGGATTTCCTTCATTAGTTAAGCTTTGCTTGTGGTGTAGAAAACCTTCTTTGTACACTGGGTTTGGGAAATGATTAGAAAATATAATTGTCAGGCTTTGTGGGCCTGATTGGATAAGAAGGGGATGAAGAAAAGGGGAGAGTCAAGGATGCCTCTCAGGCTTCGAGTCTGAGCAATGAAGTCATTGGTGATGTCATTTACTAGCAAGGAATACACTTGAAAAGGAGCAGAATGTTTTGCTATTTAGTTTGGTTTGGGGGAAAGATCATGACATCAGTTTTGAATTTTATAAGATTGATACATCTATGAGGTATTTACATGGGATGTTCAATAGGTAGCTAAATATAAAAGATGGAATCTTTAAAAATATCTAGAGGAAAAATTAGGATATTGTCAGTAAATGGTAATAAAGTCATGAGAGTGGAAAAATGCGTCTTCTGAGAGGTGAACCATGGAATTCAATGACCGAGATGGAAGGGGTAGTTTTGTTCTATTTAGACAAGGCAGTTCTAATTCTGTGGATTTTTTTTTTTTTTTTAACATCTAAGTTTTTTTTCCTTGGGGGGAAAAAAAAACAACTTTCCAACAAATAAAAGCAAAACAAATGAAGAACAAAAATCAAACACCACCTTCTCTTTTAATATTGTCTTTATACAAACTTACCTTGCCTAGTCCTTTCATCATCAAGTCAGCTAATCATTCCTGCCAAGGGAAGGAGGCAGGTGTGGAGACTGAATTAAGTTCTAACAAAATGAAGCCACTACACTTCCCCTCCCCTTGTGTGCAATCTTGTTTCATCCCAGTTGTGACTGATGTCTCCGATAAGAGTCATGCATCTGTGGCTGATTTAAACAATGTTATGCAACACATACTCTGTCATGATCAAACTCTTTGTTTTCTTTGAATTTTGAGTTGTTCATAAAGGAGCTTTCTCTCTCTCTTATTTTTTTTTTCTTGAAAAAATAGTGGAATGCACATGGACTTTGAGACAAAAGATCTAGCTTTTCATCCCAGTTCAGCCACTTTCAACTGAGTAATGCTTAGTCCCTTCCCTCAAACAGGATATAACAATAGCCTTCAGGGTGCCGTGGGTCTCACGTGTACCTGGTGCATGCTGGGAGCTAGTGGTGGGCACCCTGAGTGGCCTGTCCACTAGCTATGTTCTCCTGCTTCCTTCCTAACAGAACCCTGGTTTTGTTCAGAGTGGCAATGTAGTCAAGTCTTAGATTGAACCACATGAAATTATCTTTTCGTAAGTTAAAAATGCTCAAATATTGTCAACTTCACATGGTTCAGCCTAAAACAAACAAAATCTCTCTTTCTCAGTTTTCCTGATAGCTAGGGGTGGCACAGAGTTCTGGTCAATGAGATATTGGAGAAGGTATGTGTGGCGGCAACCTTTCCTAAATTAAAAGGTGATGGCCATTTTATCCTTCCAGGAATACGGACCTGATGTCCGCAGGAACAGCTGATATATGGGAACCATGAGGATGAAAGCTACACATGAAGGTGATGGAGCACAAAGCTAGACGGAGCCTGGGTCTGTGTCAATTTCCTTGCCAAGTAAACCTCGTACTGGCTTAATCTACAGGTTAGTTGGGTTTTCTGTTGTCTGTAGCTGATTGAAGTCTTTTCTGATACTGTGATCTCCAGAAATTAGTTCCTCTTCACTTCCCTTCCCTCTCATAACTATACCATTCTTTAGAATTTTACAACTGCTGGGTCACTGAGATAGGGCTTCCTCTCAACTCCTAAGCCCAGACTCCTAGATGGAAATATTTTGTGTGCAGCAGTCATTTGATGAAACAACCTCACCCTCAGAACAACTACTAACATTTCTTGAGCACATATGATGTGTCAGACATCATGCATACAAGATCTCACTTAATCTTCATAACAAGTCTAGGAGGAAAGTATTATTCATCAGCACTCACATTTTATGAAGACAAGAATTCACATCTCTGGCCACTATGCCATGCTGCCTGGGTTCAGCCCTTGTGCCATGACCAATCCTGCTAAAGCTTTCCCACCCTGCAGAGTTCTTCATTTCATTCCCCTATCCTGCCCTTCTCTGTAATAGCACTGTGCCGTGGAACATTCTGCAATGATAGAAATGCTCTATATCTGCACTGTTCAGTAGCCATTTCAAATGTGGTTACCGAGCATTTGAAATGTGGCTAATGTGACTGAGGAACAGAATTCTTAATTATGTTTGATTTTAAGTAATTTAAATTGAATAGCCACATGTGGCAAGTGGCTGCCGTATTGCACAGCACTGCTTTAGAGGACCACAGCCAGATCATGTCCCCGCCAGGGAAAGTCTAGTCCCTTAGATGCCTCCTCCCCGGTGACATTGCCTTTGAAAGTCCTGACATTTTCCAGGGTTGGTGGTTGTCATCCGCAGACCTTGCTCATGGAATGGACTAGAAGGGATGAAGTCTTTTAGCAACACCCATATCATTCTTCAAACTCAGTGTTCTAAAAAATGATAGCATTTGGCTTCATTGTGTCATGTGTGGCTATTTTGCAGCAGAGGTAAAATATCAAAGTCGCTGTGAAATGATGGTAATAAACATGTGATATTTTTTGTGGGTTACAAAATGGTCATGAGACCATCATTTCTTGCGATGAGTGATTTATCTGGGAAACGTGGATATTTAAAAAGCACAGTGACATGAAATGAAAACCAAATGAAAGTAATAAAACCCCATAACACTTTTATATTTCAAAGTTAAAATATCACTGATAATTTCCCTACTTCCAGTGTGGGTATTAACCTCTCCTTTATTTCTTAATTCAGTTCCAGATGGTTTCTGACACTACCAGTTGGGTCCCTACATCAGGAAGCAATTGATCTAGTCAGAGGAATTCCTTAAGAAAACTATTTATACTCAAGTAGTTGAGACAGTTACATGGCTATTTACAAACTTCCTTCAAGTGATCTAATTGGACAGGGTCACAAGGCAGAAAATGCTGATTGCTATTTTATCTCCCTAATTTGGGACAGGAACTTACAACTGTTAAATGTGTGAACTAGAAAGAGCACAAGATAAGGAATTAGGTCTAAACTGACTGTGACTTTGGGCAAGTCATTGAACCTCTCTCAACTTCAGTCCCATCATACATAAAATTTGTGATAATGAGCACTGTATTTCTAACTTCAAAACTTTTACTTTATGGTGCATGATACATATTGGGACAGCAGCAACTTGGGACTTTGGGTGAGCTGTAGAAGAGTGAGAGAGATGCCAGAAACTGTTACAGTGGTTCAGATAAGCGAAGGTGGGGAGAAGGCAGCAGAAGATCCTGAGGGCTCATAAGACCCTAAATCAGTGAGGCAGATTTGGAAAGAGATGAATAATCTCCATGGACAGTAGCCCAACTGTAGAAGTTCACCCACACAGAACCCTGAAGTTTCTGACTGCCTGACTTTGAAAAGGGGTGTGGTGTCACATGCAAATAGGATTATGAAGAAGGGAAAAGTATGACCATGTTGGAAAAAGTGAGGTGCTGGGGCAGGAGAAGACACAGGAAAGGAGGACCAAACATATCCCTATAACAGAGATATAGAGATCGGTAAAAGGGTACATAGTAAATATTTTAAGCATTGAGGACCATACGGTCTCTGTTGAAATGACTCAGCTCTGCCATCATAGCAAAAAAGCAGTCATAAGCAATGTGGAAATGAATGGATGTGGCTGTGTCCCCAATAAAACTTTACTTACAAAATCAGGCAGCCCATACTGACCCCTGCCCTATAGTCCTAATACCACCTCCCCAATCCAACCCCTTAACCCTCTGCATTCTTGACCCACTGAACTTACAATTCCCTAAACATGCTCTGCTCTCTGTCAATATTATGCTTTTGCCACACTATTCCCTCAGTCTAGATCACCTTCCCCACCTCTACCCCCATCTCTTTGTCCTGTTAACCTTCACTCATCCTCCTGATTCAGTTTAAACTTCCTGGGCCAGCCTCCCCCCAAGACAGTGGTCCCACTTACCATACTTTAGTTTGACTTACCTATTCACAGATGTCTCTCACACTACCCTAGATATAGAATATTGGAGGGCAGGAACGATGTGTCATTCATTTTTGTAATCACTCTAGTAATTAATGGACACTAAAATCAGTTTACCATTATAAGCATTTGATACTCGAGGTATCTTGCTTGCTATATTGCCCAGCTATAGAATATATGGCAGTGTCTCTGATGATTAATACAGGCCATATTTTCAATAATTCCAGTTCCTGGAAATAAGGTGTTTAATATAAAGCCCTGGAAAGAGAAACTGAGCTTCATTTGGAGGGCATTTCAGGAGAAAAAAAGGTAGCGCATTGACAGAATCACATGATTTTATGAAAGACTATGACTCACTTAAAGGAGTAAGATGAGGGATACACAGAAGACATTTAGCAAACAGATCTGAGGTGTGGACTGGAAAACGCATGGGAAATAGCACTGTGACAGCAGAGGATACACCTGCTGTGTCACTTTCACTAGGGACAGAGAAGAGTTTCAGCTGGTAGAACTGACAACCAGAGGCATGCCAACCATATAATCTTCATAGAAAGTATAGGAATGGAAAAACATTTCCAATGTGGAGAACTGGGTCTTGGCAGAGTTTCCATGGAAGGAGATTATGAATAACTTTCTTGAAGAATGTAAAAATCACTCTAAAGATTGTCCTAAGAAGAGGTGGGCAACTAACATTTTCTTGGACAACTGCTGTGTGCACTGTATCTTTTCATTAGTAATCCTCACAAAAATGTATGAAGCATGCCCTGATTTTATGGGTGATCAAAATGAGGATCAGAGGGCTTAAACAACTTCTCTAGGGTCACAAATCTCCGTTCTTTCCACTGCACTAAGCAAGTGCAGCAAAGCCAGGGTCTAGTTGGAAGGGAAGGGAATTAAAAGAACTGAGCTAGGAATGCCTGCCCAAGTGAACAGAAAGCACCTATATGGATTTGCAAGAGAAGGAAAACAGGAGACTAAAAGACCATTCTGGGTGGACGTCTATGATTTTTGTTCCCCAGCATTCATCCCCTTCCTGACCACACTCTAATTTCCTGTTGGGAAATATCTGCCCCTATTTTATGTAATCTTGTTGGGATTGTAAATATAGAATCCTTTCCCTTCCCTTCCTGTATGGAAGTTGAAGGGATTCCCTGGAGCCTCTTTCTGCTAGATCTTTTCTCAAACCTCCCTGATACTCAGGCTTGGCCAATCAGACTCTTTCTCTTAATACTTTAATCTTGAGTGAAAGAGGAGAAAATGGTTGGAGTTCATTCATTACAACAACACCTTGATGGATGATAGTTCCTATTTTGTTTCCAAACCTATTTGTCTACCTCTCCACTGATTCTTTGACTCCCCAATTATATCCCAGTAAATCCCCATTTTAGGCCAGAATTGGTTTATATTACCAGCAATGCAAGATGTAACTAATATATACAACCTATGTAATTAGAATGAAGCCCCAGAAAGAGAAAACAGTAATCTAGTAGAGAAGAATCATTGAGTCTTAGATAAATCAAAAAGGTAGTAGAAGCCAAAAGAGCACGTGAGGAAAAGAGGAATTCAGAGAAAGCACTAAAGCACTAATTAAAATTACACAAAGATGATGGGGAGCAGATGTAGCTCAGTGATTGAGCACCTGCTTCCCATGTATGAGGTCCTGGGTTCAATCCCAGGTACCTCCTAAAAAAAAAAACAAACCACACATAGATGGTTAAAAATCCAAATTTAAGCAAAAATCTGTCAATGAAATAACATGCTGTAGAAAGCAAAGGTACTGAAAGAAAAAACAACATACTATGGAAAAAAAGCTACTGATGTAATTTAAGTGCAACATACAAGACTGGCTATAACGAAGTACATTTATTTCATTAAAAAGAAAAGGAGTACGCGAGTCTTCATTTTAACAAATGGTAAAAGAAACTATATAGATCTTATGCATGGTAGAGAAGAGATTTTTTATGAAACCATGTATCAGTATTTGCAAGATGAATCAAAAGTGAAGAATTCTTTGGGAAGTTTTATGATACTGGCATTAAAGTGGGAAGAGTCATGTTCTATTAAAGAATGAGAATGCCACCATTATATAATAAGGATGGTGATGGAAAGAGATTTCATGTATATGTGGCTAAAGAGGGATAAAGTCAGAAGTAAGCAATGAATAATTTCTGAAGCCAACTCTTTAAACGTAGTTTATAAGAGATGCTAAATTGAAAGATACTTATTTCATTCAAATTTCCAATAGATGGCAATATACTTACAGAACAAAAACAAAACAGAAGCAGAACTGAAAGGACTTTTATAACATAAAACGCTGTGACATATAAAGTGAAAGACCTAGCCATTCTTATTGATTTGCTTTTTATTAAATATGGATAAATTGGGAAATATTTATAGATTAAGCAAACTTTAATAGTTAAAGAAAGGTAACCAGAAAGTGGTGTGGTGCAAACTTAAACTGAAATAAAGGAAGTTGTGAAGGGAAAGTATAAAGGCCAAGAATTTGAAGAATAAAAAAAATTCCCATTTGCAGACATTAACATAGAATGTATATATGTGTGTGTGTGTGCATGTGTATGTCTTTGAAAAGTTGAAGAGAAAGAAACTGGAGCAGAAAAAGTTAAACTACAAAAGCAAAATGACCAAACACATTATAATGTTCAAACGTATGATCATTTTTGGGGGTGGTATTGAAGTAAGATAAAGCTCCTGGCCTATGCCATGGTGCTCATTTTCTTGACTTGAAACAAGTTCATGTGTCAATGTTAATATGAAAATGGTGCTAGAAAGTAAAAATACATGAGGGGAAAAAGAGGCATTTCATAGTTCATCAAGTTGTGAATTTCAAAGAAACGAAAGTATAAGAGGCAGAGTAAAGATGGTGGGGAGGTCGGTCAGAGTCAAAACTCATAGCTGAATCAGAAAGATTTGAGTACAATTCCCACCTCTGCCATTCTATACCCATGAGACCTCCGGCAAGTCGCTTAATCTCTTAGAGCCAGAATCCTCATCTACAACATGATAGAGGGTTGGGGTGGGGGTGGGGGAACATAACGACCTTATAGGGTTATTGTAAGAATTACATTTAAAAAATATGATAATATACAGCATAGTCTCAAGCACTTGAGTAAGAACCCAATAAATGGTAGCTATTGTTTGATAATCTTTGATTATAATGATGTTGGCAATGAATAAATTAAGATGGTACAACCTAGGGGGGTGGATGTGGCTCAAATGGTTGGGCGTCCGTCTGCCATATGGAGGGACCTGGGTTCTATCCCTGGGACCTCCCGGTAAAATTAAAAAAATAATAATAATAATAAAAAAAGATGGTACAACCTTAACTTGACTTCTAGGTACAAAGAAGTTGTGAGCACTGGGACCCGTCTCTGTTCCTCATTCTAGGTTTTCATCAACATAATCAATGGAATACTGAAAAATGGGCACAGATTCTAAAAGTGATTGAAACTAAGAAAGAGTTCCATTCACAGGCCAGAAACTTTGAGAAGATATACTGTGGATGGAACCAAATGCTATTGACTTAGGGTTAATGCACACCTCCTCTTCATAAGAAAATACGAAGTCATAGGAAACTAAGTTGAAGAGACCCCAGAAAACAGATAAATAGAATAGGTCAGAGATGGCCAAGGAACAGATAGCAAACACGCCCTTGAAATCTGTGTACTCTGTAAATTAGTAGTATTGGAAAGTGGTCTCAGAGAGACCTTGAGATTAAGCCCTTAGTTATTTTAAGAAGACTAGCAAGAGTTTGTCCTTGATATACTAGGCAGTAGCCACTTGAAAAAGGTTATACACCTTCACACTTTATTCCTGAATTAGAGGTAAGATAAAACACAACACTGGATATGCAAAGTTAACCTTGACCTAATACTGCCAATAAACAAAGAGAAGAAACTGTGGATATGTGGAGCGCACCCAATGGTACTCCCTACTCTTTTTTTGGTAACAGAATTACTGAACTATAAACAAATTCATAGTTTCCCAGTTTACAGCTTGAAGTCTGAGAAAGGGTGTCAGGTAGTGAAAAAAACAAGATAAAAACCACTTTGGAAAAAAACAAAAACAAAAATATAAATAACAGAAAAACATTATGAAGCCCATGAAGAGGTTTCTGTAACTTAAAGGTTAGAAGAACATCCCACTCAAAGATGCAGAGAAATAGAAGACATTTGCAGCTGCAGATCTCAGACAAAATAGGCAGTTATCAAAGTAAATGGCACTCCGTAAGACCAAAACCAATATTTTCCTGATTAGAATAATGAGAATATGAAAACAGCAAGAATTCACACAAACAACCCTGTGTCAGAAGAACAATTTCTGATAGACCAACATATTACCTTGGCATCTATATAAGATAAACCATCAGCAATAGTACCAGGTAGAAGTCACATCATTTAAAGATGAATGAAAAACAAAAAAGGCAAAGTGTTTATAAAAATACCACAAAAAGATGTCAGGGAGAAACAGTAAAGTGACAAATTCTTGATTAAAACAAAATACTATCATGTAGCAAATGAATATTATGAGCAAATATATTGCCATATATTTTTAAAACTCCTAGAGACCATCACCATAAAATAAGATCACCAATGCTCTGGGAGCTATATGAAAAGGAGAAGAAATTTGAACTAGCAAAGTAAAAATAAAAGGGAACACAATAAGATTTTAAATGAAAGATTGTAGGAAAACTAAATATACAACACCTAATGCAAACTATGGACTATGGTTAACAGTAATATTTTAATATTCTTTCATCAATTGTAACAAAGGTACCACATCAATGCTAAGTATCAACAATAGGGGGTATATGGGAATGTTGTATTTTTTACATGACTTTTATGTAAACCTACAACTTCTCTAATTTTAAAAAATTATAATAATTTAAAAAACATTATCCTAAGTGAAATAGACCCAGCACAAAATGCTACATATAGTATGATTCCAATTGTATAAAATGTAAATATAAATAAATATAGATACAGAATTAGTGGAAAACAGAATTAACACTAAGGAATATCAAATCAACAATGTAAGAGACACCTTAGTGATGACGTCCCAGAATGCAAATAAGAAAAACAGTAATGGAAAAGATGATTGAGATCCAATGCACAGATTATTGTTGTCTCCAAGTAAAATAACAGAGTAAATAAAAGATACACAATAATAGAAAACTTCCCTGGGCTGAAGTATAACTCAAGTATATAATAGATTAGAGAGGCTCATTGAGTCAGAGACTATATTCATGTAAAGAGGCCAATATCTGAACGCCTTCTGGTACAACCTCCAAATTTCAAGGTTAAATAAAGAATTCTATAAATTTGTGTGCCAAACAATCCAGCTATCAACAAGGGAATAAAATGCAGGCTGACATGAGGTTTCTACCTGTCATTAAAGTAAAAAAAAAATAAAATCTTGAAATTTTTGAGAACAACAGTTGTAGTCCAGGAATTCCTTTATCAGCCAACACAGCATCCAATGATGGAAACAAGAGAAAGGCTATCACTCATATAATCCTCCTAAACAAATATTACATGCACAATTCAGATCAAAATAAAGAAGTCAATAATGAGAAAATCTGGGCATAAAAAACAGGCAGTGAACATTGAAATCAGTTAAATGTAGAAGTTTAAAGAATTTGTTAATATAATTATAAAATGTAATAAAGACAGCAAAAGTAGTCATTTAAAGAGAAAATGTATTTTAAAAATTACTGGTAGTAAATTTTGTCGTAATCCAAGATCATGTCAGCAAACACTAGGAAACATTTTTGGGTGGGCAGAAATAAAAGCTAATGTTGGCATCTTATAACTGAAGTAGATAAATTGTTCAGAGATGTCAGCTTTGAGATATGACAGATTAACTGTATCAAACTAATCCTGCCACTAATACCAATGAAAAAAGATGAATAAGCTTTTGATATATATATATATATATATATATATCTCAACAATAATAGTGTTGGAAGGCACCAGAAATAAGGCAGCCAGGGCTTCAGGAGCCTCGATGCTTGAGGAGCAGGTCTTGAGGTAGCTTGTATTGACTGCTGCTTTTCCCTTTAAAACGCTTGCCAGTTTGAATCATAGGTTATAGATAACAAATTAAAAGCATCAGCCTATAACTGACCGTTTTCCTGGCTTGAAGAGACAAAAACTGGAGTTGAGGTTTACCAAGACTGAGTGACCAAGATAATGGAGAAGAAAGAACCATGAAGTGAGCCCAACACTCTCTGCACAGTTTCCCCTCAAGAGGACAAATAAAGAAGGAAATATTTTAGGTACACAAAGAAATATAGGTAATGGTATCACAAACACCCATGTTTCCACCAACCAGTTTAAAGAAATTAAACAGTATTGTTATGTCTTCATATTCTCTCCTCAGTGGTCACAGAATGGAATTTTCTAGCCCTGTTACCCTCTGATTAGTTGTTGTTGGGACACTTTGACAATTGACTGATGATTGTTCTGAATTGTTTGCACTGGAGATTCCCTCAGAACCATTATTCTTTGATTTTAGATTGCACAACTCTAATTGATTTACCACTTCTTATCATCTTTAAAACTGTGGCTGGTCCAGGGGTTTGCTTTATCCTTCATACTTTCTATCAGCAATTTCTTCTCCATTCACAATCTGAAACCAGTTCTTCATCTGTCATCTCAGTCTGTGAGACAGTGCTATGTGAATCCAACATTGAATTCCCCTGCCTACTGGATTTCTGTCCTCGGGCTTAGGTCTATTCCTAAAGAATGAATTTTTTCTTTGACTTCTTATTATTGAAAATTTCTTAGCACATACAAAAGTAAAGAGAATAGTATAATGACCTTCAATGTACTTCCCTTTGATGATTATTCTTGTCTAATCTTTCACCTATATATCCTGGCTTGTCTCTATATACAGATTATTTTGAAGCAAATTCCAGACATCATATCACATAATAAATTCATAAATATTTCAGTATATAACTCTGAAACATAAATACATAAAAGATAATTTTTCAAGGATGCTATTTTATTTTTATTTTTATTTTATTTTATTATTTTTACTGGGAGGTACCAGGGATCGAACCCCGGTCTCTCCATATGGTAGACGGATGCCGAACCTCTTGAGCCACATCCGTTTCCCTGTTTTATTTTTAACATCTCTATAAAATAACATAATGGGTCTCTTTTGGTTCACCATTGTATCTTTGTTATTTTGCTATTTTTTCACCATTGTATCCCTTGTACAGTGCCTGCAACATACTGAATAAGTATTTGTTGAATGAATAAGTAAATAAATAAATAAATTGAGAGAGGATCACCTATGTAAATTAATACTAGAGTGCTTTTCTGCCTGGGTTGCAACAAAAGATCGTGGAAGCTATTTGCTTAGAAAGAATGGACAAGATATAGTTACAAAGAGTCTAGAAAAATTCATTTAAAGGGAGTGTATCTAAGACAGTTGAAATACTGAAACCTTTTCTACATGAAAAGGAAAAGAAGAATTACTCAGGAAAATAAAATAAACACTATATTAGAGAGAGAAACAAAAGAAAGTAACTTTCATATGATGACCTTACACAACACTGATAAATGTTTGGAAAGATTTGATTAGTTTTTCAAAGAGAAGACAATATTAGCCATGAAGATTTTTTTAGCATGCTAATGTAATTTATTTATGTATTTTTTTTTTAAGTTTGATGAATTTAATATGGCCTGTATCCATCATTGCAAGATTATGTAGAATACTCCCATTGTCCCCAAAACGCCCCATGTTCCATCTATTCTATTCCTCTGTCCCCCACCCTTTGGAACCCACAGCACCCACCAAGCTTCACTCCTTGAAGAACAAGATTCATAGCTCCATGCATCAACATCGAGGGCTTGACATACTGGCCTGTCGTCCCCTAATAGGTACTGCCTATGCTCCCGAGAGACTCCCGCCCTTCTACTTGAGAACATAGCAGGACTCCCCAGGATGGGAGTCTAACACTTTCCTGCTCATTATGCGGGTCTCCACTCACTGATAAAACACACTATGACAAGACGATCACTCACACACTTAATGTAATTTAGTAAAACAATGACATGGATAAATAATAGAATGGCAGTGAAAACTTTTAGAAAACTACCAAGCACTATCTTTTGGGTTTCAACAACTAAGCTTTCTTTTGGAATTCCTCAAAATCAATTTAGGAAGGTCCACCAATTGGAAGATATTTCTGGCCTCAGTAGCTTGACTTAAAGGCATAATTGAGCTAAAATAAAAATAATACTTTGTGGTATTAATAATTTGTGCACAAGAAACTTTATGAGTGCCCCAGATACTTCCATTTCTTCCTGAGACCCAGACTCCATCTATTCCCAGGAAGCTGATCTGTAGTAGATATTCCACTGGTTCCTGGTTCCCAGTGGGGTGTGATCAGTAGGGTATGCTATCAGGAAACTGGAGGCAGGGGAGAGCAGGTCTGGATATTATTCCCCTCCTCCATTCCTGCAGGTGGCTTTGGGCTGGTCACTGCCCTCTACACATTTGTCTTCTTCCAGGGTTCCCTAACTGCTCCCTCCCCTCATACCTTTAAGTCTAGAGTGGTAACAGCTCCTGGTTACTATCCCTGAAGAAGCCTTCCCATGCCTTTGAAAATAGACCCTCCTCAAATTATGGACCCTCCTCAAAGTACCCTGCTTTGAATGTGCCTCCTGTCTCCTGCTGGGTCTCTAACTGAGAAATACAAGGCAGGTGTCATATAGAACATTTAGAATCATACCAATATTCCTACTGCTTCTAGGCAGAAACATCCATTCAACAGCCTAGCCTCTCCTATTGACTCTTAGAGAGAAAGAGATTCAATACCTCCTCCTCCTCATCTTCTTAGTAACTTATCCAGCACCAGATCAATCTTTGCTGACAGAAATCCATCATCCTTCACTCTGTTTTGTGCTTATCAGAGGATGTCAGGGTTAGAAGGTAACTTGGAAACCATCGTATCCAGAGGTTCTCAAACTGATGTTTCTATTTATGCTCTGACACATTTCCTAAATGTCAAAAGGACAAATGGGAATTCTTCATTTAAATGGGATGATAGGACCACATGGTTATTCTGTTGCTTGCAATGCATTTAGTGGAGAAAATCTTTCCAATACATGTTCCATGTAAAAAGGTTGGGGACTCAGTAACATAGTTTAACCTCCTCCTTTTCTGTAGGTCAGAGAGGTTATAGCTTGTCCTGAGTCACCCAGTTTGCTTGTTGCATGACTTGGACTACATCCCTGGTTTCCTTGCTCCTAATTAGCCCTCATTCCATTACACAATCTTCCCTCTGAGATGAAAACTTCCTGCCCCAGTATAGCTTTATTATCCATGTTCTCTCGAGAAAATTCCCTGGGAAGCAAATTGCCAGTTCCCTTGCCACTCAAAGTACAGTCTGAGAACCACCAACCTCAGTATCACATGGAACTTGTTAAAAATGCAGACTCCCAGGCCGCACTCCAACCTATGGCACCTTTACAAGATCCCCTGGTGATTCATATACACATGAAAGTTTGAGAAACCCTGGCTGGTTGTCTTGCTAATTTTACAATGTAAACGTTGTCTATGGACCATATCTGTAGATGGTTCCCAGCATCCAGATGCACAGGTAAGTGCCTATTTTTCTCCACTTCATCATCGCCCAGGGGAATTGGCTGGAAGGAGTCTCACAAAGAGGAGGAATCCTTTGAAACCCTTTCTTTCTTTCTAGAACTAAAAGGTTGACACTGCATTAATATGATTCCTCAGACGCCTAAAAGTTCTTTTCTTGTAGAATTAATGTTTCCAACTTGCCCAGTATTGGTTGTCTTCATTCGTTAGAGTTCCTTGAGAACCCATGTTTTGTCCATCTCATTGTCTGGAAAATAGGAAATCAAAATTGTTGGGAGGTGATGGGGGTGGGAAGGGAGAAGCCCAGCTGGACTAAAGGAAATCATTTGGAAATGAAAACAAAACATAACATGAATCCAAGAGTCTGAGAGTTGAAAGGGAAGTTTTATGTAATTCTAGCCAGTTGATGTAATTGCAGCCAGTTCTCTGACCCACCGGGGAGGCCAGGGAAAGTGGGGGATGCGGAGGTGGGGAAGGACCTGAAAGTTCTCCACTGGAGCAGAGGCCTAGCCTTATACATGCAGGATGAGGTCAGCAAGAACAAAGGGGTGTGTCTCAGCAACAGCCAGGGCCATTTCCCTGCAGAGATGGTTCCGCAATCCCAAGGAGGGGCCCACTGTAAGTTTAAAACTCCCTCAGGCCTTCTGGACCGTCTCCTCCCTCTGCCAGTCTTTCTGTGGCCTCCTGAGCCCATCCATGTTAAATATGACGCCTCCCAAGCTTCCAACTCATCTGTGTTCAGGAATGGGAGGGTCGGGGCCACTGACACACACCAGTATCCTGCAGCCTATTATTTCCTGCTTGTCCTGGCTCCCCTCCAAGACCCAACATGACAGGTGGATGAAGTTCAAGAGAAGCTCAGCAATGGGCCAGTTTTCCAGGAATGCTGCTAACTAGATTCACAAACTAAGCCATCCGCCAGCACCCCAGGCTGAATGGAGAGGCAGCTGAATGGGGAGAGTTTTTTTTTTTTTTTTTTTTTTCCTCTCTGTCTCCAGTCTGGATCCTGTGATTGTTTCAGCTGATAGAAGCAACTCCCTACTCAGGCTCCAAGGTTCCAAGTGCTTTCATGGCCTTGCAAGGGAACAAAGGCGCTTAACTCACACCTCCATTTCCAAACCAATGGGCCTGCAATTGATGACTGGTCAGAGGGACAATATGTGCCACTTGGAGCAGAGGGGGTGAGGGGCATGGGGGCTTCAGAGTGCTTTAGCACACTAAGTCTCAGGGTGATTTAGTAACCAGAATGGAGAAAGAGGAGAGGGGGAAAAGGCAAAGAGATTGCAGCTTTTAATAGGCAAGTCAGAAAGGTTTGATAGAGCCATATTAAATTTAAAGATAAATCATTCCATTTGAACAGGGCGTGGTGATTGCAAACATGTCTAATCTTCCAAGATGCTGAAGACTTTCTTCCCCAAGTAAAATTGTGAGTTAACAGGACAAATAACGCAAATGCTTCTTGTCCACTGCCTCAGTCTGACCAATTTAAGTCAAGCCCCAAGCCAACATATATGGCCCATTCCACAGAGCATCACTGAGCCCTTGATATGTGCCTCCCACTGTAGTGGGAGAAAAGGAGAAGGGAAGGAAAAGCAAAAATAAATTTAAGTTCCCTGCCTGTCTGGAGCTCAAAAAGCAAGCAAGAAAGACAGTCATGCAGGTAGCTAAATTATAACGCAATGTGGTTAGTGTTGAGATAGATGGTGATGCAAATGCCACAGTTACACAGAGGAGAGAGATACAGGAACAAACACAGATGCCTGCAAGTGAGCATTGCAATCTTTGTTAAGTGGAGCCAGCATGGAATGGATCTGGCCCATTGGATTTTAAGGCAGTGAACCTACTGATGTTGCCAGTCACTTGGAGAGGTGACTTTGGGTAAAATTGTAATACGTGGGCCAGGATCAGCATCTATTTTATCTTGGACTCCCATTGGATTTGAAATAATACCCCCCTCCTCATACTGTGAGCCTAGGATCCAACAGAATAGGCATTTGCTGAAAACCTTAGAAAGCTCCCAAGAATCAGCATGACTGCTAGGGGAGTCAGCATCATACTTCACACAAATATTCTAAAGATCCAGAGGGAAATTACTTTGGGATAGGAATA
Organism: Tolypeutes matacus; assembly: GCA_026826555.1. NCBI lineage: Eukaryota > Metazoa > Chordata > Mammalia > Cingulata > Chlamyphoridae > Tolypeutes > Tolypeutes matacus. Next base: position 9,371,688 of record JAKSZT010054055.1, read on the forward strand.
TGGATTTTATCTAGGGTCTTAGCCAGTATAGAAGTAACTTACATATATTGTTGCCTCCATGGTTAAATACTTACTAAGCACATCTCCTCCATGCTATAGCATCAGTGCAAAGATGTGAACCAGAAGAGCCAACCACATCCTACTCAAACCACTTCCACCCTGCCCACAAGGTGGGGAGCAAGAGGTTATTTGGATTTGAGGCTATTGACCCCCTGCTTCTGCCTCTGGATAAGTTTAGATGCAGGCTGAACAAAGGGGATTGACTCAGCGTCATCTATACAAAAATTTTAAAATCATATTTATAGGTGAATCTGGAAGCTGATAGTAAGTTTTGATGGATGAAGAGATGAGAGAAAATTTGTAAGGACTCTAGCAGCCAGTGTAATTTGGTTTGAGTGTTGATGTCACCACATATTGGCTGTATGAACTTGGAGAAAGAGCCTGTCTCTGAGCTTCAGGCTCCTCCCCTCTAAAATGGGGAAAATTATATCACCTAGCTGAAGGGTTGGTGTCAAAGGCTAAATGAGAGCAAGTATGTAAAAGTTCTTGGCTCATAGTAGGTGTTTAGTAACTGTTACTACCTTCAGACACCTTCCCAAGAGTCCCCTGCTCTTTATTGAGCTACAGGTTTGCATTTCTAACATCCTGCAAGATACCTCTACCTCTAAGTCTTTCTAGGACCTCGAAATCAACATACCTAGAATGAAACTCATCATTTCCCATCAGACCTGTCCTTCACTTCTTCCTTCATGTTTTTATTAATACCATCAGCCTATCATTGATGACATTTTTCTCCACTGCTATCTGGTTGGGACCACGAGGTGCCTTCAAGATATCCTCAGCTAGAAGAAGCAGCACTAGTATCCAAACAAGAAAAACAAGTACAGAGGACAACCCACTCGGTGAAATTCCCGGGATGCTTTCTAAGCCTGGCTGCCCCTCTCTGCTTTCACCCCTTTCCTGGCCTAAAATGCTTGGTTTCTGATCCAGACTTAGGGTCTGCTTTTATCTTTGATACCTGAGGATCCAGTTCAGCTTTTCTAAACTGCAGATTTCTGGCCAATCTCTGGAATCTCAGCTACTGCAAATCCACATTAACTGATCTCCCTTTCTGCAGTGTCTTCTAGTCCCGTCCAACCTTAAAAAGAGAACCATCTTAAGGGGAGTGGGTGTAGCTCAGTGGTTGAGTGCCTGCTTCCCATGAATGAAGTCCTGGGTTCAAGCCCCGGGACCTCCTTAAGATAGAGAGAGAGAGAGAGAGAGAGAGAGAGAAGAGAGAACCACCTTAATTATCCAAATAAACTCTTTAATAATGCTACTCTTCTACAGATAGGCCTCAACAGCTCCCCATTGTCTATAGCATAAATACCAAATTATTTTGCCTGGAAATTATGTGAGGAACTCTATAATCTGGTTCCCACCTATTTTTCTAGACTTACCTCTGACCATGCAAATGAAGCATATGCTCTATGTCAATCTGATTTTACTTATTGTCCAACTGTACTTTTTTTTGACTGTCAAGGCACCCAGCTACCTTACCTTCCTATTTTGGGAAGACAGCCCCCATTATGTTCATTCTTGATGGGAGGTAGGGTCAAATGTTCCATCTCCCCTCCCTTTCTTCCAAGGCATGAACTATGACTTTGACTTAGCTTATCAGATGCCAATATACCAGATGCTCCCATCCAGGACTCTGAACACTGAGTGAGTGATGCAAAGGCAAAGGGGCCACTGGAACTCATTTATTTATTTATTTATTTATTTATTTATTTTTTACCGGGAGGTCCCAGGGATCGAACCCGGGTCCCTCCATATGGGAGACGGACGCCCAACCAGTTGAGCCACATCCGACCCCCTGGAACTCATTTATAGCTGTGGCAATGGGGTGGTGGCCTGAGCTCTGTGTCTTTTTGCTAAAAGAATATTGTGCTTCCTGCTTCTGGGTCTTTGGGGTACTCTTGCTTCCTATCTTTTTATAAGCCTGAACCTCCAGCTTTCTGATGGTTCTGTAAGCCACTGATATTATTCCAGTACATTTCCATTTTCTTTACTATAATCAGAGATGGTTTCTGCTGTGTTCAATGCCAAGAGTCCTAACCTATACGTACATCCCCAAATTTGCCTTGTTGTTTTCACTGCTGTGTTTTTGCTATGCCCATACTTTGCCTAATGCCATTTTCACTTCTTTCTGATTTTCCATATGCAGCTCAAATTTCACCTTTCCAGAACATCCTAACATTTTCTGAGCATACCATGTGAGCCAGGCCCAGGGCTAGGTATAAAAAGACAAAAAACACAGCCCCTCTGCTCATGAAGATGTCATACTTAGTGGAAGATGAACTTGTGAGGAACAATTTCGTCCTAATGAGATAAGATCCAGGACGGAGGCACATGTGATGTTATTAGGGGAGGGAGGGAAGGGGCCCTACTTATGGTCAGCTTCAACAGAAAGGGAGTTTTCAGGCATTGAATCAGAGGAAGGGCATATGGGCACAGGATAAGTATGAGCAATGACAATGACAAGGAGTGAAAGAGTAGGACAATGCTTTGAAGTTCAGTGTGAGGGGAAGGAGAATGGCGGGAAATAAAGCTGAGAAAGCGGAATCCTATCTGCCAAGTTCAATGATGTGGGTTCCATCCTCTAGGCCATAGTCTCCAAACCTTTTTGATGTTGCAGCCTATCCATAAAAGTTTTTGAGCTTTCCCCCAATTATATGGCTACAAACACATTTTTTACAATACTATGGTGGATCAATATATAAAATATTATTTACATTAAATTTCATATTTAAGAATAAATGCAGCAATAAATAAAATGCCAATATATTCTTCTCACATCCCAAAGGATATCTTGCTTAGCTTCAATCTGGTGTTACTAGAGGGTTTTTTTTTTACAGGACAATGACTTATTTACTTTTTTGTAAGCTAAATACTAGCAGCCTTGGAGAAGGAGTAGAGCAGGATTCTTGAGATTTAATATGTACAAAATTCACCTGGATTGCTTTTAAAAATACAGAGCCATAATCCCCAATGATTTAATGGAACTGAGCAATGATCATTAGTAGCTACTAATAGTAGAAAGAGACAATCAAACTTTTAGTGTCCCCAGATGGAAATACTCAATACTTCCTTCCACTTATTAAGCATTCTTGTCCAAAATTTAAAATCTGAATGTAATCAAGCCTTTACATTTAAATAATAAATTTAAAGGAAATAGAGAGATCAAAAGGACACGATAAACGATACCACAAGGCTATAACCAGCAGAACACAATTGTGAGAAACTGCAGGAAAAACAATCCAGTTTCTTCAACAAATAAACAAAGGGAAAAAGACTGTTGAAGGTGAAATAAAAGAAACAAGAGATACAGCAACCAACTGCCTCGTAGGTAAGTAATTTGGTTTCTGATTCAAAAAATTGTGAGACAATATGGGGAATTTGATATAAAGGAATTACTGTTGATTTTTTAGGTGTGATAGTTGTATCCAGTTTTTTTTTTTTTTAAGTCTTTATCATTTAGAAATGTATACTGAAATGATATAGTGAAGCCAGCTAGTAAGATAGGGAATCAATAGATGGATCTGGAACCTGGCGAGAGGTCCATATGGACACTGATACCCCAAGATGGCTGTTGGAAGACCCTCGAGAGATTTCCACTACCCAGAATAAGATTCCCAGAGATTCCCAGGAGAAGCTCCGGATATTCTCCCGGGACATTATCACTGGCCTCACCTGGAGATTGATAGGTGGGGTAATCAATTTTGACAGCAAACACCTGGGACTCCTCCCATGCCATTAGCAAAGGGGTGGAATAATTAACAGTTTAAAAAGCAGGCGAAAAGGTCAAATCACTCTCTTGCCCCCTGCCCCTGCCCCTGCTCCCAGCTTCTGCTGCTCTCGGCCCTTGTGGCTTCCGCACCCTGCTCTCTCCGTGCCCCCCTGCATGGATCAACATGCAAGTAAACCTGGGCATTTAGAATCTATAATGAGAAATTGTAGTCTATAAATTAGCCCTCTTTATCACTCTTCAGCCCATTACTCTCTACAGGGGACCTGTGATCTGTTATTTTCTTCCATTTCTCTTCTCTCCTCACCTTAATAAATTACTGGCCTAACCAACCTGACGTGCTCTGAAATTCATTTCTGCAGCATAAGTCAAGAATCTAGACCAAAATCCAGTAACAATGGTATCTGGGATTTGCTTCAAAAGTATATGAGTGGGGTATTAATCAAATAAGATTGGTCATGAGCTGGTAATTATTAAAGTTGGGTGATAGGCACATGATGGTTCATCATATTTTTCTCTTTACTTTTGAATATGCTAGAGATTCTGAGGCTATAGATCTTAGGTGGCACTCAGCAAGAACCCCAGGTAATTTGGAACCAGATGGTCCCTAGACCACAATTTGAGAAAATCAGACTAGGCAGTACAGTGACTTGAATGGAGAAAATCAAGTAGCAGAAGTCAGCAATCCTTTTTATGGGGAAGGTGCTCAAGTTAAGTATCTGCAAATTTTGTTTGGTGATTGTTTACAAATAATTGCCCCAAGTCTTAATAGTGTTTGTGCATAAATAATCATTTGGGTATAGTTACCAGTGCTATTTCCTAATTTAGGGCTTTTTTTCTTTTGGATTTTTTAAGAGTCCCCAAATGCCTGCCTCATGAACCAAGGCTAATTCCCTGATTAGATAATCATTCTTGTGAATGCTTTCTTTGTAATCACAATGGTTAGGAGAGATGTTGCCAGACCTTTCAGGAAGGGAGAGACACCCAGTTGTGACCCATTAATTGGCATCAGCTCCCACTCCACCCCTTCCAGAAGGAAGGGATCTTATAACCCTGGGAGCCGAAGGGAGCGGTGATCTATGCATCCTCTTGCTGTCAGGACACACCACACCTCGCACGTTCCCCATGCCCCTTCTTCTTTCCACACTGGAGAACTTTTCAACTGGAAAGTGCCCTTCACCCTGGGGCTGGGGTGGGCAGTGAAGACAGGGCTGGCTGAACCTCACTGCAAAAAAACCCTGCAAATGTGAAGGCCCCTGCCATAGCTCCTCAGAATTTGGGTCCCTCTCTAGCCTTTAACCAATATGTGGCCCTTCTACCAAGGACTACCCAAAGCGCTGATGCTGGCGGTAGCTCCCTGGTGTTGTAAACACGTTTTCTATTCAGGTGCAGCTCCACTCTCCTGTCAGCAACAGAAAAACAGCCTTTCAAAAGAATTCCTTCCTTATCCTGAGAGGTTCCGGGCTTCAGACCTGTCTGGGATCAGCTCACCTCAGGGTAGGTAGATGGAGTGTCTGCATTCGGTCCCCACCCCAACCACGTGAACTTCAATGGCCTTGCTTCTCCTGTGCAAGCCAGGGAAACCTCATTATGCTCCTCTCATAAGCTAATGAAACAAAAGTAGCCAATTTAAGATGCTTGTGTAATGCACCAAAGCGAAAAGCGTTTTGGGCATTATCTCATCAGTGCCTCACCACAATTTTGGGAGATGGGTGCCGTTCATATCCTGATATTAGAGACAAAGACCTTGAAGTTTAAGTTTCCGTTGTCTTGTCCAAAGTCACTCAGTTCTGGATCAGAGCTAGGATTTGGACCCAGGCAATCTGGCTCCACAGTTTGCACATTTAAACCCCTTGATGCAATCAACTTGCCTTTTGAATTCTTCCTCCCTAAAGGTATACCACATACTTCTCCCACCCTGGACTGCATGCATTTCCCTGAACATGGCCCCATATTCTCAACAATTTTCTTTTTCTCTAGCTTTTCTTCCTGAAATGCTTCCTTCTCCTCAACCCCAGCATCACCTGCCCCATCTTCAAGGTTCATATCAAATACCACTTCTTCCAGGAAGCCTTTCAGGGTCTACTCCTCTATCCCCATCCATAAGAAATGTTTCCCTCCTTTACATCTTCACCTTGTTCTGCTAATAGCCTTTTTACGTGGTTCATATTTATTTCCTTCCCTTTTTTTTTATTATGCTATAATGGCCACACATGTGCTTGCCTTAAAACTCCTATGTTGCAAACTCCTTGAGCCCAAGGACCATTTGTTACTTAACTTTTTATTTCCCCCAGCATTTACAACAATGCTTTGTATATAGTAAGAGCTTAAAAATTGAATGTATGCAATCCTGAAATATATATCTTAGTTTACATTTATCAAAATATTAAATGCACTGGGGGAAGTTAGATGCATGAAAGGATTGACTCTCTGATTAATCTCATACAATTTTTTAAAATAAAGCACCTTAAGCAACATCATAATTTATATCTTTGTTAAATTTGTATCTGCATATACTAAACACATTGAAAATGAACTGCAATTGTGCTCTGAATGACTCACTCCCACTTCTCTACATAGATGAGATGAGATTAGGAGACAGAGCTGCAGAGTGCCTGGGGGGGGTAGCATATTCTGGTGCTCACCCCTACCTTCCTTGCCCTTTCATCGTTCCGGATTGGATTGGGTGTGTGAGGAGGGAAAGGGCAGCCCTCTGGGGAGATTAATAATATGGCCCGGTCTGAAGATCAAAGAGCTGCCTTGGCTGCAGACCATAGAGTAACCGGCAGAGGCTCTCTGATCTCCAGGCTCCTCTGTACCCCCTGTAATCTCACACTACTTTAGCACCCTTTCCTGGGGTCAGCACCCTTCTCAATTACACCCTCTCCGCTCCACCCTTGTCTCTGCAAAGACCCACCTCCTGCAATACTACAGGGCTGCTGCGTGTCTGTATATAACCCACTGTCTAGCTATCAACACCACCAAGGAGAGTTTTACAAAACATGAAACCAGTTTTAATGTCTATGAAAATTCAGGGAGAGTTTATTTAAACATTGCTTAAAATATCTTCCTAAAAGGAGTTCTCCTAATTGGCCCTCTACAGTATCTAAGTTCCCTACCTAATTTACATCCAAGTCATAACCTTGTCCCTTATTCTGCCTTTTACGTCATCTATTGCATGATATGATGTCTAGGATTTACACCCAAAACAATCTATGGTAAGTGGGAGTTGAGGAGAAGTTACAAATGAGCCAAAACAGACCATGAGTTGATCATTGTTATAGCCTGATGATGAGTATAACAGGGTTCATTATATGATTCTCTCATTTCCTACATGTTTGGCATTTTCCATAATAAAGTTGTTTTTTTTTTTTTTAATCTATTTTGTCTTCAGACTCTGCCTCCAAATAATTCTAATATAGCTTTCTGTTTTAGAATATAAGAATCACTGAGCTGGGCCTTCTGCAACCTCTGCCTTCCTTTTAATCCCAACCTGTGTTCTCATCTTTCCTTGACCTAGCTTGGCTAAACAGGGGGTCTGTCTGCTCGGTGAATCTCAAGTTCTAACCACAGAGAAGCCTAGGAATCTTGGGTATTGCCAAGGCTGAACGCTCAGACTCCTTCCGTAATCATTTAAATATATGCTGGGATAGCTGGAGTTCTAAGCTCGAGGGGTTTTTTTTTTCACGGTGCCTTCAAATTCCACTGCTGGGCTACAAATAGAAACGAGGATAGTGGCTTATTTGCCAAAGTCCTCATGTTTGTTCTTTTTCTATCTTTCTTCTTTCTTCTTTTCCTCTCTTTTGAAACATATATTGTTTTAGTTGGTAATTGGTGGACAATTACCAATTCAGGGAATCAAGAACTCTCTGGTGTTAAATAGTTCCCCAGGACATCAACAAGCAAAGCTGTTTGGACTGCTGTGAGTGACACAGTAAATCAGGCACCTTTCGTCTGCTTTTTGGAGACAAACTATATTATTGGTCAGGGAGGAAAACAAAATCAAAACCCAAATGTGAGGCACTGCTTGAAAAGGTAACAATCCAGTTGTACTTCACAGGTATTTTGGCACCAGCAAGCAAGAGCTTTTCTTAAATCAAATAAGCAGATGGTCTTGGCGTTGGATCCACAACCCAGCTTGACCTGCACAAACCAAGTCCAGAATACTATTGCTCTCAGTGGACGATGCCCTGCAACATCAATTACTGGAAGGCATCCCTTGAAAGCCACTCTCAGGAACTTGTCCTAAGGAGTTGCCTTTCTCTAAAACTTGTCTGAATCTGATCCATGAGACCAAAAATACTCCTTGAACAACTAAGCAAGTCAAAGTAAAGAAAATGTGCAAGACAACTGGTGAGAACCCTGGGTTGTGGAAGGTGGGCCAGAGAGCTTAGATTTATAGCTGTCAGTCACCTCTCTTGTTTTGCACAGGAAGGACATTTCTTTAATCCACCTGTTCAATTATTTATCATACTATGTGTTTCCTCTTAATTGTCACTCAGGCAAAGCCTTTAGGTTGTAAGGGGACACCGTCGTATTTTTCATTGACCTTAGGCAAAGTGATTGACACTAGATCCTGGAGTCAGATGTTCCTAGTGACGCAACTTGTTCTCCCAGTAGCAGAAAAGCTTCCTGCCATGATCAAGTTAGAACTGTGAAGGTGCTAAAATGTGTTGTCAGCCTTCCTCTGATGCAAGCACTTTTATTATAGAGTCTCGTTGCAGAGGAGTATAGCAACACAAATCCTGCCTCCAAATACCCCTTCTCTCTGGACTAGCCACTCTATTCAGAGAGGCAATATATGCTGGGGACACTAAATACCAATCATGGCCACGCCTTCTCCAAACTTACAATATTTTCTGGCTCTTCTCCTGCCTTCTTTTCTCTCTTTTCTTTTTCTGGGTTCATATAACAACGTGATCACAACTGGTTTATGCCTGGCAGGCTGCCAGTCTCTGAACCCTCATTAACTACTCCAGTCAAGCAAAACAAGAAGCAATCCATTCTGTATTTGAACTTGAAATGGAAAATCATCTGTGTTTTCTTTTCTTGATAGGAGGCTGAGATGGAGAAAAAGTGTAATTCTATTTTTTTTGAACATGACCTACATTTCCCAATGAAAATGCTTGTAAACTTGTGAGCAATGGGTGTTAGATCCACCGTGACTCAACACTGGACAATCCATTTCACGTTAAAAAAAAAAAGGCTTCCTCAACTTCCCCTGCCTGGGCTGTCTCCACAGCCTCTTCAGGGATCCTAGGCAAAGGGTATTTTTAGGATATGGCTGCCTCCTGAGCAGCTGGATGATGAATATTATCCATTATTAGTGACTCATTAATTTACCAATACTGTCCCTCAACTAGTGCAATGACCTAAAACTCACACATAAAGAAGCTATGGCTTATAAAAAATTTGTTATTAACTTAGAAAGGAAGGGGAAGCCAATAAAGAACAGATTGCATGCCCACTACATTTACATTCAATACCTTATAGGAGTTAATTTCAAATTACTGTCAGCATTTTATTTCTACTCTATCTTGATGTCAGAGGTGCTGGAATCTGTTAGTACACAGATTGGGAAACTACCCTAAAGGTTTTTATTATTTTTGCAGAAGGTTTGTGTCTGAACTACCTTGGCCAGCCTCATCTTAATTTTGAAACATGACTTTAAAATCAAATTTTTAACTTTTTTAAATTGAAGTTTATCAACATGACTTTTTGCTGCTTGAATTACCAATACCAAGATGTACTTGGCATATTGAATGTCCTCGATAAATATTGGGAAAGTGGGCAAATGAGTGAATGAATGAATGGAGGCGATCCCATTCTCAGAGGGGAGCTTGCCTGAGTCAACAATTCTCGAATCCCTTGCTGCTTATCAGCATTACTTATAAAATCTTTATTTTTATTTTTAATGTCTCTCAGCACCCTTTGCTTTTCCCTCTCATTCTGTATTCTTTTGTCTTAGCTCTCCCAGCTGCTATGACAAATACCACATGATGGCTTAAATGAAGGGAGTTTGTCTCATGGTTTCAGAGGTTGAAAGACTTGCTTCCTAGGCTGGGAATCCTTGGGATTCCTTGGTGCTTCCTTCCCTTGGCGATGGCCTCTCCTTTCTCTTCCAGATTCCCCTGCTGACTTCTGGCTTTCTGCTCTTGGCTCCTCCCTGTGGCTCTCTCTGACTATGCCTGAATTTCTTTTTTTTACAAAGTACTCCAGTAATCCTGATTAAGACCCATCCTCATTCAGTTGGGCCAAACCTTAAACGAAATTAACATCTTCAAGCAATACTACTTACAATGGATCACACCCACAAGAATGAGGATCAAGGGTCAAGAACATGTGAAAATTGGGGTACACAATTCAATCCACCACATCTTTTCAAATTTATTGTTTATTGTTATAATAATTCAAACAATATAGAGGTGCCTAAAGAAAAATTGTCTCCCTTTGCTTGGAGTAATACTCCAGTGATGTAAACAATCTTAACAATTCACCATGTGTTCTTTTATATTTTTTCTTTGTTTAAACTCATCCAAATAAACTTCCAATTTATTTTATAAGAAGGCCATAATATGATAAATATTATTTTAGAAATTACTTTTTCATATAATGTATTATGGATACCTTCCAAATTGATATTAGTACACATTAATCTGCCTCATTCATTTTATTAGCTATGTAGTATCCTAATTTATTCAAAAGATTGGTTGTTTTATTTTGTTTTGTTCAAATACCAGCAATGCAGAAATAAATATTCTTATAGTTCTATTACACTTACATCTTTCAGATATACTTCCAGAAACGGGATAGCTGAAACAAGGAGCGTGCACCTTTAAATTTTAATAAAATATGGCCATATTACCTGATTTTCCATCACTACCAATACTATATTTATCAATCTTCTACTTTTTTTATAAATCTATTGAGGAATAAAATAGTGTCATGTTGTGCTTGTTAATTTATATGTCCTGGGACGTGTTGTTGTTTTAATACATATCCTGGGTCCCACTTTGAACCTACTGAATCAGCATCTCTGGAGTCAGCACCTGGGAATCTTCATCTTTATAAAGCTCCCCAGGTGAGTCTGATACAGCCAGTGCTCCGACATGCATTTGGGAACCACTGATCAAGACAGTCTCTCAAGTGCAATCTTGATCTAAGCGTCTATCATTAAAAAAAATAACAAAAGCAACAAGAGGTGGTAAATGAAAACTGTGCATTGCATAATCATGATTTAAACCATACACTTTTCTTAGATGTTGATGCAAATCTTAATTCCCCACCACAACCTTTTAAAATGTCTGCATCCCATCAGAAAGAACAATTTAAAAAAATAGCTGTAGATATAACCAGTTTCAAGACTTGTTGCAACATCATTAACTGCATGGCAAAAGGACTCAGAACCCCAACTGGGGCATTTTATAGGAATCTATATTGACCAGGTTAGTGAGGCAGCAGCAAGATGGAATGGAAAGAAGAAAGATTTGTATCCAGAAGAGTTGGATCAGGTGTAAGTCTTCTTTCTATCACTTATGAACTGTTTGATCATGAGCAAACCATTTAATCTCTCCAAGCCTCAGTTTCCTCATCTAAAAATGAAGATAGAATTTCAAAGAGCTTCTGGAAAAAGTCAATAAGTTGATACAAGGGAAAATGCTATATCCACCTCAAAGTACCATACAAATACTAACCAGCCCTCTGTCAGATTGTTTGATAGCATCAGAGTTATCTTGGGATATGTGAACCTGGATGTGGATATGTTGAACACAAACAACTTGTGATTGAGAAAATAAAACATAGATATGTATATAGATTTGAATGGGGTGTGTTCTTGGCAGTTGTGGCCTAAAATAAATTTCTACACCCATCTATTTTCTCGCACTGTTTTCAATTTCACTCATAAGTTAAAATGCTATTTTTCTATGAATGTCCTATTTAAACGGATTTTATTGTAGATTCTGTGGTTTTATATATCGTGGGGCCACACTCAAAGATTCCTAATCTCAGCTATGCTTTAGAATTAACTTTAGGGTGGATAATAATTCTTCCTAATAATATACCTAGTACCAAGCATTGACCCAAGCACTTTACATCTATTAATTAATACTATAATTAATATTTATTACAACAGTATGAGGTGTACCATTATTATTCCCATTTGGTTGAGAAGGAAAATGAGGCACATGGGGGTTAAATGACTTGCACAAAGACAGATAGCTAGTAAGTGCTAAAGCTGGCTTCAGATACCATGCTCTTTGGCTCTAGAAGTCAAGCCTTTAACCACCGTGATATGCTATATTCATAGGGAATAGTATCTGATATGATGACAATGATGACGATGATGATGATTTTAGTTATGATAATACTTTTTACTAGTGACCCCCAAAGTGCTTATAGGTTAAAGTGAAGTATTTCTGTTTAATTAGAACTTGAGCTCTACGTATTTATGCCCCTTGCTAGTACAACATTTGCAATGGATAAATCCCCTTAACAAGTTCTTTCATTTTAGGCTCACAATGATCCAGTGACTGTAGAGAAGCTGAAGGCCAGCTTTCTCCTTGACCTCTTGGCATTCACTCATGCTCTTGCCTCTGGGAACATCCCTGGCTAACTCCTCTATCAGACCTGTCTTACCAAGTCACTGCCTACAGGAAGCCTTTGATTCCCCCTAGAACATGTTACGTTTTCCTGTTAGGTACATCCACCATACCCTGAAGGCTGAGGCTGGCTCATATTCTGAATTTTGAAGAATGGAAGCACCATCTTGGGTGTTGGGAGATGTGGCTGGGGTCCTGAGTCACACCCGTGTTCCCTCATGGGAGCCAGTCTTGATATTTTTAAAAGGCTCCAGATAGATGGAGGCTTATCATAAGAAGACCTTCCTCCAGCTGGCAAATGATTCCGTAACAGTCTCCATTTTCGGACCTGGTCTCTTAAAACTTGATGACCATACTTTTTAGCTAAGACTCTTGACCCTGTGTTGCTCAGTTCCCACTTTGAGACATTCATTCAAGACTCATGTATTGAAAGTTTACTGTATACCAGGTAATAGGAGCATAGTGGTTGCGAGTGGGTTCTGGAGTTTGATTTCTGGCCCTACTCTTTACTAGCTGGGTGATCTTGATTGTTTGGCTTTATCTGTGATTTGGTTTCCTCACCTGTATAATGAAGATGTTAATAAGAGTGCCTATGTTATTGGGTTGTTCTGAGGATCAAATGAGATAATCTATGCAAAGCTCAGCGTATGGTGCTTGGAGCATAGTGAATGCTCAATAAATGTCAGGTGTTGGGATTACAAATTAAGCTCTGAAGCTGAGTTTCCCAGTCTTTCATCTTGTTTCCTGATCAGAGCACCGCCCTTCTTGCTTTGAATTAGTTTCCTAGACTTTTCTATTGCTGCTTTGTTCCTTCAGACCTCAAATCCAATATTCTTTTCCCACTCTAATCCTTTCTCACATCTCTAGCCTGCTCTGCCCTATCACAGCCCAAGTGGTGGTGCTGCCTCCCCTTTCTGAAATACATGCATTAAAATTAGGGGTTATACCCAATAGAACAATCTGAAGTGAAGAAGGTGGGAAATATTTAAAAAATGATGAGAATGTAGTGCATCTGGGACTCTCTTACAGTGCTGGAAGGAAAGTAAATTGGCTCAAACATTTTGGAAAACTCTCTGGCAGTAAAGCTGAACATATTCCTACTCTTTATCCAGTAAGTCCACTTACAGAAGAAACGTGTACATACAGGAATAAAAAATCACCTACAGGGAGCAGATGTAGCTCAGTGGTTGAACACCTGCCTCCCATGTAAAATGTCCTGGGTTCAATCCCCATTACCACCGGGAGGAAAAAAAAAATCACATACAATTGCTATAGACCCTAGTTAGTGATATTAGTCTGATGATTCTCTCATAATCTGTAACAAATGTTCCACAACAGTGTAATGTGTTGGTGGAGAGGTGTTGTATAGAAATTCTGCACATTGTACATGATTGTTTTGTAAGTTCATGACTTATCTAATAATATATATATATATTTTAAATCATGTACAAGAAGGATCAAAACAGCACCATATTACTTATCTATTGCTGCATAACAAATTAGCCCCTATGTTAGCAACTCAAAACAACAGATTATTATCTCCCAATTTCTGTGGGTTGGGAATCCAAGAGTGTCTTAGCTGCATGCAGGGCCAATTTTTCAATTAAGTCCAGTAGGCATGGTGCCTAGGGCCCACAATATTTTTCAGTGCAATTTCCTTCCCACAATAAGTGAGACATATACTTTTTAGATTTTTTTGTTTGTTTGTTTAATGGGGGAAGGGACCCATGAAGACAAAAGTGTCTAGAGCCCATGAAGTCATACTGCGGCCTTTTCTGGGTAGTTCTGGCTCAAGTTCTCTGGTGAGATTGCATTCAAGCTGTCGGCAGGGGATTTGGTCATCTGAAGACTCAGCTTGGGGAGGAGCCACTTCCAAGCTCACCCAGGGGGTTGTAGGTAGCCCCAGCTTCTCACTGGCTATTGGACCTTAATTCCTCACCATGTGGGCCTCTCCGTGGCTCCCTGAGTGTCCTCCTGATGTGGCAGATGGTTTTCCCCAGAGCAGTGAGAGAGAGAAGGAGTGGGGGGTGGGGGCAATGAAACACCACGATAAAAGCCACAGTGTCTTTCATCACTTAATACATGAAGCGCTATACCATCATTTCTGCCATGTGCTACTGGTCACACAGACCAACCCTGGGACAACGTGGGAGGGGACCACACAAGAGCCTGCAAACCAGAAGGAGGGAATCATTGGGGGTCACCTTGGAGGCCATGAGTGGCATTTTTAATAGATAGAAACTAGACACTCTCCAAGTGCCCATCAACAGCAGAAAGAATAAATCAATGATGGCATATTCATAGCCTGGAATTCTACCCAACAATGAGAGTGAACCATCCATAACTACACACATCTGTATGGTTGTTCCCCACAGACATAACATCACACAAAAGGAGCCAGGCACAAAAAGTACATACTACCTGATTGCATTTACATAAGTGAAAAATAGGCACAACGACTCTATGTGTTAGATGTCAGGATAGTGGTTACCTTTGAAGGGATGGTGACAGGAAGTGATACAAGGTGGGCTTTTGGGGGCCGGTAATATTCTGTTTCTTCCATCTGGTGTTAGTTCCACAGTTTGTGAAAATTCATTGAGCTGTACACTTTTATGTATGTATATTACATTTTAATAAAAGTTGTTCAAAAGTAGGTGTTAGAACACACACCTTAATTGTCTCCCTCTCCTAAAAAGACATTCTGAAAATTACATCAATTATGACAAAAACTGAGATAATGATAATATCCAAGTTAACTAACTGGGTCCAGCCCTGGGCCTCACTGGCTGAGAACGCTGCTTGAGCAAGGCTCTCCGCCACTCCGTCCTGCAGGGCTCACATGAGTACTAGCAGGTACCGCTGAATCGTGTTCCACACGGGATCAGGCACTAAAGTCAGGGAGTCATCCCAAGTGTAAACAAAATTGTCCTTGGAAATTCTTTAGATAAGTCTTAAACTGCCAGGACGCAGACCCTTGGGAGCTCAAAAGGCAGGAAACAGGAATTTGCTCTTTAGATTTCTCTTTAGATTTCTGCTGTAGTCTCCCTGTCTGTGGGGCAGCCTAGGACAAGATTGGCTTGAATGGTGTAAGGCCAATGGGCAAAAAAAAGGTATTTCTTACCCTCTTGATCTGTCTTTTTTGAGGGCACATGGTCGACTCTCCATATTAAATATACATTTACAATGACTTCAATGTATGTGAAAAGACTTTGAAAACTATAAAAATATTAAGGAAATATAAGTTATTATTCACCTATGGAACAGGTGCTTTTTCCAGATTATTTTGGACCTAGAAAGCCTTTGTGGATAATGTCAAGGATAAGCAAAGTGTCTGATGTTAAAGCTAGTTAATCAAAGCAGGGGGCTGCTTGATGCCTAATTATTTGTTGAGACTTTAAGTAGAGTAAGAAGCTGATATTAACATTAGATATTATTATAAATAGCAATTCTGCAATTCTATAGTGCTTTATATTTTGCCAAATCTAAATCATTTCTTAGAAATTAACCATATTTTAAAGATGAGGCTTAACTTTTCAAGATCACCAGGCCAGCTTAACAGTAGAGCTGGAATTCATAATCAGACCTTCTAAGTCTAAACCCATCATGCTTCCCAGGAGACAGAATATTATCCCCTCCCTCTCTCTCTCCCTTCCTTCTTCTCTCTTTCTCCGCCCCCCCCTCCTTGCTTCCCTCCCTTTCTCTTTTTCGGGGTGGTGTCGGTGGAAGGAGGCAGGTTTGAGGACTTGTGACCTGTTCTCCTCAAGTCATCCTCTGGCCTATGTCACCTGCACCGTCCACCCGACCGCCTTCCCTAGATTAACCAGGATTGTGTGGTTCTCACTTAGGCCAGAGACACGTTGCATGGGGTGGGGTTAAAAGTTATTCCTTGGGAAGCGGCTGTGGCTCAATCGGTAGGGCTCCCGTTTACCATATGGGAGGCCCCGGGTTCGGTTCCCGGGGCCTCCTGGTGAGGGCAGGCCCGCCTGCGCGGCATGGTTGGCTGACCCAGCGAGCACAAGCAGCAAGGGGGGGATAAATGAATAAATAAATAAAATGTTTAAA